>CM076578.1:616941947-617541947 GCA_034641835.2 Pinus albicaulis | reverse complement strand
GGAGTTGTTTAACATAGGTAGAAGCATTATTTTGAGCTGAAATTTGGAGCATAGGTCCCTCATGACCTAAGCTATCATATCCATCCATTTCCCCTACTTATATTTACACTTATTTCTGAAAACATCCTTTTTAGGGCATAAAATACCCTTTTTCCCCACTCTTCGAATCATGAAACGAAGCACAACTTGATGTTGTAGATGAAAATGATTTCTATGTGTTTCGTATGTATATTTTAAGCTTATTAATCATAAAAGGACCGTTATATAGTTTTTTCACTTCAGAGTTCCAGTTTTATGTCCAGTATTGCTGCATTTCCCCACCCGAGAAGGAGAATATAGGCCAATATCTTGCTGAGGTTCTTTCATATGCTAGTGTGATTTTATTTTACATACAATGAGCTTCTCTTCATTTCCATGCTCATGGTTTTCTGAAGCTCCACATTGGTAATAACTCTGGTTATTCCCAATAGTGTAGCTGTTCCAGATGTGGAACATTACAGCGGTATCAGAGCTGCCATCTTGGCTTAGCCTGTGGATTTCAGATCCACTCAGAATTTAAGAAGGATAGGAGAAAAAAATGATGGATAGGATTAGCTTACTCTCATCCATTTCCAGATCCAAGAAGAAAGAAGCAGAGAAATGCATTGAAACTCCAAAAGGGTTTCAAGGAGGAGAGAGCTGCAGTGAAACCTCTAGGTTTCAAGAGGCAGAAAAAGATGCATGCACTTCTTGTTCTCATATAGGAGGTGAAGAGCAAGGAGACCACTTATAGCATTAAATCCTAAGTGGATATTTGGCAGAATACAAGTGCCAACCTAGGGCTTTCAGAAAGGCCCTAGATTTTCCTCAATTTATTCAACTGAGAGAAGAGAAAAGACCCTGCAGCCAAAGGGAGATTAAAGGCAATATATCCCTATTGTCAAAATTTTATGGGTCAACTACAACAAAAACTTGGACAAGAAAGCTTGAGGAATTC
The DNA here is from genome assembly GCA_034641835.2 of Pinus albicaulis. Lineage (NCBI taxonomy): Eukaryota > Viridiplantae > Streptophyta > Pinopsida > Pinales > Pinaceae > Pinus > Pinus albicaulis. The sequence goes on along the minus strand of CM076578.1, from coordinate 617,540,971 downwards.
TTCCTACTTCATCTAGTGGAAGAGAGGGAGGCAGTAGAAGTTGCAGTGCTACACCTGGAGGGTGAAGCCAATGCTTGGTGGTGCAGTCACTTAAGCCACACAAGAGTGACTTATTTTTCTGAGTTCACTCAAGAGCTTATCAGAACTTTTGATGAAGAGAGATCAGAGGAGAGAGGGTCCACACCACCATGGGTAGAGACAAGTACCAGCGTTGTCACAGCCTTGGAAGATCAGCTTTCTACATCAGCAGTTGGGGCAGCCATTACATTAGAGGGAGGAGCCTTTGCAGCTCTACAAGAGATGCCCACATGTCACCAAGGTATGAGAATATTTCCACTTTTACTTATTGCATCAAATATTTCTAAGAGTTTTGGAAATATGTTTTCATACGGCCCAGGATCAAACATTGTTGCTGGGGTAGAGCAACAATATTGCACTGCATTGTGCAGAATTGAATGGTTCAAGAAACAAATGGACCATCATTCTCATGGACCCCTAATGAGTTGCACAAAACCCTTGAGGTTGAGGTTTGATCTTTTGGAGGGAGTCATGAACATTGAGATGGAGTATGAGGCAACAACTTTACCCTGGAGGAGGGTTACAACGCTGTCAAGAGGTAGAAGCAAGGAGGCTTTTCTTTCAGCCCCTTTGGATCCTTATGGGTCCAAGATAATTATTGATGAGAGAAATTTTCCTGGAGGTCTCCAAGGAGTTGCATTTTAGCCTCTTATGAAATGCAAAGAGAAAGGTCTGATATGGGAGGATGGTAGACCTCATGGGAGGAATGCCAAGATGGAGAAATATAGGATGCATCCACATGAAGTTGAGTGGATGTGGATGGGAGACAAGAGGCTGGCAAGCCTCTTGCAAGTCTATGACACCGGGCATCAAGAAGCAATGTTGCATTGGCTACTCTTGAGAGAGTTCGGTCAACCTATGACATGTCCTTTTCCATGGAGTGAGAAGAGGAAGGAATATTGGTTGGATACTTTCATCATGGGGCGGCAAGGAGTGTGGATGCATTATGATGATGTGATCATTATGTTTTCACCACATCGGTTGTATGATGGAGGTATGGTAAGGTATGGTAAGGCAGCAAGGTCATTTGTTGCTTTGGAGGATCGGGAGAGAGCAAGGGCAGAATTTCTCTCACACTTGGCATGATGCTGCAGGAGTGAGGGATGGCACTAGCATAGTGCAAAGAGCATCACCTTCATCTTGGGAGGAGCTCTACATTTACATCAGCATCTTGGGAAGAATCTTTGACACAATCTTTATCAAATAATTGAACTTTGAGATGACAGTAGGCCTACTCCAAAGGCTAGCAGCACTATCACTTAGGAGCTTGGATTGCTTGCTGAAGTGTCCCCAAGACCACTTCACAAGTAATGCACCATGGAGGCATGTAGAATAGGAGCATGAGGAAGTAATGGATGATAGTATCCTTTACTATGTTTTGATCTTATTGGCTTGGAGTCACAAGCACAAGGAGGAAGATCTACATGCAGCATTTGTGGACTTTCCTTCCATGCATTTCTATGCATACCATCCCTCAATGGAGGAGTTCACTTGGGAGGGAATTCAATTGAATGTATATCAACATATGGAGAGATGCACAGCCTGGAATATGAATAAAAGTTTGGCACAACCACTTCCCTACTCACCTGCAGCAAGGGAGAATTTTCACTTGAGCCATTTCGGCTCAATGACCGAAGTACATGATGGAGGAGGTAAAATTTTGTTTTGTATTTTACACTTCCTTGTCTATATGAGCAGCATATCATACCAAGAGGGGTCTTTCCTTCTTGCATATTGTATTGTTATGTACTTGAGGCCACTTGTAGCATTTATGATGGCCATTCTATTGGTGGATTGTGGCGGAATGCCACATGGTTTTTGGTGTGCATCATTGGCACCAAATTATGCTTTCATGATTCTCTTTTGTGAAATGGATGTGGCAGCAAACAAGTGGTTGAAAACACACTTTTTGCACTTTGTATTAAGGCAGGAAAAGGATACACTGTGTTGGCTCCATGATTGGTACTGTGTCTTACCTCCTTGTTTTTACATGTTTATGCTTCCATATTATGCTGCTAAAACATTGATTTTAGGAAGCACCATTGGAGGAGTGGCACAAGAGGTGAGGAGGCCCAATGGAAAGATAATTCTTCCCATTATACAAGCTGCATATTTTAGGAAGAATAGTGGGCAGACCTTGATTTCCATGCTATACATCTTACCTTCAAGTGAGAGGACTCATTTGGGAGGTTTGATTTCTTTGTGGAGACACCTCATGGGTGTTGGATTTGATGGGGTGGCTTGGGTATTTCTTTAAGACCATTATACCTCAGCCATATATCAGTAGAAGCCCCATATAAATCATAAGTGGAGAGAGAAGTAACAAGAGATGCACATTTTGACTCCACTATGCAGCCCACCTTCTTTGCAGGAGCTCAAGGTGGAAGAGATCCATCATGAGTTGCCATACTGGAGGGTGACTCATCTTGTTTGGATGATAGCTTGGGGGAGAGATATTCAAATGGGGATGATGAATACCAATCTATGCCAGCCCTCATGCTTCAAAGAGGACCTTCAAACATCGCATCATTGCCCCATGGATGCTTCATTGTCACATCATGCTAGCTATTTGGGATGTTCCCCAATAGATGGCCTGCACACTTGGGGGAGGCAACTTGGAGATATATTGATGATCTAGAACCTTTATCCTTGGATAATTTTATCTTATGAGGTTGCTACAGGGGAGAAGAGGATTCTCTTCAGTCTTATCCTTGTATTTTCTTGAGGACAAGCAACATTTGGGAGGGGAGGACTGTAATGTTCCAAAATTTGCACATAGCAATTTGGAACATTAGATTTTGCTACTTTCACCAAGGAGAGGAATAAATGGTTAAGGGAGCCCATGAAAAATAAAAATATGAATAATTTCCACCTTAAGAAGGAAAGGGATCACTTCAGGAGCTGAACTTTACACTTACAAGTGTGAACATGGGAAAAAATAAATGAGGACATAGTCAAGTTTGACTAAGTCAACATGCACTCTTGAGGAGGAAAATATCACCTAAGAAAACCAGTTCAATGTGAAAAAATATCAGTCTAAGACACATATGTAAACTATATTGAAGATCCCTAGTGTGAAAAGAGGCATTGGAGGTGGATTATTTGACCAAGTCAACAATGCAGCCACAAAAGGAGGGAAGCAAGCTAGGGCAGTGCAGTTTTGAAAGAGAAAGCTTCATGAAGAAGTCACCTCAACTTTGTGTGGGGTCCGGGGTGAGGAGGATCACCAAAGATAAAAGGAAGGCATAGCATCAAAGGGGATTCATTCATGTATTCAAATTTCTTGGTCTAGAGACCAATTGCATACTTCGGCTATTTAGCCGGAGTTGCTGCACTGCTTAGTGCAAGGAATTCCTGTGCAGGAATTCCATCCTTTCTTTGGATCAACTTGCTTAAGGGATCAAGAGAGAATTATTTGAGCTTAATTTTAGTATTTGGCTTTAGGCCATTCATCTCCATTCAGGCACAACGTAGTCTCCTTCAGAAAACTGCGTCCTTGGTGTAGAGGCAGCAACAGCAGTGTTGCGTCATTTGATTTTGTGCAAATATTTGAGGAGGAGGTGCTCATTTCCCTCCGGGAGTTCTAATCAGAGGCCTAAGGCCATTTCTTTGTATTATTCTGATATTTCATGTCATATTCAGCCATGTATAATACAGAGATGCAGTGACTACGTTATTTTTGCAGTGCTGTTGTTATTCAAGCATTTTGCCAGAAACCTTTGCCGAGTGTCTTTTTTCTGTTGTATAAGAGGTTAAACCTTCACTTATTTGCTGTATGATTAATATAAAATTCTGATAAGTCTTATTCCATAATTTTCTATAGAAACCCTCATGGGAATTACACTCTCACTGTATTCAGAAATTTCTGTTTAGCAAAGTCATGGGAAATCAATGTTTTCTAGCCTAGTTGAGATAGGAGGAGTTGTTTAACATAGCTAGAAGCATTAGTTCGAGTTGAAATTTGGAGCATAGTTCCCTCTTTTTGGGTTCCTGTGTTTTGGCCAGATTGGCAAGACCAAAATACAAGACAACATCAAACCGCTTTGGGATCCTAGGATCTAGCCCTCCTGGATCCAGAGAGGGATCTCTCTATAAATACAAAGAATGATATATCTTTGAAGCTCAAAATGAGGTATTAGGCTAGGTATGAGGCACAAGGGTTTTTTAATGGTTTGGTTATTGGGTTGGAGATCATTAACTGAGAATTTTATGGAATGAAAGGAACAAAGCAGCAAGATGTTTCGGCAAAAGAAGATAGGTCAAGAAAGTGTCAATCCATTGGGCTATGGAGTCATGAAAGGGGATTACTTGCATAAAAATCAACCAAGGGTTTCCATAGGGCAAGTAATCTTTACTAAAGGATCTTTTAGGTAGATGGTGAAATGGAACATTAAGGAGTGAAGTGAAAGAAGGAAAGAAACCCAAGTGCAGTCTAAGATCAGGTCAGATGTCATTTAAATCTAGACCTTCTTTGACATACTTAGAGGAAACTCTCAATAAGGACAAAAAGGGTAGCTTAAGATCATGTCAGAGGTCATTTAACTCCAGGCCTGCTTTCGACATACTCTCAAGGAAAAACAAAGTTAAGATTTAACACAGAGCAAGGCCTAAGATTAGAGAAGGGCTTTTAGCCTTCAATGATTTTGACACTAGCTCCAGAGATCTTAGAAAGGCTAATCTGTTGGAAAAGGACCCCAGTGGGCAGGGATTACTCTAAACCCCCAGTATCCCAATTCTTCCAGCTTAAACCCGACAAGAACATCTAAGCAACAAACCTCGAATTCAAACAGCAATAAGCATTGGTAATACCAACATCTTTGACTGGATAAATTACGTGAATTCATTCTCAGATAGACAATAAGCAGAAAACATCAAAGATAAGAACAGCATGAAAGCGTTAGGGTACCATGCAGGGGTATATCCTAAGCCTGATTTACTGATTCTTATCAGAGAATAAATGGACAGCATGAATAATGTAATGAGACAATTGCAGTAAGAGAAACATCACCAGAAATATAGACCAGGATCCTGTGAAATTTCTTGTTCAATTGATGTGCAAAACCAGTCACATACTTTGAGCTCAACGGCTGATTACAGTCCAAACTTCTCCTCCCGGCCTACTAAATTACAAACTACTATGCTACTTTCCCCAATAATTTTTCGAACAGTTGATATAATCCCTATCAACCAACAACAACAACCTTTACAATATGTTCTTCGGGAGTTCTTATAGGAGAATGAGTAACTGTGGTAGTAGATGTACATTTAATTGATTCATCAAGACAGAGTGGAGGAAGTGTTCATGCCCACTCTGATTAATGTCTCTGCATCTTTGTATGTACTCTTTAGGTTGCTTCGGAAGTCTCTGTCAGGTGGAAAATAACACCAGGTATGATCTTTGAAATCCTCTCTGACTGTAAGGTACTCTATTCTATCTTCTAACGCAAGTAAGGTGACTTAAGGTCTTCAGGTCTTCTCATGCTTCCATAACTGTTGTCCTGACAGCTTCAGAAAATTCTGTCAGTGAAATAACCTTTAAGGGCTCGAGGAGGCATGGTGAATGCTGTAGGAAGATGTCCTTCCTGAAGAAAATACAATCTGTTGATGTTGTAACACTGATATGACTTATTTGTGCGCTTTAGGCCTTATTAGGCCTCTTAATCATCTTCATGGTCCTTATCTACGTCTTTATCCTTTGAACACTGGATTATAGCATTAATTCTCAATAACAAGCTCTTTAATCCTTTAAATCCCTTTACTGATACTCTCTGCTGCTTCAGCAATGATATTTTTGTGTTCTGAGTCACAGTGATTGTGACTGCAGAGACAGAGTGGATTCGTCGCTCTGTAATCCCTACACAATACAATAAACTCTTTATGAAATCCATGGGAGTGAGGGAAGGAATGCTGTGGAGTCCTATGGAATGGTGGCGGAAAAGGTGGATGCAGGTGAAATGGGTGAAAAACATGCGGAATGGGAAGAAACAGAGCTAATGAAGGTTTGGTGCGAAAATGGTTCTGGGCTGTTGGATTAGACTGGCAGACGATAATCGACGGTCGACATTTGCCGAAGGGGGTTGCTTTAGAAGGTTAGGCAGAGAACTCAACTTTCAATGTAAAACATAAAATTTTAGACTTTAGGCGAATTAAAAAGGAAAATGCGTGAAATCAAATGAAATCGGGCTTTGAATGGTGGGACCAAAGGGCAGAGGGTGATTTGAGCGTGGACCATTAGATCTCAAGAGGAGATCAATGGTTGAGATGATCCGATGAAGTCCTGTGGAGATCCGATGAACATAATATGAATGAAAACGTGATGGAATAAGGGTCGTAGATCTATACAGATCAACGGTCGGGATCTTTGGGAAGCGCTATCGGAGGCAGAAGGGGGGAAGTGGTTTTTAGGAGAAAACAATTTTTTTTGCGTTACAATAGAGTGGTTTTGAAATTTCCACAAAATAATGCGATATGCCTTGCCACCCAACACGTGTCCTCTTAAAACCGCTTGCATCACGTAAATTTAAACTGTTAACCCTCGGACACTAAAATCACACGATATGCATCTTGGTCATTGGATGTGGAGCGATGAGATCTGATGGTTGAGGTGGCAGCGTGATATGGAAAGATGCCCGGGCGATTAGGCGGGGAATGGTCAAAGGCGGGTTAAATCCCATCCATCAGATCTTTAGAATAGACGGTCCAGATTTAAAGAGGGAGCAGAAGGCAAAAGAGGCAAGTGAGTGAGCAGGAGAAACGAGAGCCGTCGGATCATTCGGGATTAACAGCTGTGATCTAATCGCACCGGAGGATGGCAAGGGCCGAAACTCTGAGTTTCTTTGGCTTGCGATTACACACAGACCATCGGATCATTAAAGGATCAACGACAGAGATCGTAATTGGAGGTTGACAAAGAGATGAGGTGGGGCACAGTAAAACTTTAGCGCTGGCTATTAGATCTATATAGATCGATGGCTTATATCACATCCGCGTTCTACAGCACATAAGTCCAATTGCATCGGAGAACTTCAATAAACAAAGGGAAAACGCTCAGGGGAAACTCTGATTGCGATTAGCACCCGGGGCTTTAGCGCCTAGTCTTGGGCACGAGTCATATGTGGGGAAGTGGTTAGGGGCTTAGCCGACAGGGGCTTAAGGCTTCATATTGTAAATGGGTTTTTTGAAGCCAAAATGAGTGATTTTCAAGGAATTTTTGGCTTCCGATAAAGGGGAAAAGGGTGATTTAAGCCTGAAAAAAGGGGCTTTAAGTGGCTTAAAAGGATTTTGGAGGTTTTTTAGAGGGATATGGAGGTTCCAAAGGGGAAAAGGAGGCTTAATGAAAATGATGGGAAATGAGTGAAAATGGGGATTACAGAGGCCTTTTGAAGCATTATTTTTCACCAAATAGTGAGGCCATTTTTATGGAAACAACAGTGAAGATCTTTTCAAAGGGAAAAGACACATGGAGGCTTCAAGAATGATATGTTTTCAGAGGAAATGTATTTCTTGAAGACTCAGAAACATATTTAGCCACCTGTTTTCTTGTCAAAAATTTATAGGTGGCTAACAATGGCTCCACATGGGGATGGCATCTTCTTGAAGGTGTCAAGAACCTCAGAAAATAATATTTGGAGTAGGTCAGATGCCTGGTGCTTGACACATATTTTTCTTTTCTTGTATCAGCTGTGACAAATCATGAAGACATCATATCAGCAGTAATATTCTCCCAAACAACTACCTACCCACACTATTGTCCTAACATTTTTTCTTCTGGGTGCATTTGGACTTGCAGACCCTTTACATCATCAATTTTTTTACACAGGAAAATAAACCTATTCTATTTCTACCCTTATTTCTCCATGAGACCAGATTAAACAGTTGGCCTCATAGCTTCTCTACCTAAACTACTATCTGCTAGGACTAAACTGTTTAGCATATTTCTTTCTCTACATTCTAAGACAGAAATTGAAACACAGCCAACTAGGATTATACTGTCTGGTTTGCTGGACTTTGCAGAAATTAAAAACAACTAACTACATGCTCACAGGCTGAGATTTATTGAGCTTTTCCTACCTACCCTACTCTACTTGGGAATCTCTGATGCTCTAGGTGATACAATAATGCCAGTGCAGCCAGTCAAGCAGTAACAAAAAAGGATAGAAGAATTGACTTCTTATCAGAGACAACCATAGGGTACTCTACATGTGGGTCTTCAAAACTAAGGCCACCATCAGTGGTGACCACTCTTGAAGAATATGGCCCCTGCAAAGGATCAATGCTGGATAATTTGAGCTAATCAGGGCCTCCATATACTCTGCCACAGGATCAATGAACACATGATGTACATTTTCTTCTTTTAGTCCTTCCATGACTGGTAGGCTATCTGCATCCTTGACAGCTTTAATCATTGCATCTTCCACTGCATCTTCAGTGTGGCTCTTGAAAGCCCGATCATCTTCTCTCTACACATCAAAAGGCATTGGAATATATTCTTTTTTAGGGGGAGGGAGACTTTCCAAAAATGCTCTGGGGTCTCTGAATTGATATGATTTTTCTTGTGAGTTAAAAATCTTGATTTCAGCTTCATATCTTTCAACTACCAATTCTAGAAAAATTTTCTTAAGCACAGGTATGAATTTTGAGCTGAGAAGGATAGCCCCTGGAAGGTCCTCCCATTCCATTTTTTCCAAGTCACTTGATATTATATAACGACACTCTGCTATGAAACTTGGATGAATTTCTGCAAATTGTTCAGAGTCTTCCATTAGTGAAGTGACTTGGTCTTTAGCATGGATGATGTTGTAATGCGACTGGTCTCCCAGTGGAGTCTTGTGAAAACAAAGATAATCAGCATGCCTATTGATCACCAGTGGAGTCTTTTAGTCATTTACGAACTGTGGAGTCGCCAAGTGGAAGGTTTAAGTGTTTCAAGAAGATTTACTGTCCACCACAGTGATTTACTACCAAATCAAGGCTGATTGGTCTTTTCTCCCCAGTGGAGTCGCCATTATGTTGGTGACGACAATGGGACACAAGACCAGGTATTAGTAATTTAGGACACTCAGATTTTCCCCAGTGGAGTCACCATTATGTTGGTGAAGACAATGGGACACAAGACCAGGTATTATCAATTTAGGACACTCATATTTTCCCCAACGAAGTCACCATTATGTTGGGGTTCCTGTGTTTTGGCCAGATTGGCAAGACCAAAAGACAAGACAACATCAAACCGTTTTGGGATCCTAAGATCTAGCCCTCCTGGATCCAGAGAGGGATCTCTCTATAAATACAAAGAATGATATATCTTTGAAGCTCAAAATGAGGTATTGGGCTAGGTATGAAGCACAAGGGTTTTTTAATGGTTTGGTTATTGGGTTGGAGATCATTAACTGAGAAGTTTATGGAATGAAAGAAACAAAGCAGCAGGATGTTTTGGCAAAAGAAGATAGGTTAATAAAGTGTCAATCCATTGGGCTATGGAGTCATGAAAGGGTATTACTTGCATAAAAATCAACCAAGGGTTTCCATAGGGCAAGTAATCTATACTAAAGGATATTTTAGGTAGATGGTGAAATGGAACATTAAGGAGTGAAGTGAAAGAAGGAAAGAAACCCAAGTGTAGTCTGAGATCAGGTCAGATGTCATTTAAATCCAGACCTACTTTGACATACTCAGAGGAAACTCTCAATAAGGACACAAAGGGTAGCTTAAGATCAGGTCAGAGATCATTTAACTCCAAGCCTGCTTTCGACATACTTTAAAGGAAAAACAAAGTTAAGATTTAAAACAGAGCAAGGCCTAAGATCAGAGAAGGGATTTTAGCCTTCAATGCTTTTGACACTAGCTCCAGAGATCTTAGAAAGGCCAATCTGTTGGAAAAGGACCCCAGTGGGCAGGGCTTACTCTAAACCCCCAGTATCCCAATTCTTCCAGCATAAATCTGACAAGAACATCTAAGCAACAAGCCATGAATTCAAACATCCGTAAGCATGGGTAATACCAACATCTTTGACTGGATAAATTATGTGAATTCGTTCTCAGATAGACAATAATCAGAAAACATCAAAGATAAGAAGAGCAGGAAAGCATTAGGGTACCATGCAGGGGTATATCCTAAACCTGATTTACTGATTCTTATCAGAGAATAAATGGACAGCATGAATAATGTAATGAGACAATTGCAGTAAGAGAAACATCACTAGAAATATAGACCAGGATCCTGTGAAATTGCTTTTTCAATTGATGTGAAAAACCAGTCACATACTTTGAGCTCAACGGCTGATTACAGTCCAAACTTCTCCTCCCAGCCTACTAAATTACAAACTACTAAGCTACTTTCCCCAATAACTGTTCTAACAGTCAATAGAATTCCTATCAACCAATAACAACAACCTTTACAATATGTTCTTCGGGATTTCTTATAGGAGAATGATTAACTGTGGTAGTAGATGTACATTTAATTAATTCATTAAGACAAAGTGGAGGAAGTGTTCGTGCCCACTCTGATTAATGGATCTGCATCGTTTTATGTACTCTTTAGGCTACTTTGGAAATCTCTGTCAGGTGGAAAATAACTCCAGGTATGCTCTTTGAAATCCTCTCTGACTGTAAGGTACTCTATTCTATCTTCTGAAGCAAGTAAGGTGACTGAAGGTCTTCAGGTCTTCTCATGCTTCCATAACTTCTGTCTTGAAAGCTTCATAAACTTCTGTCAGTGAAATAACATTTCAGGGCTCGAGGAGTTATGGTGAATGCTGTAGGAAGATGTCCTTCTTGGAGAAAACATGTTTTTTTTATGCTGTAACACTGATATGACTTATTTGTGCGCTTTAGGCCTTATTAGGCCTCTTAATCATCTCCATGGTCCTTATCTGCATCTTTATCCTTTGAACACTGGATTATAGCATTAATTCTCAATAACAGGCTCTTTAATCCTTTAATTCCCTTTACTGATACTCTCTGCCGCTTCAGCGATGATCTTTTTGCACTCTGAGTCACAGTGACTATGACTGCAGAGACAGAGTATATTCATCGCTCTGTAATCCCTGCAAAATACAATAAACTCGTTATGAAATCCAGGGGAGTGAGGGAAGGAATGTTGTGGAGGCCTGTGGAATGGTGGAGGAAATTGTGGATGCAGGTGAAATGGGTGAAAAACATGCAGAATGGGAAGAAACAGAGCTAATGAAGGTTTGGTGCGAAAATGGTTCTGGGCCATTGGATTAGAATGGCAGACGATAATCGACAGTCGAGATTTGCCGAAGGGGTTTGCTTTAGAAGGTTAGGCGGAGAACTCAACTTTCAATGTAAAACATAAAAGTTTAGACTTTGGGCGAATTACAAAGGAAAATGCATGAAATCAAATGAAATCGGGCTTTGAATTGTGGGACTAGAGGGTGGAAGGCGATTTGAGCGTGGACCGTTAGATCTCAGGAGGAGATCAATGGTTGAGATGCTTTGATGAAGTCTTGTGGAGGTTCGATGAACATAATATGAATGAAAATGCGATGGAATAAGGGTCATAGATCTATACAGATCAACGGTCGGGATCTTCGGGAAGCGTTGTCGGAGGTAGAAGGGGGGAAGTGGCTTTTAGGAGAAAACAATTGTTTTCGCACTGCAATAGAGTGGTTTTGAAATTTCCCCAAAATAACGCAATATGGCTTGTCGTCCGATACATCGCGTAAATTTAAATTGTTAACCCTCGGACACTAAAATCACACAATATGCATCTTGACCATTGTATGTGGAGCGATGAGATCTGACGGTTGAGGTGGCAGCGCGATATGGAAATATGCGCGGGCTATTACGCGGGGAATGGTCAAAGGCGGGTTAAATCCCAGCCGTTGGATCTATATAATAGACGGTCCAGATTTAAAGATGGAGCAAAAGGAAAAAGGGGCAAGTGAGTGAGCAGGAGAAACGAGAGCCGTCGGATCAATCGTGATTAACGGCTGTGATCTAATCACACTGGAGGATGGAAAGGGCCGAAAATCTAAGGTTCTTTGGCTTGCGATTACACGCGGACCGTCGGATCATTAAAGGATCAACGACGGAGATCGCGATGGGAGGTTGACAAAGAGATGAGGTGGGGCACGGTAAAACTCTAGCGCTGGCCGTTAGATCTATATAGATCGACGGCTTATATCACATCCGCGGTCTAAAAAACATAAGTCCAATCGCATCGGAGAACTTCAATAAACAAAGGGAAAACGCTCAGGGGAAACTCTGATTGTGATTAGCACCGGGGGCTTTAGCACCTGGTCTTGGGCGTGGGTCATATGTGGGGAAGTGGTTAGGGGCTTAGCTGAAAGGGGCTTAAGGCCTCAAATGTAAATGGGGTTTTTTAAGCCAAAATGAGTGATTTTCAAGGAATTTTTGGCTTCCGATAATTGGGAAAAGGGTGATTTAAGCCTGAAAAAAGGGGTTTTAAGTGGCTTAAAAGGATTTTGGAGGTTTTTTAGAGGGATATGGAGGTTCTAAAGGGGAAAAGGAGGCTTAATTAAAATGATGGGAAATGAGTGAAAATGGGGATTATAGAGGCCTTTTGAAGCATTCTTTTTCACCAAACAGTGAAGCTTTTTTTATGGAAATAGTAGTGAAGATCTTTTCAAAGGGCAAAGACACATGGAGGCTTCAAGAATGATATGTTTTCAGAGGAAATGTATTTCTTGAAGACTCAGAAACATATATAGCCACCTATTTGCTTGTCAAAAAATTATAGGTGGCTAACACCCTCATGACCTAAGCTATTATATCCAGTTGTTTCCCCTACTTAGTTTTACGCTCATTTCTGAAAACATCCTTTTTAGGGCATAAAATACCCTTTTTCCCCACTCTCCAGATCATGAAACGAAGCACAATTTGATTTTGTAGATGGAAATGATTTCTATGTGTTTCTTATGTATATTTTAAGCTTATTCATCATAACAGGACCATTATACAGCTTGTTCATTGCAGAGCTCCGGTTTTATGTCCTGTATTGCTGCATTTCCCCACCCAGGAAGGAGAATATAGGCCGATATCTTGCTGAGGTTCTTTCATCTACTGGTGTGATTTTATTTGACATCCAATGAGCTGCTCTTCATTGCCATGCTCATGGTTTTCTGAAGCTCCACATTGGTAATAACTCCGGTTATTCCCAATAGTGTAGTTGTTCCAAATTTGGAACATTACATTAGGATTAATCATGATGCAATCATGCGAAGGGATGAGAGTTTAGATGAGTCTGAAAATGATCAACCAAGCTCTAAACTTGGGGTAATAAGGAATGTGAATTTATAACAATGAGAAGAAAGTTGGGATCCCATGAAAGGAGGAGGAAGGACCACTTTCTAAGGGATTACCCCCCATGGATGAGATCAAATCTCCAAAATGAGAGAGCTCGACCTTATCATCCTTTTTCAACAACCAAATTGTCGCCCTTGAGATTCTATAGGTCAAATATTCTCCTCCATTTGAGGAAGCACCCCCAGAAAGGGGATCATTGCGATTTTCCAATAAACTAGGGCATTGATAGCGTTGGGCGTGGTTTTTCACATTGCCCAAGATTTCTCACGAGGCATTTCAGGATCAAGGATGGTAAAATGAGCATGGTGAAAAATTACTATGTAACAGATGCCCGCTAAAGCATGAAGGAAGAATAGGGAGTGATGGTTGAAATGCTCTACGAACCAAGGCAAAGAACGCATATGACCTTTGGAGAACCTTCCAAATCAAATATTTACAATATATGACATCTCTGGTATAAATATGCCTAACCACATGATGTTGCACTATGCATCAAATGACACATGGGCCCACAGTATGGTCGTAACCATTCGTCTAAAAGATATCATAGAAATGGATATGTGATATGGATGCAATGATCTGTATAGATAGGATCATGTATACAATCATGAATACTTAATAGCTCCACGCAGCCTGGACCAAAAATCAGATGTGACCCAGGGTCTTCACCACAATCTCAATCAACCCAATGTATAAATATATCCATGTGAATAAATGTATTGGTGTCGAACATGGTAGAAACCACCTGATTACCAGCCAATGATGAAAACCGCTAACAGGCACGAGAGATACCACCAATAATAACGATGGACCTCAAGGTACAATAACACAATCTACAAGTGTGAATAGAGGTGATGAATTCAAACACTTTCAGAATCATTCGATCGAAGGAAAATTATGTGAACCTATCATCGAACATGAAGAACTTGCCATTGAGGCATGAAATCTCCAAGGTACTGAAAGAAGTCTCTAAACCACTTTCCCGGATAATGAGTTGAAGTCGATAGGAAGTGATTTGGTGAAGGAGGGCCATAAGGATTCCCACATCATCGACACGAAACAATAGATATCTTAATATGATAGGAGTGGTTCAGGATTGTATCAAAGGAGGTCAGATATGTAGAAGGTGTTTGACAAAAAGGACTTCTCTTGAACATATTAGCGACACGACTCCGGAGTGTGGCAGCATTTGACTCAAATAGGATCAGAGGTCATGTTGACAAAATTCGTACTCAGATAAGAGGCAAACATATTTTCCAAACCCATGGAGGAAAAGTGACGAATGTAGGATGTCCCCAACCCGACACGAATTGTAAATGAGTGTCAAGTTCAAGAGCAACAAGATGCCCATAATACACATAGGATGTTCACTTCCAATTTTCCCCTGTTATTGCTAACGATTACCTCTTTATTTTTTATAGCCAGTGTGAAGAAGATATCATATGTTGAACATGTAAGTTCATTCTTCGAATGAATCCATCTTAGTAATTTTAACGAGCCCTAGGAATGAGGAACTCGGTCTCGTCAAGGTGACAAGTCTTCCATCGTTTAATCTTTAACGAGTCCAACGAAAGGTAAACTCGGTAAATTTTCATGTTTAAGGAATTTGAAAAGAAACAAAAAGAAAACTTCATCATGTCCCTTTTCGTAAATCATCTCTCAAATCCGAAAAGGTATAAAAATATGTCTAAGAGAACCTCTTGACCATGTTCAATCAAGGTATTCATTTTTCATAAATAGTGAATCTCAGCCCGAAAAAGGGGTAAACGTGTATTGAGATCATGTCAATTCATTCACTTTAACGAGTTCTAAATGACAAGTACTGAACAATATTTTCATTTTCGAGAGTCAGAAATGAGTTGAAAGTTAACTCCAGGGGGGTTCCTTTTTCATAAATGTTTAACGAGCCCAAAAAAGAGATAAAAGTCAACTAGTTTTCATTGGAAAATATCATCATTACTGTGAAAGTCCTGTACTGCACATAAACAAAAAACATCATGGATATTGAGGAAAAATGTTAAAATATTGGTGAAAATTTTTCAAAAATATATAAATAGACAAAAAAACAAAATCATTTTCACCTTTCCATATTTAGAAGATCATTTCATCTATTTTCCCTCAGAATTTCAAATCGGCGGTGCGGTCGATCTAGGACACCATTCATCGATCTGTCTCTGCTAGGTAAGAGATCAAAACCTCCTTTTCATTTTAATCCTATTCATTTATCGTTTATTTTTCAAAATTAGGGATTTTAGGGAATATATTTCAAATTTTAAAATTGCTTACGACCAGCGCAATCTCCAGCTATCGGGGTCGCATTGGTCGCGCTCAACCCATTAGGGTAGCGCACCACCAGCGCCGAATCATTTTGGACAGACACACTTGATGGAAATACTAAGAGGGAGAGTGAATAAGTATTCCATTCAATTAATATTATTATTAATCGTTCAGATAATTATTTAATCTTCAAGTATTATCATTATTTGTACAATGATAGAAGTAAAAAAAATAACACAAATGCACATAGTTTTTAAGGTGGAAACCCCCTCTGGGATAAAAACCACTTGAATTATTTTCTAATAACTCTTTAATATTCGACTACAATTGAAAAGAAAGCTCCAACTTCCTAGAATCTAGAAAAGCATTATTCTCTAGCTCCCACTAGATAGATGCTCCAATGCCCAAGATTCTTCAGTAGTCAACTGAACGGATGCCCCAACACCCAATGAGCTACAACTCACCCTAGGACCACCATACCACCCTATAGAAGAATAAAATAATAATGGACTCTTGTACCAGGGAAAATGGTCCAGTTTACAATGATATAGAATGATGTAGAAGAAGAAGACACGCTAGACCATAACCCCAACTATGACACAACCACCTAATGATGATCCTAGAACTCCCGACACTTCCTTTTCAATTCTTGACAGATAGACACTTGCACAGATTTTAAAATTATGCTTTTACAATGACTCAGTACAATGATACCGTTACAATGACGGTATGCAGTGCTGCCCACTTGAAGACTTCATGTGGTGAAATTCTTGCTGTAGTTATGCACCTTGATTATTGCTCTTTTCATGCTACCCATTCTCACTCTTAAGAGAATTATATCATGCATTGATTCTTATATTGATGAATATATAATACTTGCAAAAATTCTTCAAGGAAATACCCATGACATGATAATAGCAAAACTTACCTCATCTTGCATAGCATATGTCAGTGCTAAAAAAAAAAATAGAATACAAAGAACCTATGCAATTAAGCGATGAACATGCATATACAGAATATACTTACCTGGATCTTACCTCTGTTGCATCATTTTTTTGTACCTTGATTTTCTTTGCTTCCCTATAAAGTCTGGTCCTTTGCAGCCATTGACAGCAAATGATCTAGCTTTCTCTTTCCTTCTAGGAGCTCGATATTTAATCTGATGTATCTCTGTTATTTCAGATCCCCAATATGTGATTTTTGGTTCTATAGTAGACCTCGAGTCTTCTTTCCAATGTCATAGGTCTAGCCCAATTTAGATTCTTCAAGAAAAATTTATTCCCAATCTCTCACAATGGCCTAATTATGGAATAGTTCAGTAGAGAGAACTTGTACAACGTGCCACATGTCATTGTTTCCTCTTTTGGCCCTGAAATTGATACAGAAAAAACTACAGTTCGTGCACTATCTACCACTTTTTACATAATTCCAATCTGATGCTAAGAGAGAGATTTATGACGATTTTCCTAAGGTCACCTCATTAAGATGAAGTTCAGGAGCCTGCAAAAACCCTGACTTCCACTGATCATATCTCCAAAAATATTGTGAACGATGATCTTAAATTTTTATGCGAGCTTCCTCAAGATGTCAGCTTCGCATGATAAAAATTTCAGCTTCTGAACCTTCTTAGAAAAAAATTTATAGCGAATATTCCATGATGGCTTGTTTCAAGTAGAGAAATCCCTGCATGAGGAGTATATGAGGATCACAATTTATATAAATTCTTAGGTTGAGAGGGTCTTCAACAAGTGAACGTGGGATGGATTTTAGGAGCTTAAAAATTATTAATTATTGATTATTCAATGACCACAACCAATGATTAGTGTCATGCCACAACCCATATGTCAGTGCTAAACAAAAAGAAAAATAGAATACAAAAAATCTAATGCAATTAAGAGATGAACATGCATATACATAATATACTTAACTGGATCTTACCTTTTCTGCATCATTTTGTTGTACCTTGATTTTCTTTTCTACCCTAGAAATTATGGTCCTTTGCAGCCCTTGACAGTGCATGATCTAGATTTTTCTTGCCTTCTAGGATATCAATATTTAATCTAATGTATCTCTGTTATTTCAGATCCCCAATATGTGATTTTTGGTCCTGTAGTAGCCCTCTAAGTCTTCTTTCCAATTCCATGGTTTTGACCCTATTTGGATTCTTCAAGGCAAAGTTATGCCCAATCTCTCACAATGACCTAATTATGGACTAGTTCAGTAGAGTGAACTTGTACGGAATCCCACGCGTCATTGTTTCCTCTTTCGGCTCTGAAATTGATACACGGAAAACTACAATCTGTGCACTATCCGCCAGTTTTTACATAATTCCAATTTGATGCACATAGAGAGAGTTATGATGATTTTCCCAAGCTCACCACATTGAGATAAATTTCAGGAGCATGCAAAATCCCTAACTTCCACAGTCATATCTCCGAAAATATTACAAACCATGATCTAAAATTTTTACACGAGCTTCCTCAGGATTTAGGCTTTGCGCGATACAAATTTCAGCTTCTAAAACTTCTTAGAAACAAATTTATATTGAAAATTTTACAATGGCCTGTTTCAAGTAGAAAAATCCCTGCATCAGGAGGATATCTATCTCAAGTTTCGAAGATTCTATGTCCTCATCATTATTCGTTAGAACACCATCTTCGTCAAATGTGACATTTATGCTCTCCACTATATGTTTTCGCCTTATATTATAGCATTTATGGGCCTTTCTTTTGTGTGAGTAACCAACAAAGATACCTTCATCGACACGTGATTCAAAATTACCCAACTTTTGATCTTCTCTTTTGATATAACATTTTCTTCTGAAGATTCTGAAATATTTTACATTAGCCAGTTTTCCTTTCCATTATTCATATGGGGTCTTGTTGCAATTATTTCTGAGAAGACTTTGGTTGATAATGAATATTTCTGTATCAATTGATTGAACCCCAAATTTTTCATCCAATTTTGAGTCCTTCAACATTGTTCTACCCATTTCCTGTATGGTTTTGTTCTTTCTTTCAGCAATTCCATTTTGTTGAGGTGTTCATGTTGTTGAAATTTTTCTTTTTATTCCATTTTTGTCAAAGTATTGCTGAAATAATTTGGAAGTGAATTCTCCGCCATTATCTGATCTTAGACACTTTATTTTCAAATCAGATTCATTTTCGACCAACTCCTTCTAGATCTTAAAGCACTCAAATTCTTCAGATTTTTTCTTTAGGAAACTAACGGTTGTCATCCTGGTATAGTCATCTATCATTAACATGAAATATAATTCTCCATCTAAGCCTTTTGTTCTCACAGGACCACATAAATCAGTATGTATCAATTCCAATGGATGTGATGCAAATTTTTATTTCATTTTAAATTCGACGTATGTCTTCTTGTCGTGCCGACAGGCCTCACATATTGTGTTGGAAGGTTTTTAGATTTTCAGCATTTCTTGTACTATTTCCTTTTTTATTATCCTGACAAGATTGTCAAAGTTTATGTGACCCATTCGTTTGTGCCATAACCAACTTTCATCTTCTTTAGCTAGTATACATACTTTAGTTGCTTCATCCAGAACATATATGTCGTTTGGATCTCGACTTGTTGTAGCCACAATTTTACCATACCTGCCTTTCCTGATTTCACATTTTATGGATTTGAATAGAATTGTGTGTCCTTGATCACACATTTGTCCAAAACTAAGTAGATTGTGATTCGTGTTTTCAACCAATAGAACATTCTTGACTAGAAAATATTTTCTTCCGAGAGTGATGGTACCTGATCCTATAACATTTGAAGATCCATCATTTCTAAAGGATACAATTCCATCCTTCTTCTGTTTCAGAGATACAAATTTCTTTCTATCTCCAGTCATATGCGTTGAGAAACTGCTATCAACATACCACACATCTTTGTTATTTTGAGCCTTGAGAGTGAGAGCACAATTATCAGTCTTCTTCTTCTTCAATGTTCGTTATGTGGCTTCGAATATTATTCTACAGGATTTTAAAGTCTGCACTCTCTATCTATGTGTCCAAAGTTTCGACATTTGTAACATTCCATATTATTTATTAAATTTTCAAATCTATTGAGGTTTTGTTGAGCCCTGGGAGGTTCATATTTGATTGATCTCCTGGAATTGTATTGGTTTCTAGGGTACATGCTGCATTATACAACTTTATGACCAAATTTTCCACATGAATAACAATATCCATGAAAATTATGTTGGTAACTGGATGGAAATCTTCTTCGGGGAATTTTCTTCGAAGGTTGTTCTTGTGAATCTTGTCCAATGAAGTCTACATGCATGTCAGATCTCATAGGTTCATTGTATTTTGTTGTAGAAGGTCTTGCTTCTTCTTCTTTGTAACCAAGGCTAGTTCTGTCATTGTGAGATCGTTGATTGTTGATGAGTTCTTCCAATTCCATTGAATTTTTGGCATATTTTTGGATTGTTTTTCCCTTCTTCACTTCCTTATGCAGCGAGACTACTTCGACTTCTAATGCTTCCCTTGATTGTTTTATTTCTACCAACTTCTTTTGAAGTGACTCTTCAATACATTTTTGTTCTTTGACTTCAATTTTGAGACCTTGAACTTGTTCTTCAAGAGTATTGGAACGGATCTTCTCAGCCTTGAGCTCTTTTATAAGCCTGAATGCCTCCTTAGAAAATTCTTCTATGGTAAACCCTTCTTCTTTGTTGTTTGATACCTATTGTTTATTGTGCTTGGCCATAAACAGTACTCTCTCATTGGATTCTTCTTTGTTGTCATTGTCTTCATTAGATGATGAGCTATCTTCTTTAGAGATAAAGTCCCTTTTGAATCCTTTCTTTTGCCTTGATTTTTTAATTTCTTAAAGCCTTTCCTTCCTTTTGAGTTTCCATCACTTATGTTCAGACATTTTACGGTGAAATTCCTAACCTCACCACAACCGAAAAATATCAATGGAATTTTACCTTTGAATTTCCCTTACCATTTTTTTGTTTTCTCGTAAAATAAGCATATTCTCCATCTGAAAGACCTTCTTCATCATCTTCATTTTCGTCACACTTGCAGGTGTAGTTCTTTGCCTTTGAAGGTTGTTTGTCCTTATTGGTTTTATTAGATTGAGTGAACACAGTTTCTAGATGTGAAACAACCTCTTCTTCATCAAGTCTCATTTCATATGCTATGATAACTCCATGTAATTCCTCTTTGTTGAGTTTTTCCAGATTTGCACTATATTCTGAGACCGATACCTTTGGATTGAATCTCCCTAGTAACGTTCTAAGAATATTTCGTATAATAGTCTTCTTGTCAACAGGCTCTCCCAATCCTTCCAGAGCGTTGGTTATTTCGTCAATTTGTTAGAAGTATGCAGCAATGTTGCCAACTTCTTTCATTCTGAGTAGCTAAAATTTTTCTCTGTAGATTTGAAGCTTTGCTTCTTTGACATTTGAGTTGCCTGCATATATATTCTCAAGCTTGTCCCATACATTTTTGGTTGTTTTACAACCCAACACATTATGATAAGAAGATCCAATAATTTCACTGATAATAATATTCCTTTCTTTTTCATCATTTACCAAATTCTTCTTACCTTGTTCATCCGCGGCTGGTATAAATCCATTTTGAACAGTGTCCCATACTTCTTAACCTTGTGCCAAGAGATATACCTCCATTATTCCTTTCCAAAGTGCATAATTATTTTCATTGAACAAGGGTACACCATTCTTGGTATGCTCCATGACCTCTTTCCAACTGTTAAACTGTTATTGAAGGAACTAAGCTCAGATACCAATTGTTGGAAATACTGAGAGGGGAGGTGAATCAATATTCCTTTCAATTAGTATTATTATTAATATTTCAGTGCATTATTTAATCTTCAATTATTATCAGTGTTTGTACAATGATATCAGCTTACAAAAGAAACACAAATGCACACATTTTTTAAGGTGGAAACCCCTTCCGGGACAAAAACCTCCTGAATGGTTTTCTAATAATTCTTTAATATTAAAATCCAATTGAAAAGAAAGCTCCAACTTCCTAGAATCTAGAAAATCATTCTTCTCCAGCTCCCACTTGATGGACGCTCCAACGCCCGAGATTCTTTAGTAGTCAACTGAATGGATGCCCCAACACCCAATGAGCTACAACTCACCCTAGCACCATCCTACCACCCTGAATTTTTCACAGGCTTAAACCTATTGGTAACTTCATGCACCAAGCTAGCACCACCCTACCACCCTATATAAGAATAAAAGAAGAATGGACTCTCGTACCAGGGAAAATGGTCCACTTTACAATGATATAGAATGATGTAGAAGATGAAGACACATTAGACCATAACCCCAACTACGACACAACCACCTAATGATGATCCTAGACCTCCTGACACTACCTCTTCAATTCTTGGTAGACAGACACTTGTAAAAATTTCACAATGATGCTTTTACAATGAATCAATACAACGATACATTTACAATGACTGTATGTAGTGCCGCCCACTTGAAGACTTCATGTGGTGAACTTCTTGTTGCTATTATGCACCTTGATTGTTGCTCTTGTCGTTCTACCCTTTCTCACTCTTCAGAGCATTAGATCATGCATTGATTCTTATCTTGATCAATATATAATACCTGCAAAAATTATTCAAGGAAATTCCCACGACATGATAATAGCTAAACTTACCTCATCCTGCTGAGCATATGTCAGTGCTAAAAAACAAAAAAATAGAATACAAAGAACCTAATGCAATTACGAGATGACATGCATATACAGAATATACTTACATGGATATTACCTCTATTGCATCATTTTGTTGTACCTTTCTTTTCTTTTCTTCCGTAGTAAGTCAACTCCTTTGCATCCCTTGACAGCACATGATCTAGCTTTCTCTTGCCTTCTAGGAGCTCGATATTGAATCTAATGTATCTCTGTTATTTTACATCCCCAATATGTGATTTTCGGTGTTGTATTAGACCTTTGAGTCTTCTTTCCAATTCCATAGGTTTGGCCCAATTTGGATTCTTTAAGACAAATTTATGTCTAAACTCTCACAATGACCTAATTACATAATATTTCAATAGAGAAAAATTGTATGGCATGCCACGTTTCATTGTTTCATGTTTCAGCTCTGAAATTGATACACAGAAAACTATAATATGTCCACTATCCTCAACGTTTTACATAATTCCAATCCGATGCACAGAGAGATATTTATGATGATTTTACCAAGGTCACCTCATTGAGATGAAGTTTAGGAGCCTACAAAAACCCTAACTTCCACAGATCATATCTCCAAAAATATTGCGAAACATGATCTTAAATTTTTACAAGAGCTTCCTCAAGATGTTGGCTTCACATGATAAAAATTTCAGCTTCTGAACCTTCTTGGAAAAAAATTTATAGCGAAAATTCCATGATGGCCTATTTCAAGTAGCGAAATCCCTACATGATGAAGATATGAGGATCACATTTTATATAAATTCTTAGGTTGAGAGAGTCTTCAACAAATGAACGTGGGAGGGATTTTAGGAGCTCAAAAATTATTAATTATTAATTTTTCAATGACCACAACAAATGATTAGTTTCATGCCACAACCCCATGGGGTTTTAGCCCACTAGCTGGAGTTACTAACTTCAAACATGAATATCTCTCAAACTGTGAAGAATTACGTGGTGAGAAATATATCAACATAAACATCTCGACAATTAGAAACCATAAAAAGTATCCTTGACTTGGAATATATTAATTTATTGGGTCAAAATTCCCATGCAATATCGGGGTAGCCCTTGGTGCTGCTTGGGTTGACATCAATGACAACCACTGATCAACAACACTGGCCTTGGGGAATATTTTAAATGGAGAAAATCTCCCAACTCCTCCATTAATTTCTAAAAATTCTTCCATGCATTCTCCTAAAAGACCAATTGGACATGTTTTGTAGGTCCTTTCAGAGAATATGTCGATTAAATGAAAAGAATGAGGCCATGAGGTGGAATACCACCAAGCCTTGCAGGACCAAGATTACGTCAATGCTTTGCACAATTGTAGATTGTTGAAATTATTTCAAACATACAGCTTGAGAGCTCAACTGGAGCTTCTCCAGTACTTGATCTGTATCTGGGATGTGGATTAACAATTGTTCATCATCGGGGACTACAAACTTGAGCTAGATATCATGGGAATCTACTTTATCACTAGATTGTTTGGGTGAGGAGAGTGAATCCAACTCTCTAGGGCTCACCTAGGGGGTGAGAGCATGAGCATGCTCATCCATATATATTGTCCCAGGGAACGAAAGATAGAGAGTGGGAAGGTAGACATATCTTTAATCAGAGTGTTCCCCCTATGCACGATACTACATTGTATCACCAAAGTGATAAGAGCCCAAGCATTGCATGAGGGAACGAAATCGAAGTTCCAGTACGAAGTGGATTTCTTGGCACCAACAACGTTCAACTGGTGCGAGGGGTTGATAGCTAACATGAAGAATCAGTTAACCAAGTGCAAGACATGCAGACTGAAACAATGTTCTAGTATCAGTGGTTGGAGATCCATGATCCAGCCCCGAGGCATCCAAGGCTGATGCGATGGTGCGACATAATTCCCAAATAGGGAGGAGGGTAACAGATGCATTTCCCCACATCCTTCTTCAGTTGTTTGTGGCGTCAACTGATCGTAGTCAAGGAGTATGCCTATGCTGACATCGACTTCAAAGGAGATCCAGATCTTCCGATCCCACTAGAAACACAGTGGACCGATGCAGGTAAAAAGTGGTTTTTAAACATTTTTTACTTTTTTAATGTTTTTTATATATGTTATGACACGTAAACTTATGATTTGTTTACATATATGGGTCCACAGAGACCTGTTGGCATGTCCCCAATTGCACGGTCGCTAGCCCGTCGAACAGAGGATGCTCCTTATGAGGAGGGAGCAGGCACATTAGCTAAGCCCAAGCAAAACCTGGTCGGCCTTACACGAGGCATCCCAGAGTATCCCACATTTGATGAGATCCCACTGCATTTTCAGAGACACACTGTCAGAGTTCCGAGCAGTCTGCGTCGATTACTCTGGAAAGTAATTCAGATAGTCACCTGCTACCATGAGCACCATGTGGGCAGACAACAGCCTTGTTTATACATTTTTGTATTGACGTAGGCTCGAAGAGCCATTTTTGTAACTAATCCAGGTGGATATTGGTGGTCACCCACCTATTCCACTTGGGGCCCCACCATTGTCTCTTTCAGTTTTTCAGTTTCGGCACAACTTACTATTTTTAGCATTTTTTCGGGTCCTGAACTTCTGAAGCCGTTTTGAGGCCCTAAATGACGTTTTTTGGGAAAACAGAGAGCAACATGGGTCCATGGACCATTGTTCCTCATTTAAAATTTGTAGTCCTCAGATATATCTTCCTAACGAGGTATGGTACGCATCAAACGGACATCATATTCCAAAGTTACGCCCCTGGGAAGTTGAAACACCAATTTACCCAAACGGCACCCATATTTTTGGCGCTTCATCTCCTAGGGTTAGGGTTTTGGATGTTTAGGATTTCCCATTGTTTCTAAATAATAAATAGGCCCTCGATCCTCATTGTTACTGAGTTCAGAGGCCTGTAGCCGCCACATAGGGCACTGGTAGCTATCTCTGAGAAGAGATGTGGCGGCTACAAGCCTCTGAACTCAATTACAATGAGGCTCGAGGGCCTATTTATTATTTAGAAACAATGGGAAATCCTAAACAGCCAAAACCCTAACCCTAGGGGATGAAGCGCCAAAACTATGGGCCCCGTTTGGGTAAATTGGTGTTTCAACTTCCCAGGGGCGTAACTTTGGCATACGATCTTCGTTTGACATGTACCATACCTCGTTAGAAAGATCTATCCGAGGACTACAAATTTTGACCGAGAAACATTGATCCATGGACCCATGTTGCTCTCCGTTTTCCCAAAAAACGTCGTTTAAGGCCTCAAAACGGCTCCGGAAGTTCAGGACCCGAAAAACTGCTAAAAATAGTAAGTTGTGCCGAAACTGAAAAACTGAAAGAGACAATGGTGGAGCCCCAAGTGGAATAGGCGGGTGACCACCAATATCCACCTGGATCAGTAACATAACATATATTTTTGAGATTTTGGATGTAACATACTTACAAACCGATATATATATATATATATATATATATATATATATATATATATATATATATATATATATATACATACATATGCATGTTTCTACGACTACTTTTGTATCATAAATGATGTCTTGATTTACATATTGTGAAAATGTCTATCTAATACATAATTTGATTATGAATCTGTTAAATTATTTAAATGTCGTGGAATTTGTTGATATATGATAAAATCAAAAAAAAAATTCCAATAATCTAACACATAAATACATATGCAAAATTTTTGGATTGTGCACATAATAACACCCATTCAGTTGTAACACAACAAGTTGTGAGTCCAACTTAACAACCAAATCTCTTATCCTGAGATCAATGGCATTTTATAATAGTTTGATCACCGCACTATACTCAGCAATATTGTTAGTTGTTTAACCCAAAAAAATGCCTTGTAAATTAATCAACTCGTCATTAGGAGCAAAGATTGCCATGTTGTGGAAGACATGTTCCTCATGTTATGGAAAGCGCCATCAATAAAACCTACGTAGTGATCCGAAGGCATGTAAAAACCAAGTGGAACACAAGGTAAGTAGAGGAAACATGTTTGCAAGGAAAACGATCACACCAAAAATCAACTCAAAGCACACTAATGTACAAATTTATCACACTTAATATTAAGCGTAATATTTCTTCATATAGAACCTGTTTCAGGGCTCAGCCAAAGGATTTCCTTCATATTCAGCTAGCTCATAAGCTCCACATTCCAAAACATGTTGAATAATATAGGGTCCATGCCACATAGGCTCGAGCTTTCTAGCTCCCAACTTTTCATGGGCTTGGTCGTACAGAAGAACCAAGTCACCTTCAAAGAAAATGTGATGTGTGACAGATTTTTCATATTTCACCTTAACTTGTCATTTATGCACTTCAAGAACTAAAGCAGCAAGCCTTTTGGTCTCATCGAAACGCTCGGGGTACAAAAAACATTCCTCTTCTGGCCAAGTACTAGGAATGAGTTCGATATCCAGCTTCAGGGAAGGAATCTTACACTCGAACGGGAGTGTGGCCTCTAGAACGTACACCAATTAGAAGGGTGTGAATCCAGTGGAAGTATTATTGGAGGTTCAGTATGCCCAAAGAGAAGATAAAATAATGAGGTTCCAGTCTCGCTTGTGCTTCTCAATGGTACGTTGGAGCATGGTCACTGAGACTTTGTTGACAGCTTCAACTTGTCCATTGGCCTGTGGATAGTAAGGGGTGGATTTATCGTGACGTAAACCCAACTGAGCAGAGATCTCTGTCATCATATGATTATGAAAATTAGTGCCATGATCAGTGACAATCTCTTTCGAGACACCAAACCGAGCTATGACATGATTGAATAAGAATTGTGCTGCAATGAGACCTTCATTATCATATGTAGGCATCGCCTGGCCCATTTAGTGAAATAGCCAATGGAAACAATGATATAGCCATGCCCCCCGGACGAGCAAGGGTTATAGGTCATAAAATAAATTCCCCATTTCGCAAAAGGAATGACAGTCACAAGTGGGTGCAAGGGTGAGGGTGCGGCGTGCTCTTTTCGAGAGTAGACTTGGAAATCATGGCATTTTCGAACTGTGATGATGCAACCTTTAAAAATAGATGGCCAAAAATAACCTTCACGAAGGATATTTTGAGTGGTGGCGTAACCATACATGTGACCACCATAAGCCCAGAGTGGCAACCATTCAGAGCTTTCTCAGCTTCCTCGAGAGTCAGACAATGGTGGAGGATAGAGTCAACACCAGTACAATAGAGGGTGTCCCCAACGATGTGATATGGTGGGGACTAGTAGAGAATCTGTCTTCGCTTAGTGCGATAGCTCTGGTCGATAATTTTGGGTTTGTAGATATATGATGATGTCCCCATACCATGGATCATGAGTACTAATGATAAATAGAGTCTCATCAGGGATGGACTCATCGATAGGAGTGGGATCATTCGTAGTAGGAAGATCACATATCAACTTGGCAAAGACCAGTGATTTCTTCAAATTAGCAGTAGTGAATTATAAGTTGAACTCTTGTAGGATAAAAATCCATTTTGAGTATTTCCCCCCAAATAACTGACATGTGATAATGCAATCATGGGGTTTCAATTAGAAATCACTGGGGTTTTGCGCAGGAGAATTTAGTGACGGAAACGTTGAACGACATGAACAACAACCAATTCAAGTTTCTCTACATGAGAATATCAGGTCTCAGTATAAAAAATATTATGACTCAAGTAGTATACTACATTTTCCTGACCATGGTCATCATCCTAAACTAGCAATACCATGCCAATAGTGTTGTCGGTCGCAGCCAAATACAATCAATAGTCGCGATGATATTTGGGAAGATGTAGTAACAGAGTTGTGATGAGGGCTCTCTTTACTACATCGAAAGAGATATGAACATTTTCATCCCATAAAAAAGAGATTTCATTTTAAATAAGCACATAAATCCTTTTGCAAGCTCAGCGTAATTCAGTAGCAATTGGCGAAGGAAATTAGATTTCCCCTGCAAACTTTGCAGTTGATGAATGGAAGAAGGAGGAGTCAAGTTGAAGATTTCCTCTAATTTCAGGGGATCGATTTGGATGCCTTCTTTATACACCACAAAGCCTAGGAGTTGTCTACATTCGATGCAGAAGATACATTTCTGAGGATTTAACTTGATATTATAGTGTTGACAGCATAGGAAGATAGCTCTAAGGTGCTCCAGGAAATCTCGATGTTTCATGGAATGAGCAGGAAGTTCGTCGAGATATGGCTGAACTATGTGCTTGATGTCATGGAATTACTAAAACATAGCTCGCTGGAAGTTTGCTTCGGCATTCTTCAAGTTGAAAGGGAGCTTCTTATAGGCGAAATTCCCCCATGGACGGATAAAAGCGGCTTTTTGCTGATCAGCAGGAGCGATGTTAATCTGGTTGTAGCCAAAGAAATGTTCATAAAGGAAATTATCTCACTCTTGGCACATTCATCAATGTTTTTATCGATAAATGGAGTGGGGTAATTATCCTTAGGACAATCTCGATTGATATCACTGTAATCAACACAAACCCTAATGGTCCCTTGCTTCTTTTTGACAGGAAAAATATTGGAGACTCAATCTTTCAATGGTATGGAGTAGAAAAAAATAACTTTGAGAAGTTTTTAAACTTTTCCCTTTATAGTGGAATCCTTTCTCAGATGCACAAGACTAAGCCATTGGTGAACGAACTTTGACTCTAGTTAGGTGGAATTTTCGTGCACCAAAATACTCAAATTGATGTTGGGAATTTCTTCATAGGACCACACGAAGACTTCAAGGAACTATTGAAAAATTCCCTTATAGATCTTAATCTCATCAGGAGAACAAGACGCACCGATATTCACATTCTCAACAATCTCTGGTTTAATAGAGATATCAATTGGAATGTTCGAAGTGATATTACCCATGTTTCCCTTGGACAACACTTCATGAATCAAACCTGGATTATGAAGTGGTCTAGTCGATACTGGAAAAGCATGGGATCCTAGAAAGGTGGGGATGTCACTTGGGATTGGGAGAAATGATGAACGATGATGTCCACCATCCCATGAAGTTTCTTCGAGAGATATAAGCTCCACAATACTCTCGTAAGTGGGGAAATTCTCATTCAAGGGATCATCAGAGTCCCAAGAACCAAACCAGTGAGACTGTGCATAAGTGTCTAGTGATGAAACCAAATTAGTATTGGTCTCGGATGCAACCTCGGAAGCCGTGAGGATATCTAAATACATCTGCGCAGTTGGGCTAAGAGGCATAGCATCACCAAAAATCTCAATCTAGTTGGGATTGGGAACAATCCAAGGATTATGACCAGACGAAATCATATCGATGGAGGAAAAATTTGGAGGCAGAAGTGGAAAAAATCCCATAAGAGACAAGTCTTTGAAAATACCCAACCCAATGTTCTCATAAGGAGTAGCAGCCTTCTCAACATATGGAATGTTTCTTGTTGAAGACTCAGAGGGGAAGAAATCCAGCTGATCCATAGTCATTATATTCCCTTTATGAGGGAAACGAAGGAGACGAAAGAGGGTAGAGACCACAAAAACCATAACATTTGTCCAACTATGTCCAAGAAGGAGATTGTAGTTCAAGTTGGTGTCTACTACCTCAACTTCCATGTTCACCATTTTCCCCTCCAATAGGATGGGCAATGCCTTCATAATATCGTACGGTCGATAACCTTGACCATTGAAAGCTTCTAAGATATTTGGGGACTGACTCAATGGGGGAGAACCGATGGATTTCTAGCATGCGACAGACATGATTCAGGTTGAAGCGCCTTCATCAATGATAGTCTGTTGAATATTGTTTCCCATAATGGTAACTTGAATCAGAAAAGCTACCTGAGATGGGAAGCGAGGAACAAAATTCTTGAGATCGAAAATAATCAGATTATAATATGAAGGATCAATCCCTCCAATGGCATTGAGTAGCGCCTTTCGTTGTGATGGGCATGACTAAAGAACCTCTAAAGCTAACATCGTCGAAGGCGCCTGAGCTAGATCTTCTACAATTTTTTATTTATGTGCTTCTCTCGCATTCGGATTGTAAGACGATTTCTGAAGAACACCTTTTGGGGGTGGTCAGATGATGGAGTCACTACTTGTTCTCTTGATCTGGAGAGGACCAGAGGTAGGAGGCGTGGAATAGGAAGAGTAATCTCGGACTTCTAGTTCCACATGAGCCTTGGATGGATTGGGATAATATTACGTTCCCATGGTGATGGTAATGGATTGTGTTCCAACCATGAACACCTGAGAGCTACTAAATGATTGAGTCTAGTCTACCATCTACATCTGCTGGGAAGGGAACAGTTCTTTAAAAAATTCCAAAGTCCTGGGTACGCCCTTCAGAAGATGGGAAATTTCGGTACGTTGAGGGAAATTCTTGGTGTAATGATCATAATCACATATTAGAAAAGGATATTTGGCTTTACATGATGAAGAATCACAAGTAGAAGACATCTTTGAATCCTATTTAGGATTCTCAGATATAGACTTGCCTTTACCCTTTTTCTTCTCCTTTGAGGATTTGTCTGTTGCAGTAGACTGGAAATCATTTACCTATGAGGTTTTACCAAGATTATTTTGATTCTGAGAAGGAGGGGGTGTAGTGGCAGCAGTGGATTTGGACTTTGAGGAATCCTTAGGCACACTACTATCAGTATGATCCATTTTCCCAATAACACCATCCACAAGAGGCATAGCAGGAGACTAAGATGATGAAGGATTAGTCGAAGGAAGCGGCACATGAGGTAACAACTCATATAGAGTCTCGAACTAGGAATAAACCAAGTGAAGGTATTGAGATCTAGCAATGACCTCCTCTTCCGTGACACACCCTCCCATTTCAAGATCTTTTGGAATTTTGGGAAAGAATGATTTTGTGAACCATTCAGTCAACATCTGATCCAGGATCTCAAATTTGATAAGGTGGCGACGATGACTCCATCTTGGATGTGATCTAAGATATGTGTAGCATTCGACTGCTTCAACAAATTAATAAAATGGATATCAGTTTCATATCAGACAGGAAGGCCATAGCCAAGGAATTGAAATCGAAGAAAATTCCTCGAGGGAGCTCAATGTACTATTTGGTCAAAGCATTGGTCAAAGTGTGTTGGAAAAGATGAATACAAATAGAATCGTCAACCCAAGAATTAGAGGAACACCACAAATGGTACATCATAACATGGTTTTGAGGGTCTTCCCCAGATTTTCCTTCGAACTTCGGATAATCTCCTGGAATCTTAGTTGGAATCAGCGACCAATGCAGTTGATGATGGACGGGGTCATTTGTGAGCTTTGACACATACTCCAATTCCAACGTAGCCAAGAATGATAAAGGAGGATGATGAAGTGAGAAAGGTCAGGGGTTCCAACCTAATTGATAAGGATTCTGGCCCCAATAGGGCGTATTTTGACCTGGATATGCATATTTTCCCCATGGCTGATAAGCACCTTGTTGCATATATTGTTGATAGGGGCCTGGTTGGGGTTTTTGATATGGCCCTTGTGGGTACTGATTTGTGTACCTTGCTGGAAATAGGGTCCAGGATAAGGTCCTTGTTGAACATAAGGTCCAGTTTACGACCCCTGCTGAAAGTAGGGTCCAGCCTGCAGTCCCTATTGAACATGAGGTCCAGCCTATGGTCCCTGCTAAACATGAGGTCCAGCTTGCAGTCCTTGCTGAACATAGGGTCCAGCCTGAGCTCCTGGCTGAGCCTACTGGTACTGAGGAATTTGTTGATATGAAGTACCAGGTTGAGGCCCAGTCTGGGGTTGCTGGTACTAACCTTGAGGAAAAGGTTGTTACTAAGTACTAGACTAATGAGGGAAAGGACTAGATTGACCCATAAGGAGATATGGACCAGCTTGGGTGTAAGAACCAAACTAAGGATTGGTCACAACAACACTGACCAAAGGTTGGGGTTGTTGGATGTACTGATGATATTGTATGTTCGACCATTGAATATAAGGAATGTTAGGTTGTAGAACATACGAATATACTAGGTTCGGCCACGGAAAAGGTTGGTGAACTTGGGAATATTGAACATGAGGCTGACTCGCCCCAGGAATAGATTCAAAACTCAGTTTCCCCCCACCCAAAAGGGGAGGTACATAGATAGGGTTAGAAATCCCCCCAATCAAAGACGAAATTGTGGATTTCCCACTCAATGGTGGGACTATAGTGATCGTAAATGGTGAAAAGGGGACAGAGGATCCAAACAAAATGGTCATTTGACAAATGGTGACCATCGGGTGAACCAAATGTTGAGACACTGCGGCCACATTCGAAACAAATGGGCTGGAATATGGAGGAATACAAGTTGACCAAACAGGATCCAGAAATAAGGGTATACCACTGGAAGCTCCGAAAATAAGGTTTCCCAAAGTGGTATAACCGTGCGGTGTAGACACAACATAACTAGATGTTATTTCAATTCTACTACTTGAATCATGAGGTGTGGATCTGAAAAACTCTCCCTCGGAGGGGAAAATCGATGAAGAGGCTTTTGGCATATTTGAGCCAGAGGTTTCCTAAAGAGTGCTTTGAGGAGCACTGACAAACGAAAGGTCATCAACATTTGACGCCATTTCATCCAGAAAAAAACAATGAACGATGGACCAATATGCTACCAGAGAAGCTCAAAAATGGATTCTCGGCTTAGAAAAGCACTGTAAGGTTGCTCAGGAGATACTACAATCGAAAAAAAGAGTGGATTCGAAAAAAATACCAAGAACTATGCAACTTCTTCGGGGCTTTCTTGATCAGATTCTTCCAACGTGGTCCAAGGAGAATCGTCAGGAGGTGCTCAAGGTGATATGGATTGAACACTGATGACAATTCCAAGCTCTTCACCTTGCGCTTCGAGGGGTACAACCAGAAAACAAGGAACCTCTAAAGGAGGTTGTTAAGATTTGTCAGAGGAGGGAGTGGGTGAATTCAATGATTCAACCACGATGACCTTTGAGAAGAAGATAAAAAAGGAAAGAGGTGAAAAAAATTACAACTTACCAAGAAATAAAAGCTGGATAACTGTAAGGGTGAGATTTTTTCCTGGGAAATTACTTTTAAAATTAACAAAAATAAATAAATAGAAAGGGATGTGTTAGGAATAAAGGTTTAAGTATCTGTGAATGGAAATATACACCTTGGTGATCAAATGAAAGAGAAATGACCAAGGACTTAACGTACAACAGCCAGTCTCCCCAAATTTTGTGTTTGGTGTATCACGTCTACAAGGCGATCGACTCAGTTACCTATGGCAGGCTTGCAACCTAACGGTGTCTCCCAAAACATATGCGACAGTACGTGGGAATTCAATCTGTAGTAATGATGTCTAATGTGTAACCGTTCAATGAGAGCGTCCCAAATATACTTATCATATATCAATATACTTCCATACGTGGGACAGGATATCATCCTCGGGTTGTAACGTAGACCGTTAGCGACAACTCCTATGCTTAATGATGCCAAAACATGTCTCTAGCCTATACCACTAAATATTCGAGTTAGTTCCAATGCTCCTTAAGGTAAATTGGGTTCAGTTTAATTTTATCTTGACTAAAGTTTTAGTTTCGAGGCTCAAAATGAATGTTGCCTGAATCCTTATGATGCATGTTGGAACAGGGTCTCCTACGAGCTGTGAAAATTGTCTGATTTGATATATTTTTTATTATATTTAGTCTAGTGCAGGGGTTTTAGGGTGGGTCAAAGCCCCGAAAGCATTGTAATGGGAAAAAGGGTAAACCAAGGGTCCGAAAACCATGGTTTGCGGACCATAGGAAAGTTTAGGCTAGATTATTATAAATAGAGGAACACTTTGAATTGTAAGGTAGGCAATGAAGAGCTATTGATGCGAACTGTGGTTTAAGATATCTGTTTGGGTTTTTGGGGAAAGGACTCCTGTTGGCTATGTGCACAGAGATCTAGAGTCCTGCTGCTGTGTGCGCATGCTGGGATGGGTATTGTAAGAAGGAATTGATGAATTGATGAATAAGAAAGTTTGCTTGAGAACTGAGTCTATGTGTAATTTTTGTGCGATTCATTGGTAATTATTGCATTATGTGCATTATGTATTCAAGCTCCCAAAGATTTGTGTAAGTGTGTTAGTTGTATCTAGATCTGTTTTGTTCTGTTTTATGCATATTGTGCTGTTATCATAGAAGTATATAATTATAAATCTAGTGCATGTGGATGCGAAAAGAGACCTATCGACCCTACGCGGAAAGAGGCGATCTAGGTATCACAAGGCTAGACGCAGCTCTTCTTGCCTTACCTATCCTTTCTCAGGGTGCGAAAACCTGGTTCCAGCACCCACCCATACTACTTCGGGTGAGACTTTGACCTGTGCAAGTAGGTCACTGCCAAAAGGGCCAGTAGTATAGGGGTTTGTTGGCAAACCTTGAACTTCAAACCTGGGTCAGGACCCCTCGAGCCAACAAATGGTTCTGTTGCCGGGACCTAGAGCATTTTGAGAAAGGGATCAGGTAATGACAAGAGAGTATTGGAAGCCTGAAAGGAAGGAAATTGAGGAGTGGTTCAAAAAGCAGATCTAGGAATTTGCGATAAAAGAAAATCGCAGCAAGAAGTTAACGACAGAAAGGTGGAAAAATAGGTACATTCTCAAAGAAAGCTAAAAAATATTCTTTGTAAAATTTTCAATTGAGCTTCAAGAGTGGTTGGCTAGGCTCGTAGAATTCCAGAAGTGTTGGAAGGATGAGCGAGTCACTCAGTGGACCCCAGAGCTGATCTAGCAACTAGAGAGGACTAATAATACTATTACACGCATAGTAGATCACTGGGTGGACAGTGTAATAGGAGGATTTGTGACAGAATTTTCCATTGATAATTTTGTCTCCTACTCTGAGGCTGAACGACGATTATTTAAAGGGTTCCGGGGCAAATTTTTGAAGATATTACCATTGCTGATTAATATATTACTATGTGAAAAGAGAATTGTGTGTAGTCATACCAACTGAATGACCTCGGATCTAGACGGGAGCACGACATGCAGTGGTAAATACTATCGGACCAACCTCGACGGGCGGAGATCTAACTATAACCCTTTGCGAGAACCGGTTTCCCAAGACCCCCCAGCTACACCGCCGCCCAGGCCGCACAAAGGTAAGAACTCACCCATACCACCACCCCCGCCGGACAGTGGTATGGTTGCGCACCTAAGACTACCTATCTTCAAGGGGGTAGGGGATGAGGATATGGACCGATTTTGGTTTGTTGCAGACTCCATCTGGACTGCACAAAATGTGACAAACGATACGGTGAAGAGGGCACAGCTGTCCTTGGCATTCAAGGATAGAGCATTGGACTTGGCATTCCCAGAACGGGAGTGCATCTATTCAAGATGTCCAAGACACTCTGAAGCAACAGTTTTGGAAGCCAAAATCTTACTCTCAATGGGTAGCAGAAGTAAAGTACTTCAAGAAAGGTGTTTCTAAATCTGTGTGGGAGGTTGATCAGCGATTGAAGAAAGCAATCAAGGAAGGAGGGTTTGAGTATGACGATAGACAACATACAGAATGGTTCATCGCTATGCTGTTACCCCACCTGCGTACGTCAATGAGTCACCAAACCTTTGAGCCGCAGGAAAAAGTGGTGGAAGTCACTATGAAACTAGAAGCTGAACCCAGAGAAGATACTTTGGTAGGAGTACAGCAAATTCAGGAGCAGCTTGGAGCTATGCACATGGAAATTCAATACCTGCGGAAGGGGTGAGGAAAATAAGCCTGCGCAGATCTATGGTGCATATGATGTCAGGTATTTGGCCATACGAAGGATCAGTGCCTTCTATTGTTAGATTACATGCAGGTAGGAGGACCTAGTCCGGTATGCCCGGGAGCAAGTGGGGAACCCATCCTGTCACGACCAGGCTCGAGCGGACCTGTGTTGTGGTGCGACGACTGCCATGTAGCAGGGTTGCATGATATGAACCATTGCCCTCGGCTAGGTGCATATCAAAACTGAAGCAACAGTGGTGCAGGTTATGCCGGTCGGTGGGACACGATGAGAAGAATTGTCACACTTATGACTTGATGATAGATCGTGGGAACTTATATAGGGTACAATTAGACCCTACGTCGCTAAGAACTTAGGCGAGCTTCAGAGGCTCTCCAGAAAGGGGCAGAGAAGGTCGGGTAGGAAGTGCAAGATGAGGACGTGGGCAGTTAATATGTTATAACTGCAGGGAGCTAGGACACTTCGCTAGGGACTACCCAAATCCCACCAGGAAATCGTGCAAATATTATAGATAGATGGACCATATGGTTGAATATTTCCCAATTTTAATAGCCAAGATGCAGGAAAAACATCCCACCCCTATGCAGAATGTGCAAAGAGTTAAAGCCGAGCTAAGAAACATAGACCCGAGTGTGAAATTCATAACACGCAGTGGGATGGTCACCCAGGGAGCAAAGGAAGCACCTACCATGGATCCTATTACCTCTCAGGAAGGATTGAACATCAGCAAGGAACAAGAAATTATAGCAGCTACTACGCAGCTGCTGACACACCTCAAGATAGAGGAGGGGGTTGAGCCCTTTCTGCAGGCATGTTTGAAGCTACTACGTAACCCACAGGCTGTAGAGAACCTTCAATCATTAATGCATAGCTACACAGCTCGGCCCGATATGATTCCCAGGATCAAGGATGTACAGAAGCTATACAGATATAAAAAATGCATTGGAAGAGAAATGCAGTTGACTGCGCAAATTGGTGACTACGAAATGGATCATGTTATTTTAGAACTTGGATCAGATGCGAACGTATTACCAAAGCAAACATGTCAATGAATGGGAGAGCCTAAATTGGAATGGTCTACCATATAGCTATGCATGGAAAATCAATACAAGATCATCCATCTGGGAAGGCTACCAAAAGTCATGGTAGATATCGCAGGGGTAAAATTCCTAGCTGACTTTGAAGTAAAAAAAATTCTGGAAGATGCGGATCCCTACCCTACACTCCTAGGGCTAGACTGGGCTATAGATATGGGGGGTGTCATCATTCTCAAAAATCACAGCATGGTGTTTGAAAATAACGGTATGCGCGTAATAGTACCACTGGATCCTACGGAAGGTGCGTGGTATACAGAGCCAACACGTGACGAGGAAGAAATAGATCACATTTACAAATTAACTATGCAGGACGAAGATTGGATTAACCCCACGGCGGAAGGAGTACTCTGCTGGGAAAAGGACAGTGAATGCTTTTCCAACTCTGATGGGGATATGGAGAATTGGCAAGGCTGGTTACATGAGGTTTCGGCACTATGATGTCTTCGGGTCACATGGAACTTCTGCTGCATCTCGGCCGAGGTAAGAGACCTGCCCTACCTTGAGGACACAGGTGACATTAAGGATTTTTTACGTGCATTCGAAGCCGAAGTTCCCAAGGAATGCAGGATAGGGGCACTTCCGCTAGCCCTACACGGAGCGCCTGCACATTGGTGGGATACACATTGGCCGGTATTCTGCACTTGGGAGGAGCGTCGAGATAAGATGATCCTACGATTTGGAGCCCCAGCTAGAAGACGGATCCAGAGGTTCCTTGGGTCACCCACGCAGATATTTTCTAGCATGGGAAACACAATGGTGTGACAGGACCCCAAACAAACAAGTTCACCTGGTTATCCATGACCTAGGCTTGCATCCAACTGCATGGTATTTAGATGCGGAGCTGCACCAGTACATGCGCAGTTGGGAGAATTTGCAGGCTAAGTTTCTGCGAACATATAAGGTGGAATATGGTACAAGGATGCTCGATGCAGCTCTGCCGCACATAGATGCCCTGACCAAGGGAAAATCATGCCTGTCAAGAGGTACGGTGGCCAAGTTGCTGGAGTGGTACCTGGACCGTATTACAAAACACCTGGCATCAGCTTTAATTCGGGGTACGCAAGCAACACACAGGCGTCACCCTAAATCTGTAAATCCATGGGAAAGCCCTCAGGTACGAATAAAAACCATCAAACCACTGCACTTTAGCGAGAAGGGAACCTTACCATTACAAAAAATGGGCGGTTGGCCATCAATACGGAAATTTATGGTGAGTTTGTTTCGGACGATCAATAGTAAGTTTCAAGTGAGGTTTAATCTACCATTAGATAGCCCCGAACATTATAAGGTCAACAGGATAAATTCGCTCAGGGCTACATATTGTCTCTATACCCTTCCTCTGTTATTCTCCTTCTTTCTTATTGGGATCTTTAACGTTTTCTGGGAAGCTTGTCCTTTTGTTGCTATGGCAGTCCCTAACCCGCCGAACACTTCGGCACCTATCAGTTCAGCACCTGCAGACATCATGTTGAGAGGGTCTGGGGATGATGAGATTGATAAAATGATTGGCCTCTGGCTCCCTGCAAGGAGAATTGACTTTGAACCCCATGCAGAAAGGCACCACGGCTGCTTGAAGGGAGTTCTCGACCTCTACAACCTAGAACGATCGCAGGCCCCAGCTGGATGGCCTCGGACGATACCACAAAGGAGGGTACGCAATTGCCACATTTCACCACCGACATTGACGCAGTCAAGTTGTAGCTAGTCCTACGCACGAAAGGGACGAAACGATATAGGGATACGCTGCGACTTCTCCACAGTTCCAGACTACCGACAAGTGAAAGACATATTTATTCGCTACCTCGCACTATCATGGTTGGCAACCACGTCCCAACAGCTACGGACCTACAAATAGACTTGGCGCAGCTACCCCGTTAGGCGTTACAGGATTTATACACCATTTTGTTGCAAGGGATCCGTAACCATGATAGGACTGCATGGCAGAAGCATGAAATACCCCCGGAATTTCAGGCACAATGGGTTGCATTGATGACAGAAGCAACAAATATTATTAAGGAACAACTTACTCTAGGCACTTAGTTGGTCGAGGCGGCTATGCAACTCTGGACAGTGGTTCGGTTCAACCCCATGCTTCAACGTGTCCAGGAATACTTACGACAGACGGAGGCTGCTTTCGATCAGATCGAGGATACCTTGCCTTCCCTCGTCCCTGTGCAGCGTCTAGCCCTCTTAAAAACCTGCAACACCTTCATGGACACGCTTGCGGATCTCTGCCACGCCAAGCTCGTCATCAGGAAGCGCTTGAAACCATGGGGTGATACCACCTTCCAGATATCTTAGGGTGCTCATAACGCCATCGCACGCCTCCACCAGATATTGGAGCAGGTTACCACGGCTCCGGAAGACCCTGCCTCCCTGAAGCTTGTCAATATCACACAATGAGCTGCTGCCCAAAGTCAGGAAGTGCTCCCTCCGCTCATCATCGCTTTCAATACCTTGCATGCGCAGATAGCGACCGCACCACAAGAGTGACTCAGGATGAGTCACAAGATTGTGTTGGGGGACT
Source organism: Pinus albicaulis (assembly GCA_034641835.2). Lineage (NCBI taxonomy): Eukaryota > Viridiplantae > Streptophyta > Pinopsida > Pinales > Pinaceae > Pinus > Pinus albicaulis. The sequence continues at coordinate 617,501,276 of CM076578.1, read as the reverse complement.
GTTGGAACAGGGTCTCCTACAAGCTGCGAAAATGATCCTATTTGATATATTTTTTATTATATTTAGTCTAGCATAGGGGTTTTGGGGTGGGTCAAAGCCCCGAAAGCATTGTAATGGGAAAAACGGTAAACCAAGCGTCTGAAAACCACAGTTTTCAGAACATAGGAAAGTTTAGGCTAGTTTATTATAAATAGAGGAAAATTTTTAATTGTAAGGTAGGCAATGAAGAGCTATTGATGTGAATTGTGGTTTAAGATATCTGTTTGGGTTTTTGGGGAAAGGACTCCTGCTAGCTGTGTGCACGAAGATCCAGAGTCCAGTTGTGTGTGGACCCTGCTACTGTGTGCGCAAGCTGGGATGGGTATTGTAAGAAGGAATTGATGAATAAGAAAGGTTGCTTGAGAACTGAGTCTATGTGTACTGTTTGTGTGAATCATTGGTAATTACTACATTATGTGCATTTTGTATTCAAGCTGCGAAAGATCTGTGTAAGTGTGTTTGCTGTATCTGGATATATTTTGTTCTATTTTATGCAATATTGTGATGTTATCATAAAATTATATAATTATAAATCTAGCGCACGTGGATGCGAAAAGAGACCTATTGACCCTGCGCAGAAAGAGGCGATCTGGGTATCACAGGGCCAGACGCAGCTCTTACTTGCCTTACCTATCATTTCTCAGGGTGCGGAAACCTAGTTCCAACACCCACCCATACTACTTCGGGTGATACTTTGACCTGTGCAAGCAGGTCACTGCCAAAAGGGCCAGTAGTATAGGGGTTTGTTGGCAATCCTTGAACTCTGAACCTAGGTCAGGACCCCTCGAGCCAACAATGCAGACTAAATGCAAGAAATAAGTTTTAAATTTCGATGAACTCTAAACTACTTAGGGAAGAGAGACAAACAAGAATGCACTCAATGCAGCAATTAAAATGCCCCCAAACTAGCTCAGAGTTACGAAAATGCAATGCTTTTCAAATTGAATTCACTTTCCCAATGAATGCAACTTAATTGAAAATGAAAATTCCTTTCCTTTCACTAAGATGAACGAAAATATTTTTTTTTTGTTTTTCACTTTGGAATGAAAGAAAAAAAAATGAACAAAGGAAGAAATGAAAAATATCTTTAGTTTTCTTTCAATTGAACCAAACAAAAATCGCTTTAAAGGCTGCACAAATGAAATTCTTTTCACTCTTCTTAGAACGGCAAAGATAATCTAAATGAAAAACGAAAAATAAAATTACTTCCAATTTATTTTGAATTTATACGAAACACACTCTTCTATACTTGCGCATCAAACAAACTGTAATCTCATGCTTGACACTGAACCGAAGTGAAACATTCAGAAATGCAGAGATGACCAAAGCATACACAAACTCACTTCGAAACAAGACAAGAAAAGAATACAAGAAAGAGTGTTTGAAATGGAAAAAATTTCCCAAACTTACAACAACTCAAAGAGGCAAAACAAACTCGCTCAGAGGAGATAGGTAAGTCAAAAACACAGCAAGGAGATCAATGAGATCTCACAGAGTCCTTCAAAGGCCAAGACACACTGGATAATCAGGAGAGAAGCTCAAATTTTCCAAAGGCTGAGATCAATGCTTCTGTACTGAGCAGAAGGATGTTGAAAGGCCAATCGCCGTGATTGTACTATATAGAACAGCGATGCCAATGCTACTGTGAGGACAGAAAGGGAGTTGGGCACTAAAAAACAGGAAAAAACAAAATATTCTCACTGACACACCAGAATCGACACAATGAAGTGACAAACAACATTTACACAAGCTAACAGAGACATAAATCGAAGAAATTGTTCCAAGATCAGTTCGAGGAAGGAGGATTCAAAATTCTAAAGCTCCCCTGTAGAGTCTCCAGTTCTGTTGTCAAGGTAAATCCCCTCTGTAGATAGAGGCAATCGCTCTATCCCTAGGGTGGGTATAGAAACATGAGATTCTTTCTAACATAACCTTTCTTAACTAATGCTTACAATGCAAAGAGGAAAGAGACATAAATACCATTTTCCAATCGCTACCCTTGGATCCATTGATGGTGACCTCGATCCATGATCCTTTTAGGCCCGCTTCCTGCTAATGATGGTGCGTGAATACCTATGTATGATCAAGAGACAACAAAAAACATGATAAAATAAATAATAAACATAAAGAATAACTATCTAGCAGATCAAGGAGTACGAGAATATTTGCATAATCATGCAGAGAAATATAGAAAGCAAACTTCATATGTTATTATTGATAAATTACAAAAGGAGAGATTACAACCAAGCCTTGATGTTGGAGGCATCCTTACGTGAAAATATGATTCCTTCACCCAACTCAAAAGCATTCCTTCTCCCATGCACTTAGGCTTAATAACGATGCAAGCATGTGAAGGGATGTGAGTTCAAACGAGTCTGACAATAATCAACCAAGCTCTAAACTTTGGGTAATGAGGGATGTGAATTTAAATCAAGGAGAAGGAGGTTGGGAGCCCATGAAAGGAGGATGAAGGCCCAGTTTCTAAGGGATGACCCCCCATGGATGAGATCAAAGCTCCAAAATGAGAGAGCTCGACCTTATCATCTATGTTCAACAACCAACTCACCGCCCTTGAGTTTCTAGAGGTTGAAGCTTCTCCTCCATTTGAGGAAGAACTGCTAGAAAGGGGATCGGCTTAATTTTCCAATAAACTAGGGCATTGACAGTGCTGGGCCAGAACTGGGATATGGACATCAGTGCGGTTATGGCACTAGAAAGGGCGCTAAACCAGGAAACTAGGAATTTGACCAAGTTTCTTCAGTAATCTTTCAAGGAATTCTTCTTTTTATCTTCAAGTGGATATGTCATCATATTTATTGACGATGGAAACATTGCACAAGATTCATCACAGGGCATTTTAGGATCAGGGATGGGAAAATGAGCATGGTGACAAATTATTATGTAACAACAGGGAAGTCCCATTCCGAGTTGGTTTTTACATTCAGTAAGGAAAGGTTCAATACCTTGGTATTTGATGAGTATAAGCATTGGTTTATATATGGATTCTATTGTTAATTCATCCATGGTATTTCTGTTGGTATTATGCTGGTTATAAGCATGTATTATGAAAATGATGAGGTATGGCTCTCTCCATGTTTTTACTTGTAAATAAATGCACAATGTATCTATGGAAAAATTGATTGTATGATGTTTTATGATGTAGGGGAGAAATTATTCTTAGCCATTCTAAGTTAACAAAGAGAACCCTTTGTTTAAATTTGTTGTTTATGCCTGTAGATGTTATGTTTGTGACATGTTTGATGAAATGCATGTCATGGCTGGGTGGGTTTAGGTGAGCTTCAGTAGATTTCATTTATTCCATATGTTTTTAAAAATATTATCTACCCTCTCTTGAAGTTATAGGAATTTTTGGGTAGTGACCTAGGCTCAGGGGCTGAAAATGTGGCACAAATATCTGAGCTAAAGGCAAAAAACTCATTGTTTGGGCCTGAGATGCTACCTTGACAAGGCTAGCCTATGGATCTAGGGTATAGAGCCCCTACCTTTCCATTATATGCCCACAACTCAGCCTCAAAGTGGCTAAAAATCAGTCCCCCTTAGGGAACAACCCCCTGGAAGGTTGGGTTAACTCCTGGGGATGGAAATGATGAAGTGTAGGGTGTGTTTTTGGTGTTTCCATCAATTCCACTTCCTTAAGGTCATCTAGGAGGTTGAATCTCATATTAGTAGCCTCTCGTCACATGTTTACCATGGTGTTGAAGCCTCGAAAATCGTTGCTTCAAACATTGGGGTAAAACCACCCGGTTCGGACCTTAGAACAGCTCCTTCTCTGTTTGGGATGGTGGCTCCGACTGGATTTATAGGACAAGTTTCCTAATAATGAATGTATTGGTGATGGGGTTTTTGTGCAAGTGGATAATGAAACAAAATAATTAGGCTAATCTGTCTAACTTAATTTATGACTTACAAATAACTCTAAAACTAACCCGGGTATTTAAATACGAATAGGACTTAAAGATTATTTCATTTAAACAAATAACCATGAAACTGTATTATTTACTTAAAAGAAAGATGTCGTATCATATAATGATAACTCTGTTTAAGAAATTAAACAGAGTTATAATAGCTCATCACATTCATAAATTTATATCATTTACACATACTATGAAAGATGATATTCCTGTATCTTCAGAAATGATATGATAAATAAATATTTGAGAAACAAGTATATATAAACGATATCAAATTTCAATGAGAATATTTCATCACATAAAGAGAATAAAACGTATTCGATAGAAATACCAGATACATTTGATATCTTCCTGATGCAATTTGATATTTTGATCTTTCTCTTTAACTTAGAACAATCTTCAAGGTACAGAAATGCAACTCTCAAAAATAATTCACCATAAAATCACAGGATGTGATCCTTCTATAAAAATAAGATAGTCAAGGAGTACAAAAATGTATTATCCAAGCCCAAAATATTACAAATTCAGGACCCTTTATAAAATTCTTGAAAGGGGTTTAAATAGGAAATTCAAAAAACAAATTAACTAAAACTAATGCTAAAAAATATCATCGGAGATCTAAAAATAGAATTGCTATCTTCAATAAAACAGGTTCATTGGATTTCCATAATATATAATGTGCGAAGCTGGCAGATTTTGAGCATATCTTTTACTTCAGTTGGGTGACTTAGCCGAGAATGCAGTTGACTGGTGTATGTGGCATCAAAAAGTTCTGGGATGGTATAATTCACGGCACTGGAAAGAAATTTGGTTGCCATCTGCTGACTGTATGGCTTGATCAAATGGGACCATAAGTCATCCCATGTAATTCCCCGTGTTTTATTGATCTTTTGATCTTTACTGATTAATTCTTGTTTCCACCTTTTATCTATTTATTTGACCTTTGGCAACTTTCCTGGAGTGCAATCTGAGATTAAATTTGTTGCATATAGACTATCATTAACTAGCTGTGTCAAATTATTCATTCTAGTATTTGCTCTAGAAGTAGCACATTCTTCTTTAATCATTTGAGTTTCCCACTCAGCAAATAGAATTTCTTTATGTGATGCTTCAATTCTAGGAAAATTTGCAATTTTACCTTGTTTTGTTTCCTGCCATGTGATAAATTCTGAAATCTTCTCATCGGAGCTCTCAAATTATAGTCTTGTATTGACAGCTTCGTTGATGAGGGATGACGCTATTTCACAGAGGGGTCCAGCTTGTGATATTTTTTGGCATAGATCACCCAATTGTTGGGACAAAAAATTACTCATTTCAAGGGCTTCTATTTTGAACTGGTCCAGTTTAGGATAATCTTTGAATTTATCCATTTTTTCTTGAAATATTATACTTTGATCTTCCTTGGTAGTTTTCTCATTTTGCAGCAATGTCTGTAATTTTGTTACTTCCTTGGACAACTGTTGTTGTTTGTTTAAAGCTTGTTAATTAAGCTTTTGCTTTTCGATGTTCAGTTGTTCTTCTAGTTGCTTAATTCTCAGTATTTCTTCTTCCAGCTGCTGCTCTAACTGTGATATCCTTTGTTGATCATTTTTTGTCCTTTCTTCTAACAATGCTATCTGCAAGTCCTTTTGTTTTACCAATTGAGTAACTTCAGTAGCTTTATCCATTGTGGCTGCACTATAAGCCCCTACATATTGGGATAGTTTGGTTAGATCCTCTGAAGGATCTACTTCAGAGTGTTTCCAAACAACATTCATTAGTTTAACCTGGGGAGTTAAAAGTGGTCCTTGATCAATCCTCCTTCTCTTTCTTTGTTTTCTTACTACAACTCTATGCTTAGGGTTGTAAAAGACATCTAGAGGGGGTATGTCTTCAACTTTTAGTACAATTTCTTCGGATGGTTCTTCAGGAATGATCTCAATATCTTGACAGTCAATGTTATTAATTTGAGAATTGCCCTGGTCTCCTATCTATTGAGAAAATTGTTCATATTCTTTTAACAATTGTTCATTAATACTGGTTTCAGCAGAATCTCCCTCTTTCTCACTGGTCTTCTATTTTTCAAGTTGATCATTAGGCTTGCTGCTTGTATCTTATTTCTCTGTCTATACATCAATTTTTTTTCCTATATCCTCTTTCTTTTGTTCTGTTTCAGTACTCTCTTCTTCTTGTAAAGTATTCTTTAACTGGTTGAGGGGAACTGTAAGCAGTATTTTTCTTCTAAACTGTAAAAACTTATTCATATCCTCTATTTGAAACTTTGATTTAGCTGAATCATAAACCTGCAAAAATTTCTCAATCGAGACAAATAGGTCATCAAAATCATCAGTTTCATGCTCAAATTTAGCAATTTGCACCATACATGTGAAGTTGAAGGCAACTTCATTTGGATCATATTGCCTACTGGGAACAGTTGCAAGCTTGAGTTCTTTTATCTTAAGGGCTTCTTTTTCTACATTCTTGAAATCATTGAGGGTATAAGTTCCACATTGGAAATGAAATGTAGGCCACATCAATTTTTTAGAATTCTTTAAAATTCTGGACATTCCCTTTTAGTCAACTGGTAAGATATTTCTTGAGCCAATAGTTTATTGAGGACATATAAGGGCAAGATGTGAGGTTCATCAATGCTTCCAAATACCCTAATATAGGTGAAATTTTCTTCCCCGAACCAACTTCCGATTGGGGTTAAATCAATTTTTTCCTTATCTGAGAGCCGAGGAGGGGGTTGGTTAAAAATATCTTGATAAATGCGCAACATGTAGCCATGGAAAAATATGTATACATGGTTCTTGAAATGGGCTTTCCAAAAATATTTATGATAGATGTGTATAGGATTAGGATCCTGAGGAGTCCATTTCCATCCCAAAATAGGCAACTCAGAATTAAAGCAAAAGGCATCTAAAATGTAAGCACAAAAATTAAATGGGGGTGTAGTTCCAGTATGCTTATTTCTTCTATAATCTAGAATTTTATTTGCTATTTTATTAGATAGAATGACTGACCAATCCATAATAATGGAACCTACAATGGCCTCAATCAGGGGTACCATTTGAATAGAAAACCTTGCAGAATTATCACTCCCAAAAAGTCTGCACATCATGGCAGCAGCATAGCAATACAGAGGTGCGAGAGACTCTACAGAATACATGCCTAAGGTCTCATGCTTATGTTTTTCTGGAGCTTGTCTCCATTGCCTAATAGGGTCTGATTCTATTTCGTTGCTTGAAGTGAAATCCTATATGAAGGCTTTGTTGTAGGTGTTTTGAGGTTCTGGCAGATGATACATTGCCTAGATGTCTTCTGCTCTAAAGGATCTAAACATATTTCCTCCAACTGTGAAAAATGTTCTGTCTGTGATGGCTGTGTTTTCTATTACCCATCGTATCAGATCATAGTATGGAAATACATTTGCGCGAGCTGCAATTCTATGGAGAAAAGAGTTTGCCAGTTCTTTAAGGGGACTATCATCTGAATCTGATTCTTCATTTGGCACCGTCGCTTTTACTTCTGTAACTATAGGGTTTTCTGCTTCAAGCAAGTTATAAAATTCTTCCCAAGAAATCTTTCGGAGACCCTGGCATGTAGTATCCATAATTAGCTTTATTTTGACTGGCTTTTCCTTTGGCATGATGGTAACCTTTGTGATGGTAGCAGCTCTCGATTTCTTAAGCTTTTTTGACATTTTCTCTTTCTGGTATTGTCTCAACAGTTCTGCAAATGAGCGGAATTTCTTTCCTACGGATCTGTAAATTAGAAAATCCTCTTAGAAGCAGGAAGAAATTGAATCAGAATAAACATCATTAAGTAAAAAGGAAATTATTTAAGAACAATTTTGCGAAAGATTTTATTCATGATTCTAAATTGATTATCTTCATATTAAAATTGAATTCCCTTCAGGAAAGTCACATTCACACATTACTTATCCTAATTCGTTTTCTTTTTCGTTTAATGATAGTCGTACATCGGGGATCGGAAATATCAAAATATCGATGCAAGATTTACCTTTTGGAACTTTCTATTGCGATTTGCCGATAAATGATATGTGAAAAATATGAATAGCGATTGATGATAACGAATGGTTATCGCATCGGATCTTTCCAATGGAATTGTATTGTAATGTGACTTTCCCAAAATGCGATTGCGATTGTAGTGGGGTCCATCGCGTCAGGACATTTATAGAACAAGCAATTGTGATATTGTTTCACCAAAATGCGATTGCAATTGAAATTACGTCGCATCGGAGTTTCTCAAATAGACCTAATGAAGCATGACTTACCCGAAATGTGATTACCGATAAGTCTCATCGCATCAGAGCTTTGGAAAAAAGATATAAAAATAGAATACTCCTCCGATTTGCGATTTGTGATATACTTTATCGCAATGGATTTTTTGAAAGGAAGACATTTAGACTTTGTGCGATGCGATATAAGTCTTATGATTTGATTGGATCAGAATTACTTTGATATCACATTGGTTTATTTGCATTTTGGATAAACAATATGCAAATGATGCTTTTGTGTGTTTTTTAACAATGAATCTTTTTTATTGTTTTTTTATGATAATCGTATTTCCTCAAAGTTTAATTCCTATCTAAAAAGAAAAATGGGACCTATTTCTTATTGAAATTTAATATAAAAATTTAGAAATGGGGAGGGTTGTTGTACAGTACAACAATTGGCGATTAATTGGAAGAAACAATTATCTCTGAAAAAATAAAATGAAAACTATACTTTTAGTAAGTAAAAATTTTTAAAGATAATGAAAACTATCTTAGAAAAGTTTAAATAAAATCTAACTCTGGAAAAAGAATAAAAATCACTTACAATTTCTTTTAATTCCTTAAAAATAAAACATTTTTTGGTTTTAAAGCTTTGATTGGTTGATAAAGATAAAGTAGGGGGCCTCTCCATTCTTAGCTTTGTGATTTACTCTATTGTCATAGGTAGTGCCTCTGCTTCCTACAAATGTTCATAGTCTTGACAGGGTTACCTTTTAACCATTAATCATTCATTGTCCCATCCATCTAAGAGCATGACTCTTTAAAAGATAAATTCGTAAGATATACTATCTTGTGTTTTTCTCTTTTTCTTTTAATTTAAAAGCCATTGTTCTGGTTTGGTAGCCAATTGATAACAATGCCACTCACTAGTTGTAACTAAACTGAACAAGTTGGCTCGTGATGAGACTCCTTGTCTTATTATTATAAGCCATTACACTATTTTGGTATGCAGTGGTGGTAATGTCAGTTTAATTACTTCTTATGATCATGGTAAGCAGGATCGTGATGAGACCTCTTATCTCTTAATATTAGACAGATAATCCCTTAGAATTACATTCTAAAAAATCATAACCTTAATGGATGGGGTGAATGATTTTCTCCTTAGGAGTCAATGGATGACAATTTTTTAGAGTTTTAAGTGCCAAAATTGGAAAAGTCTTTACTTTTTATGGATAACCTTTCTCTGCTTGACAAACTTATAATGATTTACAATATTTTCAAGGTTTCGAAAGATTTTGCAAATGTTTAAACAGATTTTCAAAGTTTAATATTTTATTTTAACTATTCAAAACTGTAATCATTTCCTTAAAAATTCTTATTTACATAAATAAGTATTTACAACATTTTCTCAAAGATATTTTCAAATAGTAAAAATTCAATTAAAGACTATTAACAACTTTATTTGTTAACAAACAAACTTGCATAATGGAATATGTACAGGTAAGAAGGGGTTGCCTTCTTAAGAAAAGAAATTTTTCAAAATAAGCCCATTCACAGGAAGAGATTCTCTCTTTCCTATTAAATCTTGCAATATGAATGTTAATGAGCCTATCTTTTCAACAATCTGAAATGGTCCAAGCCACATTTTTTGAAATTTGGTATGCTTACCTTTATCTTCATGTGCTTTGTCCCATTTTAGCACAAGATCACCAATTTGCAAATTTTTGGATCCGGTAGAACTTGAATCAAAAGAATATTTTATGAGTTGTTGATATTTGATATGAGCACTTTTAGCTTTCTCTCTATCTTCTTCTAATTTAAGAATTTGATCAAATCTTAATTGAATAGATGATGAAGGATTCTCTTCAATGAATTGAACTAGGGCTAGAGATGGGAGTACTAAGTTTGATGGTATTACAGCTTCTTTTCCATAGACCAGATTAAAAGGTGAAGTACCTATTGAAGCCTTCTGAATTATGCAATCAGCCCATAGTGCAAAAATTAAAGACTTATGCCAATTCTTTTGACTCTGATCAATTGTTCTTTTGATAATTTTGATGAGATTTTATTAGTTGATTCAGCTAAACCATTACCTTGTGGATAATAATTTGCGGAATATTTCAATTTGAAACCTCTTTTGATTGAAAATTCCATTATACTATTTCCAGAAAAATAAGATGCATTGTCAAAAACAAGGGCATTAGGTACACCAAACCTAGTAATGATGAATTGATCAATGAATTCAATGATTGCATCAGAATTGGCTACCTTTACAGGAATTTCTTATACCCACTTTGTAAAGTAATCTGTTGCTGTAAGGATGTATCTGTGTTGCTTAGAAGAATGTGGAACAATTTCTCCAATAATATCAAGTCCCCATTGTTCAAATGGTTGCTCAATGTTTACTGGTTGTAAAGGAAATGTTGTTTTCCTTTGTCTCCCACTAGCAGTTTGACAAGTCTCACATTTCCTTACATAGTCATGTGCATCTTTGAACAAGGTGGGCCAATAATAACCAGCATGGATTATTTTGTGAGCTATAGTATCTCCTCCAAAATGTCCACCTGCTGGTCCATTATGTAATTACTGCAACACCTTGTGTGCTTCAGTTTTTTCAAGACATCGTAATAAAATGGAATCATAATTTCTTCTGAATAACACATCATCAATGATTTCGAAGTGTTTGACTTTCAATCTTAAAGCGTGCTTGTTTTTATAGCTGAGATTAGAAGGAGCATACCCATTTTTCAAATAAAAGATCAAATCAGCATATTGAGATTCAGAATCTATAACACTTATCTGATTTACTTGAATATTATTATCTTGATCTTGATGTTTTGGTATGTTGGAAGCTCCTGCTAACAATCTGCAAAACCCTTGTCCTCTAACAATTCTCACTAGCTTAATATCAATATCATATTCTTGTAAATTTGTTACCCAATTTGCTCTCTTTTCTCCTACTTCCTTTTGTACTAACAATTGTCTTACTACAGAGAATGGGACAATAATTTTTCTATGTGTCTTTAGGAGAAATGGTCTAAAATGTTTGATTGATTTAAACACAGAAAAGGCTTGTTTTTCTACATCAGAGTAGTTAAGTTCGGCTCCTTGCAGACTTGAACTAAAGAAAGAGATTGGTGCTTCTGCTTGTTGATCATTGGGTTGTGTCAAAATAGCAGCATAGGATGTTTTAGTAGCCAAAGTATACAGAATGAAATGATTAGAAAAATCGAGGGTATTCAATGTAGGTGCATTGATGATTCCTGTTTGATTGAATCAAAGGCTTCTTTTTCTTTATGTCCCCATTTGAAAACTAAATTTTTCTTAATCATATTCTGCAAAGGTAAAACTATTTGAGAAAAATCAGGAATAAATCTCTTCACAAAATTGATCTGTCCCAAAAATGATTGCATGGATTTCTTATTATGTGGTAAGGAAATATCAGAAATTTCTTTTACTCTATCAGGGTCAATATATATGCCATCTTTAGACACAACAAATCCTAAGAGCTTTCCTTCATTTAGAGCAAAGAAATATTTCTTTGGATTTAAATAAATGTCAAACCTTCTACATCGTTCAAATATCTATTTCGAATCATGCAGATGATTATCTCTTTTCTTTGAAAAGACGGTTATGTCATCAAGATAGATAACAACTGATCTATTAATCAAACCCTTGAATGTTATATCCATGGCTCTTTGTAAAGTAGCTCCTACATTTATCAAACCAAAAGGCATTTTTGGTAGGCATATGTTCCCCACTTGGTTTTGAAGGTATTTTTTAGCCTATCATCCCGATGTACCAATATTTGGTTATAACCTGAAAAACCATCAAGAAAAGACATTAGTTCAAAGCCACCTACTCTTTGAAGTATTTGTTCCAGTGTTGGTAATGGGAAGTTATCCTTTTGACATGCCTTGTTTAGATTTCTAAAATCAATACAGATCCGAATATCTCCATTATTCTTCCTAACAGGCACCATGTTTGAGACCCAACTGGAATGTCTTACAGGAAAAATAATTTTCGCCTTCAAAAGTTTATTCAATTCTGTCTTGATTTGACTTTCCATATTGGGATGAATTTTTCTTAACTTCTATTGTCCTGGTTTTGCATTAGAAAGCATTGGAATTGTATGTTGAATGACAGAAGTATCATAAGTTTTCAAATCTTCATAATTCCAAGCAAAGACATTTTTGTACTTATTCAGAAGCTTGATGAAAGCGATCATTTCCTCTGAAGTTAACTCGAGTCCTAAATTAAAATTTTGTGGTTTAGACTCAGTACTAAGATTTACTAATTCAAACTTCAAAGTAAAACTTTGAATTTTAACATTTCTAACATTTTTGAATCTATCTTTGATATCATATAGATCTTCAAGTTTAACTACAAATTTGGGAATAGGATTTTCATTGTCTTTTGATGTGTTTTGAAGATCATGATCAGTCTCATCAATTATTTGGTCATCATAAGATTTTTTTGAAGTCAAGAAATTTAAGATATCTTCATCATGATAGAATATTGTCCAATTGGTGATATTATCAGGTACAGAAGGTCAAAAAATTAATTCAACTGAAAACCTATCTGGACTATAATATTCAGCTAGAATAAGCTTGGAGGCAACATTATCTAATAAATTAGCTGATGAATTCTGAGTTCTAGGGATAAAAGAGATATTGAATGCTAAAAATTGAGTGGTAAGATCTTGAACAAGAGATTGATAATGTTTAAGATGACCTGAAAGACAATGGATAGTGTTCCTTACCTGTCTGACCACAATTTCAAAATCACCATATAATTTCAGGTATTTAACATTCAATCCTATTGCTTTATAAAGCCCTTGGATCAAGGCTTCATATTCTGCAGTGTTGTTTGTACACTCAAATTCTAGTCTACATGATAGCATAGTTTTTTCTCCTTCTGGATCAACTAAAATGCATCCCTCTCCTGCGCCATCATTGGATTTTGATCCATAAAAATACAAAGACCAAAATAAATACTTATCTACAGGTTTATTTACAGATTGATCAGAAATATTAACACATCTTGAGGAATCAGTTTGTGAAAAAATTTCAATTTGTGAAGTAAAAGTATTTACAGAAAAAGGTGATTTAGGTGTCGTGAAATTTCCAAGGAATGATTCAGATGAATAACCTCCGAGAATGTTGTTATTAAAAGGTACAGGTTGATTTTCTTGTTCAAATTCTGTTATAGTATGCATCATGTGTTTTTTTCGCTCAACCTTGATTTGATTCGATTTCCCTTTGTGGGGAAACCGCATGTGAGAATAATCAATGGCGATATAACCATTAAGTTTTGTAGACCAATCCCTGCTCAACGCTAATCCATAAAACTTAGGAATATCTACAATCAGAATATCAATTCTCTGGACTATCATAGGATCAGAGGCTAACCTAATAGTGACTGAATTAATTTCTCCCACAACTTGTACTTTAGTCCGATATAATTGAACAATATGAACTGCAAATTTTTTGGGTTCAATGTTTAATTTTGAGCAGACTGAAGTAGGCATTATATTTGATGATGCTCCTGAATCTATCAAGCAGTTATGTAAATTCTTGTTATATATCTCATAATTCAAGAGAAAAGGAGGTGTCTGCGAATTAGATCTATCTCCAATAAGAACAATATCAGTAGCATCTACTTTATATGGTGGCTTGCCTAATCCTTTAGTTGCTTTAGCAATTACACCATTTGGTAGAGGAGAAAGAGGTGTTGCATTTATTTCTTTCAACAACAGCTTCTGTTGATGTTTGAGTTTGTTGAGTTCATGTAAAGAAATATTTGCTCTGGTCTTCTTCATGTCTTCAATAATGATAATCCATAGAATCAGACACTACCAGAGTCTTAGATGTTGTTGTAGGAGGATTAGAAGATGATGGTTGATTTTGAGTAGGCAAAGGAGAATCTTTCTTTATAGGGGTTTTGTATTTGGTAATCGGAGTTGAAATTTTCTTCTTGGGGACTGTTTGAATAGGTTCTGTTGTAGCTTTACTTCTTGTACTTACTGGCAGGGCTTCTTGTTCCTTTTCATTGTCTGAGTTAGGCAAAATGAAATTGCACATCCCATGTAATTCAGCTATTTCCTCTTCTTCTTCTTTTTCTGATAATGGAGGTGTATCTTCTTCTTCATCTTCCTCTAAATCTGACTTTGCATTAGATATTGAATTAGGTGGTTTGGATTCAGTTGTCTGATTTCTTTTGAATTTTATAAAGGGTCTATTGCTGGAAGTTTCGGCTACTTGTTTTTTAATTTCGACCATTTCATTGGACATAGTCTTCAGGACTTTATGTAAGCCCTCCATATCATATGGATCCCTAGGTGTTTTCTTCTTTGAATCATCCTTGAAACTAACTTTTTTGGATTTTCTTTCCTCATTATCATTATTTTTATCTAAAGCAATAATCTGTCTTTCTACTGCAATTGCTTCTTTCATGTTTTCAGCTAAGGTAGGTTTAGCAGCTCTATCTACAAAGATAGATATATCTAAAGGCAAAGCTATTATATACCATTCACTTCGGACTTGCTCATTGGGTTTTGATGTTGTAGGAATTTTATTCAAAAGTTTTTTGAATCGGGAATTAAAATCTTTGATGGGTTCTCTAGATTCTGCTCTCAAATTGGAGAGATCATTAATTAAAGTCGCTATTGATCTATCATCTCCAAATTTGGTTAAGAAATGTTCCTGGAACATATCCCAACTTGTAATAGATCCTGATGTTATTGAAAAATACCAAGATCCTTCTGCCCCTTGAAATGTATAAGGAATAATCTGACCACAACATCTTCATGTTCTACTACATTTACATTTACAGACAACATAAAGTTATTAATGTGTTCTTCTGCTTGTATGCCAAGGTCAGGACTAAATTTTTGCAGCCATTTTTTAGGATGATCTGGTAATGCATGTAAAGGTGCAAGCATTGCAATAGCTCCTGGACTAGTCCATGGTCTTTGTGCCATTGTTGTGATAACGGTTGAGGGACTTGAAGAGACAGCTGGTGTTTGAGTAGATGTTGTTGGGATAACTACACTCTTATGATTTGGGTTTGGGAAGCAGATGAGTGAGTTTGTGATGAGGAAATAATATCACTATCTGATTTTGATGGCATTTTTCTGGTTTTAACTCAACTAGGTAAAGGAAATTCCTTTGGAGGAATACCAAGTTTTTCGCTTTGTGACCTAGTAAGAGGTTTTGAAGATATGAATTTTGAAGTAACACTACCTTCAGATAATTCAGACTCTTCTAAAGATAATGAGAACCCTTTGATTATATGAATTAAAGCTTGTACTTCAGGGGACTCAGGAGGTTGATTTTCTGATAGATCTAAAGCCTTGGTAGTGGGTGTATTAATGTTCTTCTCAATTTCTTCTCTAGAGATTTGAGATGTAGAAGAAACTGAAGAAGGCGATGAGGGTGAATTTCTCTTGGAATGGCCTGTAGATTTGGATTTAGTTTCCATTCATAGCTTAGGCCCTCCTTCTAGCGCCAAAAATTTTGAAGCCTCGAAAATCGTTGCTTCAAACACTGGGGGAAAACCACCCAAACTTTGGACCATAAGTCATCCCATGTAATTCCTCGGTTTATCGATCTTTTTATCTTTACCGATTAATTCATGTTTCACCTTTTTATCTATTTCTTTGACCTTTCCGACAACTTTCCCCGGAGTGCAATGTATGAGATTAAATTTGTCGCATATAAACTAACAATAACCAAGCCAGTCAAATTATTCATTATAGTCCTCGTCAGAGAAATAGCATGTTCTTCTTTAATCATTTGTTTCCACCCAGTTGTAAATAGAATTTCTCAGAAGATTTGCAATTTTACCCTGTTTTGTTTCCTGCCATGTGATAAATTTTGAAATCTTCTCATCGGTGCTCTCAAATTCTAGTCTTATATTGACAGCTTCGTTGATGAGGGATGATGCTATTTCATAGAGGGGTTCATCTTGTGATATTTTCTGGCATAGATCACCCAATTGTTGGGACAACAACTTACTCATTTCAAGGGCTTCTGGTTTGAACTGGTCCAGTTTAGGATAATCTTTGAATTTATCCATTTTTGCTTGAAATATTATACTTTTCTCTTCCTTGGCAGTTTTCTCATTTTGCAGCAATGTCTGCAATTTTGTTACTTCCTTGGACAACTGTTGTTGTTTGTTTAAAGCTTGTTAATTAAGCTTTTGCTTTTTGATGTTCAGTTGTTCTTCTAGTTGCTTAATTCTCAGTATTTCTTCTTCCAGCTGCTGCTCTAACTGTGATATCCTTTGTTGATCATTTGTTGTCCTTTCTTCTAACAATGCTATCTGAAAGTCCTTTTGTTTTACCAGTTGAGTAACTTCAATAGCTTTATCCATTGTGGCTGCACTACAAGCCCCTACATATTGGGATAGTTTGGTTAGATCCTCTGAAGGATCTACTTCAGAGTGTTTCCAAACAACATTCATTAGTTCAACCTAGGGAGTTAAAAGTGGTCCTTGATCAATCCTCTTTCTCTTTCTTTGTTTTCTTACTACAGCTCAATGCTTAGGGCTGTAAAAGACATCTAGAGGGGGTATGTCTTAAAATTTTAGTACAATTTCTTCAGATGGGTCTTCAGGAATGATCTCAATATCTTGACAGTCAATGTTATTAATTTGAGAATTTCCCTGGTCTCCTATCCATTGAGAAAATTGTTCATATTATTTTAACAATTGTTCATTGATACTGGTTTCAGCAGAATCTCCCTCTTTCTCAGTGGTATTATCTTTTTCAAGTTGATCATTAGGCTTGTTGCTTGTATCTTCTTTCTCTGTCTATACATCAAATTTGATGCCTATATCCTCTTTCTTTTGTTCTGTTTCAATACTCTTTTCTTCTTGTAAAGTAGTATTTAACTGGTCAAGGGGAACTGTAAGCAGTCTTTTTCTTCTAAACTGTAAAAAATTATTCATATCCTCTGTTTGAAACTTTGATTTAGCTGAATCATAAACCTGCGAAAATTTCTCAATCGAGACAAATAGGTCATCAAAATCATCAGTTTCATGCTCAAATTTAGCAATTTTCACCATAGATGTGAAGTTAAAGGCAACTTCATTTGTATCATATTGCCTACTGGGAACAGTTGCAAGCTTGAGTTATTTTATCTTAAGGGCTTCTTTTTCTGCATGCTTGAAATCATTTAGGGTATAAGTTCCACATTGGAAACGAAATGTAGGCCACATCAATTTTTTAGAATTCTTTAAAATTCTGGACATTCCCCTTTCAGTCAACTGGTAAGCTATTTCTTGAGCCAATAGTTTATCAGGGACATATAAGGGCAAGATGTGAGGTTCAGCAATGCTTCCAAATACCCTGATATAGGTGAACTTTTCTTCCCCGAACCAACTTCCGATTGGGGTTAAATCAAGTTTTTCCTTATTTGAGAGCCGAGGAGGGGGTTGGTTAAAAATAGCTTGATAAATGCGCAACATGTAGCCATGGAAAAATCTATATACATGGTTCTTGAAATGGGCTTTCCACAAATATTTATGATAGATGTTTATAGGAGTAGGATCCTGAGGAGTCCATTTCCATCCCAAAATAGGAAACTTAGAATTAAATCATAAGGCATCTAAAATGTAAGCACATAAATGAAATGGGGGTGTAGTTCCAGTATGCTTATTTCCTCTATAATCCAGAATTTTATTTGCTATTTTATCAGATAGAATGACTGACCAATCCATAATAACGGAACCTACAACGGCCTCAATCAGGGGTACCATTTGAATAGAAAACCTTGCAGAATTATCACTCCCAAAAATTCTGCACATCATGGCAGCAACATAGCAATACGGAGGTGCGAGAGACTCTACAGAATACATACCTGAGGTCTCATGCTTATGTTTGTCTGAAGCTTGTCTCCATTGCCTAATAGGGTCTGATGCTATTTCGTTGCTTGAAGCAAAATCCTCTATGAAGGCTTTGTTGTAGGTGTTCTGAGGTTTTGGTAGATGATACATTGCCTTGATGTCTTCTACTCTAAAGGATCCAAACATCTTTCCTCCAACTGTGACAAATGTTCTATTTTTGATGGTTGTGGTTTCTATTACTCATCGTATTAGATCATAGTATGGAAATACATTTGCGCGAGCTGCAAGTCTATGGAGAAAATAATTTACCAGTTCTTTAAGGGGAATATCATCTAAATATGATTCTTCATTTGGCACCGTCGCCTTTACTTTTGTAACTGTAGGGTTTTCTGCTTCAGGCAAGTTATAAACTTCTTCCCAGGAAATCTTTCCGAGACCCTGGCATGTAGTATCCATAATTAGCTTTATTTTGACTGGCTTTTCCTTTGGCATGATGGTAACCTTTGCAACGGCAGCAGCTCTCAATTTCTTAAGCTTTTTTGACATTTTCTCTTTCTGGTATTGTCTCAACAGTTCTGCGAATGAGAGGAATTGCTTTTCTACGAATCTGTAAATGAGAAAATCCTCTTAGAAGCGGGAAGAAATTGAATCAGAATAAGCATCATTAAGTAAAAAGGAAATTATTTAAGAACAATTTTGCGAAATATTTTATTCATGATTCTAAATTGATTATCTCCATATTAAAATTGAATGCCATTAAGGAAAGTCACATTCACGCATTACTTGTCATAATTTGTTTGATTTTTCGTTTAATGATAGTCGTACATCAGGGATCGGCAATATCAAAATCTCGATGCAAGATTTACCTTTTGGAACTTCCGATTGTGGTTTGCCGATAAATGATATGTGTGAAATATGAATAGCGATTGATGATAACGAATGGTTTATCGCATCGGATCTTTCCAATGGAATTGTATTGTAATGTGACTTTCCTGAAATGCGATTGTGATTGTAGTGGGGTCCATTGCGTCGGGACGTTTATAGAACAAGAAATTGTGATATTGTTTCACCGAAATGCGATTGTGATTGAAATTACATCGCATCAGAGTTTCTCAAATAGACCTAATGAATCATGACTTACCCGAAATGTGATTACCGATAAGTATCATCGCATCGGAGCTTTGGGAAGAAGATATAAAAATATAATACTCCTCCAATTTGCGATTTGCGATTTACTTTATGACATCAAACTTTTTGAAAGGAAAACATTTAGACTTTGTGTGATGCGATATAAGTCTTATGATTTGATTGGATCGGAATTACTTTGATATCACATTAGTTTATTTGCATTTGGGATAAACGATATGCAAATGATGCTTTTGTGTGTTTTTTAACAATTAATCTTTTTTATTTTTTTTTATGATAATTAGATTTCCTCAAAGTTTTATTCCTATCTAAAAATAAAAAGGGGACCTTATTTCTTATTGAATTTTAATATAAAAATTTAGAAATGGGGAGGGTTGTTATACAGTACAACACATGGTTGGTCGGTTACTTGGGTAGATGTGGAAGAGGGCGTTACAGGATTCATCACTGATTTATAGGAAATTCATCAACACATTGTATACATTATATATATCATCTTGCAGGAATTCATGTGCCATTGAAACTACAATATTGACTTGCATAGAGTCAACTATCATGCATACATTCTAATGCAATAGAACCAACCAAAATATCAAGGGACAGGGAATGTAGATTACGAATGTTGCTTACATTATGAGCCAATACATGTAGAACCATGCATAGAGACCGCATAGAGGCTACTTCAAACATTTTTTTTTAATTCCCATGAACGATGCTGAGACTTAAATCTCAACGCCAATGCATGAATCAATTAGTAATATGAATTTTTCCTGACAAATGTTCACAAACCCACAAGCCTCATTGAGACGTAGAAGCACATGTTTACACAAAGCACAAAAATAAGTGGCTCACACAAGATTGAGCAAGTTATGAATGAAATCTCTTTGATACCATGTCAAACACACACATGGTAATGCATACAAGACATGAAATATAAGAATTTGATGATATACTATTCACAATTTTATACATTTATATACATTTTTGGTGACCATTGGTTTCATATTCCAAGTCGTATCTTGGACTCCCTTTGATTGTTCTCTTTTCACACCAACCCTTAGAGGATTAGGTGTCCAACACATTGCATACACATGCCCAAATGCAGAGTGTTGTCGAGGTAGCAATGGTGTGGCACCATGAGTGGGATGTTGGGTATGAAGGTGTTGTCGATGTGGGTCCATCACAAGCACCAATCATTGAGCCACATGCACGAAAGCAGCAAACCAAATTGATCCAACCCCCATCCTACCTACCTTTCATTTGGACTTGAGTGAGGTTAGTATATTCATATGTAATAAACATGGCTCAAAATCATTTATTTATATATTGGTTATTTTTTAAATAATGATAATTAATTTGAATTTGAATGTGTTATATTGCAGTACCAGGATATGGATGTCATGTTTTACCAACGATCACATAGGGATATTGGTACTTAGACTACATAGTTTGTGTATTTTCAAGCCCATTTCACAGGGCATATTCACATGTGATATAGACCGTGTATATCTTCATATGGACAGTTTATGGATACATGAACATTATTTCAGTTTATGGATGTTTATTATTTCAATTTATGGATGTTCATGTAATGAAATATATATATATATATTCATATGGGTAGTTTATTGATACATTCATTATTTCAGTTTATGGATCTTAACTATTTCTCTAGTTTAAAACAATTTCTATAGTGTAACTTTTATTAAAAAAGATAAAACTTTGAAACTAATTAATTAAAATATTTATATTTATATTTTTAAAATACAATTTTACTTTGTATTTAATTACTTTTATCATCCTCTCTCGATGGGTGTGACGAAATTTGGATCAGCGGCGAGGTAGACAGTCGACACCTCCCTTCCCATGCGATACTAATGTAAGTTAAAGGTTTATAGATTGCTTCACTCGGTCCCTAGCCAGTGAAGCTTCTAGAGGATCCCAAGCATTTTAATTCCTTAAGCATGCAAAGGGAGATGGAATTTTGGTTAAGTGTGATAAGCGACATGAGAGCTAAGAAGATAGTTTTAACTATGGATTTGGGTGGCTTTTGGTCCAAGCTGCTCAGGGCTTTATGTAATTGGTTTGGTTTATGTATTTTTTAAGATGGGGCTATTGGGGTATTCAATATTCCTGGGCTGAAGCTAGAGCGATTTATTTGGAACCTAGGCATTCAGAATTAAATTTATTCCTCAAGCCTTTCCCTTGAACGTGAGTGGTTCAAAGTTGTAGGGGGTTTCTTCGACCAGTTTGTAGTCTCAAAACCTTGGTGGAATTTTCTGGTGGAGCCTAGTCTGGGAGTTTGCATGGAATTGAGGAATATTTGGGCATTCAGATCACAGGCTCTCAGATTGTTTGAAGTGTTATTTTGGTCAACCCACCTAGAATTGCAAGCATTTAATCTTGGACTAATTTTCATTGTATTATGGGGTTTCAATTGTGGGGATTCTCATATTGGGTGTGTGGTTTGTTGCATGTAAATTTGAAAAATGGTATGGGGATAGGCATACCTTAGGGTGTCTAGTGTTCCCCACCTTCGCATTTCAGTATCCAAGGATTTTTTTGATGTAGGTATGGCAGATCATGGTATTTTCTTGCTAGAGGAAGTGGCTGGTAGTTTATATCCTAGTAGTCTAGCTCATAGTAGAGTGGTGGGCTGGCTTGTTTGTTCAAATGTTGTCCATGCAAGAAAAGGTCATGAGCTAAGAATTTTTAGGAATTAAAAAAGAGACAACACAATTCCAAAAGTTGTTGGAGATAGTTGGCTAGCGGTGTATGGTTTTGAAGGCCCGACTAGTTGGAAGGTGGGTGAGAATGGTACGCTAAGTTGGACTTGAAGCCTCGAATGTAGGGTCTTTGGTTTGGAATATTTTTTCAAATTGTCTGGTGGAGAATGAGGGAGCCATTATTCAATAACAAGAAATAACTCGTCATGGAGGTGATCAAAGAGACTGGGGCGAGGGTCACCATGTTGGGAAGGTGGGAGATGGAGAGGAGCTCAAAAAGCAGTGAGGAAACTCACCAGGAATTGTTGACTTGTTGCTGCACTTCGATGTTCTTGAAGCTCAGATTCATTAGCTGAAAACCATGGTGGGTCAACTGGCTCTCAACAAACATAAAGATCACAACAAGATCATATATTTCATGAATGATCTCCAGCATAACCAATGGAACATGTTGGACAAAATGGTTTATCTCCATCAAGGTCAAAAGAGGCTATAGGTGAGGTTTGATAACGTTGAAGGCATGATGGCCAATATGGAGGATCATATTCATGAATTCTTCCATAAACCACATGGAGGAAAAATGGATGACCCGGGGCTAAGTAATCATGCTAATTAGATATGGATATTGGGTGTATTCTGATCCTTGGTCAGTTTTGGTCTCAGTGGGAAATCCTTGTTTGGTTGGTTAGGTTTTTTATGTTGTTATATCTATCTTTCTATCAATATCATTTGGCCAATAAGTATGGTAGGAATGAGGCTAAATGTGTTTTTATTAGAAGCTCATCACAATGTAATTTTTTCGTGAATTAATAGAAACTGTCAACACAAAAAAAAAAATTACTTTTATCATCCATTTTGTGAATATTTTTCAATTATATGTTAGACTGAAATTCTCTCCATGGTATTGAAATATAAATATTATAATTATTCCATATGTAATCAACTAAAAACTCCACTGTATAATATTTAATTACCATTATGTAGGACTCTCCATCAAACTATGAATATGGAATTTACAAAATTAAAGAATTAAAAGCATTTTGTAGTCACCATCAAGCCACAAATATGGAATCTACAACATTCAAGAAGTAAAATTTTACAAAATATTCATTATGATTTCTAGTTTCATAGAATAAGAAAATAAGTACAATATTACAATGATGCAACTCACTTTGATACTTAAAATGAACTAAAATATATCATGTATCAATTTAATATTAAGCATGGAAAGAATTACAAATATGCTTCATATTGTATTGTAGGAAGTTCCTTATAGTGAAATCAATGTATGCTATTAGAATGATTTTAATAAATTGTTTCAATTCTAAAGTCATCCATATTATAATAAAAAATTTGTATATGGAATTTTTTGCAACTCACCTATATACTAGAAATTTTTTGTTATAAGAAATATTATTGGCTAGAAGTATGTTGTTTCCATAATTGTGTTTATTCTACCATGATGAACTGATAACGATAAGATATTTAAACAAATTAATATTATTTATGTTTCCAAAAACAAATATAAATCTAAGTCATATGTATTGGAATTTAATATGCCAAAAAATAATTAATGATATGTTTCTATAATTTTATTTAATTTTATGAAATCTCCTAAATTTACTTGTCTATCTAAGTATTTCAATCAATTCCTTATATTAAGGTTCAATACAAAAAGACAAACACTATTGAAATAAGTTGTATTCAATTTTGTTTCTTTTGAGGTTGTCTACAAGTGTTTAGTAATATATATATGAATCATGTGTGTAACTCTTTCCATGCTTTATATCAAATTGACTCCTAGCATTTATTAATAAAATAAAAATATTTCAATGTTGTTCATAACCTAGATAGTTTAATTTCCATTTTAAGTAAAATAAAAATGTATCAACTTTATTTTTCTACTGAAATGGATTTTCTAGAACCCATTATGATGTATATCTATAAAAATTCTTCCATGATCAACTTGAATACGATATATGACATTTAAAAAAAATTAATATAAAAAATTAATTAAATCTAAATCTAAATCCCTCTTGATTTTAAATTTTAATTCAATTTTAGATCTGTGTCGATTGTAAATCTATGGGGTTCACATAATGATCCTATCCCTAAAAATAAAATGTCCTTGAAATTTAAAAAAATTTAGAAACTTAAGCACCTCAAGGAACCTAAGGATTATAACATATACACTATTATGAATCCATCATATTTGTAAATATACTTTCATTTACTACAAATATATAGGAATTTTGCACCAAGAAGGGTATGGATGCATGGTGACCTTTCAATGGGTATATGTAAATATGATTTCATATGGCTTCATCCTATGCTAGACATTTCCACATTCATTTTTATTTTGTTTCTATATGATTTTATTTCTAATAGCTAATATCATATGGTAACATTTCTCTATGAATTTTATTCACATTCAAAATTACAAAATTACAAAATAAGAAAAATATTCAGTTGTCAAATTTCTAAATTACAAAATTCATATGTTGATCTCTTATACTAGATTAGATTAGACTTGAATATTATAGACTCAGCTTTAGGGATTTCATTCTAATCATCTACTCATCTAGCCAATGGGTGACAAGAATGCAAGTCTCCATAATACATTCATGGTCTTTTTCTGTCATCTTCCATCTCCTTGGTTCATCTTCCTTTGCTTTGATTTCTGTGAGATTGATATGAGTTTTTATGACTAGATGATTGTATTGGAAATTTATATATCATAGGCATAAAATCTTTTTAAATAATGTGACCACCTTGTTTTTTACCCTTTTCAAAAAAATGAACCATCACAACCATGTCACCAATTTAGTATGTGAATAGTCCATCCTCATATAGTCGCACCAACCCGCTTTTTACTTGTGCGCATCACATGAAATAGTAGGGCACATTAACTTTGTTTCCTAAGGAGACAGTGACAGTAAAGACATCGACTACAACCAAAATACAAAATATGTATTAGTCATACGTTAAATATTTCAATTTATATATGAAATCATTAATGATAGATTCCACATACCTTCCCTCACAATGTCAAAGACTCGATCATGATCAAGTGAAACAATGGCCTCTTCGGCATGCATCTCTTGTCATGTCGGAATTGGATGAGGTCCCTTTGGATAAAGAGGGGAATATTTACATCATTTCACATACATGTGTTTTTCACATTGATAAAGTATAAATCCATCAACACCAATGCAAAAATCACAAAAACATGTGATTTTTATTGTCCTCATGGAAAATATTTATCCCATGTCTTTACTCTGCACCGACTGTAATTTCCTTGTGCCTTCTATAGTATTACAATACAAAGGAATGGATATATTCACATCGACAAGTTAAAAATTCCATAAGAACCTAGGCATATGTCTAATAGATTGGTGACCTTCATGTCCCAAATGGGATATGCACCAGTTGACCACCTCTAGTGATGATTTGAGTTGATCTGCATCATGACTCATTTGGTACACTACAAGGAAAAGACCCTATAGTGGATGCTTTTGAGGAATCCCCTATAAAAATATCCCAGATATCCATTTGTAGTGGAGGTCACTAGAGGAGTTTTGCGGGTGGAGGTTTTTGCGGATGTGTTTTTGTGGTGTGTTTCTCATCATAATGCGCATCAGTGTGCTTGATATGTATGTAACACACTGGTGCATAGTAGAGGAGAAAGAAGCGTCATAGAGTTATTTTTTAGTAATATGAAGACAATGGTGCACTTCACACATACAATGCACTGGTGCATTTTATATAAAGCGCACCGGTGCTGATCGGAATCTAGATCAGAGGCAAAAATTAGCTCAAAAATGAAAGTGCCTGGAATTGCATCAAACCATAACAAAAAAAATAGGCCCATCACAAGGAATCCAATGCAACTTGTTTCTTTGCAAACCGATTATGGATGAGGAAGTTATGGTCTGTTGGTCACCGTTCAAAACAGGAAATTTTTTAAAAAATTATTGCAGAACAGGTACAAGCTGATGACATGGTAGTGTAGTCAGCATGCAGAGAATATTCTTCAGTTTTTTTCCAATGGGACTGTGACAAGTGTCACAATTGGATTCGCCAGTTTGGTTTGTGAAGGTGAAATTTGCCCAATGTCCTCCAAAGTTGAATGTGGGTTCATGAATTTTATGTGTGGCCATAAATTATTTTTTTATTATATATTATGGTTGGATTGATATATTATATATATAATTTATATTTTATTTGATTTAATTATCATATATTATATTAAATTATTATATATGTTAATATTTAATATTAATTTCAAACCTTAATTATTAAATTCCACATTTAAATTTAACCATAGTCCGCATTTCATTAAACTATATGGTGGCATCGAATTTGGTTCTAACCCTAAGCTCCGACTTTCATGTTATATGGTCCGGGGTGCATTATTATTGGTGGCATATGTTTTAAACATTGCAAATGCTAAGTCCAAAAAATATATCAATGATGGCATATATCGACCATATGGTAAGCATATATTATATGTGAATTTCAAATGGTGGATGGCGCATATTCAAATGCAAAGTCTGAATTCCAAAGTCTAAATTTTCAAAGGGTGTATAATTTAAAATTGTGCAAAAGCTATATATGGATGGGTGAGGTTAGGGTTCGACCCCGTGACCTCCCCCATACCACTCCCACATTTTACCAATATTCCACAAATATGAGACTTGTTAAGGAGCGCACCAATTTTTTACTTAAAGTGCATCATATCTCGGATGGTGAAGCAAAGGGAGCCAGCCCCGCAGGCAAGCCCTCCTCCACATGACCCTTTCATAAAACCTCAACCTAGCACCTGATTTATTGTGGATCAGTGCGCAGTTAATCCATCATTTAAGAGGTTAAGCCTAGAGGAGATGTGAACCAAATATGGAGGTTGAATAGACATTTTGGAGTATTTGAGTGTTCTAGAGCTAATGGTATAGTTTGAAAATCCATTGGAGCAATAAAGGTGCTTGAAATCTAACATTTTACTCTTAATCCCAAGAGGACCTAGCTAGTTAAAGCAGGTACATGGAGATGTAGCCTAGGAGGGATAAACTCCATTATCATCCATTGTGTTATGTGATTTATGTGAGTTATGTTTCTTCATTTAATTTGTTTTATATGATTTTTTAAGAACTAATTAACTCATAATTTGATCATCAAAAACACATGAAAATACATACATAAACCCCTTCACAATTGGTTAACATGAGATGATCCTAATCACACATTTTTAATACTAATGAGGGAGCTAACATAGCAATAACTAGTTTTCCCATATTTAGATCAATTTGGTATCGGAGAAAAATTTTATCTCATTTTAGCCAAGGTCAGCTAATTATTCTATAACTATTGGTTTTTGAATTTTTGAAAGGAGAATTTAACTATGTGCAAGTTTATGTGTGAATAAGAAGATAAATATTGAGAATTCAGATCTCAAATCACAAAAAAGGACTTTTGTATGAATTTCATGTGTGATGGCAGCTTCATTAAGTGATGTTTCAAGTCAATATTCCTTACGAAAAATCTTTGATAAAGAGTTGTTGCAGAAACTATACATCATGATTGATAAGATAGAAGAGAAGTATGAAGATAACAGGGACAACAAAAAACTTCAAGAGCATTTGATTTCCATGAAGGAGGAGAAACAAGAGCTTCTTGAAAAGTTGCATGAGATGGAGACTCAGCTCCATATTTCAAATTAGAACCTAGCAAAGATGCATGAGATGGAGACTCAGCTCCATGTTTCCAAGGAAACGTTAGCCAAGTATGTGCTTGAAAAAGAGGTATGCAATTAAATTTTATCTTCAATTTTCTCTCAAAATGAATGTGTAGATTCTTTTGAAAGACACACTAGAGGAATAGGGTCCAAATTATTTATGAAGATGGGCCATGAAGGTAAAGGGTTAGGAAAACATGCACAAGGCATAGTTGAGCCAACTGTTGTTGAGGAAAGGCCTAAGTATTTGGGTCTTGGTTATGAACAACATGATGGAGAAAAC
The DNA here is from genome assembly GCA_034641835.2 of Pinus albicaulis. NCBI lineage: Eukaryota > Viridiplantae > Streptophyta > Pinopsida > Pinales > Pinaceae > Pinus > Pinus albicaulis. Next base: position 617,473,348 of record CM076578.1, on the reverse strand, counting down.
TCTAAAGCCAAGGAGTCACATGAAGGTGTTCCAAGAAGAAATTTTATTTCAGGTTCATTACCTCAAGCTTGTGAAGATTGTGTTCATGAGGAATGAAAAAGTTTTACACCCAATTTGCAAGAAGGTGCTCATAAGCATGCAACTATTGAGAATGGTGAACAAGAGGATGTTTAAAGCTCTAAAACCATTAAAGAAATTGTTGGTATTCTAAAGAGATCCACTACCTCATCAAATTCACCTCCTCAAGAAGGCGAAAAAGGTAAATGTTCAAGGTATAAATCTGCTTTTAATCAAGTTGCTTTTGATTATGTTAAACATGGAAAGTTCTCACATAACATTTGGAGAAAGTTCGCATGTTCCTTTTGCGGTTTGGATAACCATAATGTTTCAAGATTTTTTAATAATATAGCCATGCATAAGAAAATTTTAAAGTAAAGAAGCAGAAAGCCAAAGACAAAGAAAAATATGTTGAAAAGAAGAGGTAATTGTTTTGCACTCATTTCCATAGCAAGGTCACATTGTAGACAAGTGTTTGAATTTGTATCCAACAAGTCATCCATGAAATTTGAAGAAGGTGGAGAAAGAGAATGGAAAGAATGGAAAAGAGGATTCCATAATTGATGTGGGTCAAGATGATTCACATGATGATGATGTGCAGCTGAAAAAAGTGTCATTGAAATGGTTTGATGGTTAGATTTCTTATCCAATTAAGACTTTGTGTGTCTTTTGATGTTGATTCATTCTTTTCCTATTGAATGCATGTTGCATGTTTACGCCAAGAAGGTGATTGAAAATGGAGTGTGTTGACTCACTTTATTGCAGCAAAAATTTGTTCATTTCAACTTTAATTAAATGTACATATGAATGGGGTTCGTGTACTTATGATTGTACTTGTGAGAGATTTGAAGAACTATATACATGCATGAGATTTTGTTAGTATGAACAATGGAATTTTGATGATTTCATTGTGCTTGAACATGCATGAGTAATTGACTTATGTTGGTCGATTTCTTTGTTTAACATGTATGTTGTCAACTTGAGAGTGTTGATCATTTGCACATGCATGAGTGTCGGCTTGCATTGGTAGATTGTGTTTTGCATGCATGTCATATCAACTTGGAAGAGTTGATTTTGTCTCCAAATATGAAAAGGAGATGTTGACAAAGTGTTTCATGAGATGTGAAAGTCTTTTTGTTTTGGGAAAATAATCGTCAAGTTTTTACACATGCTTATGCTTAACTTAAGAGTCATTTGTTTGAAGAGGCATGTTTTATCGACTTGTGTTTGGTCGATGAATTTTGATACCAAGATGTGAGAGTACATGGTAATGTTCACATGATGTGAAATTTTTCGCTTTGAAGGAGCAAGAGGATATGTCTCCAAGTTGTTTATTGCATGATGTTTTTTTTAGATTGATGGTTGAATCTGAATATCTTATGTTTGTGACAAGGTATCAAGAAATTTTGCAACCATTGTAGACCATTGTATGTTTTGATGCCAAGAAGAGAATGAGATGGAAAATGTGTTCTTCCAGATATGTAATTTGGAACCGTGGAGGTAAAATAATGGTCGTAAAATAATGGTCATGTATTTTCTTATTATTACTAATGTTGGAACTCATTGTTGTAGTTCACTCATTATGCAAAGGAGGAACATGATTCTCAATGGGAAGGAAATCAGTTAGTTTTATAAGCACCAAGGAATCGATTTGGTACATAAAAAGTGTTATATCAGCAAGAAACCATCAAGTGTTGGATTGGGTCAGCAACAAAAGGAGAACAGTGGTTGAAGAGCCAAGCCATTTACAAGGCAAGGCAAGGCATGTTAGTGACCAAGTGGTTGTCATAGAGATTTTTCCAAGTAGAATCAAGATGATAGAACTTGGGAAACATAAGAGTGTTCAACTCATGAGATAACCACCTTTTGTCGGTCCAAAAGCATGTCAGTGGTAAGGTGTGATCGGAATCTGGATCAGGGGAAAAAATTAGCTCAAAAATGAAAGTGATCAAAATTGCACCAAATCAGAATGACAGCGACCGGCATGTCGCAAGGAATCCAACACAAATTATTTAGTTGAAAATCAAGTTCAGATGAGGAATTTATGGTCTTTAGATATAAAATTCAGAATCTCCACAGTCTTCATTTTCTTTCAATGTTTCGAGTCTAAATCAAGACTCATCATGAGGACAAACCTGCTAAGAAGAGAGTAGATTAAAGTAAATAAATAGAGGAAAAAGGGTTGAAGGGAAAAAAGAGCTGACCAGTTTCTAATAATTTATAAAATGTTAATTTATTTGATTAATTATTTATTTTCTTATGTTAGTTTTATATCCATTTTTGTTTCTACTTAAATCTATGAAATAATTAAAATACTTGTTTCCATTTTTATTTCTAATTTAATCTAAGGTTTACAATATATTAATTTATTTAAAGTTTTTGTGTTAGAATTAATAATTAATATTAATAATACTTATAAATTAAGTAATGGTGTTTTAAGTTTATTTGAAGAAGATTAATTAAGTTTTAATTTAATCCAATGGATGTGACATTATAATAAGGGTAGGTTTTATATATTATTAACATAAGGTTTGATAATGTAATTTATTAAAAAGGTAGCTCTTTATTTTGGTAGATATTATTAAAGGTAGGCTAGTTGTTATAAGATGAGATTTTTAAGATTGTTTTTTATACTTTTAAAAGTTAGTTATTTTAAGATTAGATTTTAAGTGTTTTTATAGGTTATTTATTTTGGTAGTTATTATTAAAAGTAAGGTTAGTTATTTTAAAGATATTTTTAGGAGGGAGACCTGGTACAGGGATGTAGAAGGGCAAGGAGAGGGTTTGAAAAAAGAAGGATAACATGAAGAGGGAAGTGTAAAGGGAGGAAAAATGGAGGGAGAGCTAAGGACCAAGTAATTCGGGAGGATGAAAAGGGTTGAGGTAATGGAGACCACTGACTTAAGGGGGAAAGCTTATTATCAGGAAAGAACGTGGATCCAGTTCCTGCTGACTTCTAAACCTCCATCTCTGAGGGTGCTTGATGATTTATAGTGCTTCACGAACTTATGGTCTATTGATCACCGTTCAGAACAGACAGATTTTAAAAAAAAATTGCAGAATAGGTAGAAGTTGATGACATGGTAGTCCAGTCAGCATGAAGAGGATATTCTTCAGTTTTTGTCCAATGGGACTGTGGCAAGTGTCACAATTAGATTCACTAGTTTGGTTGTGAAGGTGAAATTTTCCCAATGTCCTCCAAGGTTGAATGTGGGTTCATGAATTTTTCTGTGGGAAATTATTTGTTTAGTATATATTAAGGTTGGATATATATATATATATATATATATATATATGTGTGTGTGTGTGTGTGTGTGTGTGTACATATGTATGTATGTATGTATGTATGTATGATTTATATTTTATATAATTAAATTATCATATATTATATTAAATTATTATATATTAATATTTAATATTAATTTCAAAACTTAATTATTAAATTTCACATTTAAATTTAACCATAGTCCGCATTTCATTAAACTATATGGTGGCATCAAATTTTGTTCTAACCCTAAGGTCTATCTTTCATGTTATATGGTCCCAAGCGCATTATTATCAGTGGCATATGTTTTAAACATTTCAAATACCAAGTCCAAAGCATATATTAATGGTGGCATATATCGACCATATGGTAAGAAGGGAAAATTTTAGGGGCGAAATTTTGTTCTAACCCTAAGGTCTATCTTTCATGTTATATGGTCCCAAGCGCATTATTATCAGTGGCATATGTTTTAAACATTTCAAATACCAAGTCCAAAGCATATATTAATGGTGGCATATATCGACCATATGCCATTTGTACTGGTGATTCGCCATGATTTTACAAGATAATATAATCTCGTGAGAGATTTGCCAAAAAAATTATATATACATATTATATTATTAATAAAATCGCCTTCCATTTTTCCTATGTATCATGGGGATTCACTAATTTGGGGTTCTTAAAATTTTCCACGATGGTAAGCATATATTATATGTGAATTTCAAATGGTGGATGGTGCATATTCAAATGTAAAGTCTGAATTCCAAATTCTAAAGTTTCGGAGGGCGTATAATTTAAAATTGTGCAAAAGTTATGTATGGAGGGGCAATGTCGGGGTTCAACCTCATGACCTCCCCCATACCACTCTCGTGTTTTACCAAAATTCCACAACTATGAGACTTGTTAAGGAGCGCGTTGATTTTTTACTTAAAGTGCAGCATATCTCGAATGGTGGAGCGGAGGGGGCTAGCCTCGTGGGTCAGCCCTCCTCCACATGACCCTTTCATAAAAACTCAACCCAACGCCCGAGTGAATTGCGGATTACTGCATAATTAATCCATTAGTTAAGCACAGTTAATCCATAATTAAACCTAAGATTAATTTGGAAAAAATTTTGGCAGACTCCCCAAATTTAGCACCATTTCAATATTTGTCAGGGTTATCTGGCAGTTTTCCAGATTTAGAGGCAGAATCTAGGGAAAACTCTAATGGATCATATCTTGAGAAATTTTTGACTGATTTGGGCTCAAGAATAGTCATTCCTAGCAAATTGGCATGATATGAATCCATTGGAACAACTTTCAGAGGTAGAGGAGAAATTCTAGAGAGGAATTTGTCACTTGAATAATTTTGAAGCCTAGGGCCACCAGGAAGGAAGGCCATGCCTAGATCAGCTGAAAGCCAAATGGAGTGAATGAACAGTCATTTTTAGATTTATTTTATGTTATGAACACATTGGTATAGTTTTCAGAGGCTTTGGAGCACATATGAAGGTGATTTTTTCACTTTGGAGATTAAACAAGTCCATGGCCACCAAGACGGGAGGTCATGCCTAGAGGAGTTGTGAACCAAATTCATAGGTTGAATAGTCATTTTAGGGGTATTTGAGTGTTCTGAAGCTAATGGTATAGTTTTTAAATCCATTGTAGCAATACAGGTGCTTTTAATCATACATTTTACTCTTAATCCCAAGAGGGCCTAGTTATTTAAAGCAAGTCCATGGAGATGTAGCCCAGGAGGGGTGAACTCCATTATCATCCATTGCATTATGTGATTGTTCTGAGTTATGTTTCTGCATTTCATTTTTTGTATATGAGTTTTTAAGAACTAATTAACTCATAATTTGATCATCAAAAACACATGAAACTACACACATAAACCCCTTCACAAGTGCTTAATATGAGACGATCCTAATCACACATTTTTAATAATCATGAGGGAGTTAACATAGAAATAACTAGTTTTCCCATATTCAGATTAGATGTGTACTATCAAATGGAACATCAAAACATTGTGCTCTTCATACGAACTAGCCCAGTGCGTCTCAATAATCTAGCACACTGTAAAGAAGTGTGGTGCACCATTGGTAAAACTGCTTAGTGCGTATCATAATCGAGCACAACAAAAAAAGGTTAATTTTAAAAAAATTACCAGCCGTAAAAAACTTCATTTTTAATTGTTACAGTGTCGTAGAGATCTCAAGCACTGGTGTGACTTTTTCTTCTATAAGTCTCCCTACCATCACTACTCCCATTTCCTGCATTGCTTCCATCCATTGCTCACTATGTGGAGTTAGAATTTTCCAAAACGGTGGTTAAATTTGATTTTTACTTTTCCTCGACAAATATTCCTCCTCGATGCACAAATGTGTAGTTAATCTACTTATTTCTCACCAACTTAACCTTTTAGCGAACTAATTATATCTCTTTGTCAGCATATTTTCCTCTATATAGAATACAGTCATTTGGACATGCATGATATGATATGTACTCAACAACCAACATTTTCAACAATTTCTTTTCCTCTTCGTAGTTACTGGGCAAGATATTATCACTCCAAAGAACCTTATCTTTGAATAACCCCTAGTTGATCATGGACTATACTAAATGTACAATGCCAATAATTATTAATGTTCAAAATTGACCATTTTTAATGTTGATTGTGTGACAATATTTCATAAAATATAAGGGACTTGATGGTCAATTACCTCAAAATTTCAGAGAAACATGCATTCGACAAGGAAAATGTTTCTTTCAAGTTGTACAGTAACATCATTGTCCCCAACTGGGTATATTTTGACTGACTTCCAGGTCCAAAAAGAGGGGTGGTGGAAGAAAATTTAAGGCTTTCAAAAAAAAATTCAGCGATATGAGCATCATCCCCTAGCTGATCATCGTTCTGAAATGCATCAAACAAAATTGTCTCCATGGCAGTCGTATCCATTAAGTAATCATCTATACCAGCCTCTATTTGATTACCTCTATTGCCAGTTTGTGAAGAACCACTATTTTTGTAGTCATTCCTAATTGTTGAATCTAGACGTAGTGGGAATTGAATAGGTGGTTGATTCAACCATTCTTAGTATCGTTCCTAAACGAGTTTTTCTCTTAACTCAGCCTTTCTCGATTTGACATTAACGTGGGGTGCAACAGAAGATGGTAGGTAGGCCGCTCATCATCACTAGAATCCTAATAATTTCAAAAAATATATTTGAACATGATTAGCACAAATCAATGATATCAATTAGTAAGCACGTCAATGCATGATTAATTGGTTTGGCATGGAAATAAGTACATTATACCAAAAAATTATTACCGTAATTTTCCAAATATTGTGGCTAGAAGATGGCATGTTACAATTTTCAAGGTGAAGCAGTTGTCCATTTTCATCTACCAACCATGCCTTGCGGTATGTTGCTCCTGGAAAGAGCTTCTGACATTTTGGAAATGTTTGAATATTTTTTGCATCTGAAATAGATTTTGAATCTACATGAACCTGCGAATTTGTATACATTAATTTTATTTAGCTGATTGACATGGATAAAATAAATAAATTCAATTAGATAATGAAAATATAAATAAAATTTGAAGTAATTACGTTTGGAGATGGATAGGGAGAACTCCGTGATAGACTTTGAGAAATATTATGGAACGAGCTGGATTTTGAAGAATTGTCCATTTGATATAATTATGATATTTTCTCCCTGCATTTGAGTAAAATCAACAATAAATTTCAATGTACATACCTAAAATTAATTTTGGTTCCTTAAAAAAGGATTTATTGTTATCGATGTTAGTGTATTTTTAACCACACTGGTGCGGTTTTATTACTGCACGCATCGGTGTTGTTAGTTAGCAAACGCACAGAATATCAGGAAACAAAAAAGCGCAACTTTATTTTTTTGAAGTGAAAAAAAATGGTAAACTGAAAAATGAGCGGCAAATCATTTTGGGAAATCTATTTTCATAAAAAAGGTCTTTAAATAGTAAAATATATTCATTATTTCATTATTTTTGCAAAAATATTCAGGGAGAGATTTGCATGAGAGACATACCTGGAGCAAGAGAGCATGAGAGCACTGTGGAGTAGAAAAATACTTTCGAACAGCAGCACTATTTAGAGAATCAAAATTTGAAACATCTGGTGATTCACACAGGAACCCTGTAGTATAGTAAAATTGTTAGATTTTACTGTAATAATTGTTTTTTTTTACAGTTTATATTATATTTAATACATGCATAGTAAAAATTTTAAATTTTACTGTACATTTAATTAAAATTCAAAAAAAAAAACACACACACACACACACCAAAAAAAAAAAAAAAATCTTACATTAAACCCTTGCTTCTTCTTGTTTATGTGACTTCACAATTAGGGCTTTTCATTTTAGATTTATAGGGTTTGTATATATATATATATATATATATATATATATATATATATAGGCATATGACTTCTAACCCTCGGGACCACTTGCAAAGTGGGATCCCAATCCCCGTCGGTCCTTGCACGATTTAAAAAAAAACATATTTTTTTAATTGGTGAAAACTGTTTAAAATAATGCACCGGTGCACGATTGTAGTATAGCGCACCAGGCACTTATTGACAAAAAACATTCTTTGATAAAAACAACTTTTTATTCATTTATGTTTATGTTAATCGGTGCTCTAGTATTATATAACACACTGTGTCTCTTATTGACAAATAGCACCATACAATGTTTCTATTGTATTGGCGGTGTGTTTATAAGAACCTACTGCACCATTTTTGGTGCGTAAGTTGAAAAAGTCGCACTAGGTGTCAAATTTAGATAGACACACCGTTTTCTTAATTTTTTTTTACCTAAAAAGTATGTTATTTATTTAAAAAATATATTAATGAATGGTACAAGTTTTATATTGATAAAGAAATAGCTGACAAGATTTCAAGTAACAAAAATACTGATAACGCATCCAAAAAAGCAAAAAAGACAAGTTCTTTGTAATAATTCTTTACAAAAATTATTATTTTTGAACTATATGTAAGTTTAAATAATATGTATTGTTTAGTGTGTATCATGCAGAGCCACAAAATGATGAAGCTCGATAATATTCTTTTTTATCTAGGACCATAAGAGCGTAAAATCTTGATGGAAAAATTGCAGAAGGATGAAGCAGATGAATGAAAAAAATACTATCGATCCAATATGAGTTTCTTTTTTGAATTTTCATTAATAATGTACTTAAAAATATTAGATAACATGTGTCCAAAAATCTATTAATTAAGATATGTTTAATGTTCTACAAGGACCAACAACGAAGAAAAAGAATGTTGTTCTAAGAAAAAGAAAAGAAAATAGAACATGCAAAAGAACATGAATTGCTCCTTAGCTCATCTGGAGTGGTGTTGGAGGTTAATGAAAAGGGGAAAAATTTCTACAAAACTTTCAGGGATCTAGTGGAACGAATTTATAGATTTTCTTTCCACCTACAATACAAAAATCAATCCAATGATTCAAAGAACCAAATTTTATTTAAACTATAAGAAGAGTTTCCAGAGAATTGGTCAATGAGACATGTCAGACTTTTAATAACAAAAACGTACAACAACAAAAAAGAATGATTGAAAAAGTAATATTCCTTTAAATGTTTTTCTAGAATTATATGTATATATTACTACAAAGAAATCATTTATAAATATCACTTTTGTTATATTTAGTTTTCATATATCAATATAAAAATTAAACATTTTATTGCCATGTTACTTTTTCAGGAAGATTATGAAATTCTCAAAGGATGAATGAGCCGATATCATAAATATGCCAGTAGGAATGTCCAAAACGGTGTACGAGGAGATGGTCAAAGAAATGGACATCATTGCGTCTCACGAGGAGCCATTTCAACAACAAAATGCTTCAAATGTAATATGTAATAATTGAATTTTTCGATTAGGTAAAATAAATAAATAATTTAGCATTAAAGATTAATTTTCAAGTATTTTCTTGCAGAAAAGAAAAGAAAATGGAACCCATTCAGCACATAAAACAGGATGACAAGGAAGAAAAGGGTTGATATCTATGTTTGTGAGTAATTTTTACTTCCTTATAACAACTTAACTAGATTTAAGTTTTGTATCTTTTAAGTTGTTTTATAGCAATCATCGTTGAATGGCTTCAAATATGCGCTAACATACAAAGAAGAACCATGAGAAGAATTTATTGGCATTTGGTTAAATATGGGTTGTCAGTATATGTTGGCATATCAAAAATTAATTCTAGAATTTGGAAGTATCTATCTTGCTTTACTTAGCTCTGTCTATAATTAATAGAACAAAAAAATCTTTTATATTAAATCTATGATTTGTTATGGGGCATAAAAATTGCAGGAAATAAAGTATGGAACTGCGCCAACAAATGAATTGTTGAAAGATGGTATGAAATTTGGTTTTGAAAGAATGTGCATAGTTCATGAGTAAATTCTTACTATGATACATTTCTTTTCGATTTACATTGATGTATATTATTTAATATTGCAATTTTCATTATTCTCACCAATGTATATACACTTATTACACTTTATTTGTATGTTTGTAGATGGAACTTGAAGAAGAAGAAAACAATCAACACAATGAAAAAAACATTCCTCCAAATAACCCAAGTCATGTAAGCAACTCGAGCAGTTAAAGAAGTTCTAGCGAAGAATGATGATCAATATGTTTGGATATCAAAGCAAGCTGTTGTATTTTTTGAAATTTTTTTTCTGTAAAATCAGACATTTTCTTTAATGTAATGGACATAGTGTCCCAATTGAAAGACAAAGGGATACCAATAACTTCCCCATTTTGTATGACAAAGAGTGACTTATTCATATATGTATAATAAAATACGTTTTAATTTATTCTATTGCGTTCTCCATTGTCACTGTGAAATGTTACACCACTGATTAAATATATGGATGATTAAATATTATAATGAAGAGATGTGAAATCTGATGATATGATATAAAAAATTCATCCAAACATGGCATTCAAATGCACTAATAAAAATTTAATTGACATGAATAGTTTTATAAGATATGTGTCGACCTTTGATAAATAATGAATTTAAAAAATCACAATAATTGCACTGTCACAAGTCAATGTTTCTAAAAAATATAAAATGAACACTAGTGCGTGTGTATGATACTGTGCACCAGTGCCTTTTCATGATACGATGCACCGGTGCGTTTCTACGACCTATGAGCACCGCACCAAATACCAATACTTATTAGAATGCCCGGTGCACTTTATCGACAACTACGACCCGGGCGGATAAGCGTTGCATGCACTGGGATGGTTTTCCTTTAACATGTTGGTTCATTTTTATAACTTAACGACCCGATGATTTTTTACATATTAACTTCTCGGTGTGTTTTTACACCTTAACGGAAGCAATACATGTACCTTCTTTTGGCCCAGTGCGTATTTTTGGGTGACACACATCGAGACATTACTAAATGCCCCAGGGCTTCTGAAACTTGTTTTCCATCGCGGCGCTTGGTATGTTTACAATAGGGGTGCGTACAAGTTAAAACACATTGGTGCGTACAGGTTAAAACCCACTAGTGTGTTCACACATGAAGCACGCACCGATAAGAAATACATCCATAAAAACCTTCGGCCACCCACTTTTTTTTAGTTGTGTTTAAGTTCCGTTAGAAGCTCCTTCAAAACCTCCGTTACCAAAAACGGATGTTGTAGCAAATGGTTTTTTACAATTTTGGCCAATTTTATAACATTAAATTAACCCTCCTTTATAACCTCAGCTAGAGGGTATTTTCCTTGTAGTGGTACCTCTTAAGTGCTTTCTTCACAAAAGTACCTATACCATCATGCTCACCCTTTCCATGTCTTGTTTCAAAATAGCTCCAAGTGTGTTGAAATTGTTTCTCCTTGTGTAGTTGACTCAACCAATAAAAATTTTGTGTTGACTTGAACTGTCCTGCACAACCATTTGACCATATCCAATGCTTTCTAAATTATGTGTCATTATTTTGAAATGATTCATAAATCAGGTCAAAGAAATGTTTCACGAACAATGTGTCATGCTCACGATAATTGTTGATGTAGAATTGATACTCAATCAAATAAAATGACTTGTTAGTGTTATCCCTACCTTAAACATTCAATTGTGCATGCTTGTACCAAACATGTATGAATATGGACACTTGGTTCGAGTGATATTATTCACTTTGAATCTTTTTCTGGGGAGAAAATGTGTAATTCTCTATAAAGTATACCACTGATAAGACTGCGCCTGTTTGGAATACTTCATGAGAATGCTTAAATTCATAAGCTTGCCACCTAGACCTATGTGAGTGTTTGAAATATTTATAAATATGGTTCTGAAACGTCCCCATGAATTCTGAAATAGGAATCTCATCCTCAACATAGTTTATCCTCCTAGTTTCGAGAGTTGAAGAAAATATTTTATTTACCACGACATAATCTTATCACTTCCATGTGACCATGACATCTGATATCCCAGACTAGGATAAATAGGAAAGTTCCTATGGAAAAATGCCAAATCACCACATTCAGTGCATCTTCTGCCACCTATACATATTTTCTTGTAAAAATACTATTTTGTCTCACTTATGCACAATATTGATGAAAAAAAATCGCACATTGTAGGAGGAGGAGGGTCGTCATGAGAGTTCTTGAAAAATTCCTAAAACGTGTCATAATGAAGTTGAAATTCAACATGATATCGACAACAACACATGTCACAGATTTTATTAGACCTAATAAACCATGGTTTAAATTTCTAAAGCATCCATATGGATAACTTGACATGGGGATTTCTTTCTTGAAATTCCTCAAACAATGCAACTTCTATAATTTCTACAATGTGCTTAGCGTGATTTACATACTCACATTTAGATATGTGATTTTATATGACATGCTTTCTATATGGAATATCACAGGAATGGATCTCCTAAAATTCTACCAAAAGTGCTCTAATTCATGTTGTAAGCCTATCTCGGTAGGGTTTCCTAGTAATAAGAGCCCAACAAGTAGCTTCATCATTTTCATTTACTTGAACCCTAAATTTGATATGCTTGTGCAATGTTTGTCTCGATACATGGAGAAAGTTTTACATTGTTGCGAATATTTTTTGTCTTGATGTACTTGGTGTAACAATAGTAATTGTAATTACCCTACGAGCAACTCAAACATCAGGTTTTATTGATTTTCCAAACATAGATAATGTATTTTATATTTTTCCAGTAACATTCATGTGTGTCTTCATGATTTTTGCATCTTGGATACCCAAAAAATTTGCCACATGTTTTAGCTTCTTATGTTTGATTGACCAATGCAATATTTGAGCTTGTGCAACAACTGAATGTTTCTCAAAATATTTTTGAATGATGTTACTAACATGCTCTCTAACAGTGTGATGAGTGATAGGCTCCCCAATTTCCTCTCTTTTGCTTGCATCCAAATTTTCTACAAACCTCTCACCCCTTTCCAAACCACTGTAGCTCCCTGTTATCCTAACAACTTGAGAGGGCACAACACATTCTTCTAGTGGTTGATCAACTTCATAAGACACATCTTGTTCCTTTAGTGGATGTAGATTTTAACCCTGTACAGAAATTATCTGCAAACAAATTTTTAAAGATAGAAAATAAACAATAGCGAGAGCATAAAACATAAAACGGATATACACAGAGATTTTTCCCCTAGATCCAAAATCGGGACTACCATCTTGATTTTTCATTATATTCCTTTTAGTGTTACAACACATATATATACATGCCAAAGAATTCATAAACCCCAATCCATTAACCCTGGATTAGAAAATAAATGTAGTTCCCTTGACTGAATCTACAAAATACCAGGGGCTGAAAACCATCATGCCCCAAAACCATGTGCAAACCCATGCATAAAATCATAGGCAGGTCCATGCATGTTATGGAAAGAATATAACACATACCTAACATCGATCAACTTGATTGGGCACATCTTGTTTCTCTTGTGGTTGCCCAACCTGATAAGGCACATCTTGTTCCTCATGTGGTTGATCAATTTCCATCCCTACATAGTGGAATACAAAATATAGAAGTGAGTGAATCATAAGTATTATTAGTAGATACACGTGTTTAATTAATAAATCATCATAGGTGGAAGGTCATGATATAATTGGTAGGGTATTCCCCATGTTTTCCTTTGAATTTAGGGATATCCAATGACACCTTAGTTGGCATGGGGGGGCCATTATTGATTATGGGCGATGGGATCATTTGTGAGTTTGGTCAAATATAGGAGATTTAAGGAAGATACACTTGGTATCTTGTTAGTTTTAGCCATGATGTAATGACCTTGTGTGTTGATGTAACTGGTTATTTGTATTTTTACCTTGTGGGGTAGTATTAGTTGGAGTACCGTGCGGGGTGGGGTTGGTTGGAGTACTGTGCGGGGTGGGGCTGGTTGGAGTTCCCTGCAGGGTAGTGTTTTATTTCCCTGAGGGTTGGTGGTGGGAGTTCCTTTAGAGTATTTATATCCCAATAAGGTGGCTCTAATAATGTATGTTCCAAACAAGGTGGCTTGGTCTTGTCTTCTACATTGAAATGGTGAGGGTCCAATCACTTCTCCCGGTAATGGCAAGAGATATTGTAGGTGCCTAAACTGATGGGTAACCCTTGGGTCCCATATGGTGCCCTAGTAATTGTGTGGGATAATATGGTGAGTGGGATTTTCTTTTATAAATCCAAATGAATCACATGCATAAGACAAAGCGAAAAATAAATGGTTAATTTTCCCTTTAATTCTAATGTGTGAAAAAATCAATAAAAATGGCTTTGTGAGATTTTTTGTATGAGAAAAAATCTTTAAAATACCTAACATCCTTCCACTCAAGTAGTAATTAGGCCTTGTGAAGATTTTATGGTAGGGTACTAGGGTTGTGAAAATTTGGTTACCTGAATCCTACTACAGCAAATAATATTGTTTCTTCTATTTGTTAAATAAATTAAACAAATGATTTATTGTGTGCTATGGAAAATAAAAAAACAAATACATTGTAGCTTTCACAAAAAAATATTGCGGAAGAAAAATAGACGTTGGAAAAATAGAGGCACACACGCAATATGACACCATTACTTTTTGGATTAAATCCCCGGAAAAAACCCAAATCAGGAAAATCAGTGCAGAAACTGAGGGTTTTTATAATAAGCAGTAGTAAATTTGAGCACAAAACTATGGATGCTTAATCTATCAATCCAAACAAATAAATTTTTGGCAATAAAACTAGTGAGAAATTTTCTCACTTCCACAAGACATTCGACACTGACCTCGGACTGATTTGAGTTGTTCCTTGATCCCTCTATGTAGTCACTATGTCAGCGTCCCACAAGCTCGAAACTGCATCTCCTCTTATTTTATATGTAGCTGTTGTCTAGAAGACTGATCTCCTTTCCCTCTGAACTATCTTCCTAGCTTCTAACTTATAAAATCTCCTGCACCCCAGCAAATACAAAATATCCTCATAAATTTGTGTGTTGCCTATGTGCTTCCTCTCTGTGGAACTCACTTCCTCTCTGCAATCTACTCACCATAGCTGGAAAAGCTTCCTCCAGTCTTACTATCTCTTCCCCTCTCTCAATGCTTCGAGCTCACTAGCTCTCTCTCCTGCAACTGAATGTTACTATTCTGGAAATTGTTTTTCCAATGAAATTGAACTGTTGGTGTTTGTTCTCCATGCCCCATCGAATGTCTTCTTATAATATTTCGTTGATACTTCAACGACCATGATTAAAACTTAATTGATGGCTAGTATTAACCAGAAATTGATCCAAGTATTTTTCTAGAAGATTTTCACCATGACTTAATTAATTTCTTTTAATTAATCATATTTTCTAAGTTTAGACTTAGTAAATATTAAAACTGAATAATTAATTTAATTAAGTCATCTCTAAATTTAATTTCCAAAAATGATTTCTAAGTATTGGAGAATACATGTATTCTAACATCTCTTCCAAATCTCGAGGCTAGAACACATCTGATGCTACAAAAACTAACACTCCCTCTTAGCAAGGAAAGTGTTCTAGTACTACAATTGTTGCTACAATACACTTCCTCTGCATCATCTCCAGTCACATTGTTGATGTTTGGCTACTCTACCCACCAACTACTACACAACTCTGATATGAGATGCATCAGTGTTGTTGCTGACCCTATCGTACTGCTGCTAACTACTGCATCTTCACTAAAACTCTGTTGTTGTTGCTACTACAACATCTGCAAATCTCTCTCATATGATGTTGTTGCAATTGCAACATCGGCAGATGAGAACTATCAAACACACTAAACCAACTATGGTCATTGTAATTCATATGTCACTTTAATCCTCACTTCTACTAGTCTTTTCATTGCCACTGAAGCCTCTACGCTACTATTGACTCTGCAAATGTGCCAACTACATTGTTGCCAGCTTTTCACTGTGTTTCTCAGCCTTTTATCGCTACTAGCTACTACATTTGTCACTCTGGCATTTGATTGCATCAACTGCCATTGGTCCATCCTGCTACTATGTATAGTGGGCTCCTGTAGCAAGGTACTGATTCAAGAGGTGGACCTTTTTAAGAATCCCTCCTTAAGAAGCACTGTGGGGCTACAAAACCAAGTCACCCCACCTCACACCTGGAGGGATGTGTGATATCATGGCAAAGTCTTCCTCTAATCTAGTCTCTGCAGATGCAGCCTATTGGTCCCACTTCTCCTCTTTTTCCTTCTTTCTAACAGGAAATTGAGTGTTGTAGTGGCCTAACTCAACACACCTGAAGCACTTGAACTTATAAAGGTCCTTATTCTTCCTGTGCTACTCTTGTTTCCCCTTTAATGAGAGGGCCACATTCTCTTCTTCCTTCACTGCTTTCATCCACTATTGTTGATGCCACTAATGGTGCTATTCACCAAATATCGCCTCATCTCCTCAGAGATTCCTCTCTGGACCTAGGAGGGCTAGATCCTAAGGTCTGAAAGTGGTTCTATGTTGTCTCATCTTTTGGTCTTGTCAACTCCGGCGGCAAACATGGGAACCCCAACACAACCCATATATTATCCCACTCTAGAAACTTGTCTCTGCCCAAAATACTTTGGAAAAATACTTGCTAGTCTTTGGAAACATTGTTGAGAGCTAACTGTACCAATTCTATAGGTTGGGGCACTAACCCTACAACTAACAGCTAATCTCGAATCTCCTGAAATCTAGTGAGGAAGGGGTCTATGCACTCCCCTTTCTGCATATGAATACATCTTAGCTTCTCTGCCAAATACAGATTCCATTGCTCGAAAGATCCCTGGTACAGCGTGGCAAGAGTATCCCACATCTGCTTGGGATTTTCTTTGCAAGATATATGTGATACGACAAGATATCGAACCACATCGAGAATCAATATCTTCCCCTTTTCCATCTCCTTCTTGTAGGCCTTCAGTTGATATGGATCCGTGGGTATAGCCACTACGTTATCGATGTAAGGTTTGAGATCATACTCATCCAGAAGGAAGGAAGCCCTTGCCTTCCATATCACATAGTTCGATGCTCCACCCAACCGATCTTGATCTCCTAGCCCTGTTGATGCCATATTAGTAAATTTAAGTCGAAATCCTCCTCTTCTCCTCTAAGCAGTTGCTTCTAGGCTCTACGCACCCCATGCTAGAGCGAGTAAATATTCTCACAACAACTGTTGCTCTATAATGATAAATCAAACTTCTGAATCTAGAAGTCCCTTGAGGAAAACTTTCCCTCAGTTTGTGCTCTTTCTTCATCCTGACGTTATTTTTCATTAACAACTACTGCAAAATACTATGTCTAGCTGGAGATTTTCTCTACAAGGGAAAATATTGTTGCTCTCTCTGCCTCTGGTAACCTTCGATCTGGAAATTTTGATTTCGTTGTCATTGTCTCAGAGAAAATCGATTTTCCCTCAAAAATTGACCCTCCTAGCCAAAGGGACTACACTTCCTATGGGGTTTCGAGCAGCTACTTACGCAGTGCTATGAAGCTCCTATTCCTTTTTGTAATTGAGCTCTTCGGATTTCTATCTATGCTCTGATACCATGTGAAAATTCAGTTACCCAAAATGTACTGCAGTAATTGATATTGTTTCTTCTATTTGTTAAATAAATTAAACAAAATATTTACTGTGTGTTACAGAAAATAATGAAACAAATTCATTGCATCCTTCACAAAAAAAATATTGCGGAAGAAAAATAAATGCTTGAATAATAGATGCACACACACAATATGACACAGTTATTTTTGGACTAAGTCCCCGGAAAAACCCAACTCGAGAAAATCAGTCCAACATCTGACGGTTTTGATATTATGTTGTAGTAAATATGAGTACAAAAATATTGATGCTTAATGTAGAAAAACAAACAGGGAAATGATTGGAAATAAAAACTAGTGAGAAATTTTCTCACTTCGACAGGTGATCCTACAATAACCTCAACTTGATTTGAGTTGTTCCTTGCTCCCTCTGTGCAGTCATTACATCATCCTACGCATTACTACATCCCACAAGCTCGGAACTACATATCCTCTTGTTGTCTCTATTTTTTTATGTCTGGAAGAGTGATCTCCTTTTCCTCTAGACTATCTACCCAACTTCCATCTCATAAAATATCCTAATACATAATCTCCTCACAAAGCTCTATGCTGCCACTCTGTGGAACTCACTACCTCTCTGCAATGTACTCACCGGAACTAGAAAGGCTTCTTCGGTCTTACTATCTCTACCCCTCTCTCACTACTTCAAGCTCACTAGCTCTCTCTCTCTGACAACTGAACGTTGCTACTCTGGAAATCGATCTGCTAGTGAAATAAAACTACTGGTGTGTGTTCTTCATTCCCCATCGAGTTTCTTCTTATTATATTCCATTGAGACTTCAATTACCACGATTAAAACTTAATTGACAGCTAAGATTAACAAGAAATCGATGCAAGTATTTTTCTAGAATATTATCCAATTCAAAAAATATGACTTGTTGTGAAACCAAACAAAGCTTCAAACCTATACATTAGTAAAATTTTGGGGTTATAGAACAAGGGATCACCTTTATCACACACCCTTCAAAACTATTCCCAAATGGTTAATTTTTTTCATTTCTTAAACATGTGTTGGGGGGAGAGTGAAGAGAGATTATTGCCTGTGGGACTAGATTGTTTAGGAAATAGGTATATTTACTTTGCAACTATTTTACAAATTGCATACCTTCAACTAGTTTGAAAATTTCTTATCCTTTACATAAAGTTGGATTACAAATAAATACTAAGTAACCCTTTTATAACTTTCAAATGAGCTTTATAATCTAACTAAAATTATTAAACACTTTTCATATCGATAACTCAAATGACATACAATAAAATAAATACTATTGAATAATGTTTTCATTTTCATAGAAACATTTCAAATTTTGAGGAAAAATTACCTGTACAAATTATAAGACTTCAATCCTTTTATTATAATTTTAGTCTTTAATAAACTTTTATAAAATAATTTTTAGCTTTTCATAAAAAATTTTGATAACTTTGGACATAATTTTTTATCCAAGTTACTTGATTATCGTTCTTGACATATTACAATTTTATCGCATTTCCTCTGTTCTTGACACTTTCTCTGCTTTTTTAGATTGAATTATCTGGTTTCCCATGTTTGTGTCAAATTTTGTGTAATTTCCACGTTGCATTATTTTTCCATGAATTAACTTTATGTGTTATTTTTCCATGAATGAATATTCAACTGTGTTTTGTTTCACTTTTTTTTTTGGGTGGTAGAAGGAGCTTGATTGAGCTCCTAGGTCTGTAGACTCCTAATAAATTCCATCAATATAGTTGGTTGTTCATTTGGTGGGTATTTATGGTTAGAAGGTTTTGATAGAGCCTTTATAGCCACAACAAGAGCTCGATCGATGGTTTTTTAAACCATCGATCAAGTTATTTCAAATTTTATCTTAAGCGCTCGATCGAGCTGTTAAGGGCCTAAAAAACAAAGTTTTAGTTCTCCTTTTGTAGATTTCTCCCCAACACCATTTTTTATCCTGGTGGACTTAAGGAAATATTTTTCCTTAAGTGGTGGAGTTGATCATGTTGGATTCATGAAGGAATCCTCTATCCAATGACATATGAGTTTGAAATTTTCGAATTCATATCATATTTTTGCAAATACAAAAAATAAAGTATAAATATGCATAACTTAGTTCTTTATATGTAGATCATGCTCATATATATATATATATATATATATATATATATATATATATTGAGAGAGAGAGAGAGAAAGAGAGGGGCTCGCACACACACATTTTAGACTAAGTTATTGCACGTGAACACGTGTACCTATTAAAATGTGTGAAAATTTGCAAGGACAAGTATTTAATTTAATGGAAAATTCATTGATTATATGACACAATTGTTTTTTTTAATATCATTAGAACAACATAATTCTCCACAAATTGTCTTTTTACCCCAAATAAAAATTCACAACGCTTATACGAATTTTGAAGCCTTCAATTCCATAAAAGAGTAAAATTTTGAAATTGCATTGCCACATTTGCCCCTAAAAGTATAAACAATCTTAATGCATATACCCTTAGTACTTAGGATAAACACTTTTTTCTAAACTCTATAATTATTATTCATATCAAATTAAATGTTTTGTAAAACATGTCAAAAAAATTGCAAATTCCATATATGTGACTATATTTATTATTAGTGTTTTGATAATATATATATATATATATATATATATATATATATATATATATATATATATATATATATATATATATATATCTTAATTCTACTTCTACCAAGCACTTAGAGGAATAAAATATCTTAGAGGTGACATTTTTGCAAGGAGTAATTTGTGACATTTTCCCAAGGAGTTCCTTAATAATACACCCATTCACCGTAAATCCAAAGCCCCATGGGCTTAATCTAGGTTGGTTTTATTATTAAGTGTATTTCACATTTGTTTTAAATTATTGTTTATAAGTTTGACAGGGAAAATTTTAAGGATACAAATGTATTTTAAAGTTTAGAAACCTTGACGAATCTTACTAGTCGCTAACATGCAAAGTATAAAACATTTGAAGATACTTTTGTAAAAATATTGAAATTTATAACGATTTTATATAATGTTTGTAAAATTTTGGCAACTTTTAAGGTAAAATAATTTTATACTATAAAATTTGGGTGAACCATTTTTAGAAAAAATGGAAATTGATGACCTTTTTTTGGAAAAAAAACATGGAAAATAAGCCCGCTGTGAATATTAGCCCCTAAAATTTTCCAAGTTTTTTTATCAAATTTTGTAACATAAAAATTTTATTATGTATTTTTAATTGGCTTTAACATTTTTTTAACTATTCCCAACAACGTAACCTAGTGCAATTACTGTGCATGTGATACCCCCTCAAGAATGAATTATGTTGCCATCATTCTTATTTGGATCCTTTGTTGTTCTGCGCTATTTCTATTTTGGAACATGTCGTTTTTGTGGCATCTCTTATCCACTTAGTTGTTTCCTCTCTCAATGTCTCAAGTTTCCTTTTAAGAATATGGTCTATCTATGTCAGCCTTCAGTGAGCCAAGGAGGTCTCTCTGCCTCTCTCTATCCTTTCCTCCTTAATGCTTTCCTACACAAATATTATACTCCCTTATAGTCCTTAGCATTTTGGGGTGATGATTCTGTAAGCATAGTTCACCAATGTGCACGAGTACGTAAGGGTGAAAAAAATGATAGGGGGCAAAAATTTTGTGATCTCATCTTCATGCAGTGACTTCAGTGTGAGCATTTTTTGAACAACTTCCTAATTTTTTTTAGAGGAACCATGGGAGCTTGAGTTTCAAGTGGAAATCGATCATTCCTACACCTTACATTGAGAGGTCATAGCTGATATTTCAAGCTACATTCCTAACCTATGGAATACTTGGGGAAGATGGAAACATGTATTCTCACTAGACTTCTACCGGAAGAAAAAAATGTTATTGGTGAAATTTATCATGGACATGCATGAAGCAAAAGAAGAAACCATTCAGATGTTATACAAGGTGGTGTTGAATCAAAAGGAGACGAGGCTCCATCTCAAGCACATAAAAAGAGTCATTGGCTCTAGGTTCTTGTCCTAATGGTGGCACCAAGAAACATCTAGTCCCATAGAGGTGGATGCCTCAGGTTCTCCTTAGTATTTATGAATTTATATTTTCAGTTATGTTGGTATTCTTGTTTAGCTAAGCATAGTGATAATGGATTGATAAGCCTTCTTAGGAGGCTCTTTCTAGAACTGCCTAGGCTAAGTTCATTTTATGTTTTATAGTGTAAAACATTGTGTCAATGTATAACTCCTTACTTGTCATTTAAGACTCTCCTTACTACTAATTCATTGGTTTTTTTTCAATTATCATGTAAGGCTCTCTTTGTTTTAGATTCATTGTTTTTTTGTCAATAGATTGGTTTCCCCATTGATTATAACAAACCACTGACAAAATAAAAAAATTAATTAACTTTAAAAAAAAAAAAACTAAGATAATAATTGAACTTAGCTTTCACAAAAATGTTTTTTAAATAAATTTATTAAAATAATATATAATTTGTTTTTTTTAATTAGTTTTTTATTAAATATAATTTGTTTTTTTTATAATTTACTTATTATTAAATATATGATTTTGAAATGGGTGAAATTTGATGTTAATTATAAGAGTTTCTTTTTTGAATTTGTATTAATATAAATTTAAAATATCAAATCAATCAATTAACATAATCGAAAATTTATTTTAAAATTCACTTATATTATTTTTTGATTTATGTAAAATAATATTATAATATTTTTAATATAATACTATTTAAAATAATAATATGGGCCGTAAATTGATAATGATAGTGAAAATAAAGTCTTATGTATGAGGAGTTTAAGGTTCAAAACCTTAAAGGAACACATATAAACATCTAGTAATTAAATATTAGTAGTTGGAATCAATCCCATATCACAAGAGTATAAGAGGACAATTGTCCATTCCTTTAAAAATTATATACATATAAAACAACATTTTCCTTTATTATTATTTTTTTATATAACGTTATGTGATAAAATAGCAGTAAAATTATTTTTAGTACTTCTTAATATTTGAGTTATTCAAAATTATTTTGAAATGATATTTTAAATTATTTTAAATACATTTAATATATAAATTTAAATAAAATAATTTTAAATCCATAACTTTAAATTAAATAAAGCTTTGAAAACATATTTATATTTAACTTTATATAATATGACAACATTTTCTCTAGAGTGTTTCTTAATATTTGATTTATTCAAAAACATTTTGAAATAATAATTTAAATTATTATAAATATATTTAATTGTAATTTTATTTTTTATTAAGTTTGGAAAGATTATATTTTTATTAGGTTCAATATATCATTTTAATAGAGTAGGGAATTGAACTAATAACTTTACATTAAGAAGTGCTTTAATACTTAATAGAGCATCAATTATAATCTATGGAAAATCATAGACATTTAATTTATAAATTTAAACTAACAATTACATCAAATGTTATAAAAAAAATGTAGTAAGTCAATAACCTATTAAAAAAACATATTAAAAAAAAAAAAAAGATATGTTTAAATATAACCTAATTTTAATAATAAAAAAATTATAGTGAATATAAACACTAAAATTTTTCATTGCTGGACATACTAATAATTAGATAGATATTTGGAAAAATTAAAGAAAATTTGTGTTGCTCATGCACTATAGACACATAATCTATTTTAAGTTTTAGCGAAATGTTCTATAATTCTACAAGGCTTGAATAAGGACGCTTAAATCTATGTTGAATAAACATACTATGGACACATAATCTGTTTCAGAATTCTACAGGGCTTGAATGAGAAAGCTTAAATCTATGTTGAAAAAACATATTTATTAACTGAACATGTCTTTGTTACAACATCTCTGGTCTGGAACTGGAACTGAGGGAAGGAAATGAAAAACAATAAAAAATTATAAACAAATGAAGCTACACTTTTTGGTCTGAACCATGTGATGTAAACGGCTCTTTTTAGACTCATTAGCAATCACAATAACATGGGGAAAAATTGTCCATCATTGTTTAATGCATGGATTCAAGAAGGTTGGGTACAAAAATGCTTATATGATTTTTTTTCTCAATAAATAATAATAATTAGTATTAGAGTAAAATAAAAAAATATTGAAAATTTAGAAGGATTTATTGAAAATATTTGAAATATTTATATTAATTTTTAATTAATAATATTAATTTATTAATTAGAAAAAATAAATAGTTATTTTAAAAATTAATTATATAAATATTTTTTTTAAAATTAATAATAATAATAACTATTATTATTAAATTTCTTAATAAGATTATTAATTATTATTATTAATATGACATTATAATCATTATTAATAGTGATTTAGTAATAAATATTAATAATATTCATCATTAATTAATAAGAAATACTAATAATATTTTATTATTTTATTTTAATTAAAAAATTGAATAATAAATTAATTGAATGGTCTGCTTTTTTATTCTGAGTAGGTTTTGCTTTCATTATTTATCATGGCTTGTTCTCCCGTCATGCTCTTATTTAAGATATAAAGAAAAAGTTACAACCTTAGAGAAATCCTCTTGTATATAAATGAGAGGGAAATAAGTGCTTTTCGGTTAAGCTATCAACAAACTGTTTAGTTTGATTAATTTTTGAAAGTACTTATTTTAATTATTTTTTTTCTTAACAATTAACCATTAATCTAATCGCTTAATTGTCTGACATTTCATTGAGCCGCAATTGGGAAAGTTGTTTTCAAAGAGAAATGCGTACATTACTGTTATTCATTTATAAGGTTATATTATATTATACATTTATAGCTTACTAAAAAAATATTTAAGTGTTACATATGCATGGACTTCTATTTAATTTGATAAAACTTCTGCAACACACATCAACTTGAATAACATCCAAGTCAGTTGATTTTCTTAAATGTTTTCTCTAAGTAAAATGGAAATGTGTCGTTAAATATGCTTTCAATTTTCAAAGAATTATGAGTGAATATGTTCTTAATTTTAGAGTTACATGTCATTGTAACTTGTGCTGGAAGTGAGTTTTTGAATAAAGAGTAGTTAAAAGAATCTTCTGATAAAATTTTCAGTTGTACCAATCTATAATATTAATACTCTGCCAAGAAAGAGTTTTTGAATAAATAGAAATTTTCAGCTGTACCAATCTATAATATTAATACTCTGCCAAGAAAATCATTACGTGTTGATCATGATAGCTTTTAGTCAGGTTAGTGAGGGGTTGTTTCTGGAAGTAATTGTAAATTGTAAATGGGGAGGTTGGATATATTTTATCTTTCGCAGTTCAATTGTTTAAAAAAAAAATTAGTTTTAAATTTACATATATTTTTATTAATTTGAAATATTAGAAAAATTTTGAAATTTTAAATATATATATATATATATATATATATATATTAAATTTAACATTTTCAAAATAAAAAACAAAATATTTAAATCTAAAATTTGAACTCAGATGTACAATAAAATTAGTTTACCTTATCATTTATAAGTTTACAACCACTCAAAATGAT
Organism: Pinus albicaulis; assembly: GCA_034641835.2. Classification (NCBI taxonomy): domain Eukaryota; kingdom Viridiplantae; phylum Streptophyta; class Pinopsida; order Pinales; family Pinaceae; genus Pinus; species Pinus albicaulis. Next base: position 617,448,378 of record CM076578.1, on the reverse strand, counting down.
AAATTGGTGATTCCATTAAACTGAAAACCACCATTTTAAAGAAGATTAAAAGAAAACCAATTAAAATTTATGAGAAAACAACTACTTGTTATTTTTTAAGTTTTAAATAGTTTTTTTTTATAGTTGCTATTATTTATAAAGTGATGATTTACAACCTCAAAAATACAAGTTTACAGCCACTCATTGGATACTAGCTCATGATTTATAGTCTCAAAAAATCAAGCTTACAGCAATTGTTTGAGTCTAAATAAATCAAGCTTATAGCAACTGGTTTTGGATAAGAGCTTGTAAATTGTTCAGTGCAAAATTATTTTTAATAGCCTTGTCATTGTGTACATACTTTGTAATGTATGTATAAATTCTATTTTAATTTGAAAGGATAATTATCTTTTTCTTTTTATTCAATATTGTAATTATAAATAGATATCAATTTCTAACAATAAATGACTCTCAATTTTTTGAATGAAAACAAAATTAAATGTAAAAACATGTAAGCCAATAATAATTAAACAATAATAAAAAAATGATAAAGCAATATCTAAACTACCAATTAAAATAATGTTTAAAAAACTTTTCCATTTCACTTATTTTAAGAATCAAAATATAACGCAGAGACTACTGATCTAAATATGTATAATGTTTAGATAATTATTACATTAAAACAATTAGTCTAGAATAATCTCCATGTATCTACAAAATTAATAATTTATTGTAGCAATAATAAAAACTAAACACAATAAAAAAAAATAGTAAACCAAAAAAATCATACAACTTTTTTAATAAAATTCAGAATTATCATTATTATTAACTATCACCACTAATGAAATTACTTGACAGCTGTAATATATTAATTAAATTAATACTAAAAATCCACATACTATTATATCTACATTTTGAGACGAATGGAAAACGTTGCATTTTATTTATAATTTGAAAATTTTAGATACTACCAATGTTGACCGATGATCAATCGAAGAATTAAATATAAAAGACTAAAAATAAACACGGAAACATGTTATAAACACTGAGATGTAAGAATATCTAATAAAAACAAAATTAGTTGCAACTCATATATTTTTGTTATTTTACTAGAAGAAAAAAAACAAACACGTTTATATTAAAGAAATAGTTTTACATGTTCTAGCATAAATATGTATAGATATAGATGTGATACATCAATATTGAAATTACCATAAAGCAATGGATAAAAAATTGTTACTTATTTGCAACATTTTTAATTAATAATGGAAGACCGTGTTTTAATCAATAATGGAAGGGGGCGTTTTCTCTTATGATGATTAAATTTTCTATTTTGATGCTCAAATTTGAAGAGATTTATTTTCCTTCTTTTTCATTAGCGTTCTTGTTTTTGCTATCACGAAGATATATGTGCAGAAAATGTAGTCACAAAAGAATTTCAATGTAGGGGGACTGTACCTAATGTTCAGATTCAGACATTTGTCTTATACACTTCTCATAAAGACCTATTTCGAAAAGAAAAAAAATCACTAAATTCCTACACGCAATTTGTTGTCTAAGCAAATTATAACCTCATTAGTTTCTTGCGAGGGCTTCTGGCGATATTTGAAGCCTGAAGCTCTTTCTTGTCCTTCATTTTTCCTCAATCCATGCCTCCCTTACTACCCTCACTTTCTACTCACAACTCCCCCTCCATCGTTTGTCTCCCTCCCGCCACCACTACCTTGAAGCTTGTTTTATTCGTGGTTCATGAGCTGATCCAGAGGGTCTCATAGCCTCTAGCTCTTCCCCGTCGGCCCTCCTTCCTCTATACATGCCTCCCTGACCCTCTCTTTCTTCTCGCTTCTTTCCCTCCATCATTTTCTCCCATAGTCGTTCTCCCATAACCGCTCTGTTGTAGCCTATTTTTCTGCGAAGGTTTTATATTGGTGTGAGGGTACTTGTGTTTTCTTGGGCCTGAGATCTCAAGGGCTTTCTGGGGTATTGGGTATTTTTCTTACACCGAGTTTTTTTCCAAGTTGTTTTTTTGTGAAGGTTTTCTGTTGGTGTGTGGGGACTTGTGTGTTCCTAGGGTCTGAGATCTTAAGGAATTTCTAGGGTATTGGGTATTCTGCTTACGCCGTGTGTTTTTCTAGGGTTCTGGAAGATAGCAGAATGGCATTTCAAGGAGGTTTTTATCGATGCAACATGGTTAGAGGTAGTTATGGCTAACGGAGATATCAGATTTTGTGGGTTTGGGTTTTGTTATGGTGGCCTACGAGGTGCTCGAAGGCGTAGGAAAAAATGGCTACCTTATATAAGAACGTGGGGGGTCCGTCATGGTTGTGGTCTTTCACTAAGGATTTGTTGTTATGGACTCCTCTTCTCTAGCAGGCACCTCTCTCCTCAAGGGTTTCTCCTTGGGTGTGATGGTTGTTTCTCACTACTGGGGTTAATCTGGCCTCTCCCTTGCTTCTGGTTTTCCTTTCGAGGTTTTCTTCCCATGTTTCTTTGTTGCCCTATTTCTAGGTGTGATGGTTTTCTTTGCAGCCCTTCTGGGCATGATGGGTACCTAGGTGGTTGTACTATATATTGTGGGTTCTTACCCTCTTGGGGAATTTTCATCCCTTTTGCTTTTGGCACATTTTTGACTTGCGTTGATGCTCCATGTTTGGTCGGTGGGCTTGAGTTCCCTTAGTTTTTTTTTGTAGCTTTATTGGCGAGGGTTTAGTACTTCTTAATTGGGGTCCTGCAGGATTAGTGCTTCAGAACTGGGACGTTCATTTCAATATCGATAATGCTCCACAACATCTGCAGAGAGTATGGGTTATCTTATCGAGCCTTCCTTAGTTCTTTTGGAAACGTCCTTTGCTTGAGGCTATTGGAAACAATATAGGTTCCTTCATTTCTCTTGAAGAAGACTGGGATTCGAAATTAGATCATAGGTGTGTGAAAATTCAAGTCGAACTGGATGTTCATGATGATTTATACGAAGGAATTTCTCTTGAATTGCACGGTAGCTCTTGGTTTCAAAAACTTGATTATTGGAAATTGTCGTTCCAGTGGTTCTCTTGCAGACAAGTTGGCCACCTTGTAGCCCAGTGCCCTCATCCTGACCACTCGCATCCCAAATACAAAAAAGTGTGGAAGAAAGTAAATGTCGCTGGTGAAATTTCTCAAATTTCTGTTTCAGACTCCAAATACGAAGTTTCAGGGGTTTTAAAGGAAAAGGTCCAGCCTGATGTTGCCAATTCTGTTGTAAAAGCCTCAATTTCAGAAGACTTGGAGCCTTCAAATAATTCACCCAAGCAGGTGCCTGTTGTCGACACTCCTGCTTTCATAGGTATGCCCACTTGCTCCAGCTCACCTCTTTCCTCCAAGTTTCTTCCTGTAAACGCTGATATTGTAGATGGGCATGCCTCCCCCACTATTTCCCTTATGTCTGGTCCTACTCCCTCTGTTCGAGTATCTCCCTCCTCCCCTCCTCCTCCCCCCCCCCTCAGAAATATTCTTCTCCAATTTCTCGTGCTCTGCCGTCTTCGCTCCCCTCCCCCTCCTATGTTTCTAAGTTGCATTCTCGATCCTCCCTACGTAATATCTCCACTGTCAAAAGGTAGCCTGGTCTCTGAACCGACACCTAAAATCAATCTTGGACGCAAATCACACTTGTCAAAATCTCAATCTTAAGCCTCCGTGGATATCAATACGGGGCGACAGAAAACCATTCAACGGGCCCTTGGAGCTAGGAAAGACCCATCAAAGGGTGTTCCATGATCTTTCTTTCCATGAATGTGCGAAGTATTGGGGGTGCCCCTTCAAAGCTAGCCCTCAAATGGTTATTTCAAACCATATCTCCTAACACTATTCTCTTACAAGAAACTAAATTGTCGGGTTCTTGTGTTGTGGATTTTCTTTCAAACTAGCTAAAGGACTAGTCTTTTACTTTCATTGACCCTGTGGGATAGGCTAGAGGTTTTGTGACAGCATGTAGCCCTTCCATCTCAGTCTTGTCCTCTTTTTTCCACTAGGATTATATTCTTTCGTCCTGCGTTGACCAAGTATTCAGGTCTTCTTTCTCCTTATTCAATATTTATGGTCCCTGTTCTGATAAAAAATTGTTCTGGTCCTCCCTATTTTCCATTGTTCCTGCTCTTTCCCGTCCTCTCATTATGGGAGGTGACCTTAATTTCACCCTCTCTCTTCAAGAAGTTTGGGGGGAGTCTGCTAGAGTTGATCCTCTGGATCATTTCCTGTTATCCCTATTAGACTCCCATAAACTTGTGGATGTTAAGCCCCTCAAGCCCTCCCCTACATGGTAGAATATGCGTAAAGGAGCTGATGTTGTTGCTAAAAGACTTGACATATTTCTTATTTCTGAGGATTTTTTTGATAAACAACTGAGATTTCAGTCCTGGATCGAAACTGGTGGGTTGTGTAATCATCTCCCCATAATTCTCTCTATTAATGCTCCTGATGTTAAACCTCCCTCTCCTTTCAAATTCAATCCAGCTTGGCTTTTAGAGGAGGAGTATAAGTCTCTTATCTCAAATTCTTGGACGCATATTTCCTCTGAATCCCCTATTCCTTTTATGAAACAATGGGCCTCAAATATGGCCAATATCAAAAAAGTGACGAAGAATTGGTTTCATAATTTTCGTTCCAGCCAACTTGCTCTTCTAAAAAAGATTGAAGCTGCGCTGGCCAATATTTACTCTTCCTCAAATGGATGCCTGTCTACTTCGGAACTGGATTTTTTAAAATCACTCAAAAATAAGTGCCATGATCTACTTTTAAAAGAATAACATATATGGTGATCAAAAATCCGCTCAATTTGGATTCAAGATGGTGACGAGAACACCAAGTTCTTTCATCGATATGCTTCTCACTCGTTTGAAATAATGCCTCATTTATGATGCATACTACAGATTAGGGATTGGTTTGGTGTGTTGGAGGATGTTGAGAGATTCTCTCAACTTCTCCCTCCAAGAGTGGAATTAGTTGGATCTCAGCAGCACTATAAATATTGTAATGTATTCCTGTGATTTAATATATAGAAATTAATTATTTGTGTGTATCTATGTTCAATGGATGCTCTCTCCAATTTCTAACATGGTATCGGAGCCTCTACTGGCTTAAATCCCTCACGGGATGGCCAGGAAGATGTGAGAACAATGATTATCAAACCACTGCTGTAGGAGAGTAGATAGTTTAGTGAATTTATTTTTTGGGTGAAAGTTTTTGTGTTTATTATTTTATTTTGTTATGTGTTTCTGGAAGTTTATCCGTCGTCATTGTTTTAAATGGCTTTTTTGAATCGTTCAACATGTGGATCAGATTTTGTGAGAGCGAGTAAAAGTCAATGGCCATGTTCAAGGAAATTCAAGTCTCCAATCTGAGTCAAAGGTTTTATTACGGAAGTTAAAATACATAATTTCAAAGTCACTCTTTGACTCAGTACTGAATTCTATGAATGCAGTGATTTGGGAAAGCTCTCACGCGGATTTGCGTATCGCATCTCCACTTAGAGGCCTGCTCCATTCCTATCCAGACCACATATTATAGAGTCATCTCTTAAAACCTCATTTCCACGTTTTCCGTCTTCTTTGCCCTCCTCGTAATTACTTGTCGCATATACATACACACACTCAGAGTTTTCTTACTCTGCACTCCATATATTCCTTTATTCCCCTGCTTCACCGCAACATATCAGATTGCAGATGCCAAAGATGAGCACTTCACTGTTTTTCATGGGCGTAATCCTATGGATGTTGCAACCTACGGCCATAATCTTCCTGAGTTGGTAAATTCCTGCGTACCATATCTACATACCGACCACCATTAGCATATCTGCTGAAATGCCGTGCAGGAAATCTTGCGGGTACATCCATGTTTGCAAACTGACCACCGTTACCATTTCCGATGACAAGCGGTGGAAATAACGCTGGATTTGTGATGACAAGCGGTGGGATTTCAGCAATGCAGATATTGGGCATATACTGGATTTCAGCAACGCAGATATTGCAGTCGACCAGTATCATCATTTCAGGGAGGATATCGAGCTTATGGTAATAATAGGAATTGCCTCTTCCTGCGTTTCGTCCAAAGCTCGCGCCAGTGCAGCGAAAGTCACCAAGACTCTGCCATGTTATAAGGGGGCAAATAGTGGAACAAGTTTTAAGAAATGATCCTGAAGATTATTGAAAACCACAGTGAACACTGCAGGCATGCGAGATGGGTTGGTCACTTTCTTGGTTGCATCCGTTAGAGTTTTTATGTCAAAATTGTTATTTTTTATATGGTTTTAAGTGGTAAAAGAAGAACTAATTATTGAATAGGTTTGCATAATTTAAATTAGTTGTTCTCGACGTTCTTCGGAGCCGAGAGAAAAATTGGCTAATTTGATTGTGTGAATTTGTTACATGCTGATGGATCTTGTCGTTTCTTGGGGCTTCAAGAGCATCGGTTACAGGTTATACAATGAGATCCTTGTGTGTAAAGGTCACTTTGTAGGATTAATCACTGATCATATTCTGTATCCAGAATATTTTCCTATAGACTGCTGAAATTTATTCTTCGGGGTTATTTCACAGATGGAAATATTTCCATAGGATAGTTTAGTGTCGAGACTCTTCTTCGGGGGTGTCAAGAATCTTTGATCTTACAAATTTAGCATTGCTGGTCAGAAACAAATGTATTTTAAATGGATTGAATGGTAGCTCGAAAATGGTGGAGAAAAGAGCGTTGTCTATGAGATCTCAGAGTGGGTACAAATGTTAATGAAGACCAGGGCAGACAAATGTTTGTATTAAATTAGTGTGTTCTTCATTTCTATAATGTAGGCATTAAAGGGGGGTGTTTGAGATAATGCCTCATTTATGATGCATGCTAAAGATTAGGGATTGGTTTGGTTTGTTGGAGGATGTTGAGAGATTCTCTCAACTTCTCCCTCCAAGAGTGGAATTAGTTGGATCTCAGCAGCACTATAAAAATTGTGATATATTCATTTGATTATAATATAGAAATTAATAATTGTGTGTGAATCATGTTCAGTGGATGCTCTCTCCAATTTTTAACACCTCACAAGCGAATATAAACACTATTCGAGAGATTAATGACTCAAGCAATATGAAAGTCATATCCTTCAAAGAAAAAGCAAGTGTTGGCGTTCAACATTTCAAAAATGCTTTCTCTGCTCCTAAAGGCTGTCCAATTCAGGAAATCTTACAAGTTCTCAAGTTGTTCCCTTGTTTTATTTCGGAAGATATGAATGCCAATCTTACAAAAGAAGTTGACGGGGAAGAACCAAACTTACCCTTCAATTTTTCAAAAAAGATAAAAGTCTTGGTCCGGATGGTATGACTATAGAATTTTACTTGGGTTTTTATGATCTTCTGAAAGAATGTCTTCTGAAAGTTGTTAGGGAGTCCCAATCTTCTGGAAGGGTCTTAAGCTCTTTAAACTCTACCTTTATTACGCTGATCCCCAAGAAGCAATCTCCCTTAAAATTTGGGGATTTTCATCCTATTTCTTGTTGCAATTTGATATATAAAATAATCTCTAAAATCATTGCTCAACAAATTAAGCCCATACTCAACATTATCATCTTGGAAGAAAAATTTGGTTTTCTCCATAATCATCAAATTCATGATGTTGTGTCTTTATCTCAAGATGCATTACACTCTATTCATCTTAATAAAAAGGATTCTTTTGTGCTCAAGCTGGACTTATCAAAAGCATATGATAGGGTCAATTGGACTTTCCTCCGCCTCTTATTAACTCATATTGGGATGGATGTGGATTTCATCAATTGGATCATGGGTTGTATTCAATCAGCTTCCTTTGATGTTTTGATAAATGGTGCTCCTTCAGAATTTTTCCACCCTTCCAAAGGGCTCCATCAAGGGTGTCCGATGTCCCCCTTCCTATTTCTCTTAATTGTTGAAGCTTTAAGCCATCTTGTTAAACAAGCCTATGTTTCTAGCTCTTTCAAAGGTATTAACATAGTTGGTTATGAATTCTTGACTCATATCCTCTTTGTCAATGATATTCTCCTCTTTGGAAGTGCTTCAAAATAAAATGCCTGCTCCCTTGCAAAGATTCTAGATCTGTATCAAAAGGCCTCGGCGATGCTGATAAATTTTGAAAAGTCTTGTCTTATCCATAACATCTCCTCGATTCCTCTTTTAGCTGACCTCAGATCTTCCTTACCCTTTCCTCTTTCTAATTGGTCGGATGGTTTTAAGTATCCGAGTTTCTCCCTCAAGCCCAATTCTTATGGTTTCAAGGACTGGCTATGGCTCTACCAAAAAATTGAAAATCGTATAAAGCTCTGGACCAATAGATGCTTGTCCAGAGGTGGGCGCTTGGTTCTCCTTAAATCTGTCCTCCAATGAATCCCAGTTTATTGGGCCTCCATTGCAGCCATCCCAAAAGGCATCCTTCATAAAATCAGGAAACTCTGTTTCTCCTTTTTATGGACTACTTATCATAAGGATGAAGGCATCCCCTTATCAAAATGGACGTCGTTAGCTCTACCCAAGGAACTTGGCGGATGGGGAATCAAAAATCTCCCTATTTTCTGTCAAGATTTAGCTGCAAAATATTTATGGAGACTTTCGGAGAATCCTGGTTCACTCTGGAGTCGGATTTTATGTGCAAAATATTTTAAGGGAACTTATGTCACATCTTAGTTTCGTCTCCAGACCAAATCACATAAGAATGGATCTATTTGCTGGAAGGCCTTTGTACAAGCCTTCCCCTTGATTGGTGATTGGTCTGCGTGGAATATTGGTAAAGGAGATCAAGTTCAGATTGGTTTGGACCCTTGGGTTGGGGATGGTAATTCTTTTAAGATTTCAGAAAGGCTTCACAATATTTTAAGCGCAAATCAGATTCACACTATTGCATATGCTGCCTCTTCTTTTCCTCAGGCTTAGGGTTCTTCTTGGTGGAAATTTGCGTCTTCTCTTCAACTAAATGAGGAGGATTCTCTTGAATGGTCCTCTTATGTTCTTCTTCTGTTGAAAAATTTCATACATCTAGATCAGGACGCAGATGACACTCTTGTTTGGACAAAAAATTTGAACTCTGGATCATACTTTGCAAAACTAGGCTACAAGGCTTATATGGAGGATCACTCTGCTACCGAAAAATAAGAGTTGCGAAAACTCATTTGGAAGACGCCTAGGCATTTAAAAGCCAAACTTCTATTGTGGCTGGTCTTTAAAAACAAGCTCCTAACTTGGAATAATTTACAGAAACATGGATGGGCAAGCCCAAGTAGATGTTTGCTTTGTAGAACATGCTCTGAATCTGGTCCTCACCTTTTCCTCTTTTTCTCTTATGCAGAAATGGTCTAGTCCATTTCCACCTCTGCCTTCACATATGTTCGCTTGGATGCTGCGGAATCCTTTTTCACTCGTTCATACCAATGGTGGAGCCTCCCAGGGGTAAGCTCCAATGCTGTGCTACCCTCATTATTCTCTTATGGGATTTGATGGGCTCGTAATTCAATTGTTTTTAATGGGATTCTAATCACTAAAGAGCTAAAAACTTCCTTGATTATTCAGTGGACCAAGGAGCATTCGAGGCCCCCCAAATTAAAAAAAATCAAGGTCTATCCAGCCTCCTATCATCAATCATGCCATTCCATGGGCCTTCTTCGATGGTGCAAGCCAAGGATCCCCTCCTCTAGCTGGTGCAGGAGCCACAATATTCCTCCCCTCTGGAAGAAATTTTAATATTAAATTCACTCCTGGTCAGGGTTCAAACAATAAATATGAACAAGCAGCTCTTTGGGCTATTTTATTTGTTGCTCATAACAAAGGAATTATGTAGATGCAGTGTTTTGGTGACTCCAAATTTGTTGTGGAGTGGGCTTCTCAGCGAGCTCGGATACTGGCTCCACACTTATAAGAAGATTTTAAAGCCATTCAGCACCTCTATTCCAAATTCTCCTCTCTTACCTTCAAACATGTTTTCGGAGAATTAAATTAAGAAGCAGATCTCTTATCAAAACAAGCTCTGATCTTACAGCCTAGTCGTCTCATTATCACTGATGCTTCCTCTTCTGTAGAGGAAGCATTCATGGTATAGTCGTCAACAACACTTATCTTTTTGAAGTTTTGATCGTCTTTTTTGTTTTTTGTAAAGATCCTTAATGTAAATCAGCAAACTATAAAATTCTGATCCTGGAAACAATAGAGCTCAAGGAGCATTGTAAAACCCTTTGGGGGCCGGTCTGTTATTCTAATATGAATAAAGATTTTTTTACATGGAAAAAAATATATATATATATATATATATACCACCATATATCCATCTTAATTCTACTTCTACCAAGCACTTAGAGGAATCAAATATCTTAGAGGTGACATTTTTGCAAGGAGTAATTTGTGATATTTTCCCAAGGAATTCCTTAACAATACACCCATTCACCGTAAATCCAAAGCCCCATGGACTTAATCTAGGTTGGTTTTATTATTAAGTGTATTTCACATTTTTTTTAAATTATTGTTTATAAGTTTGACAGGGAAAATTTTAAGGATACAAAGTATTTTAAAGTTTAGAAACCTTGACGAATCTTACTAGTCGCTAACATGCAAAGTACAAAAAGTTTGAAGATACTTTTGTAAAAATATTGAAATTTATAACGATTTTATATAATGTTTGTAAAATTTTGGCAACTTCTAAGGTAAAATAATTTTATACTATAAAATTTGGGTGAACCATTTTTAGAAATAATGGAAATTGACGACCTTTTTTTGGAAAAAAACACAGAAAATTAGCCCACTTGTAAATATTAGCCCCTAAAATTTTCCCTAGAGTTTTTTTATCAAATTTTGTAACACAAAAATTTTATTATGTATTTTTAATTGGCTTTAACATTTTTTAACTACTCCCGACAACATAACCTAGTGAAATTACTGTGCATGTGATACACCCTCAAGAATGAATCATGTTGCCATCATTCCTATTTGGATCCTCTGTTGTTCTGCACTATTTCTATTTTGGAACATGTCTCTTTTGTGGCATCTCTTATCCACTTAGTTGTTTCCTCTCTCAATGTCTCAAGTTTCCTTTTAAGAATATGGTCTATCTATGTTAGCCTTCAGTGAGCCAAGGGGGTCTCTCTCCCTCTCTCGATCCTTTCCTCCTTAGTGCTTTCCTACATAAATATTATACTCCCTTGTGGTCCTTAGCATTTTGGGGTGATGATTCTGTAAACATATTTCACCAATGTGCACGAGTACGTAAGGGTGACAAAAATGATAGGAGGCGAAAAGTTTGTGATCTCATCTTCATGCAATGACTTTAGTGTGAGCATTTGTTGAACAATTTCCCAATTTGTTTTGAGAGGAACTATGGGAGCTTGAGTTTCAAGTGGAAATTGATCATTGCTACACCTTATATTGAGAGGTCATCGCTGATATTTCAAGCTACATTCCTAACCTATGACATACTTGGGGAAGATGGAACCAATGTATTCTCACTAGACTTCTACTGGAAGAAAAAAATGTTATTGGTGAAATTTATCATGGACATGCATGAAGCAAAAGAAGAAACCATTCAGATGTTATACAAGGTGTTGTTGAATCAAAAGGAGGTGGGACTCCATCTCAAGCACATAAAAAGAGTAGTTGGCTCTAGGTTCTTGTCCCAATGGTGGCACCAAGGAACATCTAGTCCCATAGAGGTGGATGCCTCGGGTTCTCCTTAGTATTTATGAATTTATATTTTCAGTTATGTTGGTCTTCTTGTTTAGCTAAGCATAGTGATAATGGATTGACAAGCCTTCTTAGGAGGCTCTTTCTAGAATTGCCTAGGCTAAGTTCATTTTATGTTTTATATTGTAAAACATTGTGTCGATGCATAACTCCTTACTTGTCATTTAAGACTCTCCTTGTTTTAGATTCATTTCTTTTTTGTCAATAAATTGGTTTCCCGTTAATTATAACAAGCCACTGACAAAAAATAAAATCAATTAACTTTTTAAAAAAAAATTAACTAGGATAATAATTGAACTTAGCTTTCACAAAATTTTTATTTTAATAAATTTATTAAAATAATATATAATTTTTTTTATTTTAATAATTTTTTTTTTTATTAAATATAATTATTTTTAATAATTTACATATTATTAAATATATGATTTTGAAATTGGTGAAATTTGATGTTAATTATAAGAGTTTCTTTTTTGAATTTGTATTAATGTAAATTTAAAATATCAAATCAATCCATTAACATAATCGAAAATTTATTTTTAAATTCACTTATATTATTTTTTGATTTATGTAAAATAATATTATAATATTTTTAATATAATACTATTTAATATAATAATATGGGCAGTAAATTGATGATGACAGTGAAAATAAAGTCTTGTGTACGAGGATTTTAAGGTTCAAATCCTTAAAGGAACACACATAAACACCTAATAGTTATAGTATTAGTAGTTGAAATCAATCCCATATCACAAGAGTATGAGAAGACAATTGTCCATTTTTTTAAAAATTATATATATATATAAAACAACATTTTCTTTCATTAATTTTTTTATATATAACATTATGTGATAAAGTAGCATTAAAATTATGTTTAGTCTTTCTTAATATTTGAATTATTCAAAATTATTTTGAAATGGTATTTTAAATACATTTAATATACAAATTTAAGTGAAATAATTTTAAATCCATAACTTTAAATTAAATAAAACTTTGAAAACATATTTATATTTAATTTTATATAATATGAGAACATTTTCTCTAGAGTGTTTCTTAATATTTGATTTATTCAAAAACATTTTGAAATAATAATTTAAATTATTATAAATATATTTAATTTATAATTTTATTTTTTATTAAGTTTGGAAAGATTATATCTTTATCATGTTCAATATATCATTCCAATAGAGTGGAGAATTGAACTAATAACTTCACATTAAGAAGTGCTTTAATACTTAATAGAGCACCGATTATAGTCTATCCAAAATCATAGACATTTAATTTATAAATTTAAACTAACAATTGCATTAAATGTTACAAAGAAAATGTAGTAAGTCAATAACAGGTAGAAAAAAACATAGATAAAAAAAGAATGAAATATGTCATGCGATTTAAATGTAACCCAATTTTGATAATAATAAAAAAATTATGGTGAGTATAAACACTAAAAATTTTCATTGCTGGACATACTAATAATTAGATAGATATTTGGAAAAACTAAAGAAAATTTGTGTTCTATCGACACATAATCTATTTTAAGTTCTAGCGGAATGTTCTATAATTCTACAAGGCTTGAATAAGAACGCTTAAATCTATGTTGAATACACATACTATGGACACATAATCTGTTCCAAAATTCTACAGGGCTTGAATGAGAAAGCTTAAATCTATGTTGAATAAACATATTTATTAACTGAACGTGTCTTTGTTACAACATCTCTGGTCTGGAACTGGAACTGAGGGAAGGAAATGAAAAACAATAAAAAATTATAAACAAATGAAACTACACTTTTTGGTAATAATTAGTATCATAGTATAATTAAAAAGATATTGAAAATTTAGAAAGATTTATTGAAAATATTTGAAATATTTATATTAATTTTTAATTAATAATATTAATTAGAAAAAATAAATAGTTATTTTAAAGATTAATTATATAAATATTTTTTAAATTAAAATTAAAATTCATAAAATTCATTAATAATAATAATAATAATAATAACTACTATTATTATTAAAATCAATTAGTAATTAGTATGGTAAAAATTTTAAATAAGATTATTAATTATTATTATTAATATAACATTATAATCATTATTAATAGTGATTTAGTAATAAATATTAATAATAATTATTTTAGGTTAAGTTATCGACAAATGGTTTAGTTTGATTAATTTTTTAAATTATTTATTTTAATTATTCTTTTTTTATTAACAATTAATCATTAATTTAATGGTCTAAAAATCTTCAATTGTCTAACATTCCATTCCATCTGAGTGGCAACTGGGACAGTTGTTTTCAAAGGGAATTGTCTACATTACCGTTACCCATTTATAACATTACAGTATATTACACATTTATAGCTTACTAAAAAATATTTAAGTGTTACATATGCATGGACTTTTATTTAAATTGATAAAATGTCTACAACACACATCAACTTGAATAACATCTAGCATTGTTAGTTTATTTTCTTAGATGTTTTCTCTAAGTAAAATGGAAATGTGGTTAAATATGCTTTCAATTTTCAAAGAATTATGAGTGAATATGTTTTTAATTTTAGAGTTACATGTCATTGTAACTGAGAATTGAGTTTTTGAATAAAGAGTAGTTAAAAGAATCTATAATATTAATACTCTGCCAAGAAAATCATTAGGTGTTGATCATGATAGCTTTTAGTCAAATTAATGAGGGGAGGTTGGATCTGTTTAACCAAAAATAAAATTTGGTTGGGCACATTTGATACAGAAAATGAAGCTGCAATAATCTATGAGAGGGTCACATCTGTGTTTTCTAAGTTTGATGTTGACTTTATCATATGTTTTTTTTGTAAGCTTGATAGTTCTTTCCATTTTTCACTTTTTTCACTCTTTTTTTTTTTAGCTCTATTTTCATCAACCTGTCGAGATACATCACCCCGATTGGGGAAGGGAATTGAACCTGTGATGAGTGCTATAACAACCCGCCTCATCATCGTTTAACCGAGACCCCATTATTGCAACCTCAACTTCTTTATTAAATGTGATTAAACAAACTATATTTTGGATTAAGCACATTACAGCTTTTTATTTGTATTTTAAGAAACGACTTTTAATTATGATATGGAGTAATTTTTTAGGTTCTTCGGCAATTCAATTATTTAGAAAAACTATAGTTCTAAATTTACATATATTTTTATTAATTTGAAATATCAGAATAATTTTGAATATATATATATATATATATATATATAAAACATTCTCAAAATAAAAAATAAAATATTTAAATCTAAAATTTGAACTCATATTAAAATTAGTTTACCTTACCATTTATAAGTTTGTAACCACTCAAAATGATAATGGGTGATTCCATTAAACTAAAAACCACCATTTTAAAGAAGATTAAAAGAAAATCAATTAAAATTTAAAAGCAAACAACTTCTCCTCTTTTTTAAGTTTTAAATGGTTTTTTTTTAATAGTTGCGATATTTTATAACAACTTCTCCTCTTTTTTAAGTTTTAAATGGTTTTTTTTTTATAGTTGCGATATTTTATAAAGTGATGATTTACAATCTCAAAAATACAAGTTTATAGCCACTCATTGGATACAAGCTCGTGATTTATAGTCTCAAAAAATCATGCTTAGAGCAATTGTTTGGTTACGAGCTTGTAAATTGTTTAGTGTTAGAGTCTAAAAAAAATCAAGCTTATAGCAATTGGTTTTAGATAAGAGCTTGTAAATTGTTCAATCCACAATTATTTTTAATAGCCTTGTCATTGTGTACATACTTTGTAATGTATGCATAAATTTTATTTTAATTTGAAAAGATAATTATCTTTTTTTTTATTCAATATTGTAATTATAAATGGATATCAATTTCTAACAATAAATGGCTCCAATTTTTTGAATGAAAACAAAAATAAATGTAAAAGCATGTAAGCCAATAATAATTAAGCAATAATAAGAAAATGATAAAGCAATGTTTAAACTACCAATTAAAATAATGTTTAAAAAACTTTTCCATTTCACTTATTTTAAGAATCAAAATATAACGCAGAGACTACTGATCTAAATATATATAATGTTTAGATAATTATTACATTAAAACAATTATTCTGAAATAACTTTCATGTACTTACAAAATTAATAATATATTTTAGCAATAATAGAGACTAAACACAATAAAAAAATAGTAAACCAAAAAATTCACATAGCCTTTTTAATAAAATTAAAAATTATCATTATTATTAGCTATCACAACTAATGAAATTACTTGAAGCCTATAATATATTAATTAAATTAATACTAAAAATCCACATATTATTACATCTACATTTTGAGATAAATGAAAAACATTGCATTTTATTTATAATTTGAAAATTTTTTGATACTACCAATGTTGATCGATGATCAATCGAAGAATTAAATATAAAAGACAAAAAATAAACAAATGAAATTTTTAGATACTAAAAATGTTGACCGATGATCAATCGAAGAATTAAATATAAAAGACTAAAAATAAACATGTAAACATGTTATTAATACTAAGATGTAAGAATATCTAATAAAAACAAAAGTAGTTGCAACTCATATATTTTTGTTATTTTACTAGAAGAAAAAAACAAACAAGTTTATATTAAAGAAATAGTTTTACATGTTCTAGCATAAATATGTATAGATATAGATATAAATATAGATGTGATATATAAATATTGAAATTACCATAGTCAAAATGTAGATAAAATAATGGATAAAAAATTGTTACTTATTTGCAATATTTCCAATTAATAATGGAAGACTGTGTTTTAATCAATAAAGGGGGTGTTTTCTCTTACACTTTCTAGCACTTGATTATCAAATTTTCTATTTTGATGCTCAAATTCAAAGAGATTCATCTCCATTCCTTTTCATTAGCATTCTTGTTCTTGCTATCACGAAGATACATGTGGAGAAAATGCAGTCACAAAATAATTTCGATGCTTTCACACAATTTGTTGTCTGAACAAATTATAACCTCATTAGTTTCTTGCGAGGACTTCTGGTGATATTTGAAGCTTGAAGCTCCTTCTTGTCCTTCCTTTTTCCTCAATCTGTGACTCCATTACCCTCACTTTTTGCTCGCAACTCTCCCTCCATCATTTGTCTCCCTCCCACCACTGCTACCTTGAAGCTTGTTTTATTCGTGGGGCATGAGCTGATCCAAAGGGGCTCATCGCCTATAGCTCTTCCCTGTCGGCCCTCCTTCCTTTATACATGCCTCCCTGACCCTCTATTTCTGCTTGCTTCTCTCCCTCCATCATTTTCTCCCATAGCCTTTCTGCCTTTCCGCTGTAGCCTATTTTTCTGTGAAGGTTTTATGTTGGTGTGAGGGGACTTATGTTTTCTTACATATGAGATCTCAAGGGATTTCTGGGGTATTGGGTATTTTTCTTACACTGAGTTTTTTTCCCAGACTGTTTTTCTGTGAAGGTTTTATGTTGGTGTGTAGGGACTTGTGTGTTCCTAGGGTCTGAGATCTCAAGGAATTTCCGAGGTATTGGGTATTTTGCTTACGCTAAGTGTTTTTTCCGGGTTCTCGAAGATAACATAATGGCATTTCAAGGAGGTTTTTCTCGATGCAACGTGGTTAGAGGTAGCTATGGCCAGCAGAGATATCAGATTTGTGGGTTTTGTTATGGTGACCTACAAGGTGCTCGAAGGCGTAGGAAAATGGCTACCTTATATAAGAACATGGGGGGTTCATCGTGGTTGTGGTCTTTCAATGAGGATTTGTTGTTATCGACTCCTCTTCTCTAGCGGGCGCCTCTCTCCTCAAGGGTTTCTCCTTGCATGTGATGGTTGTTGCTCACTACTGGGGTTAATCTGGCCTCTCCCTTGCTTTTGGTTTTCCTTACAGGATTTTCTACCCATGTTTCTTTGCTGCCCTATTTCTAAGTGTGATGGTTTTCTTTGCAGCCCTATTTTTGGGCGTGTTTCTTTGATGCCCTGCTTCTGGGCATGATGGGTACCTAGGTGGTTGTACTATATATTGTGGGTTCTTACCCTCTTGGGGAATTTTCATCCCTTTTTATTTTGTCACATTTTTTACTTGTGTTGATGCTCCATTTGGTCGGTGGGCTTGAGTTCCCTTAGTTTGTTTCTGCAGCTTTATTGGCGAGGGTTTTTGGCATATTGTTATGTTCTTCGACTATCAATGTCTAGCGTGCATGTATTTTAATTCCTAGGAGAATGTGCTATGTATTTCAAGGTTGTTTTGACACATATGCTATATGCATGACTATGTAACATCTTTTTATCTAATAAAAATTTGTTTTTTTCTTATGAAAAAACTAATAATAAAATAAATAAATATTTAAAACAGAGTGTAACTGCTAGAAATAATTGTTTATAGCAAAATACCAAGCAAAGTAAATCCAAGACATTTGATCTTGTAGGCTTGTCACTAGATTATGCCTCCAATATAAGGATGTAGAGGCAAAATACAAGGAGCTTTGTCCCATGGATAGGAACACTTAAATCTAAGTTGAATAAACATACTATGGACACATAATCTATTTTAAGTTTTCACAGAATGTTCCAGAATTCTACAAGGCTTGAATGAGAGTGTGAATAAATATATTTATTAACTGAACATTTCTTTGTTACAACATATCCAGTCTGGAACATAGGGAGGGAAAGGAAAAACAATAAAAAAGTATAATCAAATGAAGCTACACTTTCTAGTCTGAACCCCTGTGATGTAAACCAGTCTCTTTTCTAGTCTCATTAGCAATCACAATAACATGTGGAAGAAAGGTTCATAGTTGTTTTAATGCATGGATTCAAGAAGGTTCGGTACAAAAATGCTTATATGATTTTTTTCTGGCTCTAAAAAATAGTTTAATTATTGTATCTTGAAGTTTAAAAAAATGAAGTCATAAAGAAAAGGTTGCAATCTTACTGCACTCAACTACTTTAATTTAGTTAAGCAATCTTATAGCATAGATGCAAACAAATAGCCTCCTTCATGTTAAAGAAATCTTACAGCATAGATGCAAACAAATCACCTCCTTTCTGTGTGAAGCCACTGGAGATTTTATTTTTGAGCTAAGATGTGGATTCTCGCACCGTAAAAAGGACTAGCAACGGTATGGGTTGAGTATCGATTCCACTGAAGATTTTGTTAGATTCAAAAACCTTACCAGTAGAGAATTGGTTTCCATTGTCAATAAATGAGCAGCGAGGTGATTCCAAGCCTATCAACTTGTGCATTGCAGTTTGTGTAACTCCTCCCACAACTTCTCCTTATCTGCTCTGGACTGTTCGGTGACATTGCTTCGAAAGGAAACTCCAATTTCTAAAATGTATCTCAGAAATTAAGTAATAAAAATGGTAACGAGAATTTTGGACCATCATGATAAATAAATTTTCATTGTTAAGGCAAGGTAAAGCTTCGTAACCTAGAATCCTCGCCTGCTTTCAAGGTTAGAGCGAGTTGGTTTAATTTTATGTGTTGCAGAACAACAACAAAACCATATACAAGCTCTTAATCTGAAGAAAGAAGTTTGTAAAATGATTTCTTGACAAGAGGTGAAGAGAAATCCTCTTTGGGAGAACCGAGTGGAGAATAAGGTGTCTCTCTGTTAAGCCATCAAGAAACAGTTTAGTTTGATTAATTTTTAAAAACAATCACTAATGATTTGATTTCTCTTAACAATTAATTATTAATCTAATACTTTAGAAATCTTCAATAGTTTAACATTCTATCTAAAAGGGCACACGAGTACACGGCGACGATTAAAAAAGTTACTCAAAAAAGAAACGCCTTAAGATATAATTAAATAAATATAATATTTTTAATTTCATAAATTTAAATTAATAAAACCTTAACAACATTTTTATATTAAAATTATTTTTTAATATAATGTTGTGAGAGAACATTTTCTTTATAATAAAGTGTAGAGTGCTTTTTGAGTTTATGAAAATAATAAGAATAATAATTTAAGTTATTATACATATATTTATTTTTTAAGTTTAAGATAAGTAAAGCCATTACAACATCTTTATATCAAGATTATTTTTTTAATATAATTTTCTATATAGCATGACAACATCTCCATTATTATAAATATTTTGAAAATAAATTATTAATAATGATATTAACTTTTGCACAATCTAAATGAATTTAATAATTAAAAATATGATTTTGAAAGTTTTTATATTTAATAATTAAAAATATATGAGTTTGATTGTTTTTTTTAATAGTTTAAAAAAATATAAGTTTGATTTTATTTTTATTTATTTTTTCCATCCTAAAAACACATATATAGATAAAAAGGAAAAAAAAACGTATTTTCTTATTAAATAAGAATTAAATTTATAATTCATCATAAATAAGTTTATATTATTTTTAAAAATAAATTATTTAAAATTTAAAACAATATTATAAATGAAATTATTTATTTATTTTAATTATTTATTTATATATATTATTTATTTTAGTCAAATAAAATTAAGGTGGTGGTGGTGATTTAAGATTTTATTCCTATGCTCAAAAAGCTTGGAGAGAAGCCTCCCCGGCTCACTATAATTTTGACATCTTAAAAGGCTAGGAAGGTCAGTATTGCAACAAAGATTATGAAATTGAACTCTAATGTGGTTGTACACAGGGCACTCTAAGAGGAAGTGATTGTTATCCTCGATGTTCATATTCTTACAGAGATGGCAGATCCTTTCCATCCATGGTGTTTTAGGAACTGTCCAATGCCCTGTTTCACTATGGAGCTCATGAGAGTTCGTTCTAATATTGGCTATATTAATTTTCTTCTTTGAGCTAGTTAAAACAGAGAGATCTACTTTTGATCTTCTAAGGTGGGGTTGATGACCTCCTTTTAATACCTTAATTTTTTTTTAGCTACTATATCTTTCTCACACCACATTTTTTTTTTGAACTTAGAAGTAACAATTTTTTTAATGTTATTGGTGTTTTGCAATGCAACATTCTCATCGATCTCCCAATGGTTTAACCAGGCCCTGGTGTCTTTACACCAACCTCGTTTAAGCCTTAGGTGGTTTTGCTGGAATTTGAAGCTAGCTTAGGAAGTCTATGGTATCCTATGCTATTGAGCTTGTGCTTGTACAACAGAAGCCTAGTCATAGCTAGGCTCTCGATAGGAGAAAGACCCACTTCTTTAAGGAGAATAGGATAGGGTGTATTGCTTTTAATTTTAAGGTTATACGTTATAAAACGCTTCTGGATTTGCTCAATCTTTCTCTAGGATTCTCTAGAGATGTTGCAACCCCAAACCTCACATCCATATAAGATAACAGGAGTGGCTAAAGTTTCAAAGAGGAAATTCTTTCTATCCCACATTACGAGGTTTGTCGTTTTACAATTATTTTCAAGACCAAAATAAGCTTTCCACCCCCCATTAATCCTTTTCTGAATGATATAGTTCCAATTGAGCTTGTGATGAATATCAATTCCTAGGTACTTGTAAGAAGACACTTCCTCCGAGTTACTATTGTCATACATGAAATTAGCGTAAGTGTCCTTCTTGGATTTGATAATCATAACTTTTTTTTTGTCAATGTTAACAGACATACCCATGGTAGAGCATAAATCCTTAAGAAGTCTAAGTTGCTTATCAAGATCAGATGGGCACCTTGCGAGAAGAACAATATCGTCAACATAGAGAAGAAGGATGATGACTATCCCAGCTAAAATCATGCCACCACATCCTGCTTCCTCTAAACAACCTTCTAGCTTGTCGATGTAAATGCCAAATAGGGTAGGGGAGAGGGGGAAACATTGTTTAACTCTGATATTACACTTAATATCTTTCAACCACCCCTCATTTCTCTTTAACTTGGCAATTACATTCTCATATAACCTTATAGCAGCCGCTCTTAGCTCAAAAGGAACATTTAGCTCTTCTAATCTATTCCATAGGTTATTTCTAGGAACCATATTGAAAACATTTCTAAAGTCCACAAAGCAACAAAAGAGATTGGATTTATTGCCTTTCTATATATAATTTTTTATTTTATTTTGAGTGAATTTTTTGAATCATAATATAAGAATAAAACTTTATATATTAATAAAAGAAAAATATAAATTAGAATAAATCTATTTTAATTTTAGATTTATCAAATGTTGCTAGAAATATTCATGAAAGTAATGATTTCCTTTAGTTTAAAGAATATATTCCAATAAATTGTTTGATAGTACAAATTTTATGAGATTCTGACTTTTCATTATTGAGATTGCATTTTTTAATCTATAAATAGAGTGTTTTAAAAGTCTTTTTGGGTGTTCAAATTGTCTAAACTATATAACTTAATCTTGTAATTTTAATAAATCTTTTCTAGATTTCAAACAAATTTGAAAAAGTAAAAACTTAGAATAGTTAGACGATATATAATGTTTTAATTATAATATTTTTTTTATTTTCAATTTGTTTATATAACACATACATAATTAACTTTAAAATATTTTTTTTTGGTCCACGTTGTCAACATTAATATGACTATTTTATTATTTTTTCTTTATATAATCTACATTGATTCTATTTTAATTAGTAATATTCTTTAAATACTACATATCAATTTCATATTAAAAATTAAATAAATTATACATTTTTATATTATTAAAAAATATATAGATATTTGTTTTCCTTTTTAATTAAAAGTAAATGACTTTTTTTTTTACTTTCTCACTCTTATATATATAATTTATTTAAAATATGTATTGAAATATTTTATTTATGGTTAACATTAATTTTTTTTAACTCTATGTTTCTAGATATATATGAAGTTGATATTGAAATATATCAATTAAGATTAATATTCAAATATTTTTTCCTTATTAAGTTAATTGATATTGCCTCAAAAACCATATTACATTACTAATAACAAAGATATATCGACGTCACTTTGCCACATGAGAAACCAGATTTATTGATCGGTATATGAAAAGACAAAGTATTTGTTGGAAACAAAGAACAACACTTATTCAAATATGCCATAAAACCAAATGGAAACTATTACGGGATAGCTAGAACATGAAAGCAAAATCATGTGTCTGGTGATGTCATAGGAGCCAAATCTTTTGCACTCAATCCAGCTAGCACTATAGGTTTAAACTTGCATTAGATATGACTTTCCATGTGAACTAAGCGCAATGTCCAATCTATTAAGGCATGCTTGTTGTTGTGGTTCTTCCATTGAATATCATTTAGGAAAGAAATGATGTCATTCATATAGTCATGTTTTTCTCTTATAACTCTTCCTAGCATGGTCTTGAGTTGTAAGTAGAGAGTGATAGAATGCATGTTTTGAGTTCTTCTTCCCCTAATGTGACCAAGGTTAGGAAGCAAACAAAAAACCTCCTCGAATAACTCTGAATATGAATGGACCTAATGCTCTTGAGAAACATGATTCTCAAGAAATCAAATATCCTCCTGAGCAGTTAGAGAGGTCATTGAAAAATAAGTTTTTGTCACCTCCTAGGCCTGCAATTGGATACATGACAAGATTTTTTTGGATTGGCCACCATCCTTGCAATGATCGTACATTCTTTGACGTGATATGAATTTAATAGTGACCACTGAACTAATACAAAGCCAAAATCAAAGAGCCCCCCAACTCCAAAAACCCCAAACAAATGTTGATCCCACAAAAACAAACAATAGAGTAAAAGATTTTGGATAGGCTACTTCCCCCAAGAACACCACAAACTAAAATCAAAATAAGTAACCAAGAAGGTCACACAAACTCAAATACTGCCAACAGCAAGAAGGACTGCAAAGAACTATCCCACCAAACAAATCCACTAGAAGGAGCACCCAATACCTAGTTCGAGGAGAAATAAGTCCTTGATAATGAACAAACTTTGAAGGAAGCAAGGCCCCCACAATCAAAGTCAAAAGTGATAGACACCTTCAAAACTCTATTACCAAAACCCACAATGCACCAAGAACTGACAAATGTCAAGGGGGTTAATACAGAAATCCCATAAAGGGATGTTACTAGTTTAACGCAAATAATAAGGTCCAAGAGCAAGATAGTCAGAGACCCAGACTTGTGAATTCTTCCTTGTGCAACCCCGCCAACTATCCAAGAGCCCTCTGCCACAATTGTCTCTAACCTTACCATCTCCACCTGCTTCCTTCTTATTAGCGCCTCCCAGAACTGCCTAAATTATTTTTAATGTTTTAAATTTTATTGTATTTTTTATTTTATTTTTTATAATATTTTTTCTCTTTTTAAATTTTATTATTATTGTAATTTTAATTTTAGTTTTTTGTTATTTTTACTTAAAATTTTATGTGAATCATTTTTTTTAGTAAAAAAAATATATATAAATTCAAATGTCATTATCTTTGAATATAAAATTCATAACAAACTCATATAATTTGTTATTTTTCTAATTTTTTTTTCAATTTTTTCATTAAAAATATATATATATATATATATATATATATATATATATATATATATTGTTTAACATGTCATTTTTAGTGGAAATGTCCCGAAATACGTATTCTTTTAATTATATTCATATGAAAAATGTGTATTTTTTGTCTAGTGTTTAAAATTATTATTTTTAGTGACAATCATTTTATATGTATTGAAGTATTAATTAACGCTATATAAATATATAAAAAATGTAGAAATTTGAATAATAGCTGAATTATTCACCGAGATTATCCTGATTACACACTATTTAAGCTTCATGCATAATACATAACCTCTTCTACAATTGATCATCAATATGCGGAAATAGAAACAGTCGCATGCGCACATAAACAATAATCAAGCACACATATCAACACAGTATGTAATGGGGAAAGCAATAGCTGAAAACCCCCAACTATCTGTATAATATAGTGATAGATAACATGTAACAATACATAGCACAAAGCTCTCACAGCTCTCAGCACTATCTCACATGCTACACACAAACTAGCACGGAAGATGAACAAGTCACAGGTTCAAATCTCCTCCACAAGTCTGCCTGCCTCTACTGCGCAATCCAAGATGAATAATGATGAGATCCAAGTTCAAATCCCACTAGCTTCAACTGCGCAATCCTCATTGGCAATCTCAATCAATGTGTGTGCAAATCTCATGCACAGCCATAGTCACAACTGATAGTAGACTCACCCTTTCACCCACCTCTAACACTCGTCTCCACTGAACTGTCCATGCATTGCAGTTAACTGATGTGTTCTTTAGTTGAATTATGAGTTAATAATTAGTGAATTAATTAATAATTAATTCACACCACTCATCACTAGTGTATTTGTCAGTTAGACTAAATACAACTAGTTCAACTAAGTTAAACCGAACACAACTCCACCAACTGTCTCATCAACTACACCAAACTCTGCCACATGAGTTCTAACTGAAGTCAACCATGCAATAGATCAACTAACCCTTAGGAAAAGCATATTTCCTTCTATCAGCTACATGTGCCACATCCAAGCATCAAACTGAAGTGCTCCAAGAGGAAAATATAATGTTTATAGTCTAAATACTATTAAGGGTTAATAATATTTGATTGTTCTATTTTTAGCCCGGCAGTCTAAAAATAGATTCCGCCCAATGTCTAAAAATAGAGGTCCATCTATTTTTACCAACTTGACCAATCATCCATAAATAGCATCCTGCAACTCATAGACCATGATCTGTATGTCTAAAAATATACATAGTCTAAAAATAGACTTTGCGACAAAAATCACCTGTGTGGCCCCCACCTAGTTTTGGTGATCACTTTCCAACTAGGATCAAGAAAGATGTTTCAGGATGCCTCCTTCACTGTTTCTTGTTGCAAACTTCAGCACTCCCTCTCAACAAGAAAGGATTGTCTTTGCATGCGACATGCAACTCCATTCATTCCCCCTGCAACCTTCACAGGCGCCATGCAACTCCATGCATCTGCTCTGCAACTCCTCTGAAACTAAATAGGCTCCAAACAACTCAATCAATCTAATGCATCTATCATCAAAGTCTTCGACTTCTGTTGGTACCAACTGCACATGTCATCAGCAACCACTGCGCTGTTGAACTCTTGCACCCATGCACTCTGCACTTGCTGTCAACTCTAATCCGCGCTCCAGTATCCGACACTGTCACTCTGATCTGCCTGCATCAATCTAATTGATCATGCTACTGCTGCGCTGTGGGAACCTCGTAGCCAGGTTCAATTCATGAGATCCACACCATCTCATGAATCCTGCCTAGAAATCTCCTCTTGGGATTAATCATGCATGTCGCCCCACCTCTCACCTGGTGGTATAGCTGCATGCACTCCCTCTGCCCATCTGGCACGAAATTTCTCTGCATGAGTGGTTTCTTCCACTCCATGATCCTCATCTTATGGCTGCTCCACATCCCGAGGTTCACTATTACCTGCATGCAAAACTTGCTCCCTCTCAAGCATCAATTGCATGTCTTTCTTGCACTTCCCAACAGTAGGAAGCTCCATAGACATCCCATCTACTTCAAGTCTGTAGAGATTCTTTACGCGAATCCCAACCTTCTTGACTTGTCCTGTTGCCTTGTGCCGAAGGAAAAATTTTCCTTCACTGAAGACAACTTCATACCCTTTATCCTCTAACATTGCAACTGAGATCAAATTCTTCTTTAAACCTGGAACATGCACTACATCTTGTAAAAGAATGAGTTTACCTGACTCCCTCTGAAAGGTTATGGTACCAATGCCGGTCGCATTGTATCGTCCATTGTCGCCCAACTCAACATGCAACTGGAGATCTTTCTCCACCAAGTCGCTGAAAAGATTCACATCTCCCGTCATGTGAAAGGAAGCGCCACTATCAAAATACCACCCCGATCCCAATGAACTAGACACCATGCATGCGATCAATGAGAAGTCCAGCTCAAATTGTGAGGCAAGAGCCTCACCGGCTGCAGCTCCAGTAGCCTGCTTATTCTTCTTCTTCTGTGGACAATTCGTGGCGTAATTTCCATGATCGTGACAGTGAAAACACTTCACTTTGGACATGTCATGCTCTTTACCATCCGCACCGGATTGAGAAGCATTCTTCTTGCCCTTCCCCTTCCTTGCTTTGGCAGCCAAAGTGCAATCTTCTTCATCAGATGCCTTTGATGAAGATCCATCCCTGGTACTCCACCTTATCTCCTCTTGCGCAAGATCCGACCAAAGTCGCTCCCATCCTGGAAATTTCTCCTGACCATTGACAGAATCCTCATAGGAATGCCAACTCTTTGGAAGACCAAGGAGAGCCAAGCTCACCAAGTCCTCATCATCCACACTAACTCCTACACTCCCAAGCTCATCCCTGTAGTGGACAAACTTTGTCAAGTATACCGGAATAGTGTCATTCTTCTCCATCTTTATTTTCCTGAGTTTATCCTTGAGCGCCAACTTCCTCTGGTCGCTCTTGCTTTGGAAAAATTCTTTCAACGCTTTCCACATCAAGTATGGAGAATATTTTCCATGCAGGATGGATAATATGTGATCCTTCACGCCCTCCAACAGAATCCTTCGACACCTTGATGTCTTCTTTTTCCAAGCCTCAACCAAGGCTGCATCGCTAGGCTTCGGAACTTCAACATCTATGAACTCCTTCAGCCCATTGTCATCGAGCACCGCCTCCATCCTATCTCTCCATGAAATATAATTCGAGCTGCCTTCAAGAGCATATTCCAATCGCAATCCTTGATAAGACATTTTGACTTCAACACCAAGAAAACAAATTTCTGCAAAATTCGAATTTCACCAGCTCAAACTCAACCGCTTCTGGATCTGTGAGAACAAAGTATTTCTAGCACAGAGATCGACTGTAGGGGCGTTTACTGGATATATCACCTTTCAAAGGAAAGGATAGATCCAGAGG
This sequence comes from Pinus albicaulis, assembly GCA_034641835.2. NCBI lineage: Eukaryota > Viridiplantae > Streptophyta > Pinopsida > Pinales > Pinaceae > Pinus > Pinus albicaulis. The sequence continues at coordinate 617,420,855 of CM076578.1, read as the reverse complement.
CTACCTGGCCCGCTTACAGACTCTGTCTACCGAAATAAATTGGAATCACTGTAATAGATCCGATGATCAATTCTCGCTCTGATACCATGTATAAATTTGAATAATAGCTGAATTATTCACTGAGATTATCCTGATTACACACTATTTAAGCTTCATGCATAATACATAACCTCTTCTACAATTGATCATCAATATGCGGAAATAGAAAGCAGTCGCATGCGCTCATTAAAACATAATCAAGCACACATATCAACACAAGATGTAATGGGGAAAGCAATAGCTGAAAACCCCCAACTATCTGTATATTATAATGATAGAGAACATGTAACAATACATAGCACAAAGCTCTCACAGCTCTCAGCACTATCTCACATGCTACACACAAACTAGCACGGAAGATGAACAAGTCACAAGTTCAAATCTCCTCCACAATTCTGCCTGCCTCTACTGAGCAATCCAAGATGAATAATGATGAGATCCAAGTTCGAATCCACCTGGCTTGTACCGTGCAATCCTCATTGGAAATCTCAATCAATGTGTGTGCAAATCTCATGCACAGCTATAGTCACAACTGATAGTAGACTCACCCTTTCACCCACCTCTAACACTGGTCTCCACTGAACTGTCCATGCATTGCATTTAACTGATGTGTTCTTTAGTTGATTTATGAGTTAATAATTAGTGAATTAATTAATAATTAATTCACACCACTCATCACTAGTGTATTTTTCAGTTAGACTAAATACAACTAGTTCAACTAAGTTAAACCGAACACAACTCCACCAACTGTCTCATCAACTCCACCAAACTCTGCCACATGAGTTCTAACTTAAGTCAACCATGCAATAGCTCAACTAACCCTTAGGAAAATCGTATTTCCTTCTATCAGTTGCATGTGCCACATCCAAGCATCAAACTGAAGTGCTCCAAGAGGAAAAGATAATGTTTATAGTCTAAATATTATTAAGGGTTAATAATATTTGACTGTTCTATTTTTAGCCCGGCAGTCTAAAAATAGAATCCGCCCAATGTCTAAAATTAGAGGTCCATATATTTTTACCAACTCGACCAATCATCCATAAATAGCATCCTGCAACTCATAGACCATGATCCGTATGTCTAAAAATAGACTTTGCGACAAAAATCACCTGTGTGGCCCCCACCTAGTTTTGGTGATCACTTTCCAACTAGGATCAGGAAAGATGTTTCAGGATGCCCACTTCACTGTTTCTTGTTGCAAACTTCAACAAAAAATATTAACTTCAAAATATCAATTTAATTATTTTATTTTTAACGTTGCAAAAAATATTAAATATTTCATTATAAAAACTATTGCAAAGAAAAACAAAAAACATAAGTTTTCAAAACCATTAAAAAACAAACATCTTAGGATGAAAAAGAAGAAGAAGAATAATACAACTTGAAAAATGGTTAAATAATCAACATTTAAAAAAATTGTGCATACTTAGGACATAAGAAAATTTAAAGTGTTAGAAATGTTCCTAAGAAAAATGTTGATGCTACTTTCAAAATCCACATGAAAATCACCAATATTTTAAAAAAAAAATTTATCCATACTCAATATATCAAAAAAATTAAAGTGTCAAAAATATGCTCCAAAAAAAATTGTGTATCATGAATCAACACTTTTCAAAATAAAATGATTTTTTGCAACTCTAAAAAGTGAGAACTCGGTTCATTGTCCCATTTGATAGGTTAATTTTTTGGTTGAAAGGATGACTCTTAGGTTGGGGTCAACTTAACTAGCAGGAGGCCAACTTAACATCTTTTGGAGCCAAAAATTCCATTTCTTTAAATTTTATTTTCTTCTTTTGAAAAGAGCATGAAGAACACGCCTTACAATATTTTGCTTTTGATCCAAGCATGAAGAACATGCTTTATAAATTTATTACAAATACATCAAGAGTAAAAATATTATTAATGAAGACTTGCCATAGCTAAAAAATTCAACACCCAATGGGTATGGGCTTGGATGATCCCTAATTTCAAATTCGAATTCGATGACCAACTATAATGCAATGAGATTCTCTTGTGATCTTGATTCAAACAAAACATCGATATTTGTCTTCTTAACCTATATTTTTATATGGAAGAATCTGTATTTTTGTTCTCTTCTTACTATTGAAGGCTGCTCATTTTCACCTCCTTTTACTCTGATGTACAAACCATATTTCCATTCGCGTCTGAGTTGATTTCCACCTACTCGAATCTATGGCCATGAGATTTTTCTTCTTAGTATCTTTTTTTATGTTCTCCAAGTCGAGCTTTGGATACAACTTCTAGCACTTCTTTATATGATCGTTAATTTTATACTAGTTTCATTGGTTGTTGGGATCATTGCAATAGAGTGTTGTGGTTGTCATCTTCTAATCTTTCCCCCTCTCCACTTCTTCTTCCCATATTTGGAAGCTTCATAATGTTGTTTCTACTTTGACCCACTTGATCTCCCTCTCTTGTGGCGTATTTTCTCTAGTTATTTTGCATGTACATAAGCCTCCTCCATCAATCTAGTTTTGAATAACATCACTTTCTTATGTATATCATTGTATGGACCCTCTGAATACTTGTGCAGTATTTTTATAACCCTATTTTCCACTCCATTATAGTGAGAGAAAACCAATATTGACTTACCTCAGTTGTTTGGCTAAATTGCATCCCCTTTCACCTTTTCCTTTACTTATGTGAGATTTATCCCATGTTAAAAGGGTGAATTTACATAATTGATCCATTTCTCATAATTATTTTTCCAAAATATTATAATTTTGAGATAATAATTATTTCATAATTGAGATAATTGAGAAAAAAATCATAATTGTGATAAATCTTTCTAGATTTTTCCATTACCAAGGAGATCAACGTGACTCACTTATGTATGAGTTGGCTAAGAGTCCATTATTGTAGAATTTTTGTAACTTCTCAAGCCCCTAGGTGTCTAGATACATTCTCTTCGAGGATAAAATGAGCCTATATAATATCACCAAGAGGAAAGGGGGCAAAAAGGAAGTGTCCAAAATATAGCGCAAGAGCTTTTCTGTATTGGGAGAGGAGACCATGCTACAAGCTTGAGGAGAGGATCTTATTTGTTGAAGGTATATTGATTTACATTCACTTGTATGGTTAATAAAAATCTATGTTCCTTCCTCTTATATCAGTTTTGCAGTAATTTATATGTGTGATTTCTAGGTGTTTTGAGTTGGCGATCTTCTGCAGAAGATCACTTGTCATCTATGTTTGGTTGTGTTTGTGTGCAGGCTTTGGATCGAGAGTAGATGAAAGAGATCGCTTGATTGGAGTGCAAGGATTCTACATTAGGCCCAAAACCCTTCACCAACCTGCGAGGAGGCAATGTACTTTCTCATACTTTGTAGCATTGGAAATTGCATCAAAACTGCATGTATGACCATCTAGATTGGGGATTGATTATATTTTCTTAGCCATTCTTTTTTTTTGTCTAGTGATCTCAAGTGAGCATGAGATCATGGAGCAATAACTCCTTTCATAGTTAAATGCAATATAATTGGTGCTTTGCATGAGAGCATTTTTATTTTTACCTTTTTGTCTTTACATCTCTTCTCTTGTCTTTAGACCTAGTTTTTTATGGTCTTCCATTGAGTTCTATGTGGATTGTTGAATTCATTTTTATCTCTGTTGATTTTACTTTCTTCATATCTAAGTTGATCTTAGATATGGAGTTTTGTTTTTGTTTTCTATATGAGATAATAACATATCTAGCGTTTAAAATAAAAATATTTACTTTCATGTATAGAATTTGGTTGAATTTACCACATATATCGATTCCTCTTGGAATTTTGTCCAAAAAAAAACACACAAAATCACTAATAATAGATTCCATCTGAGGATTTTATGGGTGATTGAAGTTAGCTAGTCGAATTTTTTTCCCCAGTCGCTCCGACAGGGAGTCATCCGTGAAACTGGAGGATCCAATTCGTTGGCTTGCAGTTAGAAACAGAGAGGCCCACCTTATTTCCTTGTCTTGTGAGTGCGACTGGGATCCTAGCCTTGAAGAATCCGCTTTTGTCTTCAGAAGTTCCTGTTTTTGTTCTTGATCAGTCTGAGCTCCCTGTTTACTAGTTGCATCTGGTCCAGATCTGTTTTCCTTTACTTGATTTCCTTAGATTTGACGTCCTTCATTGAGAGAGAGTTTGTGTCTTCTATTATGCATTGATATTTTTGTATTTTGGTGATATATTGGAGATATGTTGGATCTATTTGTTTTGGTTTCTATTAGTTGTTGGTATTTTTCATATTTGAGTCATTTCTTATTCATTGGTTGGGATCTTCAATTGTTTGTGTTCTTCAAGGTTCCCTTAAAGGATTCTTTTTGTGCTTTATTTTAGGACTAGTGTTCGCATCTCTGGATCTCATTTTCAGATCTAATTGGTTGTTTTCAGTGACTATTTAGACATGTTCTATATCTTACTTTCAAACTTGTGTGGCCTTTATGCCCTTTTTTCACTTGTTTTTGAGTAATATCATTTCCTTTTGCTTATTTTTTTCACGATTGGTGATTATGTGATTGTTTGTGTAGCTGTCATCTAGACAAGTCATTTTGAGTGTTTTTTTGTTGCTTCTTATCACTCTCATCTAACCTTATTTAGGCCTTCATGCCTCTAGGTTATGGTTTTGGCCTTTGTAGGACAATGGCCTTGGTTGATCCATTGTGCTACATCCCTAGCATTTTTGACATTGCCTTCCTTCTTTCACTTTTGGCTTTCATTTCGATCGTTTTGAGTGTGTTTGTTTGTTTGGATTTGTTTTCCTAGTTGTGATACTTTTGGAGTGCTTTGCGTTCTTGCTTGGAAAATTTTGTTTGGCCTCTTCTCGGTTGATTTGATTTTCCTTATGGTTTGTTTTTGGTTCATTAATCTAAAAAAAAAAATTGGGATAACTTTCATTTTATAATTTAGTGAGAGGTTAATCCATAGGCATTGGTGTGTTGTGAAAAATCTTACCCTCCTATAGTTATATTTCATTCAAGTGAAAAGAAAAAATTGCATATAGCTGGATTAGGGTAACTAACAAGAGTTGTTCACACTGTCTCAGTTTCATGCCACATCCAAACGGTGTAAATAATAGCCACTTAAAATCAATGTGATAATAAAAGTAACTAGATTTTTCTTTTACTTTTACTAGTAGCACACCAACACTAGCTTAGGCTAGGGTCTTGGAGATAGGAGAGTGAGTTGACTACTCCAACACTAAAAAACCAACTTAGCATCTTGCGGTAGGGAGATAAATGAATTTTTAGTAGTGATGTCTAGGAATCCCTTCTAATAAGAGGGTTAATCACGAGGTTACACTTGGGTTAGGCGGGGTGACATGACCCATTTCGCTTAGTTTTGGGTGGCGCAATATAGCGGAAATCACACACATACAAATTATGTTATTGGCATTTGTTATAGCATTTAGGGACCAGTTGGGAGATAAATATTAATGGGGTTTTGATCTTAGCTCTTGGAGTTAAATTTCCTGCCCTTGCACATAGATTTTTCTTGCAACTATCCCCACAGGTCATGTTATTGTCGGTGGTAACCATAGCGGCCTATCTCTTAGGGATCATACACAGGTGTAGGGTCAAGGTCATATTCTTTGTACCTAGGAAAAATATAATTCATACTCTCTTAGCCCTCTCAAGGGGTGTTCCATGACTAGTGAGGACACTTGGATTGAGTTCACAGCTAAAAGGGCTGGGAAGCAAGTCGCTAGTATAATTGTTCCACTGCCAACTTATTCATATTTTGGTTTGTGTGTGCTATCTTTTAGGAAGTTTCTAACGTGTGTTGTTTGATCTGAGTTAGAATTTTTGGCCCTAGGATTTTTTCACTAACATAATTGTATTAATTTATAATTTTTCACCTTGACTGAATTTATCTGCCATCAATCACGCCATCTTCGTGATTTTCTTCCTGAACGAGGTGGACTTATTACTCTTTAATGGAGAATGTCTATCGATGCTCAAGACTTATATCAAAACTTAGTTTTGGATTATATAACTGGTCCTTCTGGTAGTGATTTGATCTCTATTAAGAATTTGACAAACGATTATGTTGCTCGTGCCAATCTACCCTTGACCGGTCCTTTAGGAACTAAGTAGTTGCTGCTGAACCCAAACATTTCTACACCTGCTTATAATTTTTTTTTATTTTTCAGTTTTCTACCTTATGGCAGAGTTTGAGACCTCATTAACTTTTGCATTGGCAGTGTCTGTTTCCATGTCATCATCGTCGCCTCTTAGTGGGGTGATAACTACTCCTTCTACACCTCTCACTTCTTCTTCTTGGGGAATTCCACTAGTTTCGTCTATGTCTCCTACAAATTTCACAAATGTTTCCATGCCCACACCATATTCAATGTCGACCATGGTGCCTCGTCCTAGTTAACTGGTAGGATCATAAGTATTTTCACCCAATTTTTCTTAGCCAATGATTCCTTTTCCTCAATCAAGCATGGTTACTTCTGGAAATATGTTGGGGGAGGAATATAATGTTTCTGTAGTCATCCCATAGCAAAATTACTTCTATCATGTCACAAGCTTGGTATAATTCACTTTTTGAAGGGACGTCACCCACCAGCACCTATCCTGGGGGGGCTAGTTTACCTTAGGACAACTTCGATGCCAGTACCATCTCTTACACAAGTTATCCTCCTTATGTCGGTCCTACTGTGTAAAGTGGTCCTTATTTTACTCCTGGGTACAACCCCATGAGAAACCATGCTCTTGGGGGTCCTTTTCTCTATAGGGGCATATACCCTTGGGGGAAACATCCATTCACCAGTCATTCTAGCCCACAGAAGTCTTATTTCGGGGCGAACCATTTCCTTCACCAACAAGTGCATCATTATAAACATTATATGGGGGGACCACAAGGTTGTTCAGGGGTTTCTCTTGCCTTTGATCCATTTATCTAATTCCATAATCCAATCTTATCTTCTCTTTATTTACCAGATTTGGTTAAGTTGAATAATGACCCCATTCATCATGATCCCTGGTGGACACCCATGCCTGCTAAATTTCCATCCAATATTCCCAAGTTTGAAGGGAATTAAGGGGAGAATCCATCTACCCACATTACCACCTATCATTTATTGTGTTTTCCTAATTATTTGGTGGATTATTTTTTTAATATTTGATTGTTCCAACTAACCTTGACTAGGGGTGCTTCCAAATGGTACATTGAATTGGACACATCACTCTACAGTGATTTTTCCTCTTTAGCTCAGGCTTTGTTCACACACTTTCAATTGTCGATGAGGTATTATATCGATTCCGACCTCTTGTCAAATTTCAAGCAAGATGATTCCACTCTAATTTATAACTGTATTCACGAATGGCGTCATTGCAAGAGGTTATTTAGAAACAAGCTTCTAGACGATATCTTGAGTAAATAGTTAATTCGATCTTTACAACCTCATATGGCCAAAGATGTTTCTATGTTTAGATCAGTCACTAAGGAGAAAGCCATCTTAGCTTCCCAACAACTAGATTTGATTTACTCACAGTCGGGTACGCTATATGAAGTGTTTCCTAATTCCCTAGGTTTTCCATCAACCCTCCTAAACATGTTCCTATACCACATGTCGATGGCGTGATTAGATTTGTTTCTCATTCTATGAGCCAAATTTCTGCCCAACTTGGCCAATTTATTGTTACATCTCAAGCCCCAGCAAGTGCATCTGGCTCTACTAAAACACCCTCTCCTGAGTAGTCCATTGGCATTCTTACAGTGAATTACACTCAACTGAAGAACAACTAACCATATGGTGGTAAAAATAATAACAAGAATAATCAACAAAATAATAAAACTACTCATGATACTCAACCAAACCCTCAGAATCAGGGAGGGGGCACCAATGAACATCATCGTAAAGTCAAATTCCCTTGTAAAATCTATCAAGGTGACCAACTCACTCATGAATGTCCTTGGATGTATGAAATCCATAGGCTCCTTTCACCACCATATACTCAACAACCTACTGTGTTGGCTCATCCATTCCCTACACAACCTCAGCAACAAATGGTTTTTCAACCTCCTCCACCTCCGCAAGGGGGCAACAAGGGGTCATTTTCTCCTTTTACCCATAGTTCATTCGTCTTTATATGCAAAGTAGATGTGAACATGACTACATGAGTGAAATAAAAAATTTCCTGAGTTGAGTTCTTCTTCTACAAACTCACTTTCTCCACCTACTTCCATTGTACCTCTCATGTTAGTTAAGCTTTTGGATATTTTTTATCGACCCCCTAGGGTGTCATTTGTAAGGCAACAAACAATCCCTCTGCCTGAGCCGCTCAACATTACAATATTTTTGAAGATATTGCCTAGGCTCCTTATGCCATGTTTTCCCTAGAGGTTTTCCAAAGTTGTCCTCAGCAGCGCAAGGCCTTGTTGTCTGCGATTGGCTGAGTATATCCATATGACTCTAGAATCATTGATTTTAATGTTGACAAGGTTACTCCTTAACATTCCCACCATATTTATTTTTCAAATTATCGTACATTTCTTCCATAGGAATGTTCATCGCACTCTGGTGGATGAAGGCTCTTCCACTTATGTCATGTCATCATCGTGTTGGAGCTCTTGGCTCTTTGGCACTCGCCACATCCAACACCACTCTCCAAACCTTTAACGGACATATATTTGTGCCTAAGGGGGTTCTTCCCAAGTTTTTCACTGAGTTGGGGGGGAAAATGTCTATGGCGATGTTGAAGTCGTTGAAGCTCCTTTGGACTATAACCTGTTCCTTGGCCATAGCTGGTTCTATTCCATGACTGCAGTTGTCTTGTCCATATTCTGTGTCCTTTTCTTTTCTCATGAAGGAAATATTTTCACTATTGACCACCTTGACTACTTTGTGCCATTGGAACTCAGTCCCACTTGTCAGAAATCATCGTGTTCAGTATCAGAGTGTTGGCGTGGGCTTGTTCAAAAGCTCATCTCTTATTGGGGTATTTCCTCAATTACCACCACCCAACATTTCATCCTCTCTTAAATATCCTATGCATATGATCTCTTCCAACACCTGTGGACCCCATAGACCTCTTGAACCTTAGGTGGTGTCTCCTAATATTATGGAATTTGTTCAAGCTAGTGAGCATCCTTTACCACATGTTTTGGAATATATTTCCTCTTTGGTAGTCCTGTCAGTGCATCCTAATGCTAGTCAGAAACTCCATCCTAATATGGAATATGATCAAGTTATTTTTCCCACATGAGCAGCCGCTCTGCCTGCTCCACATGACTCCCTCAATGGCGAACCCCCTTGGATATTCAACTTAGAGATCATGGATCTACTGATTGATAATCATAGGGATGTTATGCCTCTTCCTGCCTCTAGTCTCCCTGATTCAGAAAAAGTAGAGCTTGGAAACACAAATCTTGAATTAACCCAGGGGGAATCTCCTCAGCCTTCCTTGGAAGTGTCACCCATGTACCGAGTCAAGTCTTGGGTTTTAACTACCAAATTTTCCAATGAATTTTCCAAATCCTCTCCACCTGTTGATGATTGTCTTGTACTAGCTCCTTTATGTCTTGATCCTCCCTTATTTCCTCAGGTTAATTTTGATAACATGACTATGTTATAATGTCCCTGGAATGTTCAACCTTTCTAAATTAGGTATTTTTATTTCCTTTGGCATGGACCTACATTTTTTAGCCATATGGTACCTCCACTCCTCCATGAGTTCATGTATGGAAATTCTTAAAGGCATGTGCCTGGAAGTGGGCACACTTTGAAGTACCTATTAGACTGAGTTATGCTTGTACATATTGTACATAGGAGTGTGAAACTTTATCTATTTTTGGTTTGGTGTGTGATGCGAGTGTTTTTCATGCCTTATTTATGAAAAAATCCAAATATATATATATATATATATATATATATATATATATATATAACTAAAAAAAAACAAAAATATATGGTATTGTTTTTACCTAATTTATGTTTATTTCTTTCATTATTTGATTTAACCATGGGTCTATTCTTTTTCGATGGTTTTTGCAGGGCAAGGTGGCGTCAGTATTGTGACATCCATTGGACCTTAGGTGCATTTCGATTGAACCTGGCACATAGGGGTAGGTCATTATAGCCATCATCGATGCATTTTGACCATTCGTTCCATCTTATTGCCTTAGGTCTGACCCTGCCAAGTTATGGCATTAACCACTCTTTTCTATGCACATCGTATCTTGGTAGTAGAGCTTACCTGATCATGGATACCTAGCTAGCATTTTTTTCATCTTGGTGTCCATGCAGTCATTTTACTCCCTTTTCAAAATCTCTCCTTCTAACCCACCATGACCTAGAATCTGAGCCGCATGTCCTCTTCTTCGTCATATTTTTGGACATACCTTAGGGGGATTCCACACTTTTTCCCTTGTGATTTCCACCTTTTATCAACCTATTTTCACATTTTTAACCTTGGTTTATCTCTTCCATCGTCATCATCTGCTTATTCTATCATTCACTTTCACTTGGTGTTTTATCTTGTCTTGGAGGAATCCTTGCGATGAGTGGTTCTATTAGCCAGCCTCTTATCCTCTTGATGTCATGAGAAGTCCCACCCTTACTGAAACTAGTTGCTACTCCTTATATCACTCATTCCTCCAAGAGGAGTTTTCTTTAAGACCTTTTCACACTCCCTAATTTAGAAAATATTTTCGAATGAACGTGTCTCCTTCACACTCATAAAAGTACATGAAGGGTCATTTACCCAGTATATGTTTAACCCTTTTCTGTACTGCGATAGAATACTTATGAAAAATTAATACCCTAGTCCATTGTGGCTAGGAGGCTCCCCCTTGTATACTTTTATCTCTTTTTCAGGCTTGGGGTACAACTTTACGAAAAAGGAACCTATAAAAAGAGAAGGGAGGGAACATATATTTCCGCCAGTCATCAAATGGCAGCTGTTATGAATATAATTCATAACAAATAGCATAAATACAAATAAATTTAATTACTAAATAGTCAAATAAGGATTACGTTAATTATTCATTAGTTAACTGAAAAGGCATGTCTAAAAGACATGCCTAGTCATGAAAGGTCACCTACATAGGTATATGAGCAGGGCCTCATTGTAACATTTATCATCTTATCACATATACATTTTATATAATAAATTATTATTACAAATACCTCTTGTGTATTTTACAATTAAATTCAACAAGCTTAGAGTTTTTTTGCTTCAGTGGTATCAGAGCCATGTCGCACAATATAGTCTTACGAGCCAATGAACGTAGTTTACAAGCCTATAGTTTTGTTGCTCCAATGGTATCAAATGATGCTGATCTTGATGTCGATAAGAATTATGTAGATCAAGATGATGATGGAGATAAAGATGGTGACATGAATGACAGTCAAAGTGGGTATATGAAAACTGATAATATAAATACAGTTGTAGATGATGAAGGGGTCAAGATTACTGATTTTGATGATGAACAAGAAATGGAAGTAGTTGACGCTGATAACGGTGAGGAAGATGCAGACGCAAAGAGTTCTAGTGGAAGAAATGAATCCACAGATAATAAAGAAGGGGAGAAAATAAAAATTGATGATGATCGCATTGCCACCCGAAGCCCTTATAATAAGTTAATAAAAGAAGCTTGCCAATCTGTGGCAGGCAGGTTTTGGAATTCAGAAGTTGAGCATAAGATAGTTACTAGATCTTTGAGACTGATTGAGAAGGAGAGAATGAGTGAAGCAGTTGACAAGATTCTTCTAAACCATATTTTGAGGATGTTCACTGCACTTGGAATTTATTCAGAGAGTTCAAAAAAGTTGTTCCTCGAAGGAACCACACAGTTTTATGCATCTAAAGATGTAAGATATATGAAATTTTCTGATGTTCCAGATTATTTAAAACATGTGGATGAAATATTGCACGAGGAGCATGAACATTGTGTTCTTTACTTGGGTGCATGCACTAGAAACGCATTAGCGGCCACTACAAAGAATCAGGCCTTTCAGCTGAATCATATTCCCAGCCTTGTCGTTCTGCATAAAGATGGAAAAATTATAAGCCCTTATGGCATGGAGCTTTTTGAAGAATTCGGTGTTGAAGGCTATCCATTCACTGCAGAGAGAATTGATGAGGCGAGGGCCAAAGTGAATGCCTTCAGGGATGCAAATAATTTGGAGTCCCTTCTGGTGTCTGATGAACGAGATTTTGTCATTTCCCATGGAGAAATAAATTTTCCGGTAAAGGAGCTTCTGGGGAAGACTGTATTGCTTTATTTCTTGGTCAACGCGCCTGGTGACTTCTATAAATTCACTGCACATCTAAAATTGGATTTTTACAAAGAGCTTCGGGAAAGAGGGGAAGCCATTGAGGTTGTGTTCCTATCAGATGACCAAAAGAAAATACACTTTCAAAAGCATTATGAGACGATGCCATGGCTGGCTTTGCCATTTCGATACAAGACTATAAAGGAATTTTTTCGCTACTTCTGACTTCTGTTTACCCAAAAAATGGTCGTTGTACATCCAGATGGGAAGTTACATTGGGAATTTCCGAACAGAACATTATCTTACATAAATGATCACAGAACCAAGTATTACCCATTCACAAAAGAGCGGTTGGATGAGGTTGAAGCCGATGAAGTGAAAGAGAAAGCCAGACGAGAATCACAGACACTGGAGTCACTCTTGTGTTCTAATGAGCGTGATTTTGTGATCAATAATAGAGGTATTCGAGTCCCCACAGCTGAGCTGGTGGGAAAAACAGTTAGTCTATATTTTTGTACCCATTCGCGCTCCCCTTGCATAGGTTGTATGACTACAGATATTGCGAAGATATACAAGGAAATCAAGAAAAAAGGAGAAGTTTTTGAGATTGTTTTCATCTCCGGTGACGAATATCAAGAGACTTTCGAAGACCACTACGAGAGCATGCCATGGTTGGCTCTTCCATTTGGTGATAAAACTAGTCCCTATCTCGAGAATATTTTCGGTCGTAGAGATAGATCCTTGATGGTGATTGGTCCAGATGGAAAAACTGTGAGAGATGAAGCCCAAAACGCATTGATTTCATATATGTGCCAATCACTGGTTTCTTGCACCAAACACCGCATCTAGTTGTCCACACCTCATCCCTGCCCCAACATGTAGCGACTTCCATCCATCGTCGACCCAATTCCTACCCGTTGGGAATTTTCACTATCCACGACATCGGTGCTCAATAACGCGGTCTATCAAACTGTGGAAACAGAGCTTCGTTTGATGGTTTTCATAAATGGTGGCACCCACAGTGGGGCATAGACGTCACACAGGAATCTAAGTATGGCCACTGTATTTCCATTGTTTACCGCTCTGGTTTGTGCTTGGTCAAACCTGTTGAATTAAGTATTCCCTAACAATGAATTGGGAACATATTTAAGATGATTCTTGTGGGAGGCCTAATGGAAATTACTAGAACGTCAGATAGAGGGACACGACTATACATTCATATTTTTAAAAAGGAATTTAGTTACGTGTCAATTAAAAATATTAATTGATTATTATAAAGTAATTAAAAAAAAAAAAAAAAACATAACTATGGGTTCAAACGCAAGTGTTACATATGTCGAGAGGTACTAGTGAATCATGACAGATGATGAGATGACAAATGCAAATGAAAGAAATTTCGCAAATATAGCTTTGAGGACAAAGCTTCTGAAGGAAGAGGCAATGTTATGAATAGAATTCATAACAAATAGCATAAATACAAATAAATGTAATTACTAAATAGTCAAATAAGGATTATGTTAAGTAGTCATTAGTTAACTGAAAAGGCATGTCTAAAAGACATGCCTAGTCATGAAAGGTCACCTGCATAGGTATATGAGTAGGGCCTCATTGTAAAATTTATCATCTTATCACATATACAATTTATATAATAAATTATTATTACAAATACCTCTTGTGTATTTTACAATTAAAGTCAACATTCTTACAGTTTTTTTGCTTCAGCAGCATCCTTTGTTGTGCCCTTGAACATGGCACATGTATGCTTTATTATCTTATAGTTTGTTTTTAGCTTCCCTAAGATTCGTACCATCCATATGTGTCTCTTTAATCCTACAGCTGGTTAATTTTCCAGTCATGTGGAGCATGCCTCAAAGCCTCTTGCATCATTGCATGATATCACATGGTAATCATTAGCCATACTTCCAAGTCACTCTCGTGTCATGTCACCGTGTGCTCAAGGGAAATCTCAGCCTATTTCGGCCATCTATAGTAGCATTTTTACCTTTTTGAGTCGGTCATCCTTATGTCAGTTGTACCTCATCATTTCATGACTTCATCCATACATCACGTCATCCTTGTCTGTTATGTGTTGATTGATGAGGGATACATCAAGGCCCTCATTCCATGGATCTTGTCCTATCGACTTCAGCTCATTATCCAGGAGCTTGATCTAGAAACTAGTAGTACCTTGGAGATTTCATACCTCAGTGGCAGGCTTCCTCGCGATTAACGGTGGGTTTACATCATTGGCTCCTGATTGGTCGAGTTCACTGGTGTTCGACGTCAGCTCATTTATTCAGACTTAGTGGATTGTACTACGTACCTTGGGATCCATTTTTCTCATTGGTGGGTTCCCTTGCATATTTTATTATTTTTCCTCATTTGTCAGTAATCAGACGGTTTCTACCATGCTCAACATCAGCTCATGTATTTGCATGTTGTAGATTCATACCATCAGGGTTATGTCGAAGACCCGGTTAGGGGAATATCACTCTTATATGGCATCCTTCCCCAACTAAATTTGAGGTATGTAGCATTTATGTACTTTGAGGGATATCTGAGACACTTATATGCCTTTCATGTGTCCATAGTCCTATTGATGTATACTGTGACATAGATCCACATTGTATTTGACGATGGCTATGCTTTTCTATTGAGCCACATGGATCCACTATGTTTTTCTTCATGGTCATGTCTATAATTTCATGTCATGGATTTTCAGTGTATGTTTTGGAGGCCAAGTCCACTATTTATTTATTAAATAGCATGGGTATTTCCACCTCAGGGATGTTATTAGCATAATTGAGACTTCAACACTTGAGTTCCTTAAATCAATATTTGTAGTCTTGTCTCCTTCCTCCCATTTTGATATTTGAGTATTAATGTAATGCATTTTGGCCATCAATTTCTCTTTTCACTTCATGCATTAGAGGGAACCAATTATAACCCTATTTTCCATTCCATTATAGTGAGAGAAACCCAATATCAACTTACCTCATCTGTTTGGATAAATTGCATCCCCTTTCACCTTTTCCTTTACTTATGTGAAATTTATCCCATGTTAAAAGGGTGAATTTACATAATTGCGCAATTTCTCATAATTATTTTTCCAAAATATTATAATTATGAGATAATAAATATTTCATAATTGAGAAAAAGCTCATAATTGTAATAAAGGTTTCTAGATTTTTCCATTCCCAAGGAGATCAAATTGACCCACTTGTGTATGTACTATGAGTTGGCTAGGGGTCCATTATTTTAGAATTTTCCTAACTTCTCAAGCCCCTAGGTGTCTAGATACATTCTCTTGGAGGATATAATGAGCCTATATAATCTCAACAAGAGGAAAGGGGGCAAAAAGGAAGTACCCAAAATATAGCGTGAGAGCTCTGTTGTATTGGGAGAGGAGACCATTCTACAAGCTTGAGGAGAGGATTTTATTTTTTGAAGGTATATAGATGTAATTTCACTTATATGGTTAATAAAGATCTATGTTCCTTTCCATTATATCAGTTTTAAAATAATTTATATGTGCCATTTCTAGATGTTTTGAGCTGACGATCTTCTATGGAAGATCACTAGTCATTTATGTTTGGGTGTGTTTGTGTGCAGGATTTGGATCGGGAGTGGATGAAATAGAACGCTTTATTGGAGTGCAAGGTTTCTACATTAGGCCCAAAACCCTTCACCAAATTTCGAGGAGGTAAGGAAATTTCTCATACTTTTTAGCATTAGAAATTGCATCAAAACTGTATGTATGGCCATCTGGATTGGGGATTGTGATTAGATTAGCCATTCTCTTTTGTTGTTTGGTGATCTCAATCGGGTATGAGATCATGGAGAAATAGATCCTTGCATAATTAAATGCAACAAGCATGGATGGACTCTTTGGAGATATACCCAACATTATGTCTATATTTATGAATTCGTTGGTGTACTCCTACACACTTTGCCCTTAATTCTACATGAAGTAATGCCACCAGATCCATTGGTCCTCTACATACCCAATAGGGTAAAATTGTGACTTTATTAGAGACTTGAAATATTCCCACTTGGTCACTAGATGATCTCCCTCCAGCCTTAGGGTATTTTTGTTTCTTTCTTACCAAGTCAAGTAAATTCCCTCTAATTTTAGTCAAGCAAATGAAATATTTTGTTCTTCCTTTGTATGATGAACATTAAAACAAACTTCTATTTATTGCAACAAGTGATTTAAATTAAGATCGTAAATCTCACCTTGATATGGCTTAATTTTGACCTTCACTTCCATTTTGAATAGGGACCGTGAATGGTTCACAACACTCAAAATGGGTTGATGATTTTCAAGTTCTTTCTTAGGATCCCTTTATGGTTCTCCCCAATATGTTTATTTCCATTTTGATATAGCCTTCACGTTAGAACCTCCATATTCTCCTCATATCGTGAGATTATTAGTGAGGGCCACCATGAGGAGTCTCGCATTATTATTTATATATGTGACTTGTGATTCTAGCCACACAAACCTCTCCTCTATGAGATCTTGAGGGTTATTCATAGATTTTTCGATCGTAGCTAGGGTTTTATGACTTTCAGCTTAGCTAATATAGAACCCTTGAAACTCTCCAAAATATACACAAAGAAACCTATTATAATACCAATATGATCCATAAAATGACATGGATATTCTTCTAGAAAAAATTTCACAATAGATCTACTAAAATATATTAGAAAAAACTAAAATATACACTATGAGGGTTTATTTATCCTCATAATTTGTATCTTTTAATTATTTTTTATTACATAAATTATAATTGTGAAAAAAATAAAGAACAATAAATAAAAATCACAAACCATAATTGACACAATATATAACATGGAAATCCATTTTGTTGGAAGAAAACCTAGTTATATGTTGAGGTTGCTCTGACATCTTTCTCTGAATTGGAAATGGAAGTACAAAGGAGTGAGTCGTGTCGTATGGGGTATACTACAATATAAAAACCCCCTCTATTTTCTACCTCCCTATCCACTCTCATCTAATCTTCTCATCGATGTAACAAAATGCACTCCAATAGAATGGAGCCCATTTTCCTCCTAATGGCTTGGTTATAATGCAACCCAATAGCCAACTAGTGGTTATGATTGACTCCTTCAAATCTTAACTAGATTTACAATATAGACTCTTCTCAATTATTCTTCATCGTCGTCATGTGGATATCCCATTTTCCATGAGTAATGAAGGATGATATGGTATCCTCTCGAATTATGATGGTCAAGATAGGAAGGTCAATTTCCAAGTGGAATAAATTTTGCAAACGGACTCTAATTGAGGCAATTCTTTCATTTTTGGAAAGGAATCCATGTGTAGAATAGCACTAAAAGGTACACACTTAAATGGAAAAATTTTACACACAAAAAATGTTGTTTAATGCCTGAAACTGCTTCTGAAAGATTTCAAACCTTAATTGACCAAACTAGGACCCACCAGTAAAAATGGTTCTATGAGCTAATTCATACACATTTTCGACTATGAAATAATTAACATAGATGAAAAATAATATAATAATCCAATCTAGATCATACCCTGAATCCATGTTGCTATGGGAATCATTGGATCGGAGGAAGCTTCATTTTGATCTCTAATTTGAACTTAATGGAATCCATGACTCCTTTTGACATCTACAAATTCAATTTTCATAGCTACCCACCCAAATCATGCCATAAATGGATATAATGATTCAACAACAATAGCACTCTCAAAAATTTGAGGATGAAATCGGTTGGATTCTAAGTCAATTAGAAGAGGTAAAGATAGTCAACTCTCTTATGCCCTACTCCCCTTCCTCCTCTTTTCATTTTGTTTCTCTAAAGTAGTTGCAAACAGCCCTAGTCCTTCCACACTTAAATGTTACAACAAAGGTAGTAGACCAAAATGATTTTTATAGTGTCAGTGATGTTCCTTACCAAGGATAATTTCAATGTTGTTTATTGTGTGTAAAATTTGGTTGTATATTGTAGAATTTACATTGTAAGAAGTTTTTCTATAGGGTTAGTGATGTTCCTTATTAAGGATAATTTCAATGTTGTTTATTGTATGTAAAATTTGGGTGTATATTATAGAATTTATTTTGTAAGAAGCTCATAATATTCGAAAACCTTTTTTTTTCTCATGAACCTCTAATTTTTGTTGATATTAATGAAGAATATAGTTAAATTTATAGTTTTCTCTCATACATAATCTCACTCAAAACTCTAATCTCAATTTTGATTAATAAATTCCCCAATTAATGTAATTATTCTAATTTCAAATTCAAAGTAGATGATATGAAAGTGATAATTATATTAATTCCAAATTTAAAATGAAAATATTGATTTGATGTGAATGATATAAGTTATGATTATTTATTTCAAGTTATTTAAATTATATTACTTAAATTATTTTTTAATTCAAAAATATCACTACAAGGAAAAGACCCTCTAGCGAAGGTTATAAAGGAGGTTTTTTTTGTTATAAAATTGGCCAAAATTGTCAAAAAAACATTTGCTACAACATCTATTTTTGGTAACGAAGCTTTTGACGAAGCTTCTAACGGAACTTCAACACAATTAAAAAAAACTCGACGGCCGAAGGTTTTATGGATGTTTTTCTCATTAGTGTGTGCATCATATATGAATGCACCGATGCATTTTAACCTGTACGCACCGATATTGTAAACATACCAAGCATCGGGATGGAAAAAAAAAATCGGAAGCCCTGGGGCGTTTAGAAACGTCCTAGAGCGTGTTACCCACAAATACATATTGGGTCAAAAGAAGGTGCATGCATTGGCACCGTTAATGTGTAAAAACACACTAGGTCATTAAGGTGTTAAAATGCACCAGGACGTTAAGTTATAAAAATGCACCGGTGCATTAAAGGAAAACCATATTTGTGCATGCAACTCCTATCTGCCCAGGTTGTAGTCATTGATAAAATGCACCGAGTGTTCTAATTAGTATTGGTATTTGGTGCAGTGCTCATAGGTCGTAGAAATGCACCAATGAGTAGTATACAAACGCCCCAATGTGCAGTATCATACACACGCACCGGTGTTCATTTTCTATTTTTTTAAAACATCGACCTGTGACAATGCAATTATTGGGATTTTTTTAATTTCATTATTCATCAAAAGTCGAAACATATCTTATAACAGTATGCATATAAATTAGATTTTATTATTGCATTTGAATGTGATGTTTTGATGAATTTGTTATATCATATCATCGGATTTCATATCTCTTCATTATAATGTTTAATCATCCATATATTTAATCAATGGTGTAACATTTCACAGTGACAATGGAGAATGCAATAGAATAAATTAAAAAGTATTATATATATATATAAGACACTCTTTTTCATACAAAATGGGGCAGTTATTAGTATCCCTTTGTATTTCAATTGGGACACTATGTCCATTACATTAAACAAAATGTCTAATTTCACAGACAAATATTTCAAAAAATATAATGACTTGCTTTGATATCCAAACATATTGATTATCATTCTTCGTTGGAACTATTTTCATTGCTTGAGCTACTTCCATGACTTGGGTTATTTATATTAATGTTTTGTTCATTGTGTTGATTGTTTTCTTCTTCTTCAAGTTCCATCTACAAACATAAAAATAAAGTGTAATGAGTGTATATACATTGGTGAGAATAATGAAAATTGAAATATTAAATAATATACATCAATTTAAATTGAAAAGAAATGTACCATAGAAAGAATTGATGCGTGAACTATACACATTCTTTCAAAACCAAATTTCATGTCATCTTTCAACAATTCATTTGTTAGCGCAGTTCCATACTTTGTTTCCTGTAAGTTTCATACCTCATAAAAAATCGTAGAGTTAATATAAAATATTTTTTTTGTTCTATTAATTATAGATGGAGCTAAGTAAAACAAAATAGATACTTACAAATTCCACAACTAATTTCTGTCATGCCAAAATATACTGACAACCCATTTTTAACCCAATTTCAATCAATTCTTCTGATGGTTCTTCTTTGTATGTTAGCACTTGTCTGAAGACATTCAATGATGATTGTTGTCAAACAATTTAAAATACACAAAAATTAAATCTAGTTAAGTTGTTATAAGGAAGTAACAATTACTCACAAACATAGATATCAACCTTTTTCTTCCTTGTCGTCCTATTTTATGTGTTGAATGGGTTTCATTTTCTTTTCTTTTCTGCAAGAAAATACTTCAAAATTAATATTTAATGATAAATTATTTATTTATTGTATGTAATTGAAAAATTCAATGATTACATATTACATTTGAAGCACATTGTTGTTGAGATCGCTCCTTGTGCGATGCAATTATGTACATTTCTTTGACCATCTCCTTGTACACCTTTTTGGACATTCCCACTGGCATATTTTTGATATCAGCTCATTCATTCTTTGAGATTTTCATAATCTTCCTGAAAAATTAACATGACAATAAACTATTTAATTTTTATATTGATATATGAAAACTAAATATAAAAAAAGTGATCTTTATAAATGATTGATTTGTAGTAATATATACATATAATTCTAGAAAAACATTTAAAGGAATATTATTTTTTCAATCCTTGTTTTTTTTTGTATGTTTTTTCTATTAAAATTTTGACATGTCTCATTGACCAATTCTCTGGAAACTCTTCCTATATTTTAAATAAAATTTGGTTATTGGAATCATTGGATTTATTTTTTTATTGTAAGTGGAAATAATATCTATAAATTCGTTCCACTAGATCCCTCAAAGTTCTGTAAAAAAATTTCCCCATTTCGTTAACCTCCAGCACCACTCCAGATGAGCTAAGGAGCAATTCATTTTCATTTGCATGTTCGATTTTTTTTTTTTTCTTAGAACAACATTCATTTTCTTCGTTGTTGGTCCTTGTAGAAAATTAAACATATCTGAATTAATAGATTGTTTGAAACATGTTATCTAATATTTTTAAGTATATTATTAATGAAAATTCATAAAAGAAACTCATTTTGGATCGATAGTATTTTTTCATTCACCTGATTCATCCTTATGCAATTTTTCCATCAATATTTTACGCTCTTCTGGTCTTGAATCAAAAAGAATATTATCGAGCTTTGTCATTTTGTGGCTCTACGTGATACACACTAAAAATTGCATATTATTTAAACTTACATATAGTTCAAAAATAATAATTTTTGTAAATAATTTACAAAGAACTTTCCTTTTTTGTTTTTTTGGATGTGCTATTAGTATTTTTGTTACGTGAACTCTTGTTAGTCATTTATTTATCAATATAAAACTTGTACCATTCATTAATATATTTTATAAATAAATCACATACTTTTAATGTAAAAAAAAAATTAAGAAAGCGGTGCGACTTCACAACTTACGTACAGAAAACAATGTGTTAGGTTCCTATAAATGCACCGCCAATAAAGTGGAAACACCGTATGGTTCTCTTTGTCAATAGGAGACCCGGTACGTTATATTAATATTGAAGCACCAATTAACATAAACATAAATTAATAAAAAATGGTTTTTATAAAACAATGTTTGTTGTCAATACGCGCCCGGTGTGCTATATTACAATCATGCACCGATGCGCTATTTTAAACATTGTACACCGATTAACAAAAACTGTTTTTTTTTAAATCGTGCAAGGCCGATAGGGATTGGGATCCGACTCTGCAAGTGGTCCCGCGAATTAGATGCCATAAGCCTATATATATCGTAATACAAACCTTATAAATCTAAAATGAAAAGCCCTAATTTTGAAGTCACATAAACAAGAAGAAGCAAGGGTTTAACGCAAGAATGGATTTTTTTGTTTTTTTTCTGAATTTTAATTAAATGTAAATAGAAATAAATATTGTGAATGATTTTATTAGTAAAATGCACAATAAAATTTAAAATTTTTACTATGAATTTATTAAATCTAACAGAAACTGTAAAAAAATAATTATTACAGTAAAATTTAACAATTTTACTATATTACAGGGTTTTTGTGTGAATCACCAGATGTTTCAAATTCTGATTCTCTGAATAGTGTTGTTGTTCGAAATTATTTTGCTGCTCAACAGTGCTTTTGTGCTCTCTTGCTCCAGGTATTTCTCTCGTGCAAATCCCTCCCTGAAACATTTTGCAAAAATAATGAAATAATGAATAGATTTTACTATTTAAAGAACTTTTTTTATGAAATTAGATTTCTGAAAATGATTTGCCGCTCATTTTTCAGTTTACCACTTTTTTTTCACTTCAAAAAAATAAAGTTGCTCATTTTTTTCCCGATATTCGGTGTGTTTTTAAACTAATAGCACTAGTGCATTCGGTAATAAAATTGCACTGGTGTGGTTAACAGTACATTAGAAATGATAACAATAACTCCTTTTTAAGGCACCAAAATTACTTTTAGGTATGTACACCAAATTTTATTGTTGATTTTTCTCAAATTCAGGGAGAAAATCTCATAATTATATCAAATGGAAAATCCTTCAAAATCCAACTCGTTCCATTATATTTCTCAAATTCCATCGCAGATTTCTCCCTATCCATCTCCAGACGTAATTACTTTATATTTTATTTATAGTTTCATTATCTAATTGAATTAATTTTTTATCCATGTCATTCAACTGAATAAAATTAATGTATACAAATTTGTAGGTTCATGAAGATTCAGAATCGATTTCATATGCACAAAATATTCAAATAGTTCCAAAACATTGGAAGTTCTATAAGGAGCAGCATACCTTAAGGCGGTTAGTAGATGAAAATGGGCAACCGCTTCACCTTGCCAATTGTAACATGCCCTCTTCTAGCCACAATCTTGGGAAAATGATGGTAATAATTGTTTGGTATAATGTAATTATTTCAACTTCAAACCAATTAATCATGAATTTACGTGCTTACTAATTGATATCATTGATTTTGTACTAAATATGTTCAAATATATTTTTTGAAATTATTAGGATTCTAGTGATGATGAACAGCCTACCTACCATCTTTTGTTGCACCCAAAAACAATGTAAAATCGAGAGAATGTTGAATTTAGAGAAAAACTCGAAGAGGAACAATACCAAGAATGGTTGAATCAACCACCTATTC
Source organism: Pinus albicaulis (assembly GCA_034641835.2). Lineage (NCBI taxonomy): Eukaryota > Viridiplantae > Streptophyta > Pinopsida > Pinales > Pinaceae > Pinus > Pinus albicaulis. The sequence goes on along the minus strand of CM076578.1, from coordinate 617,397,481 downwards.
AATTCCCACTACGTCCAGATTCACCAATTAGAAATGACTACAACAATAGTAGTTCTTCATAAGCTGGCAATGGAGGCAATCAAATAGAGGTTGGTAAGGATGATTACTTAAGGGATATGACTGCCATGGAGTCAATGTTTTTATATGCATTCCATAATTATGATCAGCTAGGGGATGATGTTCATATATCTGTGTTGAAGCCCCGAAAATCGGGTCTACAAAAAGGGGGATACCCACCCGGTCTGGACCTTGGTTAGCAGCTCCTTTTCCGTTTGGTGTAGTGGGTCCGACTGGGGATAATGGGACCAGTTTCCCAATTTGTGTGTGTGTGTTGAGAATAGATATTTCCTTTCTAAAAAAATTTCCTAAGTGAAATGCTTTTATTCTATTTCTAATCTAATCATATGCAAATTGTATTCTAATTAAAACAGAAATATCTAATTCTAAACTAAACCCGGGATAAGATCTTGTTTATGCGATCTAAAATGATTTCGAATAACAACTGATAATAAATATTATTCAACTGCTATAAGAAAATAATTCAATAAAGATGAACCACTTCATATAAAAAGTTAGATGAAACAGTTGTGGAAGACATATCGCATAATAAGCTATTCATACATTAAGCATAAACAAACAGTCATCACCATACAAAAGTGCCAAATGATAACTAAAGCATTCAAGCATCAATATATAAATAACTGAACATAAATATCACTTTTAACACAGAAGCAGAAAAAGTTAAGAGATAAAAGTACCATTTATAACTGGTTCTACTTATGAGCTAGAAGCAATAATGATTTATCTCTTCTCAATCCAACATCTACTAAGAGTACAGAAATGCAACATCAGTAGCAGATATTAGAGACAAATATCAATAAATCTCATTCCATTCATTCATCAAAACCTCCTCTGAGGGTGCAGAAGTGCATGTTCTGAGGATAAGTTTTTGACAAATTTCTGGACCCTTCTCTAAATGCATGAGAAGGGTTTAAATACTACTAACTAAATCTAATTATAGTTTATTACAAAAATTTTAGGATTCAGTTTAAATGACCGTCCTTTTTCTAGGCAAAAATAAAGTAAAACTAACACTAAATCTAAAACTAAAATTAACAACTAACTACTTGTGAATTTGGTCTTTGAATTTGCAAGCTTCCAGCATAGATTTGAGAAGAGGGGGCTGGCCGACTTCAGATTTAAATTGTCCCGAAAAGACGGAATCAGCAAGTGTGGGCGTGATCTTCTCAGCATAATTAATAATGCAATTAAGAGTACTGCATTGACTGTGTGGTTTTACTAGACACGTCCAGTAAGAATCCCAGTTTAATCTTGTTAATCCTTGAATTGATTTTGCCTTCTCCTCAACTTTCTGTTTCCACTCTGTTTGCAATTGTTGTGCTTGTGGTAGGTATCCCGGAATGGTTTCTGAAATTAAATTAACCTTGTGCAAATTTTCATTTACACAATCAGTAATGTGGCTTGCTACTGTAGATGCTGCCTCTGCTGCTTTTTCTGCCTCTCTGATCTGTGCATCCCATTTATTGAAAAGTATTTCTTTATGGCTGTCTTTGACAGTTGGTGCTCCTACTCTTTTTCCTTCCTCTGTCTTTTTCCATGCCAAATAATTAGTAACTCTTTCATTTGTTAAATCATAATCATGTCATAATTCTACGACATGATTAGTGATTTTATCACTTTCTTGACAAAAAGAGTTCCACTGTGAAATATTTTGGCATAATATATCTTGTTTTTGCAGCAGTTGATTATTCAAAGAAATAGACTCTGAGATAAAATCTGTAAGCTTGGGGTCGTCTTTATGTTTTTCTTGCATAATTTGTATTTGTTTTTCTTTTTCGGCCAAGCTTTTCTGATACCCGATCTTCATTTGCTGAAACTCTTGCTGTAAATTTTCGAATCGTATATGTGCTTCATTGTTGGCATGTGCGTGTTGCAATTGTTGTTGCAGAACTTGTATTTGATCCTCTTTTTCATTTAATAACAGCCTTACCTCAAATGCTTTGTCAATAGTCGTGGAGGCATAAGCTCCAGTTATCTGAGATAATTTGGTAAGATTTTCAGTGGGATCTATAGTAGGATCTTTCCATAAAACATCCAATTGTTTTGCATCAGTAGAGAGCGCACTTTCTAATTTTCTCTTCTTTCTTTGCTTCCTTACTACTGCTTTATGTTGCGGGCTGTAGAATATATCCAGAGGAAAATTTTCCTCTATTTTAAGTATAGGCTCAGTAGAGGGAGTAATGGTATATGTTCTTTTCCTGTGACATTGCCACTTATTTCTGTAACCAAACCTTTTTCTGTCTGTATAGGAGTTTGTATGTTCTGTCCTTCAACATTAATCAAATCATTAAATAATTCCCATTCTTTATCTAACTGAGTGCTGATAGATGGTTGTTTTACATTAAGAGGTGGAAAATTCAACTGTGGAGTAGTTGAAGCCTGTTGTTGTGAGAGCTCTTTTGATTGAGCTGTATCCTTCACTAAGCCTTCACTTTTATCCTGATCAGATTTTTTAGAATGTTCAGAAACTTCTTTATTAGAATTTGACTTAGACCTTTCTGAATCTGAGCTGCCACTGAGACTGACACTAAGAGTTGGTTCCCTTGCGGGTTCCAAATGCAAATTATCCAAAGGAATAGTAGTCAATCTTCTTTCTCTGTATATTTTAAACTCCTGAAATTCTTCTGGGGAGAACCTTGCTTGAGCTAAATTCAAAATGTCTTTAAATGAACATTTTTCTTGAAACATATCATCAAAAAGATCTTTTTCTCTAGAGAATACTCTTACTTTGACAACAGTGGTGAAATCCTTGACAATACCATATGGATCAAATAGCCTTCTTGGAAATTTAAACAATTTTAAACATGTAACATTGCTTACTTCCTTAAACGCGTGACCAACATCAAATAATGAAAATTCTTCGCAGGATACAGGAAATTGGGGCCAAATGGCTTTCTTTTTATCCTTTAATTATTTTTTCAAACCTCCGTCTCCACAGGTTTGATATGCAATTTCCCGAGCCATGAGTTTATCCGGAACATATAAGGGCAAAACATGAGGAGAAGCAACGCTTCCAAAAACCCTCACATAAGTAAACAATTCTTCTCCAAAACATCTTGCGACAGGGAGAATGTCTACTTCTGATTCAGGGGACAACCTTGGGGCATCCTTATTATACAACACTCTGTACAGAGGCAACATTATGCCATGGCAAATTTTATAAAAATGAGGAATGAATTTTGATTCCCACAACTCTTTGTGATAGACATGAATGGGAAAGGTATCTTGAATTGTCCATTTCCAACCCATTAAAGGGAACTTAGAAACAAAGCAGATTGAATCCATAACATAGGCAGATAGATAAAAAGGAGGATAAATCCTCTGAGACACAGTCCGTTTAGACCGGTAATTGAATATAGTCGTGGCTAGATTATCAGAAAATATTTTGGCCCAGTCTACAATGGTGGCATTAACGGCAGCATTCAATAAGGGAAGCCATTCAGGAAAAATCTTATTAATGTCAGGCTTTCCAAAAAGCCTGCATAACATAGCAGCAGCAAAAAAATATGGAGAGGTGAGTGAACCGGTACTGTACATACTGTGTTTATCTTTCTTTAGTGGTTCATCTCTTCTGGTCCATTCTTTAGTGCATTCTGCCAAATTTTCATTTTCCTTGGAAAATTTCTCCATAAATTGTTTGTTGTAAGTTGCCTGAGGCTCCGGAAAATGATACATAAGCCTCAAATCTTCTGGAGTAAACGACCGGATGAGTTCTTGACCTAGAGTTTTGAACTGTCTGTCTGTGATATCAGTGTTATCCAGCACCCATTTGACCATATCTGTATATGGAAGAATTCTTGGTCTTGCTGCTATCCGGTGTAGAAATGAACAAGCCAGTTCTGTAAGAGATGCTTCAGAGGAATTTCTTGAACCCGCGGTAGCCGCAACATCCATTACTCGGGTTTTCTTCTTCAAGAAAACTAAACATACCCTCCCAGGTGGTGATACCAGCGTCCTTGTTGCAAGCAGTGTCTGCATATAAGGAAGCCATCTCTTTATTCTCAGAACTCGGAGCTTTCTCTTTCTTTCCAGAACTTGAAGTTTTCTCTTTCTTTCCCATAATGCTCTGAAAATTGCTTTGTATAGTCTCCTGTTCTTCGCGCCTGCAGTTTTACGAATAATGATATGAGAAAGGTGACGGGATAGTTTTAAATGCTGAAGGCGTATGAAATATATTATTTAATCGTGAAATAAACCTTCGATCAAAACAAAATCCTTTTTCATTAATAATTGACAATCCATTCATTAACTTGACATTAAGGCGCATAATGGGTCTCGATTTACGAAAATATTTTCTTCGTACAACGAGCTTTTTTAATAATCTGCGATAGTGCGATCTGCGATTTGCTTTGCAATATCGCAAAATCGCAATATCGCAAATCGCAGTTTTCACAAATCAAAATTATTGCAAATCGCAACTTTTGCATCATCGCAATGTCGCAAATTGCAACTTTCGCAAATCGCAATCAGTAACATCGCGAAATCGTAATATCGCAAAATCGCAATATCGCAAAATATAACATATGAATAATATCCGTTAATATATTGTCCGTGATATGCGATTTGCGATAAATATTTTTCTGCATAGTTTTTTGGATCGCGTGTGATGGATGTGATATTCAAAGAAAGGTTTTATTCTAATCTATCATAAACTTAAGTTTAGTTTAAAGATTTTCCAAAGAAATTTCTTTAAGTCCATGATAGTAAGTTCTATTGAAAATGAAAAAAAACACCAATAAATTTTGGACTTTTAAACTAAGGGTTCCCACTTATTTAGTATTATTACTAATATTAAATAAGAAGGGGGGATGTTGCTGGCCACAACAATCTGATACCTTTTTCGAAAGCATTAAATTTGCTTCCACCACCCCTCTCTTTGGACCTAGTAGTTAGTCAAAGTATACCCAGTTGGGGACAAAGATGTTACTGTACAAATTGAAAGCAAATTTTGGCTTGTCAAATGCATGTTTATTGGAAATTTTGAGGTAATTAACCATCAAGTCCCTTATATTTTGAGAAATCTTGTCACACAATCAACATTACAAATGGTCAATTTTATGAACGTTAATAATATTGGCATTGTACATTTAATTTTTTCCATGACCAACTACAGGATATTCAAAGATAAGGTTCCTATGAGTGATAATGTCTTTCCCAGTAGCTGTGAAGAGGCAAAGAAATTGTTGAAAATGTTGGGTGTTGATTACATATCATATCATGCATGTCCAAACGATTGTTTTATGTAGAGAGTAGAATATGCAGACAAAGAGATATGTCTGAAATATGGGCATGACAAGTATGATAAATCAAAAAAGAAGGGTAAATCATGTGGTCCTCCTTTTATGATATTGAGGCACACGCATATAATCCCAAGGATTCAAAGGCTCTTTCGTTGCAATGAATTAGCTATGTGCACAGATGGCATGCCTCACACAGAAGTGAGTTGGGAGTTACGTGAATCCCAACAGATTCAATAGCCATGAAGCATATAGAGGACACATGGCCCATAAAATTCAAAAATGAAGTACGAAGTCTACGACCCAGTATAGCCATGGATGGCGTCAACCCATATTCCCTCCAGAACACCAACTATTTTGTCTGGCTTGTAGTAGTGATCAATAACAATATCCTCCCATGGTTGTACATGAAGAATGAACATCTTATGTTGGCTCTCATAGTCCCTAGTGTTAGTGTCAATCTGTACAGCCTATCACCAGTGATCAAATGGGCTCTTATCATGTCTTGTTGGGTTCTCATAGTCAAATTTTCATCATTTCATTAGGTCTTCAAGTAAAAATTTGGTCACTAGGTAGTATGTCTAGGGCTACTACCATTCCTTTCAAAATTTTCACATGTTGGTCCTTGTCATCACTCAGCTAAGTGTACCATCATTGTAAGGTCATCATCATCACTTTATTCATCATCATCATGATTTCATTTAGCTCAATGTCTCGATTAGGTCATTAGGGTTTGAGTCATCCAAAATCTATCATTCCATGCATAAAATCCAGCAATGGAGGAGTGGTAATAGTTAAATTTGCAACAAAGTTTGGTTTTAAATGTAATTCATGTTTCAATATGTAATAATTTCATCATGTTTCTAAAGTTTCAAAGAAAATGTCAAAGTTGCAAGTTTACAAAGAAAAGTGAAAAGGACATGTAGTGGGCCATCCCACTACCATGAAGAAAAGTAACCACCACAAGCTATAAAAGGCCAATTCAAGCTCATTTTTTCATTCACCTCATTGAATAATATATTCCATCCATCACCAAGTGCAAATTCAGCAAATTCAAGTCAAAAACACTCCAAATTTGGTGCCAAAAGCAGCCACGTTGCGCTTCCTGCCCTCCATGCTACGCTTTCTTCCCAATGCTACATTTTCTCTCCTAGAGGATTCTAAAGGATATAAAAGTGTCTATAATCAGTGGAGAAGTAAGTTACACTTAATTCAACCCCTCCTTACAGCTCAATTTCATTTTTTAGTGTGAAAACCCTCCATTGGCCTCTATGTTGTGTTTTAGTGGCTAGCCCTATTTTTTCAAAGGTTTCAAGGTAAACACACTCTCTTATAGAAATTTTACCCTCCCTCACACCCAAAATCATATAAAATAGCTTTCATACCCCTTCATTCCCAATTCCTAAGTCCTAAACCCTAAACCCTAGCCTAATTCTGCAAATTTGGGTAGTTTTCCTAGCTAGGACTGTGTAAAAAATCCCTAGCTAAATTCCCTTGCCCATTTCACTTCATTTCACTTCCTAAAGTTCCCTAAGACCCCCACCCATATCCATAAATTTTCCTACTCCCATATCCCTTCCCTAACCCACTCATTCTATACCTTTTCTCTCTTCCCCTATTTTTTCATATTAGGGTTTTGACCCTTGCAAACAACAAAATGGAGGAGAAGAAATCTTATAACAAAGGAGGATAGGTGATAAGAAATGATCCCTTAACCGCTCTTGAAATTATTTCTACACCACTATCCAAGCATTGTTTTCAAGAAGTAAGGTGTCTTCCTTTTTGTGAACTAGTTGAGAGAGACAAATACAATGCCACATTAACTAAATTGTTTGCCACTCAACTCAAAAGGGACCAAGTAAAAATTTCAGGGGTTACTTTCACTATATCAACTGGTATAGTAGTTGAGGCCACAAGGATACCTAATCATGGTGATAAATGGTTTAAGAATCAAGACCTAGACCTTCACAATTACTAGCCCTATCTCAAAAGACATTATAGACAAAAAATGAAGAATATTTTTCCTGTTGGGCACTTCCTTGATAAGTACACACCACTCATGAGGATCATCATGAAGTACTTCACCTATGAGGGAAAATTTTATAGATTATATGGGTATCTTTCCATACTTCTCATGCATTTCACAGGGGTAAAGCAACTTAATTTTTCCTATTACCTCTACAGAAGTTTAACAAATATGGCAGAAAAGGTCTAGCATAAGCAGAGCAGTCTTGAAAGCAGCCATTTCCACCATGCTCTAATCAAAATCATTGTTTTACACCACCTTGAACAGAAGAGCATCACTTGGTAAACTTTCATGCAGGCAGATGTCTTTTTGTCTTCTAGTAGCCAACTTACTAGCCCTATTTAACCATCATCTCCATCTAGATATGTGGAGGTTGGATCACCTAGCACATTTTGAGGAAGATTGAGGTCACTCAAACATACCAGAGAGGCATAAGGCTTGTCTTTGCTCCTCAGATTGAGGAAGGAGCCAATCCCACATCAGCAGAGCAAGGATTACCATCACAGTGTGAGACATCTATGCATGATGAGGAGCATGACTTTGACTTAGTAGACTTGGAGGCCAGTGAAGAGCATGAAAACCTATAGAGGGTCATCAAGGACAAATATTCTTAGACCAAAGAGCTCAAAGAAAATTTTGCAAGGGATAATTTCATCATTTCCTTCCTAGAGCAAGAAAACAATCAGTTGAAGGCATGATGTGAAAAGAAAATCAGTGGCTGATAGTGAAGATTTAGAGAAGAATGAAGAACAGGTGACAAGAAATATACCAAGGACCATGGGTCTTTGAATATAATTGCAGAAAGAAAGAGATAAAAATCCACCAGATGTAGAGTTGAGTTTTGAAGAAATAATAGTCATGGAAATCAATGAAAACAGGGAGTTTTGGCTTGAGAAATTCAATATTCACTTGGAGAAGCTCCTTGGAAAGGCTAAAAGGGACAACAAGATGCAAAAACACATGGTTGACCACTTCAATACAAGAAATCAGATTTGTAATTTCAAAGTCAAACAATTGCAAGCCAAACTGAAGGAAACCCAAAAAGGTCAAAAGGAGAAGGAAAAATTGGATATTCTTGTTGATTCTTCCCTAGTGGAATAATATACCTTATGACGCACCTCTCGACCAATTTTGAGGATTTTGGAGCAAATTTTTTTTTTATGAGAAATTTTGGTCAAAATTTGAAATTCAGAAACCAGTCATACTGGCAAAAGCGTAGCGTGGACCACACTGCACTTTTGTTGGGGGATCCACTGGAGGAAAACTTGGCATTTTTGGATTCCTCTTGATGATTACATCAATCCTATTATGTGGTTGGGCCATGTTAGCCACTTGTCGGGGATTAAAATGCCCAAAAACATGAAAAAAATCACCTTTCTACCCTATTTTTGGAGGCTTCACCACACTTTCTTAGTACTCTTGGGAGAATGAAGTTTTGGAGGTCTAGGATCCACATTTTTGAGTGCTTGATGAGCCTATCATGTATCAGAAATCCATAGCTTTCCATATCATCTTTTAGATCAAGATTTGGACACATGGAAAGCCTCCAAAAGTCAGTTTTCCTCACCTCACTACGCTTTCTCCAGATTTCGCTATGCTTTCTCTAGAAGGAAATTTTTACAGTGTGTTTGACATAGTTTGACCTTTTACCTATTGTAATACATGAATGATGATTTCATGAGGTGTAATTAATATGGTAAATAATGAAATAGGTTAGATACATGCTTGTTAATGTAATTTTGGTCAAATGTATCTATTTTCCTATTATGAGGTGAATTGGTTGACCTCCACTAGATATTAGGGTTTTGTTGAGCTTATCATGTAATGAGCTCCAAAACTAATGGATTCGGCCCTTGAGAGAGGGTAGATGTTGTTTTTGTCTATATCTATCATTTTTAGAGTCATTTGACTGATTGGACATCAAAGGATTGTAATCTTTGTAACTTGTACTTTCACTCTTATTCAGAAATCAAAGGATGGACTTGTAGCTATTATCTAGGAATTCATGTGAAGTGAGTTTATGATTATGTATCTTTTATGTTATAGTCTTTATTGAATGATATATAGCTCATCTTTCATATCTTGTATCTTTAGTGGCTTTCCTTACAGTTCATAGGCAGAATTCTATTGATTTAGCTATGTTTATATGGAAATATCATCTTGTGTTTTATGCTTCCAGTTTAATGAGTTCTTGAATGAAAATTCTCATTAAATCCCTCTAATTTTTCAGACTCACCACCATATCTACAAAATCCTAAACCCATCATAAATTCATTTCTAACTTGGTCCTTTATATCTTTGTATCTATAAACCCTTTGATACCTAGACCTAGCTACATGGTTTCATCCTTGATCCAGCATCAAACCCTAAAATATTCAAAACCTACCTGAACCTATCATATCTAGCCTAATATATTTCATGTCATAGTCAATCCTTGGTTGTGATATCATTGAGAGAGCCCTCTTAGCCTGGTAGGGATAGCTACTGAGTCAAAGTGTTTTGTGGTTATCTTTATCAATCTCCTTTTCATCCTTCAGAGAACTGGTGGTGTGCTAAAATTATGGCGATGTTTCCAGGGAACGAAGTGACAGATCTTCCATGGGTATACTATTACTTTTAATTGAATTATAGACCTATGGGTGATAGGCCCTAGTGTTCATGAAGGTTTATTCAAAGTTGCAGAGAACCGAGGTGCAGAAAACAAAGAACATTTTGGCTTCGAAAAGATACACAAGATCAAATCCTGATCCACATCCAGCTTCTCCAGTTGAAGATCCAAAGAAAATTATCAGAAAGCAGAGATCTCATCACTCATAGATTCATTCAAGTCCATATTCATTAGTAAGGTCTACATCATTACCTGCAAAAATATTATCCCTTGAAGATACTCCATTCGATCTGAAATTTGAATTATCTCTTTTTAGATCAAAGTCAAAAAATTCCTTGTCTAAAATAGTGTTTGATCCCTTGAGGTTGTATGAAGTTAAATCATTATCTGAAATAGTATTTGATTCCCTAAATATTGAATATAGCACATTATATGAAGAATCCAAATCTAACTCAGATTTTGATAGGAAAGTCTAAAGTCAATTTGATAGACTTGAAAAATTAGCCAACCAGCTCCAATACACATCTGAGAAATCTAAAATCCAGTATTAGCAAGAGTATTTGTTTACTCCAACACCGTCTCAATCAGTTGATGCCACCTCTTCTTCCAAACCTTCTACTTCATCTCCTCCTCATCATCCTTCTCAGACTACCCTTCCCATTGTTACTCCTACACCACACTCAGTAGGGTTCATGGTGATATTTGCACCTCTAGTTTCATCTGGTCAACTTGCACCTTTACCATAGGGCTATGGTCAAATAATTCCTCTCTTTGACTAAACCTCATAGATTAGTGCTAGACACCACCTAGTGAAAGTCACTGATTTCATTGATTTAGAAGAGATTGATGTATATGATGAAAATTTGAGGATCATTTCCCAAAGCTTCTCCGAGGATGTAAGAACATGGTTTCGTTCTTTGAATTCCCATTCCATATAAAATCCAGAGCAGTTAAGTGATGCAGTTATAGCTAGATGGGAATTGAAAAAGAATCCACTTCAAATTCTTTCCGAATATGAAAACTTAAAAAGAAATTCTAATGAGTCTGTTCAGGATTTTACTGCTCGATTTAATCGGGTATCTAACTCAATCCCCAAAGATATCAAGCCTCCTCCAGGTTTGGCTCTCTTGCATTATCTGGATTTTTTTTATCCGAATATGGCATACCAACTCTGAGAAACAAGTCTTGCAACACTTGAGGAGATGCAGAAAAATGAAGTTAGTGTCGAAGAAAATTTGACGATCAAAAAGTCAAAGACCAAAGGTGAAAGAAAGGTGACAATCAAGGAAGAACCATCCACATCCTCTGATGTCAAATTGGATACTCTGATTGGGACTATGGAGAGAATGGTGGATAGAATGTTTATCACTAAAAGGCAACTAGAAACTCAGGTTCGGAATCCTAATTTCCATGGTCAACAGCAAAAGCCTCAGTTTATGATTAAACAAAGGGAACAAAGAGCTCCAGAGTAGCCAACACAATAGCAGATCCACACTCCTTTGTAGTATAATTATGCTCAAGGGGTTGAAGAGGAAGAAGATATTTTGGAAGAGAATAATCTCTTCACAGAAGATGGACAACCTATTTTCCTTACAGAGGATGAATAATACATCGAAAAAATAGACTTACTAAAAGATGAGGACTACATGCTTACAAATGATGATGAGTTGGAGGTCCATTCTGATGATTATCAATGGGGTTATCTTAATGTTCTTAGCTCATAGTAGAGACAATATTCATTTAGAAAATGAGATTTTCCTATCACTCATATCTAAAAGAGGACAACTCAGCAAAAGATACCGAGCCCAAGAAAAATCCCCAAGCTAGTCAAAACAAGGGAAAGGAGCCTGCAGCTACAAATCAGACCAAGAAAAACCAAGCATATACAATTACACCAAACAAAGAGAAAGAAGGCCAAAAGAAGGAACCTGCAACAGAAGACCAACCTGACAATATGGACACCACTGTAAAACAGGTAGATAAATGGAATCCCTAAGTTGAAATTTTATATCCCCTTGACTGAGCTTGTGAAAAATAACCAATACAAATCTCATATTGCTAAAATTTTGAAAGTAGACCCTATATCAGATATGGTTAATGTTGAATATGATTAACCGAGCTCATTTTTGGTCCAGCCATAGATTTTCAACTAGAAGATAGTGAAGTTCCCTCGTTTTATCTCAGTTTGAGATTTCATCAATGTATCCTCCATAATTCCATGCTTGATTATGGAGCTTCTCATAACTTGATGCCAAAGGCCATATGGAAAATTTGGGCTTGGACATAAACCGACCTTACCATGATCTTTACTCTTTTGATTCTTGTAGAGTAAGTTGTCTTGGTCTTATAAAAGACTTGCTAGTTTCACTTGAGAAAATTCCTGCTAAAAATGTCTTAATGGATGTGGTAGTAGCTGATATACCTCTGTGGTATGGCATGTTTATGTCAAGGTCATGGGGATCAAAGTTAAGAGGTACTTTGCAATTGGTTTTTCTTGTGCCACCATCCCGGGTTTTGGGAAACTAAGGAAGTTGTACTGGGAGACAAAAATGAAGTACATGATCACCAGTAAAGAGAAACCAGAAAATCACCCTATCAATTATTTACATATTGATCTTGAGTCATTTATTTTTTTTAATGATAGTGGTTCTGATGATTTAGATAGTTAGATTATAGAAGTTGAGGAAATTCCAGAAATTTCAAATAGTGTCCGAGTAGTTTTGGATGAGAGACAAAGAAATCAGCCTAATACTTCAGAGAAAATATCAAAAAAAATAGAAAAAGGAGCTGAAAAAGGTTGAAAAAGTGGCCAAAAAGGAAGAAACAAATCAGACTACATAATTCCAACTTCCTAATGATGAGAATGGTCTTTTAACCATGGATTTCGACGGTGCCTTAGGGAAATATGGGACATGCATCGGAATCTGGATGCGTAACCCAATTCATCAATCAGGTAAAATTCCAAAAAATGTGAGATTGTGTTCCTATAAGTTAGCTTTTGACTGTTCCAATAATGAAGTTGAGTACGAGACACTGATCACTGGCCTCAAAATTCTGAAAAAGTTAGGTGCAAAGAGAATTTCTATTTATGGCGATTCTGAGCTTGTAATCAAATAGGTAAAAGGTGAATACCACACAAAGAATCCAAGGATGAGAGCATATAGAAATGTTGTACTTAACATTCTCAAAAATTTCCCTGAATATACATTGTCAGTCATTCCAAGAAGTTAGGATCTTATGGAAGATTCACTTGCCACAACAACAAGTAACTTTAAAATTCCCATATTCTCTAATAGGAAGTTTGAAATTCATGTCAAATACCAACTAGCTATTCCTGACAACTTGAGGTATTGGAAACTATTCTAGGGTGAAAAACAGGTGAATAATTTTTTGCAGATGGAAGGTGAGTTTGAAAATTCTTATATTGATGAATTATATGATAAACATGATTAAGTGATCGAGGCTACTCAGGATTATGTGTTATAGATGAAAGATAATAATATTCCAAGGGGTCTTGTACCTTTGGAAGATTTGTTCGATCAAGATGATGTTGCCAAAAAGCCGACCATGGTTCCTACTGAGAAAGGTGTCGAAAATGTGAATATTGGAACAGCAAACAATCCCCAAAATGGTTAAGTTGTCCAAGTCCTTATCTCCAGATATTAAAGCTAAATACATAGCCTTGTTATCTTAATTTTCTGATGTATTTTCTTGGGACTATGCAGATCTGAAATTATATGATAAAAATATGATCCAACATACAATTCTGGTCAAGCCTGATCAAAATCCCTTCAGAAAAAAGTTGAGAAGAATTAATCCAAGATTGTTACCATCAATAGAGAAAGAGGTAAATAGAATTTTTAAAGCTCGTATCATTGTTCTAATTAAATTTTTAGAATGGATGTCACATCTTATTCTAGTGAGAAATAAAATGGGAGAAATATGTCTTTGTATTGATTTCATAAACTTGAATAAGGTGTCTTTAAAATATAACTATCCCATTCCTAAGATGGACCATATCCTACAGAGAGTGGTTGGGTCCTCTAGAATGTTGCTTCTTGATGAATATTTTGGATATAATAAGTTCTTAGTGCATAAGTATGACCAAGAAAAAAAATCTTTCATGACACCTTGGGGCACATTCAAGTATGCTGAAATTCCATTTGGGCTCAAGAATGTGGGAGCCACTTTTTAGCGGACGATGGAAATTGCCTTCAAAAATGAAAAGGATTTTTTCCTATTAGTGTACCTTGATGATCTAGAAGTTTTCTCCCATTCTGATGATGAGAATTTATATCATTTGAGAGTTGTATTTAAAAAGTGCAGGAAATTTGGGATTTCACTCAATCCAAAAAAGAGTCTTTTGGCCATGGAGGAGGGCAAGCTTCTTGACCATATCATCTCCAAAGATGTTATCTATATTGATACTTCCCGGATTGAGGTTATTCAGCAAATATATTTTCCACGCAGCAAGAAGGAAATCCAAACCTTTAATGGTAAGATGAATTTCTTGATGAGATTTTTCCCAAATCTTGTCGAGCATCTTTGAGAAATGACCAATATGCTTAAAAAGGACAATGAGGTAAGGTGTTCATAGGATGCTAAAAATTCATTTAATTCAGTTAATTTTTCCTTGACAACAACTCCTATTTTGATCAGCCCTAAATATACGATTGATTTCATCATATTTTCATTTGCCTCCAAACATACTTTAGTTGTTGTTTTGATGCAAAAGAAGGATAAGCCTGAACATCCCATTTCCTTATTCAGTCGTACCATTAGAGATGTTTCCCTTAGATATAACATCATTGAGAAGCAAGCCTTGGCCCTGGTAAAGGCATTGAAGGATTTTTGAGTGTATATCCTTCATTCACACATTCTAGCCTATGTTCCTAATGCAACAGTGAAGGATTTCCTAATGCAAACTGATCTGGAAGGGAGAAGAGGAAAGTGGATAGCATCTATGTTAGAGTATGATCTCAAGATCAAGCCTAAAAATCTAATAAAAGGTCATGGATTGGCCAAGCTAATGGTTGAATCCAATTTACATGCACTTGAAATCAATCTCATTTTAGTTTTGTCTAAAGAAGAATATGATGGCTCACTCATGCAGGTATCATAATTTTTTCTCTCATCTCCTTGGTATGCCAACATCATTTATGTTCTTCATCATCTTAATCCTCCACCAGACATGTATAAAATTAAGGGTAGGTCATTAAAATTAAAAGCTTCCAAGTACTGCATTTTAGACAGCGCTCTATATTGGAAATACCTAGGAGGTGTCTTACTAAATTGTCTGGTAGAAAATGAAGCTGAGGAGGTAATGACTTATTTACACAAGGGAGATTGTGGAGTGCATTTGTTTTGGAAAACTACAGCAAATAAGGTGTTGAGAGTTGGATATTATTGGCCTACTCTCTTTGCAGATTTGTATAAAACCATGATGAGTTGTCACAAATGCCATATATTTCATGGTAAGAGGAAGTTGATCTCGTTGCCTTTGCATCCCATATTCGTGCAAGTGCCATTTCAGAGATGGGGCCTTGATTTCATTGGAGAAATCCACCCTTCATATTTATCCCAACATAAATGGATATTTATAGCTACCGACTACTTCACCAAATGGATTGAAGCAATACCAACAAGGCAAGCTACAAATTTAGTCATTATTCAGTTTTTGGAGACTAAAATTTCATCTCGTTTTGGTTGTCCCCAAAAAATCATTACAGGTAATTCCACTACATTCAATTCCAAGAAAATGGTTGAGTTTTGCGAGAAATACAACATCAAATTGGGTCACTCAACCGCATGTTGTCCGCAAGGTACTGGATTAGTTGAATCTTCAAACAAATTTTTAGTCAACATTATAAAGAAGATGTTGGAGGCAAACAAGAAAAAATGGCACAAGAAACTTATTAATGCTTTGTGGGCAGACAGAGTGAGTAGAAAGAAGCAAATAGGTATGTCTCCTTTTCAATTGGTATATGGAGTCAACACAGTTTTCCCTACATCACTTGTATTCCCCGTTATGAAATTACTACAAGAAGCAAGTAGTGAAGTGAATGATGTGCAATGCCGAATCAATCAAATGATCCATCTTCAGAAAACCAGGGATGAGGTGTTTCAAAACACCTCTAAGATTCAATAGATAATAAAGAAGGTATATGACTGCAAGACAAAATCATATGATTTCAAAATTGGTGATGTGGTCCTCCGTTGGGATGTTAGAAATGAAGAGAAAGGGAAACACGGTAAATTTGAGAACTTATGGAAAGGGCCATATAAAATTTCAGCCTTAAGAGGACAGAATGCTTATCTATTAGAGGAAATGAATGGATAAGGTTACATAGGAAGACCAGTCAATTATAGGCTTCTCAAGCACTACCTTTTCTGAGCAGATTTCTGAAGTTTATTAATTCCATTGTGTATATCAGTTTAATTTTTCTACCAAAGTGTGAAGTAAATAATCATCAAAGCTTGGAGCCCGAATTTAAGGCCATAAAGTTCCATTGATTTTCTTATATTTTCAAAGTTTATTAAAAGTCAAGTCAAATCAGTTTTGAGTCATTTTTCATTATTTACTCTCATATTTTCGTTTTGACTCCATGCCCAATGGTTAGGCTACTTGGTCTGCAGTTTTCTTGACACCTCCAAGGAGCTTCCATCCTCAGTTGGAGCCAATGTTAGTGTCAGTCTGTACATCCTGTCACCAATGATGAAATGGGCTCTTATCATGTCTTGTTAGGTTCTCATAGTCAAATTTTAATATTTCATTAGATCTAGGGCTATTGCCATTCCTTTCAATATTTTCACATGCTGGTCCTTGTCATCATTCAACTGAGTGTACCATTATCCTTAAAGTAAGTGAATATAATAATTTTTCAAATCATGTACATGAAATTTCTCCCGCACACTTTAAGGCAAAACATGTACATTTGTCATTTACATTTCTCCCACACACTTTAAGGAAAACTTTAAGGAAAAACATGTATATGTGTCATTTCTCCCATAAAATTTTAGGCAAACTTTAAGGCATGCCTTTTCTATGTCATTTTATGTCATTTCTCCCATAAACTATAAGGCAATGTCATTTCTCCCATAAACTATAAGGCAAACCATATACATGTCATTTCTCCCTTAAACTCTAGGCAAGGAAAACTTTAAGGCATGTCATTTTTAGATGTGATTTCTCCCATAAATTTTAAGGAAAAATTTAAGGAAAACCATGCACATGTCATTTCTCCCACAAACTCAAGGCTTTCTCCCATTAATTCAAGGAAAAATAAAGTGGCTGAAATTTGATAGGATTTTAGTCTGTCTATTGAGTGTTAACTTCTACAAGTTCTACAGGTAGAGTCTGTAAAAGGCTAGGTAGCCTCTAGATATCATCTTTTCTCATAGGTGACATATCCAGTAAATTCCCCTACAGTCAATCTCTGGAACAGATCTAAATAGAAGTTCTTCATTGTAATATCCATTTCTGTACATGCCATTTCTCCCATAAAATTTTAGGCATTGGCTAGTGTTTTTGTAACCATGTACATGTCATTTATATGTCATTTCTCCCATAAACTTTATGGAAAACTTTAAGGCAAACCATATAGTACATACATGTCATTTCTCCCATTTCTCCCATAAATTTTAGTAAGTGCATAAAAATAATTTTGCAAACCATGTACATGTCATTTATCCCACACACTTTAAGGAAAACTTTAAGGCAAACCATGTACATGTGTCACTTCTCCCATAAAATTTTAGGCAAAATTTAAGGCATGCCATTTCTATGTCATTCATTTGTCATTTCTATATCATTTCTCCCATAAACTATAAGGCAAACTTTAAGGAAAACCATGTACATGTCATTTCTCCCTTAAACTCTAGGCAAGGCAAAATTTAAGGCGTGTCATTTTTAGATGTGATTTCTCCCATAAACTTTAAAGAAAAACATGCACATGTCATTTCTACCATACATTTGCAATAAATGTTAATTTAATATATTTTATTGAATTTTTTTTTCAGAGATAAAAAACCCACTAAATATGGTTGAAAAATGGACATTATGCATAGTTGTTTTTTGTTATCCCAATCCAGGGAAAGAAGTGATTACATATGTGCTTTGCAATATTACGACTAACAAGGTCCTCCAAAGGAAAATTAATTTACCGGGAAGAACAACAAACAACGAGGAATATTATATTGCATTGATAGAAGGCTTGGGAATAGCCAAGGAGTATGGATCAAATGGCATTGTATTTTTTACCAATTCTGAACTTGTGTGCAACCTGATGAAAGGCGTGTACCAAGTTAAGAAAGAGAGGCTAAAACAACTGCATGGAAAAGCAAACAATATTGTTAGCCAATTTCATTTTTTTAGTATAAGACATTGTACAAATGTTAGTAAGATGTCTGCTGATATATTGTGTGGGGAAATGCCAATCCAAGATTCATCTCTCAAATATGAATTAGTGTTGAAATTCTCTTCTTCAAAAATTCAAGATTTATCTCTCAAAGATGAATTGGTGTTGAAACGCTCTCATTCAAAATTTATTGATGGACATTCTAACATATTTTTGATATGTGTGTGTCTTTTACTTATAAATGCGTATTTTTTAATGACCTTTTGTTTTTTTCAATTATATACCAAGTGTTCTCCCACCATGTAAAGTGGAACATGGTGAACTTCACATTTTCAACTTGGTGAACTTCATATTTGCAAATTGATGAATTTCACATTTTTATAAAATTATAATGTGAGGACTTAAACAAATTGCTGTTTAAATGGAGTTTCACACTTCATTTTTAATGACCATGTTTTTTTTCCAATTATATACCAAGTGTGCCCCCACCATGTAAAGCGCAATTTGGTGAACTTAACATTTTTATAAAAAACAAATTCTTGAATTGAGTTTCACACATCAATTAGTGCTTTGAAAGTTGTGTTTTACATAATTTGTGTCCACTAAATTACATTAATTTTTTGAAATTTATTTTGAATTTATTTTAAATAGTAATTTAAAAATAATTTTAAATGTCCACTGTAGATATATCTACATATATATATCATGGAGGATGAAAGACGGAGATCAATAGAATCTCATATCTCTACGAGAGAGGGGTATCAAGGATCGATGGATGTTCGTGGTATTTAAATATAATATTATCTCCATACATACATGTATTTACATATGGAATTGATTTTTTATCAATTTTGTGAGTTAAATTAGTTGTTAATAAGTTTCATTTTTTATTTTTTAGGAGGTAGGAGGACAAGGGTGTCTACTCCATCAATGGAGCATGGCCATGGTTCATGCAATCATGGTATGGTTCACGCAATTTAATAAATGAATATGTACATGTATTTATATGTATGAATGTATTTTTGAATTGATTATAAATTCATATCTTTTTATGAAGCTTCTCTCTCATCTCATGAGGTTGGTGGTGGTACACATTCCCTTGGAGGGCCATCAATAGGTGCTTGTGAATTTCATGAAGGTGGTGATATGCATTCCCCCATAGGCCAATAAATGGATGGTCATGTTGGTTCTCGACCAATTAGTGGTCGTTCTGGTTCTCAACAGTCTCAGGGTGGTCAAGATGCTAGCCAACCATATCGAGGTGGCCATCAATCTAAATATTATTTTCATTCAATTTGTACAAATTGTTTACATGTCTTTTTAATATGCAAAATTTTATATATTGATGTTGAGGGTGAAAATGTTGCTCCAAATGTTGCTCGAAAAATACATAGGACAGAACGCATCATTCAAGAAGAAGGTTGTACACCAACCACGACTTATCTGTCTGACATTTCTGATATACCTTGGGAATCAAACATGCAGCAATGTACCTTACAAACGTGTCAAGATCTCTATTCAAAATTGAAGAGATATATCATGGCTTTGACTCTCCCTACTGAGAGTCAACAAAGCCTGGAAATAGTTTACTCGCTCTTTAAGTGAACTATTAGATGTGTACCTAAAGCTTGGGCCAACCACTAATACTTTTGTAGAAGTTATGAGAAAAAGAAAGAAAACAGTGATGGGTCTTGATACATGAGAGGTTTTTAAACAAAGAGTTACAACATAAATGGTCAACTCTATGTTTAATTTAAAATAAAGGCTAAAAAGAAAAATGCTAAAGGTGCAATATTTCAAGCACCCTCATATAGCTCACTATTTGTATGATAGAGACCTTGCTTCCTATGGAAGACTCTCATGGAATGACGAGGTTCTGATTTATTTTGAAAAAATATTTTATGAAGAATTATTTTTTGGAATGAAACCCAAATATAATGACCTTCCCTCTGAATTTTTTGGTCCTAGGAAAGGTCGATTGTGTGACTGTAGGAGTGCTAGGTGTGATGTTGAGTTGCCTTTCCCTAAGCCACCATTGGCTAGTCGACCTCTTCATGTCAAAACTTTGCGGTCAGAGATGGGTGCCACTTCTCAAATTAGTCGAGAAGCAAAGGATGCCATCATTAACAATGTTCAAAGTGGATTGGGTGGAGTTGATGTTTGTCTGAATCGACAAAGAGAACGTGAGAATGCACACATTATTTTTTTGTATTATACATATGAAGAGATAGACAACATGAGTGTTGAATATTTCAGAACATATGCAAAGAATTGTCGCAATGGTTGGCAGGACCTAATTATTCATGAGCAAGAGGGCATGGGAACGGTATGTATTAATGGTTAGGGTGATTATTTTAACACATGTAAAATTTGTAATAAATACATATATACATACATTTATTTGTATACATTAATCTAACAAAAATGTATCATTATATGTTAAAACCATTTTCATTTGTCAAGCTTGATGAATGAAGATAATGTTAATATCACGGTCGGAGCCTCCAGTTCACACAATCAAGATGGGTCTCACCATCAATCACACAATAAATATGGTTCTCACCATCAAGATATGTTGGAAAATGTTAGTGTTTTTAAGTGAACATGATGATGTACAAATATTTTTATCCATTATTATATATATCAAAACATGATGACATGTTTTTAAAATAAATAGTTGTGCACAAATGTACAAGTATATATAATTAAATGTTAACAGATTATGATTCCGTACGATGTTTTTGGGATGGTGGTACCTTCTTCTTCTTTGGGAGATTTTCCAAATCCATCATCACAAGTATGAACAATTTTTCACTTTTAAATATGTTTTTAACTTATATATTCCAACTCAAAAGGTCCATTAAAAAATGAGATCTCTAGATCTTGAGTTATTTTAAATTTTTTGGTTTTTAGGTTTTTGGAGATTTTCTTTTGGAGCCAGCCTTAGGAGATGTGCCAGTTCCACCATTACAAGTATTCAATTTTTCACTTAAATATTTGTTTAAGTTATAAGTTATAAATTGAAGTTCAAAAGTTTTATTATAAATTGAGATCTAGATCTTGAGTTATTTTATACTTTTTAAAAATTTTGAATTTTAGGTTCCTGGAGATGATTTCTTTTCTCCACAGACTCTAGCGATGGAGTGTATGATGGAGATAGGGACATCCACACCATTTGAACCATTTGAACAAGTTGTCTAAATTTTTTTTAATATTATTGAAAATTAGTTTATATATGTGCATTTTCATTTGAAAATTTTTAATATATATATATATACTTGTACATGTATATTGTATAGTTTGTTGTGGAAGATGTTCATGTGGAGGAAGTTGGACGAGCAACAAAACACAATGGAGAGGGAACCTCATGAGGTATTGCATGGTTTTTTTTTTCATTTTTTTTTACATGAAGTTCTATATTCTCATTCAATTTTAAAACATTAAATTTTAATGTTTGTACACATTGTGTACATGTTCCCCATGCTTCACAGGATAGCTCGAGGATCATGACTTTGTTGGGAGAGACACTACATCCATCTGTATTTGTTGGATGATGCACATGTGTGCAACATTATATTTGATAGATCTGGTGTTAAATGGACGAAAGCTCATTAGTCTTATCTGCGTCTGCAGTCATATATTTACTTTTTATATATAACATACTTGTAACACTATATATATATATATATATATATATATATATATATATATATATATATATATATATATATATATATATATTAAAAGAGAATCCATACAGATGAAATAGATTATAGAAGAGAGGAATAACCTGTTTCTGAGTTTTTTAATAACCCAACGTTTCGGACTTCCTAAGTGAGTCCATCATCAGGGGTAGACGCCAAATTTACTTTGGAATGCTGAGAGGAATAGGGCAAATTAATAGAAGAATAAATAGTGAATAATGAGGAGTTTATAAAGGCCGGTTTTGATGAATGATAATTATAAATTCATCTAATTTTAATTTAATTATAAAATAATTTATTTGAATTATGAATTTATTTAAAATTATGTCTCAATTTGAAATAATTTATAATTAATTAATCTACTATTTTATTTTAATTTATTTTAAAAATAATTTATAATTAATTAAACTACTATTTTGTTTGATTTAATTTAATATATTTAAAATAATTTATATAATTAATTAATCTACTATTTTATTTTTTTTATTTTTTTTATTTTTTATTTCTTTGATTGAAATATAAGGTATTAAGAGAAGTTGAATCTTACTTGAATTAAAAGTAAAAAAATTATTTATATTTAATTTGTTGTATTTATTTATTTATTTATTTATTTATTTATTTATTTATTTATTTATTTATATATTTTTAATTTTAATTTTATTTATTTATTTATTTATTTATTTACTTTTTTTTTTTTTTTTTTTTTTTAATAACATGTTGCATTCATACCATGTTATTATTATATTTTAATGTCTTAAGAGGTTTGATGTATTAAGGGTTTCCACGTGTTGCTAATAATAAGTCCATCATCATGATTTATGTTGTTCCTCTTTTTTTCAATTTCTATGGCTTCTTTGATTTTTCTGTTTAGGTAATGGTCCTCTTTAGAGACAAGCTTGGCATCCTCCATTCGTATGTAATTTGAGGATGAGAAGGCATGCTCTGCTAAGGTGGATTTGGCCGTTCTGTTCCGAGATAAGTCAGCAGCATGTTCTTTTAGTCTAATGTTAAGGGATCTACTTGTTTCACCAATGTATTCTTTACCACAAGAGCAAGGTATAATTTAAACTCATTTTTGTAGCCTAGGATTTATAGGGTCCTTAGCAGAGCCTACCATATTTAAAATAGTATTAGGGGGGAGTGAAGGCAATCTTAATGTTATGTTTGTTAGGTATTCTAGATATTTTATCAGTTGTTCCTTTTATGTAAGGTAAAGAGATTTTAAGGATGTCAAAGGCTCTTTTTAAGTTATTTTTATTAAGGGTTTGGTGAATGGTTTTGTTGATGACATGTTTATTATATCCATTCTGTTGAAAGACATAGCGGAGATGGTTTATCTCATGTTCTAGGTGGTGGGAGTCTAAAATTATGGATGCCCTAGTTGTTAAGGTTTTGATGATGCCGATTTTTTGTTTAGGGTGGTGATGTGAGACAGCATGAAGGTATCTATCTGTGTGAGTATTTTTTCTATAAACTTTCGTGCTGAGTTTTCCTTCTTTTTGTTAAAAGGATGTCTAGGAAAGGTAATTGGTTGTCCTTTTCAATTTCAATGGTAAATTTGATGTGATTCGAGAGACTATTAATGTGGGCTAATAAATCATGTAATTTTAATATACCATGGGTCCATTTTGCAAATATATCATCTACATATCTTTTCCATTCTTCAGGGGTGAATGGAAAGGATTTGAGGGCTATTTGCTCAAAATGTTCCATGTATATGTTGGCAATAATAGGAGATAGAGGAGAGCCCATAGCTACCCCATGAGTTTGTTCATAAATAATTCCATTGAAGCTGAAGAAAGAAGATTTTACACATAACTTTAAGAGGTCTATTGTCTCGCTATCTGTGATAGTTTTTAAAATGTTGATGACTTCATCTATAGGAATCATAGTGTAATGGGAGACAATGTCAAAAATTACCATGAGATCCTTGTCTTGCATGTCAAGCTTTTTGGTCCATTGAACAAAGGATGCAGAGTCTTTGATATGTGACGAGGTGTTTCCAGCAAGGGGGTGAAGTTTTTTGGCAAGGTATTGTAAGAGGAGGTAGGTAGGTGAACCAATAATATTGACTATGGGTCTTAGGGGAATGCCTGCTTTATGAATCTTGGGAGCACCATATATTCTAGGGGTGATGGAGCTGGAAGGGGTGATTCTCTTTTTTATGATGGTATCAAGAGAAGAATATTTTATTTTTTTGGTTACTTCCTTAAGAATTTTAGCAATAGGATATTTATTTAAAATTATGTAGCAACCACTGTTGTTTAGGTGATATTCCATTTTCTTTTTGTATTCAACCCTGTCCATTATTACTGTTGCATTACCTTTATCTAATTTTAGGATTATTATATTTTTATTATTTTTTAGGTTTTTTAGAGCAAGTTTTTCTTTTTTGGATAAGTTACATGGAGGATGCTTAGCATTTTTAAGGATTTTAACAGTTTCTTGTCTTATTTCTTCGGCTTTGATAAGGTTAAGATCTCTTCTGGAAATTTCTATGTTGCTAATTATATTGTCAATGGGAATTTTATTAGGGGTAATGGAAAAGTTTAGACCTTTATGAAGAAGGGACAAAGAAGCTCGGTCTAAGCTAACGTTGGATAGGTTTACCACAGTGGGATTATTAAATCCGTTATTGTTTGGGTTGCTGAGGGATGGGTTAACATTATCAATGTGCGAGTTGCTAAATGGGAGAGAGATAGTGGGGAGTTCTGAAATTTTAGTTGCGTGATCTACCTATTGAGAGGTGAGGTCTCTAGGTGAAGAGTTAAAAGAGACGGAGGCTAAGTTATTAGGTGGATTGGAGATAATGGGGCGGGAGTTTTCTGGTACAGAGAAGTCAATTTCTCTGACAGAATCATTGAGACTATTTGATGTTGAATTCTTCATCGGATCATTAATCGTTGGGATATTTTCTGCAATCCCTGTGATATTATCTTCAAACAGTTCTGTCTGCGATCGAGGGACTGTCATGTGCAAGCCATCGGAACTCGAGTTTTCTGGTGCAGAGATGTCAACTTCATTGACAGAATCATTGAAACCGTTTGATGTTGAATTTTTCGTCGGATCTGCGTGGACATTAATCGTTGAGATATTATCTGCAATCTATGTGGTATGATCTTCAAATAGTTCTGTCTATGAGGGAGGGACCGTCATGTTCAAGCCATCGGAACTCATTAATTTGACTTCATCCTGCACGCCAAGGAGATTAGAAACGCGGTTAATGATTTCAATGTGTGAGTTGTTTGGGTATGGGAGAGAGATAGAGGGGAAGTCGAGAGGTTTATTTGTAGAGGATAGGTCTATCGGTCAAGTGCTAAAAGAGATAGAGGCGGAATTTATGGGCATATTGGAGATAATGGAGCGGGTGTTAATGTCGACTTTTATAACATAATTGTTGAAACTGTTTGATGTTACGTTGGGGTCTGCGAGGACATAAACCCCAGTGATATCATCTTCAATCTCTGTGCTATTGTCTTCTGAGGGAGGGACAGTCATGGGCGGGTTTAATACACCAGAGTTCATGAATTTGACTACGTTCTATACGTAGAGGTGATCAGAAATGCTGGCGTGAGGAGAATTCTGGTTACTACCAGAGAAGCGGCTAGAGAGGGACAGCAACCCCTAATGATGGACTCACTTAGGAAGTCCGAAACGTTGGGTTATTAAAAAACTCAGAAATAGGTTATTCCTCTCTTCTACTATATATATAGAGATATATATATATATATATACAAATTTTGGACATATTTTATTGTTTGGATATATATATATATATATGCAAACAATAAAATATGTCCAAAATTTGTATCTCACATGAAATATATATATATAGTTTTAAACTACATTTTCTCTTTTCATGGATAGTTACATTTGGCATGTGATCACAAAATGAATCTCTAGATGGAAATTTCAAATTACATTTTCACAGTGTGTATATTTTGGATGGTTGAACTACATTTGGCATGTGATTGTGATATAATGCTTTGTTTTTAAAATTCAAGTTGTCATTTTATAAACTTGTTAAAAATATAAAATGAATCTCTCTAGATGGAAATATCGAATTACAAACCATATTTTAGATAGTTGAACTACATTTGGCATGTGATATAATGTTTTGTTTTTAAAACTCAAGTTTTGGATGGTTGAACTACATTTTTCATGTGAAGTAATGTTGTGATATAATGTTTTGTTTTTAAAACTCAATTTTTGGATGATTGAACTACATTTGGTATGTGATTGTGATATAATATTTTGTTTTTAAAACTCAAGTTTTGGATGATTGAAATACATTTGGTATGTGATTGTGATATAATGTTTTGTTTTTATTGGATAGTTGAACTACATTTTTCATGTGAAGTAATGTTGTGATATAATGTTTTGTTTTGAAAACTCAAGTTTTGGATGGTTTAACTACATTTGGCATGTGATTGTGATACAATGTTTCGTTTTTATTGAATATTTGAACTACATTTGGCATGTGAAGTAAGGTTTTGATATAATGTAAATTGTTTTTAAAACTCAAGTTTTGGATGATTGAACTACATTTTGCATGTGATTGTGATATAATGTTTTGTTTTTATTGGATAGTTGAACTACATTTTTCATGTGAAGTGATGTTGTGATATAATTTGTTTTGTTTTTAAAACTCAATTTTTGGATGGTTGAACTACATTTGGCATGTGATTGTGATATAATGTTTTGGTTTTATTGGATATTTGAACTACATTTGGCATGTGAAGTAATGTTGTGATATAATGTTTTGTTTTCAAAAATCAAGTTTTGGATCTATTGAACTACATTTGGCATGTGATTGTGATATAATGTTTCAAGTTTTTTTTGGATAGTTGAACTACATTTTGCATGTGTTCAGTAAAGTTATGATATAATGTTTTGTTTTTAAAACTCAAGTTTTGGATGGATGAACTACATTTGGCATGTTTTGTTTTTAAAATTCAAGTTGTCATTTTACAAACAAAAAAAAAGTTCACATGAATATATGTACATAGAAATGATTTAAGTACATGTTTGAATATATATATATATAAACAATTTCACAACATTCTAGGTCTTCTTATATGTGTCAAACAATCATAAAATTATAAAATTGCATTCCAGAACATATACATCCAGTACATGCAACATTTTTCATCAATGCACATAGAAAATCTACTTTCAGTTGGTAGTAAACTAGAAATTAAAAAACATGTACCACACATTTTTCATTCAAGAATGAATATTATATAATTTAATTCTAATAGACACGCACATCTAAAACAAAATCGTGCAACTTCAAATTTGCATTATATAAACTATGCTAGATACACAAATATGTACATTTTGAAATAATGACATTATGACAAATCATACCAGAGAATGTATGAAATATTTTAGGCCAGATAATCTAGACATGTGCATGTGTACACATGTATAAATTACTCGTGTGCATGTACCAAAACAATGTACATGTGCAAACACTTTCACAGATAACATAACAAGGTAGTTCAATTTTTAGTTGAGTTCTAGATGTTATAAAACATGAATCCAAAGAGAAGAAATTGTTGGGTATTTCAATCAAAAAAAATCCAATGGAATTCCATCTTCAATGATCCATTCATGATCGGTTTTTTACGTTTTCCATTTCTTAATTTTTGTTTTCTTCTTTGATTGAACTTCTATCAAATTTATGTGTGTTGCACACACCAAGTGACTATATTGACAACTTATGACATCATGTTCATAGTCTTGAAAGTAAACAAAATTCCCACTTTGATTAGTTTGTCTGAAAAAAATAACCTTTCAGTATAATATACCCTCTGTCATATGTAAACCTGTGATCATTATAGTTTTGCAATAATTTCATCTTTCATTCAATGCAACGCATCAAATAATACTTCACATTTTCATTGTCGATAGTAGGTGCAATTACAGCAAAAAATCCTCCTACACAATAAAACAAACTTATGTATTTAAATTTAGATCATAATTAACATGAAAAAATAACTTTAAAATTAACATACATGTACTTGATTTTATTATCTATTTCTAGATCTCTATCATTTGAAATCAATTCAAATGTTACTTTCTCTAACAAGATCAAAAACTCGATCACCATCAGATGATATTGTAGTCTCCTCTCATTGCATTTCTTCAAACATTGCAACAGACATTTTCCCCTTTGTATTTAGCTTTGTATGTTGCCAATATTTTGCATACAATTTTTTTTCACAAACATCATTGGATTTTGTGTTGTCTATGCAAACATGAAAAAAACAAAAATATTTTCTTTTATCCAATGCAAACACATTTTTGGACAACTTTGTTTTAATTGAATGCAATTTTCGAGTCCCTTTTATTGTTTCAACATCATTTCCATTCGATCTATCTACATCTTCGACCCCAATATGCCAAAAAAACATATATGTAAAATTCAAAGAATAATATAATTATGATATCAAAATACCATCAAAGATAATCATTGTGATCAATGTACACTGTTTAAAATTGGATATCCAATAAAAATTAAATTGAATGTACCTTCGTACTTTCCTTGATCGGTTAGTCTCATGGCTTAGTGTAGCGATTCCTCATTGAAAAAAAAATTTAGCATCCACAAATCGGTTTACAAAGGGGTCCATTTGATATATTCAAAGTGCTCATTTTATGCATACCCCTACACCATCATGTTCTCCTTTTCCATAACCAGTCTCAAAGAAATTCCAACAATATTTAATGCGGGTTTTCACATGAATACAACACAACCAAGAGAATGACCGTGAATATTTGAATTGACCTGCGCATCTATCTGACCATATCTAATGTTCATTGAATTTTATTCGATGACTTTTCAAGGAGTCATAAATCTTTCCAAAACAGTGTTGTACAAAATATGTATCATGTGTACAATCGTCATTGATATAAAAGTGATATTCTTTAATAACATGTCAATTTTCATTGGTGCTATATATATTATCAACATTTTATTTAGCATGTCTATATAGAATATGGATGAGCATGTAGACTTGGTCAGAATGATAGTATTCACTCTGAATTTCTTTTTTTGGAACAAAAGTGTAGTTTTCTGCAAAATCAATTACTAACAAAATGGTCCCTGGTGGAAAAAATTCACGATATTTTTTGAATTGCAAGTCCTGCCATCGAGCTCTATGGGAATGCTTGGTGTATTTATAAATTTTTTCCTCAAACTTTCTCAAAAAATATAGTAAATCAATTATTTTAGCACTTGTAGTACTACTTGAACCTTGAATCGATGTATGGATATATTCATGTCTCTTCCATTTCACTTTCATGTTGGACAATGATTGATCATTTATATCAATACGATATTTGTTTTGAAATTTAGTTAAATTTCCACAATCATTGCATTTTTTACCACCAACACGTTTCTTTCATAAAATAATTCACGGCTTTCTCTTCCACATATAATTTGAGACATGAAATCATGGACAGTGGAAGGAGGAGGTGAAACTTTCCAAAATTTTCTACCAAAATTAGGGAATGTGTCATAATATAATTGAAATTCCACATGGTAACGACAAAAAAAAGTGTCACGTACGGTGATAGGTTTTACATACCATGGTTTTTGTTGCACAAAAGCACTGATTGAGACATCAATTTCACAATTCTCTTCTTTGAACTCGTTGAACAACTCTATCTGAGTGGTGTCTAATAAATGTTTTGGATGTACTTCGTACTGATTTCGTGTTATTCTTCTTCACATCACATCCCTTGCATTTGGAAAAACACGTGAATTTTTCATCCAATATTCATATATTGTTTTTTTTGCATTTTCTCCAAGTCTATCTTTGTATGGTTGCCTACAAATAACTCTCCAACAAGTGATTTCATCATTTACATCTATTTGCAACCGAAATTTTCAATGTTTGTGCAAATTTTTTCGTGAGGTTCCTAATGCTCATGCCATAGATTTTACCAAGAGATATGAACCCACTGCCATATGTATTTCTCTACGTGCATATGAAACATTTTCCTGCCTAGATCTTCTAATTGAATTTATAGCACTATTTATATTTTATATCACATTTTCCTTCATTTTTTTATCTTTTGTTGATTTTCGAATACCCAATAAAGTCGTAGCTTCTTTTAATTTCCATAATGTTAGGAGACCTTCAACAATTGGGCTTGAACTGCCATATTTTCCTTTATGAAGTACGAATAAAAAATGTGATTAACACAATATCGTATAAGATGGTCAGCTTTTTTATCTCCATATGTGTGAGTGTCAACATTTTCTAACATCTCATCATCGATATTGATTTCATCTGTACATATTCGAATTAATAGTACATAATAAGTTTACATATTCAATAAATAACTAAATTAATAAATATGTATAATTTCAATAATACGTGCATGTGTTCAACATACATATATATATATATATATATATATATATATATATGGTGATTCAATTTCTTCACTTCAATTTCTTTCAAAATTTTCACCATCTTCAATCACTGGTTCAATATCTCTTTCACTTTATCTTTAAAAATTGTGTATCTCATCATCAACGTTTTGAGGAATATCTCTCTCTATTCACATTGCAAAATATTTTTCAAATTAGTTCATCAAATAAAAATTAAGCTTCACAATTTACACTAGGAAAATTTTAAATATCAAATTTATAATATTTACATTTACATACTTGCTTCAACTTCTAGTTGAGGTTGATTTTCCCTTTGAATATTTGAGTTTTCTTCTCTCTTGTTTTTGCGTGATTCTCTCCCCTATTCTCTACATTCCTCAGGGTCTCTTGTTCGATCATATATTCTCTTGCAATTCCTTCTATTTCCCATGATAATTGAGTATGAAGTTCAAAAATTTTCCTTCAAAAATTTAAACAAAAACTCAATTAAAAAAAAAATATCACAAAAGATTTAATTTTAAAAAAAAAACAAAAAAAAAAAACAAAAAACTCATTTTAAAATTTTTGCACAAAATGCATACTTCAATCCAAAACACTTACTTTAAAAAATCCGAGAAAAAAATGTCTTCTAAAAATGAAATGAAGCTCAAAATATTTACTTCCAAATCCTGTAAAAAAAAATTCATTTAAAAAGTTAGACAAAAAATCATTTTAAAAAATCATTATAAAAGATTTACTTCAACCTAAAACATGTACTCTAAAAAAATTTCACTTCAAAAAATACCTCCAAAAAATGTCCAATGAAAATTAACTCCGACTTTTTAAAAAATTCCACTTTAGAAAAATACCTCCAAAAAATGTCCCTTGAAAATTAAGCCCAAAAAGCCTCTAAAAAAATATCACTTTAAAAAATACCTCAAAAAAAAGGTCCTTTGAATATTAAGCCTAAAAAGAGTCCTTTCGAAATTAAGCACAAAAAAAAGTCCAAAAAATGTCCAAAAAATGTATTTTGGAAACTAAGCCCAAAAACCTCTAAAAACAAAATACATCCAAAAAAATGTCCTTTGAAAATTAAGCCCAAAACCTATAAAAACAAAATACCTTCAAAAAAAATGAAGCCCAAAAAACATCCAAAAAATGTATCGCATACCTCCAAGAAATGTCCTTTGAATGTTAAGCCAAAAAGAGTCCTTAAGCCCAAAAAAATCCTTTTCAAAATCAGAGCAAATGAAGAATTGTGCGAAATTATGCAAAAAAAAATAAATCCATTTACATCTATTTATATTGTCGCGAAATGTTTTTTTTTGGAGGGGCTTCGTTCAATTTTTCAGCCGACATAAAATCAATTAAAAGTTCAGCCGAACTTTTGAGTCATTAGACTTGACAGTCCGTCGCGGCAAAAAACAATTCGGCCGAACTAACACGACTGCAATTACGCAAAGCCGAGCTCTAAACACATTTATTAAACTTTGAACTGATTAAACTCCATGAAACTTTGTGAATTAACTATCGGAACCAAGACAAGCATTTGCAGAATTCAATCTACTTTAAGGAAATATAAATTTAATGGAATTTCATAAATATTTACTATTTTTAATTAATTTTTTAATAAAACAAATGCAAACAATTTCTAAAAATCATTATGATTCAGTGAAATCAATATTTTGTATCTTCCAAAATACACGGTAAAAAAAATTGAAAAAATTATGGTGCATTACATTGGTTCATCATCTGTAATGGGTAGTTTTTATATTTTTATTTTTTAACTTATATGTTGAGTGTAATATTCCCAATTAGGCATGAGCTAATTAGAATATTCATTTTTGTTTTATTACTTTGTTTAAAGAATAAAATAGCAAAGGAGGTCCATAAAACTCCTTAATAATGAATAAATCAATGCCAAATATGAAAAGGTTAAATATTTGTTGTTAAATCAAGCACCATTAGGTGTGAAAGGGGCTGGAACATTTTGACTAGGTCAATCTTGACCAAATCTACAGCATTGTCATGGAGGAGTGGCCATCAATGAGGGATAGCGCAGTTTTAGATGGAGACACCTTGTGTGAAAGAAGTGATCTCATTGGAAGTGGTTTAGGGTTTTCAAGCTCTTGTATTATAAAAGGAAGGGGATGGCAGCATTAGAAGGTTGTTGATGTTTATCATATTTTCTAAATATATTGTCTATTTAGACATATATATTTCTCTTGTTGTTTAGCTGAGATTGAATGTTGTTTAGCATTGGGTGTTCTTGATCGGGAATCCCACCTCTTCCCATTGAGTAGCTCCTGGGAGAGTTTTTATTGCATTGTCCACTATCTAGCTTAGGGCCAAGCCACTTCATTCAACTACAACGCAGATCTTGTTCACGGTTTGGTTGTTTTTGCAAGCTGCAGCAAGTGGAGACTAGATCTTTCAGATCTAGCTCATTTCAGTGCTCCTTTTCAGTGGAGGCTTCCACTTCATTGGGAGGATAGTATTGGAGTGCTTGAGCATCATTTTCAGATCTTAGCATGAGGCCAACCTCATTTTGATCCCTACAGCACAGTATAGATCCAGATCTACGTTATTTATGTAGGTTCAATTGTAGGGTGGTTCAACACACCAGTTGGAGAGTGATTTTCTAGGTGTTGGGGATATGCCCTTCAATTTGGAGATCTACTAGAGGAGATCATTCTATTTTTTATATCAGATCAAATCCACTTTCCATATCTGAATATTTCAGTAGATCTGCAGTCTTAGATCTCATATCTACAACTTGTACATGGTGTTTTGTTGAAAACCCCAGGGGGTGCATTAGAGGAGCTTGTATAGTGAATGGATCTGATATAGATCTAACTTTTTATGCACATATTTTCTCTAGATTTGATGTGTAATCTACGAATGTTGTAGAGCCAATAAAATAACGTTGTGAGGATTTTTCAGTCTTAATATATGGTTGCAGCACCTCATTTTGAGGGTTTTCTTTCATTGGAGACTTGTATTTCCTGTTATGCATCTTATGGGCCATATTTTACATCTATTTTGCTATTGTAAATACATTTGAAAGGTCTCCATATTTGCCTCCTTCTTTATCTATGATGACCTGCATTATATTTCTATCATTCTGCATCATATTTCTGCATTCCCCATTTGGGAATATTACGATGGTATCAGAGCATCATCTTGGCACAGCCTGTGCTTTCTAAAAAGCCAATATGTCTTCTGAATAAGGATAGCCCCTTACTAATAGAGATAATAGGTATCAAAAGAGAAGACATGGAAATTTTTATTACACAAAAGATAATGAAGAAAAGGGTAAAGCCCCTTTATCTGGAGGTGAAGATGAAGAAAAGGATTTCCCTAAGATCCTTCTTAGAGCCATGCAAGACCTTGCTAGAGAGATCAAGGAGATGAGAATCGACAGAATCAAGGAATCCCCTAAAGGATTTCATCATGGAGAAGGCTTTAGCATGTCTCACCACTGGAATGATCAACCAATACATCAGCCACAAGTTTCCCAATGCTCTACCATGCCTACATTTTTATCTATGGGAAATGAAGGGTTTCAAGAGCATGAATCCCTTGAAGACTATTTTGAAGAATATGAGTCTCAAAATCAGAGATTCAAATATCGCTTGATTTTTCAGAAGTTTTTTCAAATAAAGGACAATAGAAGACCAAGGCATCATCATAGAGGTGGTGGATTCATTCAGAATCATGATCGACACCGTACTATGGGCATATTCTTTTACCCAATTTTGATGGGTCATCCAAGTGTTCTTCCAAATATTGGGTAGAAAAACTTGACATCTACTTTCAGTTGAACAGAGTTCCAGAGATGGAGGCTATCAAGATTGCAGCACTGCACCTTGAAGGTGAAGCACATGACTGGTGGTTCCATGGCTTCTATACATTGGGTTATGTCAATGTGACTACTTATTCAAAGTTCACTAGAAGGCTGGTGGAAATATTTGATAGAAGAGATCTAGAGGCACCATTCATGAGCCTTGCAAAGTTGAAATAATCAGGTAATACAAAAACTTACATCTCTAAATTTTTAATACTTTCTGTTATGGTTCCTGATTTGTCTGCAGCAAGAAGGGTGTACATGTTCATTGATGGTTTAGATGAACCTCTTCATGGGTTGGTTAAATCTACCAAGCCCACTACCCTACATGATGTTATTAAAAGGGCTAGAGACCTCTAATATGCCTTACCAAAAGCAAAGGTAACTTTTCAGTATAAGCCCTCTTTTCCTTCAAAGGGGAAGGAAGAAAATGCTTCTCCTTCAAAGGAGAGATCGTACAAGAAACCTCTTGATGATGATGTCCGGAGAGATATAAGAAAAAGGAATATTTGCTTCACTTGCCAAGAATCATGGGCACCTAGACATAGATTTGCAGCTAGAAAATCACATTACATAGAGGTCTTCTTAGATGATGAGGAGGAAGAAGAAGATGAACCAAGAAGAGGTCATAGCGCTGACATTGCAGGAGGAGAGCCAACACCATCAGGAGATGGGAGTGGATGTTAGGTCCCTATATTACTAGTTTAGCCCCTTATTTTTATTAGTGTAACCCCCTTATTGTTATTATTGTAGCCCCCTCTAACCCTAATATTGTTATTATTGTTCCCTTACATTGTTATTGTTAGGTCGGCTAGGATTACATTATGGCCCCACTAGGATTACATTGTGGCCTCGTGGACTCCTATATATAGAAAGGAGGTTTTTTCATTTGTATCATCCAATAATTGTTCATTCATGTAATTTATTGGAGGTTTCCCACTCGAAGTGGCTTATTTATAAGGCATTGATATATCTTTTCTTCTATTTTTGGAGCTGGTTTCACATTATTTGGTATTAGAGCTTTGGATTCTAGGGTTTTGCTGCTTCAAACAGGTCATCATGGAATTTTTGCTATAAATTTTTTTCTACGAAGGTTCAAAAGCTGAAATTTTTAGAGTACGAAGCTAAAATCCTGAGGAAAATCGTCACAAAATTTCAGAGCTTGGTCCGCAATATTTTTCGCAGATATGATCTGTGGAAGTTAGGTCTTTTTTCAGGCTCCTCAATTTAACCTAAACAGGTCATCGTAGCGTTTTTTCTATAACGTTTTTTCTACGAAGCCTCAGAATATGAAATTTTTAGAGCGCAAAACTCCTGAGGAACATCTTCACAAAATTTCAGATCTTGGTTCGAAATATGCTCAGAGATATGGTTTGTGGAAGTTAGGACTTTTTCAGGCTCCCGAATTTCAACTCAAAGAGGTGATCGTGGGAAAATCTTCGTAACTCTCTCTCTGAGCATCGGATTGGAATTCTGTAAAAATTGGACGCAAGCGCACGGAATGTAGTTTACTATCTATCAATTTTAGATTCGAAGGAGGAAGCAGTGACATGTGGAAACTCATACAAGTTCGCTTTATTGAACCAGTCCATAATTAGGTCATTGTAGGATATTGGGCACAACTTTGCCTTAAAGAATCCAAGTCAAGTCAGACTTGTGGAATTCGAAAGAGGATTTAGAGGGCTACCTCAGTACCAAATTTTAGATATTGAAGATCCGAAATCACAGAGATAATTCATTTTCAATATCGCGCTCCTCAAAAGCAAGAAAAATGTGTGTATTTTTTTTCAAATTACATAAGTATCGTTTGAAAAAAATTAGTTGGAATTTATTCCAAGGGCATACTAAAGAATAGATATCATTATTGGGTTCTAAAATGGCCCCTAAAAATAATTTAACACCCATTAAGCCTTAAGAAGGCTCTACTATGACTCATGAAGATGAAGAAACACAACATGAGATATCAAAATTATAAGAGCAAGTGCACCAAATTTCGCTATCGCAAAGAGCAACAAAAAATGAAATGGAAGTTTTGAAGAAAGGCATGGAAACTAAGATGGATGGTTTGAAGAAAGGCATGGAAGCTAAGATGAATGGTTTGAAAGCTAAGATGGAAGGCATGGAAGTGGGCATGGAAGCTAAGATGGATGGCATGGGAGCTAAGATGGATGGCATGGAAGCTAAGATCGATGAAAAAATGGAAAACATAAAAGTAGACATCGAAGGTTTGACAAAATTGATACAAGAAATGTTTCCTAATGGCGAAAAGATAGTAGAGGAAACTCATGATGAGAACAAAATAAATGTTAATCATGATTTCATAAACTCTAATGTTGGATGAAATAACCACCATGTTCCAAAGATGGATATGAGGAAGTTTGATGGCAAGGATCCCGTAACATGGATACTACAGATGGAGCAATATTTTGATCTCGATAATGTGCAAAACACACAAAAGGTACGCATTGCACCTTTACATTTAGAACAAAATACATTTGTATGGTATCGATGGCTTTGCTCCCGTAAAAAAATTGTCACTTGGTCAATTTTTATGGAGGAAATGATAGCACATTATGAGTATACAAAGAGCAACACCTTCTTTAGCCAATTGATAAATCTCAAACAAAAGGGTTTAGTGGGGGGCCACATTGAGGACTTCCAAAAATTGAATATAAGGGTAACTGATATTCCAGAGGAACACAGGATTGATCTCTACATAGGTACTTTAAAGGATAACATCCAACATGAAGTTCACGTTTTGGAACCTGATTCATTGGAGAAGGCATTCAGGTTGGCAAGAAAAATTTAATGTAAAAATATGGTGACAAGGAAGCCTACCACCCACTTCTATAAAGAGGGAAGTGTTGCTACTCCTAGATTTCCACAACCTACAAGGTTGAAACCACAACAATTGGAAGAAAAAAGAGAAAAAGGGCTTTGTTGCAGTTGTGATAGCAAATACACTAAAGGTCATAAGTGTGCTGAGAAAAAATTATTTTACATAGATTGTGAAGAGGAAGAAGAAAATGAACAAGAAGGGGATATACACCAAGAACCAACCCTAGAAGAGGAAGAAATGAGTAAGACCATATCTTGTAATGCATTGGCAGGAATTACCACTCCTCAAACTCTCAAGATGCAAGGAAATATCAAGAAGAAAAAGGTAATAGTGTTGATTGATTCAGGTAGTGCCCATAATTTTATTCATTGTAAGGTATCCAAGGAATTGAATTGTTTCCTATACCTAGCACAAGAATGCCAAGTGATGGTTGCAAATGGAGGAACTATAAATTGCTCTAGAAAATGCCATAATATCAAGCTAACCATGGTGGAAATTTATTGAATAGTCCAATGCTTTCCATTCCTATGGGAGGTGTTGATGTTGTACTAGGAGTAAATGGTTACAATCTCTAGGGATGGTAGCTTTTAATTTTCAAGACTTGAAATTTTTTTCAGAAGGAAAGGAAGTCAAATTACTGGGTATCGCAGGGAAGCCGAGAAAGATAATAAGCTCTAATGTCATGACAAAGCTTCTAAAGAAATAACAATGAGGCGTAATTGCACAATTATGCTCACTAGAAGTTCCAACATCAAAATCATCTATTTCTGCAGATCTCCAAAAAGTCTTGGACAATCATTCCAAGGTGTTTGAAAATCCCTAAGGACTCCCAACTATTCATGACAATGATCATGCTATTCATTTGATTCCAGGAAGTGTTCCTCCAAACATCAGGCCTTATAGATATCCTTATGTCCAAAAGAGCGAAATTTAACGTATGATTGCCGAAATCTTAGAGGCTGGTATAATTCAACCTAGTCAATGTTCCTTCTCTGCTTCAGTAGTATTGGTACACAAGAAGGATGGATCATGGCGCATGTGTCTGGATTATAGGGAGCTCAATAAGCTCACCATTAAAGATAAATTTCCCATTCTTGTGATTGATGAATTATTGGATGAATTACATGGAGCAATTTATTTTACCAAGTTGGATCTTCGTTCAGGATATCATCAAATTAGAATAAAGACTGAAGATATTCCAAAAATAGCATTTCGAACTCATGAGGGTCATTATGAATTTTTGGTCATGCCTTTTGGCCTTACCAATGCACCTTCTACATTTCAAGGGTTGATGAATTCCATTTTCAAACCCTTCCTTAGAAAATTTGTGCTAGTATTTTTGGATGATATACTAATCTACAACAGGTCTTGGAAGGATCATGTTGAACATGTTGACAGGGTGCTCAAACTATTGCAGGAGAAACAATTATATGCAAAATCATCCAAATTTTTCTTTGGAGTACAAGAGGTGGAATATCTGGGTCATATTGTATCTCACGAGGGTGTTAAAGTAGACCCTAACAAAATTAAAGCCATTAAGGAATGGAAAGTCCCCACAACTATAAAGTAGTTGCGAGGATTTCTCGGGTTAACAGGGTATTATCGCAAGTTTGTTAAGAATTATGGGAGAATAGCAGCACCTCTAACAACATTATTGAAGAAAGATGCATTTTCATGGACTCCTCAAGCAACTAAGGCCTTTGAACATCTTAAAGAGGCAATGTGCCTAGCACCGGTCTTAGCTACGCCACACTTCACAAAAACCTTTATTGTGGAATGTGATGCCTCAGGAAATGGAATTGGTGCAATCTTAATGCAGGAAGGAAGACCCGTTGCTTTTGAAATTCGTCCAATCAAAGGAAAGTATTTACAGAAACCTATTTATGAGAAGGAAATGTTAGCAATACTGCATGCACTAAAGAAATGGCGAACTTACCTAATGGGAAGACACTTCAAGGTAAAAACTAATCATGATAGTCTTAAACACTTTTTAGAACAAAGACTATCTTCAGAAGAGCAGCAAAAATGGGTCACAAAGATGTTGGGTTATGACTTTGAAATAATCTACAAAAAAGGGAAGCTAAATGTTGTTGCAGATGCACTCTCAAGAAAGAATGAAGAGGTGGAAGCATTGCTTTGTGCCATTTCTATTATCCAACCAGATTGGATAACCGAAGCAAGGGATGAATGGAAGAGGGACAAAGAAGTGTGGACACTCATTCAAAAGTTGCAGCAAGATCCTAGTACATCTGATACATTTATTTGGAAAAATGATTCCTTATGGTACAAAGATCGCTTATATATTTGTAATAATTCCCAACTAAAACAAAATATTCTTCTGGAATTGCACACTTCTCCTTTAGGAGGACACTAAGGATTTTTAAAAACTTACCACAGGGTGAAGAAAGAATTTTTTTGGGATGGCCTTAAATCTGATATTCGAAAGTTTGTGGCGGAATGTTTGGTTTGCCAGCAGAATAAAGTGGAAACAATTAAGACCCCAGGACTTCTACAACTTTTATCCATTCCAAGTCAACGTTGGGAGGAGATTTCAATGGATTTTATCACAAGTTTACCTAAGTCTGAAGGAAAGAGTGTCATCATGGTGGTAGTTGATAGACTTACCAAGTATGCACACTTTTGTGCATTATCTCATCCATTTAAAGCAAGTGCAATTGCTACTACATTTATGGAAACAATTAAAAAGCTACATGGAAACCCAAAGGTTATTGTGAGTGACAGAGATCTCATTTTTACTGGAAATTTTTGGACAGAGTTTTTTTCTTGTTTGGGTACTCAATTAGCTCATAGCTCATCTTATCATCCTCAATTTGATGGTCAAACTGAGATAGTGAAAAAAAATTTGGAATGATATCTTCGTTGTTTTGTATCTGATAAACAAACACAATGGGTCAAGTGGTTACCTCTTGTTGAATGGTGGTATAACGCTTCCTTCCATACTACAGCAAAAAAGACCCCATTTATGGCACTTTATGGATATCATCCACCATCCATCACATCATCTTTAAGATAAAATTATAAGGTTCAAGTAGTGGAATATCACATCGAGCATCAACAAGATGTTCTCCAACTCTTAAAGGATAACCTAAATTTGGCACAAAATCGAATGAAACAACAGGCAGATCAACATCGCAGCGATAGAAGTTTTGATGTAGGAGACTAGGTATTTTTACGGCTACAACCATACAAACAAATGTCCCTCAAGCAAGCTAAGAAGGATAATAAATTATCACCAAAGTATTATGGTCCTTACAAGGTGTTGCAAAAGATTAGTACTATGGCATACAAATTGGAGCTTCCTGCTTCTTCACGAGTGCATCCAATTTTCCATGTTTCATGCTTAAAGAAGGTTATAGGTGAAAATGTTCCAGTTCAAACAATATTGCCAAAACTTGATGAGGAAGGAAAAATCATATTGGAAACTGAGGCGGTCACGGAAACAAGAACTCGACAGCTACGAAATCGATCAATTTCGGAGTATCTCGTCAAGTGGAAGAACTTACCCACTGAAGATTCTACATGGGAGGATGAGAATTTTATACAGAAGCACCCAGAGCTACTCATGTGTTGAGTACAACACTTTTTTAAAGGGGAGGGGCATGTTAGGTCCCTATATTACTAGTTTAGCCCCTTATTGTTATTAGTGTAACCCCCTTATTGTTATTATTGTAGCCCCCTCTAACCCCAATATTGTTATTATTGTGCCTTTACATTGTTATTGTTAGGTCGGCTAGGATTACATTATGGCCCCACTAGGATTACATTGTGGCCCCATGGACTCCTATATATAGAAAGGAGGTTTTGTCATTTGTATCATCCAAGAATTATTCATTCATGTAATGTATTGGAGGTTTCCCCCTCGAACTGGCTTATTTCTAAGGCGTTGATATATCTTTTCTTTTATTTTTGGAGCTGGTTTCACAACAGTGGAGAATTTTCTCCTATTAGAGGGGCTCTTGCATCTTTGAGAGGAGTACCTAAGTACTTGACCTTAAGAGTTCAAGATTCCATCTTGAATCAGATGGGTTCTGTATTGGTTGATAGTGGGGCTACCCACAATTTCATTGATGCCCAACTAGTGCAAAGGATGGCAATACCCACTGATGCTTTTGAGGAATTCTCTGTTTTGGTCCCAGGAGATAGAACATTGCAATGCATGCATTATGTCCCATCCTTATCAATCACCATGGGGACATATACATTGATTGATCACTTATTTTTGGTTGACATACCTAACACCAATGTTATATTGGGTGTTCAATGGTTGATTACATTGGGAAAATTCACCACTGATTGGGAGGCTTTGAAAATGAAATGGGTGGACAAGAAGAGTGGTAAGACTCAAATGATCAAAGGCATGCATATATATCCCTCTAATACAACTTCCACACAGAAATTAGATATGGATTTGTAGAGTGGAAGCAAAGACCTTACAGTCCCATCTATTATGTTTATGAGGTTGTTGCATGGGACACTATTATCTAGTGGCAAACCACCTGGGAGGCCACCGGATTCATATTTGGTGAGAGATATCTCACAACATAATAGTACAAGAATGGATCCAGGTGGGAGGGGAGAAATAGAAGGCAATGATACAACGCTAGGAGTCTTGGGTAGGCTCAAGGATGAGGGAGATACCTTCCCAACATCATCATTACCCACTTTCATTTCAGATTCTGCGATGTGGGAGGAGAAGAAGGGAAGGAATGACCTTCCAACATATACCTTTGACATGGGAGATGTCAAGGAGGAGAGCAGCCACATGACATAAATTTTAGTTGATAGATCATCAGCGCTGTCATTATTGGGGAGTTTAGATCCATATTGGAAATCCCAACTGTTGGTGGATTACTCCAAGGATCTTTATACATGCATGATACTTTATGACCAGCTACATGAGGAGGGTTGTTCAGTCCAAGGGGGATTCATCTACTATCGTGGTAGGATATTCTTATATAGAGCCTCCAAGCTCAAGGATAATTTACTACAAAGAGCCTATGAAGAGTTTTTTTTCAGCCACACATATTCCATGAGATTCTACAACATCATCATGAGGAGCTTTACTTGGAAAGGCTTTGAAAGAGAACTACATCAGCATTTTCAAAGATGCATGAACAATGTGGATTTGGGACAACAACATGACTCTATGAAAGAGTTAATTTAGCCATCTCTTCCTTGTTTTGAGAGAGGAGATAGATCTATGCACCACTCCATTTGTATGAGGAGGATTGTTGGTGAAAAATATACTCATGTAAATAATGTTTTATTTTATGATTGTATGTATTCTTTTACCATGTATATGCAGGCCATAACTCCAAGAAGGAGTATTGTACCTTATAAACTTCATGGCCAAATTTGGACCACAAAAATTTCTGAAAATGGCCTCTCCCTTCGAGTACAAAGGGATATTTTGTTTCATGATGGGTGCATTCGTAAGGCACCAAATATATCTCACACTCTCGGCCATGGTGAGATGACTTGGACAGCAAGTAAGTGGTAGGGAAACCACTTACCACATCTTTCCCTAATGCAGTCAGGAGATGTACTACGCTGGTTCCACATGTGGGACTATGGCCCACCTCCATATGCACAAATTTCTGTTTGTATGTGTGTAGTTTTGATCCCATACATTGATGAAGTACTTGTAATTTTTATGGGAATGTATGGAGGGAGGATGGGAGGTATGTATGTGCCCTATGGGATGGAGATTCTCCATATACCTTACACTACATGTTTCAGGGAAAACATTGGGAAAACCATGTTTGTTTCATTTGAACTATTGTCTCCTTATGGGATGGACTATTTGCATCTCATGAGAACTTTGGAGGAGCAATTCATGGAGGGATGGATTGGTGAAAACTTAGCTTATGGAGGAAGCTTATCACATGTTGGTGTCACCAATGGAGGAGCAGAAAAGTTGCAGCTCTCACCTTATCAGTTGCTTGAGGACAAGTAACATTTGGGAAGGGAGGACTGTAATATTCCCAATTACTCATGAGCTAATTGGAATATTCATTTTTGTGTTATTACTTTGTTTAAAGAAAAAAAGAGAAACGGAGGTCCATAAAACTCCTTAATAATGAATAAATCAATACCAAATATGAAAAGGTTAAATCTTGGTTGTTAAATCAAGCACGCTTAGGTGTGAAAGGGGCTGGAACATTTTTACTAGGTCAATCTTGACCAATTCTACAGCGTTGTCATGGAGGAGTGGCCATCAATGAGGGACAGCGCAGTTTTAGATGGAGACACCTTATGTGAAAGAAATGATCTCATTGGAAGTGGTTTAGGGTTTGCAAGCTCTTGCCTTATAAAAGTAAGGGGAGGCAGCATTAGAAGTTTGTTGATGTTTATCATATTTTATGAATATATTTTCTGTTTATACATATATCTTTCTCTTGTTATTTAGCTGAGATTGAATGTTATTTAGCATTGGGTGTTCCTGATTGGGAATCCCGCCTCTTCCCATTGAGTAGCTCTTGGGAGAGTTTGTATTGCATTGTCCACTATCTAGCTTAGGGCCAAGCTACTTCTTTAAACTACAGCGCAGATCTTGTTGAGGGTTTGGTTGTTTTTGCAAGCTGCAGCAAGTGGAGACTAGATCTTTCAAATCTAGCTCATTTCAATGCTCCTTTTCAGTGGAGGAGGTTTCCACTTCATTGGGAGGACAGTATTGGAGTGCTTGAGCATCATTTTTAGATTTTATCATGAGGCCAACCTCATTTTGATCCCTACAGCGTAGTATAGATCCAGATCTACGTTATTTCTGTAGGTGTAGTTGCAAGGTGGTTCAGCACACCAATTGGAGAGTGATTTTCTATGTGTTGGGCATATCCCCTTCACTTTGGAGATCTACTGGAGGAGATCATTCTATTGTTTATATCAGATCAAATCCACTTTCCAGATCTGAATATTTCAGTAGATATGTAGTCTTAGATCTCAGATCTACACCTTATATATGGTGTTTTGTTGAAAACCCCCAGGGGTTCATTAGAGGAGCTTGTATAGTGCA
Organism: Pinus albicaulis; assembly: GCA_034641835.2. Lineage (NCBI taxonomy): Eukaryota > Viridiplantae > Streptophyta > Pinopsida > Pinales > Pinaceae > Pinus > Pinus albicaulis. Next base: position 617,353,363 of record CM076578.1, on the reverse strand, counting down.
TGGATCTGATATAGATCTAACCCTTTATGCACATATTTTCTCTAGATCTGATGTGTAATCTACAGTTGTTGCAGAGCCAATAAAATAACGTTGTAAGGCTTTTTCAGTCTTAATATATGGTTGCAACACCTCATTTAGGGATTTCTTTCATTGGAGACTTGTATTTCCTGGTATGCATCTAATGGACCATCTTTTACATCTATTTTGTTGTTGTAAATACATTGGAAAGGTCTCCATATTGGCCTCTTGCTTTATCTATGATCACCTGCGTTATATTTCTATCATTCTGCATTGTATTGCTGCATTCCCCATTTGGGAATATTACCTTCAGAAATTTTGTGTGCGCTGAAACATATTCAAAATATGAAGTTTTTTCATATTGGATCAGTTCAAAAAATTCTAGTAATTATGATATGAATCAGTTGGTTTCTTAAATATAATGAAACTGAAGTAGACTCTGTCTAGATTGTTGTAACACATTTTGTTTCTCAAAAACAAAAATTTTTCAAAGAATACACCAACGCGTATTAACATGAATTTTTATGAATCCTTTGACTGTTAAAAAACACACACTCAAATAAATGCTAAGTTGACATATCAAATGTGTATAAAAAAATTCCAAAAAATAAGTAATAGAAAGCTAATAAAATTTCTGACAACTTTTATTTTTATCGTAAAATGAAATTCTTAACAGAAAATTTGTTTTGGCTTGCAAAAAGTTGAAGAACAGAAAGAAAGAAAAAAAGATTTTTTTTCTCAAAAAAGGGAAAAAAGTGTAAATTTCCCATATCTTCTCCTTTGTCTAAACCATAGCCTCATAGATGTATCCCATGGCCATTTTTTCCCCATCCACCATCTGTAGCACCTTAACAAGGGGCTCGGTAATTTTCACAATATCTGTAAACTTTTTCCATAAATAATTGTCAAAAACTTTATTTTTGGTGTCTTTTCCATCTTGCCTATGATCCCACTGAGATGAAGTCCATTCATCAGAAGAAAACATTTCATGCATGTCCTTTTGTTGAGAATTGAGACATTGCAATGTAAGGAATTTTGAGTTGTAAATCTCATAATTGCAATCCTTACAAGCTATTTTTCCCCAGTGTTTTTCCTCATTAGGATCAATACCTGTGAGTGGTTGTGGATGCATTTTGTGATGCACTTTGCATGCTCTATAGTTTTTTTTACCCACTCTGCTTTTCCTATGTCCTCAAGCATGGGTTCTATGTATTTTGCAGCACATGGAGTCCAAAATATGGTCTTATCTTTGGATTCTAACATCTTTCTAGCAAGAACATAGTTTGAGGCATTATCTGTGATGACCTACACAGCATTCTCCTCCCCCACTACCTAAACAATCTTATCCAAAATCTCAAATAGAACGTTTGCATCCTTCACCTTGGAGGATGCATCAATTGATCTCAAAAACATGGTTCCTTGAGGGCAAGAAACAAATAAATTAATAATAATGTGATTTTTTTCATCATTCCATCCATTTGACATGATGGAACAACATTTTTTGGCCCATGACTCTCTATACTCAGTCAAATACTCATCAATGGAAAAAATCTTTTTTTTGCAGAAGAGCTCCCCTCAAGTCATGCACACTTGGGCCTTTGAAATATTTTCCAGCAGCCATAATAGAGTCCCACATAGCTTGGTATTAAGGTGATTGGGAAAAATTTAATGTGATATATGCATCATACCACCATCTAGAAATGTATTGAAAAGAAAATTCTTTACATTGTTTTTCCAATGGTCATGAAAAGTGGGTTGGGAGGAAGTGGGATTGGTAGAGGAAGTGGTGGAAAAAGTTGAGAAATAACTATGGATGTTCATCCTCTTTTTTCCTTTATAGTGTTGGTCTTGATTATAATATCCAATATCAAGAGGGACACATTGAAAGGGTTCATTGGTGGGAGGGATAGAAGAGGGGTCTTGAAGCTCAAAATATTCATGCCCACCATCTCTCATGGCTTGTAAAATTTCCTTCTTCTGTGCAATTTCTTCTTGGATAGCCTTATCCCTAGCCTTATTTTCCTCAAACTTGGCAATTTATTCTTCCCTAACATCTCCTATCACTTCCTTTAGTGCCTTACATGGCTTTACATGGCCTCTTATCCTAGCTAAGTGTTGTTTCAACCTTTAAATACCCCCCCCCCCTAATAGTTTTATTTCAAAATTTGCAGAACGTTTTTCCATCAATCACATCACAATGATCCCATGTAGTGTCCTTAGCCTTTTGAGGCATGGTGTCTAGAAATATTTGAAATTTTCAAATGAAATAAATATGAAAATTAAAAAAAAAAAAAAAATATGTAGCTAACTAAAATGGAAAACCTAAAATAAATTTTGGAAACAAATGGGGCATATTTAGCCTACAAAATTTAAGGCTTGAAGACTAACAGTTAAACTTGAAATTTGATAGCATAGAATACATAAAAAAAAAAATTAATTAATTAATTAAATACATGGAAAGCAATGAAATATGGATTTTTTCAAGTGAAAATACTTACCTAGAAATGAAAACTAGCTCCCTTAGCCTTCTCTTGAAGATGCCAACTCCCATGATAGCTCAAAACTAGCTCCAAGTCCAACTCCAAGGCTTCAAGATGACTACTCTAGCAAAACATCAACACTCTCCAAGCTCTCAATGAAGCTCACAAAAACTCCAAATGAGATGTGTGATGCAAATGAGAGGGGAGACCTCTTTTTATTGACTTAGAGAGGTTGTTTTTGGATGGAAACAACTCTTAATTTCCCTCAAAACTGCCTCAAAAAAAAAAAAAACAAACAAACAAACCGTGTTCCATGGATCAATGGTTAGCTTGCCTGTTAATCGATTGGTTTATGAGTAAATCAACTGGTTTATGGGAAAACTAGTTGGTTATGTCATAAAATGGTTGGTTTATGCCTGGTTTGACTAAAAACCCGATAGGGAGGGTAGTTCAACCCAATTTTTCTACCGGTCTGGTGGCTTTGGCTAATGAATCGTCTAGTTTGGCCAATTTATTGTTCAAACATGTTGGTTTTAAATACTATATCAATAAGTATTGTCAACGAGTATTGTTGGTTTTAAATACTATGTCAATAAGTATACGCATATTTTCTTTATGTGTTGTTTCACGCATACAACTAGACCATTTCAAGTTGTCTTCGCGTAAAATTGTTGAGCAACTACCAAATAAAAGGAATAGACTATTTTTTCTACATTTTAGATGGCTTTCTAGTATATTTTTCTGTCTAATTTTCTTAGAATATGACAGGGATTTCTTGGAATCACACTTTTAAGTTCTAAACTCTGTACAATCTAAGTTCCCCAAAGTTTTTTCAGTGTATTGAATCCATATATGTAGTCAAAACCATTTTTTATATAACAAAAATTAAGATTTGGGAAAAAAAAACATTTGGTTTTGGCCAAAAAAATCCAAAACATAAAATGTTTAGACAATGCCCCACCAACAGCTTCTTATACAAATATATATTGCCAAGTAATGTAAATTTGAAATAGTTCAATGTAAATTTTTTGCAACATAATAAGAGGAAGCAAGTCGTCAAAAAAAAACATTAAATAAAACAAATTGTAGTAAACATTCAGTCCTTATAGATTGTAATATGAGTATGGTATGTCAACTATCTAAAGCTTACAAAGGTAAACCTATATGTTCATTACTTTCTATTCATACAAAATTCAGTAACATCTAGACAATTATTTAGTGTAGGCAACCACTTACAGGTATAATTAATTTTCATATTGTTATCGTTTCACATTAACCTTAAAGAAGAAATATAATTTTAATTGTTCAATGGCTTTTACAAATTTCTAAATCAAATTTAATGGCATCTGATTCCAGATGACTTCAAAAATTTAATATCAGGGGACTAAAGATAGATATTCAACAATTTTATATATTAATGAGATCCCAAGTGAAGAACTAGTTAATGGTGGGTTATGCCTTTGACTTACACGATACATACTCAAATTTGAGAACATTACCTCTTCAATAGTTTAATATTATAAGACTAAGAGAGATATTCATAAATTTTATATTAATGAGACCACAAAAGTGGAAGAACCAATTGTTGGTGGTTTCTACATGTTGAAGTTTGTAGTTGGGGCAGGTACTTCTGCAGAGGCCTTGTATCTAGGCATGCACAATTTTCCCACATATGACCTTAGAACACTTGTAACATTCTAAGTTCAACTTAGGAAAAAAAACATATTAATATGTTGTCTTATTGAACTAAATAAAACTTAGATAAAGTAAAATATTTACTTTAGTGAATAAGTTTAATCTTAGTCATTGATCTCAAGTGAGGCGAGATCTAATCTCAGCAATCAATATCTTTGAGATTAGGGTTAGGATTAGGATTAGGGTTTTGGATCAATGTAAAGTTATAAAATTAAGGTTAAGGTGAGGAAAATACACACAACCACAACACAAGTTTGAGAGTGTGTTTGGTCTGAAAGGATGCAGAGATAGTGGAGATATGGATCTGCGAGAGAGAAAATCTATTGGATCAAATCTATATTTTTTTGTAATATGTAATTTCCTAGTTGGTCCATTATACCAGCACGAGAGCCCAATAAAGTTTAAAAATTTTAATTAATGAAGAATTGATTTGTTGGGCAGAAATTTGTTTGTATGTGATTAGAATTACAATTTGTTTCCATTGAATTGTAGGTGTTAGTAACATAGTTGTGTATTTTTTCAATTATTAGTTTTTGGGAATTAAATATCAAGAGTTGGGTTCATGTAATTAACATGGTATCATAGCACCAACTTTGGTTCTATTGGACATTGATCCCTGTGTGTTTTGAGACATGGACTAACCGCCTCTATTGAATCCTAGCTTTGGCAATTGTAGTAGAGACTAATGCCTTCGGTTTTGGTTTGATGTCAATCGTGATTCCAACAATTGGTATCAGAGTTAGTTCCTTCAATATAAATTTATAGATGGAAGGAAAATATCATAATGCAGAGATGGGAAAATAAAAAAGGAAAGCAGTCGAGCATTCAAAGGAATCTAAGGAAGTTACAGGTATTGAAATAGTTCCAGATCCTATTACCGTTGATGAAGAGAGATAGGTTGGTCCAATTCCTCTATTTACTAAATCAAATGTTACATTTTGGAAAGCTAAAATGGAAGCCCATTTGCAAGTTATTGGATGTAATTTATGGTTTTCAGTTGTTAATAGAGATACATCCACTCATGAATTCAGAAAGTGAAATTAAAGGCTATGAGTATCATTCTAAGTACATTTCCAGATTTTGTAATATCCAATATAGGTCCATGCTCATCTGCCAAACATATATGGGAGAAAATTCAAAATCTTCATGCAGGTCAATATTGTGATAAGGATGATGATAACCATGTTTCAAATCAGTAATTTTCTCGAGTTAATATGACAACAATCATGAAGAATATGTAGAAGAGGACAAGAAAAAGGAATTAACTAATATATTCAAATAATGTAAGAACACAAAGAAGAAAAATTGCACACTAAAGGAATAAGTTTCTCTTTTGAAACTCCAAGTGCATGAAGAAAAAAGGAAAGGGAAATACCTGGAAAGGAAACTAAAGGAATATGGTCAAAGGTATGTATCATAAGTTGATCAAAAGAAAAATGAATTAGATGCATATTCAGTATAAATTAGTAGGCTTACAAAGTAAAGTGAAAGATAAAAATGAATTAGATGCATATTTAGTATAAATTAGTAGGCTTAGAAAGTAAAATGAAAGGCAGAAGTAGAAAATACAAGTTCTCAACGAAGAAGAAAAAAAGGTCACTCTTCTAAAGCTACAAGTAGAAGAAGAAGAAGAAATAAGGCAATTATTGAAAGGCATATTTTAGGAAGATCTTTCCCGAGAGTAAGGAAAGCTTGATTCAACACTTAATGAAATCAACAAGCTCAAGGAATGGAAAAAGGAACAATTGCAATTTATTGAAAGGAAAGATCAAGAGTTGGCTAAGCTGAAGCAAAAGGAAAAGAAAGTAGGTAAAGCTCCATGTAACGAAGGCACAAGCTCCAAGACTTTTCAAAACAATATTTATGAGAATATTGATCAAAGTGAAGGAATGAAGAATATTAAAAATGTTGTGGCTCCCAGGAATAATGTTGAAGTAATAAAGGACAAAAATGTAACTAGTGTCAGTATTCATAATTGTATTTGAGTCATGATGTAATGTATTTATCAAAAGAAATGAAAAATAATTTTATATTAAAGAAAGGTTTACTTATTAAAGCATGGGTTTCATGCTTGTGTCAATAGTCAATAGGTAAAAATCACCCATTGAGTTCTCTATTATTTTTGTCTTGTGTCAAAGGCAAAATCATAATATGATAGACCCTTCTTAGGCTCATTGTGTTAAAGGAAAAAAAAATTATGTAAATAGTCATGTAATCACCTTCCTACATCAAGTCAGCCTCCAACACTTCTAGTCAGCCTCCTGAAGGAGGTACAAGTACTATATATAAGGAATCATTTCGACCTTGTGAAACTATGATTTCTCACTCGATTTAATCTAAAATAGAAGGAATGAAAGGGTAGAAGGAAGAAGAAGATGATTCAAGAAAAGAAATTAGATAATCTCATCAAGGATAAAAAACTGGAATTCCTACAAGTGTGAATAGAACGAAATTGAAGAACAAAGGTGCAAGATCTTGGGTGCAGATTGAAATTCCAGATGATTCTTAAAAGCTGGAATTTTATTGTGAAAATTTGATTGAAGTTTGGTTGCTTTAAATTGGAGGCTAACTTGATGAATGGAAGGAAGTTTTTGTCTTGATCTAAGGTCATGGTTGTCTTAATGTGATTTTAATTTACTAGTGGAAGAGTTTGACTGGGTTTTCCCCTTCATAGGTTTTTTTCCCTGGTTGAGTGCCTACATTTTGTGTTTGTGATCTTAATTTTCTTTGGAAATTGTCTTGATGATGGAAAGAACACTAATATAATGAATAATAACTAAAATACATTACAAGAACTTGTCAACTTAGGATAAATCATTTAAAGAACCATAATCTAAATGTTGCCCAAGATTTCTCATTAATTTCCCAAGAGCAAGGAAAACTTGGTGCAACATTTAATGAAATCAACAAGCTCAAGGAATGGAAAAAGGAACACTTGCAGGTTATTGAAAGGAAATATCAAGAGTTGGATCAGCTGAAGATGAAAGCAAAGGAAGCACATAAAGCTCCATGTGATGAAGGCACAAGATACAATACTTTGCAAAACAATATTGATGAAAAGACTGATCAAAATGAAGGACCAAAGAAGATTAAAAATGTTGCGGCTCCCAAGAATAATGTTGAAGCAATCAAGGACAAGTATTAACACGAGGTTGCACCTCCTTCAGAAAGAATGAATATAGAATATCATTCACACAAGATAACTCTTCCAAGTACGTTAATTTGTTTAATGGTTATTGCTTTTCATTACTAACTTTGGACATATGGCTAGGGATTGTAAAGCTTATGACAGGTACAATTATCAAGGGAATTATCAAAGTCCAAGAAGTAAGGTTGCAGGAACACAAGAAAGAAACTTCAATGATTTCTTCAGCCAAAAGTATAATTTTATTGCTCCATCATTCAGGCCAAATGTTGAATGCTACAAATGCCATAACTATGGCCTCATAGCTCGTAATTGAAGGTAAAAAATGGAACCTTCCATGAATTAAACCCTAACATCGTGTATAGGAAGGTATGGAGAAGAAAACAAATGCAAGAAGACCAAGAAAATGAGAAAGTCTCAGTTTTCGTGCTTTTAGGTTTTGTAAAGGAAAAAGGGAATGATGGATCTTCGATGGAAGATGTTGAAATTTAGGATGACCCATCTGAAGAGTTGGATCATACATTATTTTCAAGAATTTAGCATGTTGACTCCATGTCCTATGAACGTTGAAAAGAGGGCTTCTATGTAGTAGCAGTTATGCTTTTAAAGATCTATCTTTGACAAGCTAACAGTTGGAAAATATAAAGAAGTTTATGTTCAGCATTATGAGTAGTTTTAGTGGAATAAAAATTTTGGCAAGCAAAATTGATCTATATCGATAGGTAGAATCAACAGTGGCAATCTACATGAAGCATATCATGACATGGGGAGATAGGTTGTCTATTGTAGAAATCACTAAGGAAGAAAAGAAGTTAATGAAGACAAACATCTTCTAAGAAGATAAAGGAAAAAATTTCTTCAAGGGGAGTACAAGCAGGTTACAGATCCAAAAAACCAAGAAGATTGTCAAGGGGAGTCACCCTTCGCCTTTGATGACAAAGGGATAGTCGAGAAATCAAGATAAGGATATCGAGGTATGAAGTCATGGGAAGTTGTACTCGCAGAAGGAGTATGTGTGCTTTCATCAAAGAAAAAGGGGAATATTATTGAAATATGTTATCATTGATGAAAATTTCAATTAATGAAATCTCTTATATTTGTATGGATTGCATCAAGTTGGAAGTTCTAATGAAAGGATGGTTGGAAAACCTAGATTTAGGGTTTCTATTCCCTAGGAAATGAACATGCCCTGAAATTGATGAAGGTTTTTGAAGAGGAAAATCACTGAATTTTCCTTTGAAATTATCTTCATTTGATTCTCCTCGTCGAACTGATTATGGTGGTATGTGGCATGCCACGAGAAGCTTCACGATTTTTGAGATATCCATATTTGAAGTTGAGGGACCCAAATTGTGGGCAGAAACCCGAAAGGCCAATCATGTGGCAGATTCCTCTTGGCTCCAAGCATGGATCATAGTATTGGCTAAGTCCTTAGCTAATTCTATGATGAAGGAAATATATTTAATAAAACCCAAATTTAGGTTGGAAGAAAAGTCAAAAAAATCAAATATCAAAAAAAGGGAAAGATTTGTTTCAAAATAAATTACAAGGTAAGATTGAATGGGTTTTGACTACTAAAATAAACTTTGGAATTCAAATCTCCAAGTCGACTGCCATGATTTAATTAAGTCATTTGACTCGTTTTAAGGTCATTTTTTATCCAAATGAAATTTATTTAAAAGGACTTTATTATCCTTCCTAAGGTATGTGTAAAATGCATATCTTCTATGGTGAAGCTCAAAAATTAACCTCGAAATGAAGTTTAAAAAATTGGCAAATCTCACTAGTCCCTAATATGCAAACTATAAAATGTTTATTGATGTATTTGTAAAATTATTAAAATTTATAATGATATCATATATAGTCTATATAATTTTGGCGATTTTTAACGTAAAATAATTTTATATTGTAAAATTTGGGCGAATCATTTTTATAAAAAAATGAAAATTGGCGAATCTTTTTTTTGAAAAAACCATGGAAAATTAGCCCACCTACGAATATTAGCCCCTAAAATTTTCCATGGCTATGGTTATTGTAAATATGACAAGAGGCAATCTGTGGAAGGTTTATATTGTTGACTTGAGTTATATTTATTTTTCTTTTGGGTACTAGGGTTACGTTGGTTTTGCAATTACAGGCAGAAATATATAGTCATAACCCTTGCTCCAAGTAAAGGATCCATTTGTGGTCTAATGATGAAGGAAAGCCATCAATTATGAGTCTCTCAAAGCAACAAAGGGTAAGAATATTTGGTTACTCGGTATTCTCTGTGGAATTTTAATTTGGAAATAAATGAAGTAGGAATGTCATCTGCAGCTTTTTTCTCTCACACTTAGGCATGATCTCTAGTATGTCATGACCTGTGATGCATGAAATGTCACAAGGCCATCTTGGGGCATCATCTATGTAACTTTTCTATGGTCATTTTTAGGCTACAACAGCTAACCAAGTTTTCCAATTGAATACCATATATACTCTATCTTTGTGGCATAAATCGTTGTGACATTTCTAAGGTGTTGGCCTTGTGAAAGCAATCAGTACAGCATATAGTTAAATAATATGAAGTTGTTTGCAATCTTAATCCCTAAGTGTGGACATTTATGATTCTTATCACATATCTGTGTGGAATTTGATGAAAGAAAAAGGGCTACATTGCATCTCTAAGTCTCAGGTCTTCTTTCTGAGATTGCATGAACAGATTCATCACCATCAAGGCTTGGATAGACTTGGAGACATTGGCGGCCTAGGTTCATTTAGGTATATGTTCTAGAAGTGTTCGGCCTATGGCTTGAAGGTTTAAAATAGCAACAAGATACAATTAAAGACCTGGAGTGACATTACCGTTGAACTCTACGTGGATTTGTGAATGTTTGAGAGTTGTGGTTAAAATATATATATACACTTGAATTCGTATTCATGAGCTGAATACATTTAAGTGAGGTAGTGTTCGAATGTGGAGTTATATGTTGACACCACATATGATGACATCTTGCCAACTTATGTTAAATTCAAATTAAATATGATATATGGTATACAATAGACAATGTATGTGCAACTCGTTTAGAAATGTTGTCTTGGGAAAGAAACCAAAGTCACTTTAGTTGGAAATGTTTCAATTCATAATATATTGTCATTTTTTCGAAAGGTTTGCAAAAACCAATGATCATTTCAAAAGTTCCCAGATTAGGGCATTTTATTGAACATTTAATTCCATATAGTTTAATTTAATTATGTTGTTATTCCAAATCCAATATTGAGACAAATAAAAAACTAGAAGAATATTGAGATTAGAATTCAAAGACATATCTTCTGAAGTGATTATAGTGTTGTTGTTTGACAGTATTATTAGACCAAGGGTTTGCACTAGAGTTTTCACCATTTAGGCTTTGATGCATATGATGAAACAAAGGGCAGATGTTTTTTGTAGTTGGAGATCAGGGTTTGATACTATTAATGAGCAGTTGATGTTGGTATCAGCAGTTAAGGTTTTTCTATGGCATATTTGATTAGGAGATCATGTGTTATGCTCAAAAATTAAAGTGCTTGAAACAGGTCCAAACCTAAGCGACCAGAAAGGTCTCATCGTTGTGATTCTGGCTCCGCAAACGGTTTGAAAAACAAATGTCGTATGAGGAAGATATCTTGTTCTGTCTCTTTTCCCAAACAGCAAAAATTTTGTGACTGGATGCCCAGCTAGCAGGTATATTTCGAGAATATTTCATTTTTTTCCAACCAACCAGATTGTACCACATGGCATGTTATGGTTCGTTGATCTTATGGTATGGAGATGAGTTTTCAAGCCGTTGGATTGGTTTGCACGTTTTTATTTAGGGTCGTCGAATGAGAAACACGTGGCAAGCCTACAGGTCGCCACGTGTCCTCAGGATGGTTCAATAAAAAAAATTTGGAGCCGGAAGGAATCGAACATTCGACCTCTGCACGCACACGCCAAAGTCTTGACCATTCTTCCTACCACTTATGACTTAACCTTATAGGTTGTCGGTTTCATGTGGCCAGCCCTCCCATATGACCAAGATCCCGTGACCCCGGGCTAAGCCTCATCGCCAACGTTAAGGGTGGAGGTTATGTAGACTGGCCACATGGCATATATGCCAACCTGCAACATCAAAGTGTCAACCGGCGGCTATGACTGAGACCTAACATCTTTCAAACCGACGGTCAGATGGGCATGATCACATGTTGGGTTAATAAACTTTGACATTAAAACATTAACATGGAAGTCATGTTAAAAGTAAACTCCAGCGGATATTTGATCTGTCACATGGGCGGTTATTAAGGTTTTAAATTCCACGGCTATGGAACCAACGTCTTCGGGTTCCTCTCGCCTTATATGCGGAGTCAACTATTTATTTGGCGGGAATACAATGCAATCACATGGGCACGGATATGGAAAAAAATTATGTGGTCTGCAGAAAACATCTCTCTAGGTTTTGTCCACCTTAACGCAAAGTTTTAAAATCCCTCAACCGCATGGTTTTAGGCAGAGGGTCGGCTTGTGACCACTCCGCCTAACCATTTCACGTTAATTCAAACGGTTTTCGACTGGCGGGAGTTAGATCGCACCCCTAATTTTAGGGAATTTAATCAATGTAACTTCAGTTAAGTGTCTGTCTCCCCTTTTGGTGGAGCTTTTCTAGCTGTCATTGGGAAAAATGCATTGGGAGGTCAATTTTCGACCAATTTTGGTGAAACAAGAGTCTACCTAAACTAATTTGAGAATTCTGGAGCCATTGGTGCACAGAAAAAATCCATTAGAGGTCTGTAAACACATTTAATTTATAATTTTGATCATAATTAATGTTGTCGTTCCTAGAGACAGCCTAGAGTTGTGATAGACCAGTGCCTAGGACATCTTAATATAGCAAGGAGCAAATGATATGACAGAGGGAGTCATCAATAAGAGGCTCTCATGCTATCTCTTATAAAACAAGGAAAATTAGTCTGAATGGGAAAAAGACCTTCAGAAAATGACACAGAGGAAGGAATATTGCAGAGGCAACATGCAAAACTCCAATATTAAAGCAACAAAAAATTCAGAGACAGCTTACTGTAAAGAGGGTGGATTCAGAAACACTTCACAGAAATAAGTTATCAGAAGGTGTATATAGTGAATAAAATGTAGAGGAGATATTAGTTAACATTGAGCTGATATCCAGATACACAGTACCACCATGCATGAGCTTACCAATCTAAGAATCCATACATAACAGTAGTGTTTTAAAAACACCCTCCCAAAGCAACTAATATAGCAGAAATACGGTTTAGATGAGTAATGGAACAGAATATCATGCATGAGCCATATTTAAAGCGCTTGACTGATCCGAGCATGGGCATCAACTAGGATGAATCCATACCAAAAATCAGTGAGCCACTCGCATTCCAAAACATGATACAAGAAAGATGGATGAAATGAAATGATATATTAAAATAACACATAAGAGAAAGTTACGGACTGTGAAATACCAAAGACCAGAATCTTCTTTAACAGATAGAACTCCTCCTCACTGAGACCCTATGGGCTCTAAGCCTTCATACAAAATTTCTACAAAATGTATACAAAAATCCTTTCACTGCATAATTTTCTGATAAAATCTGGAACCCTCAATAATCTGTTCTTAGGGCCCTTTATAGAAGAAGAAGAACCCTAATAAAAGAAGTAGGTGAAAAACATTTAATTTGCCTCGTTAAGACAAAATGGTGGAAACATTTGCGCCCATACTGTTGAATGAATATGTTGTGCTGTATGTACTCTGCCGCCGGCTTTCCGAAGTAATTGCACTGGATAAAAATCTCTTCAGGAACACGGCATAGAATTAAAATCATATTGGCATCCGGTCCTTTCCTGGAGAGAAATCTCTATTGAAATAAAGCCTTGAGGGTATTGTTTTATGTGTACAAATATTTGGAGTGATCTACAGGATCTTCAACTTGGTACTCGGCCTTCAAAAGGTTGGCTCAGGCTCCAAAACCTTCACTCCATGCCTTTAATTCTCTACTTTCCACGGATACTCTTTGCTTGCAATATTTAAGCCTGGATCTGTGCAATCTGCGTTTTGAATAGATCTTGGAGGGTTTGATAGATTTTTACCCCTGCTTATTTAATGGAAGTCTTGTCACAGCAACCTCCCAGGACTTTCTTTATGGTTTCGGCTCCTGAACAATGATCCTTTCCCGTATTTTTTCCATTTGTAATTAAGAGATGTGAATCATGGCAATTTTCCGCTGTTGTAATCCTGCAAAACCCGCAAACTTGTTAGGAAGACCAGGCCTGAAGATGATGGACGTGGCGGGATCAATGAAAATGGCTGTGCAGACATGGTGAAATGGTGAAACAACTTAGGGTGGCGGAAAAATGCAGCGGAGTGATGGTAAATGGACTGGGTGGAAAAACGCATTTAGTGAAGGTTGGCGGAGTGTAGCGAATAAGAAAAAACCTTTGAATTTGACCCTTTGGATGAATATAAGGAAGACGGAAGAAGATACGACGAATGACACGCGGAATGGTGACGTGGAGATACAGGGTCAATGGCGTGGTGTGGGCTAAATCTAGACCGTCTGATCCCGGGGGAGATCGACGGTCGAAAAGGTATTGGGAGCGATTAATAGTGGGCCAGGGGTGTATCTGCCGTGAATTAAAACTCATGCAGCTTTGATGCACAACGACCATTCGATGAAGGTCTCCAGATCTGACGGCTGATAGTGATATCGTTGCGCATCTTTCGCCGAACAATAGCGTGCGATGAATGGCTGTTTTGGAGCCATACATAGGGACACGTGGCGAGTGATGTATGGAATCGCTCGAATTTGAGGAATACCGCCTACCGCTTGGAAGGTGGTGCGATATAAACCATTGGTTTTAGCAATGGGAGCGGGCATGGGGACAACCAGGACAGGCGGGCTGCGAACCGTTGATTTCACAGTTTAATCGGACGGTAGCCAAGCGGGTTATGGGCGTGGCGGAGGTGAACAAACGTCGTCCGATCAGTACAGATTGACGGTTCATAATGTGACCGATGCATATATTTGATAAGCGCCTACTGGACTAGCTCTTGGTCTCGGGGCCGGGTCATGTGGAGGAAAAGAGTGCAGGGGCTTGACAGGAAGGGGCTAAGGCCTGGTATATTTTCAAAAGTGGATTTTTCGACCCTTTTATGTGATTTTGAGACTGGGAGAAGGCAACGATAGGCGGATAATGGATTTTTCAGGCCCGACCAGAAGGGACTGCTTGCCAAAGATTAGATGGGGGCTGAAATGATCAACATTGGCTCCATATGGGGACGACACGTTCATCCCTGAACGTGTCGAGAAATTCGCAAACCATCAGATACTCTTCTGTGCGGGCTCTGCTTTTCAAAAACCTTACTTTTCACTTTATGATTCATAATAACACCCACAATATTTGAACAAAAATGAAATAGCAAACTAATATAAAATATAATACACCAGGCTTTCTCGGCCTGAGTCAGAATTGGAAATAGGTTTTAAGGAATTGACCATTTACAGGGGCATCCAACAAGTCACCCTGTAAATTCTCCAACCTAAAAGTATTATTTCCCCCCTGTTCCACAATTTTGAAAGGACCAAACCAGAGGGGATCAAATTTACCATGTTTACCATTTTCAGCTCTTCGGATATCCCATCTGAGCACCAAATCACCAATCTGCAGCTTCCTGTCCTTAGCATGCTGATCAAAGAGGTGTTTCATCTTCTCCTGATACTCTGTTAGCCTTTGATTCACTTGATTGTGTGTTTCTTCCAATTCCACCAGCTGGTTTATTCTCCTGATCATACCATCAGGCTCTTCTTGACTTTCCTGCATGAATCAGGCCACTGGTAGGGCCAATTGAATAGGAAATACTACTGCCCTCCCATATACTAGTTCATATGGGGATTTCCCAGTTTCTCTCTTGCTGGTAATTCTATTGGCCCACAGAGCAAATTTCAATTGGGAATCCCAATTCCTCTGATTCTCACTTATAGCCTTCTTCAATGCCCTCACCAGGTTTTTATTGGAAGACTCTGCCAAGCCATTTCCCTGTGGATAATAGGCTGTAGAGTGACTTAGTGTGATATTGTATTGCTGACAGAAACTCACAAATTTTGCAGAATTGAAAGCCTGTGCATTATCAGTCACTATTCTGGCAGGGCAACCAAACCTGGATATGATGTTTTCCTCCATGAACTTTATGATCACAGTATCTGTAGCATTCCTTGCAGGTATGGCTTCCACCCATTTGGTGAAATAATCAGTGGCCGTTAAAATCCACTTATGTTGACCACTTGATGGGGGATGTATCTC
This sequence comes from Pinus albicaulis, assembly GCA_034641835.2. Taxonomy (NCBI): domain Eukaryota; kingdom Viridiplantae; phylum Streptophyta; class Pinopsida; order Pinales; family Pinaceae; genus Pinus; species Pinus albicaulis. The sequence goes on along the minus strand of CM076578.1, from coordinate 617,337,705 downwards.
ACCTATAAAATCAATTCCCCATTTTCTGAAAGATTCATCCACGTGAATGGGAATCATGGGAAGAGGTGCCATCTTCTGTCTTTCAGCAAAAATCTGACATTTCTCGCATGCTCTAACCTGGGCAAAAACATTTCCGAAAAGCTTAGGCCAATAGAAACCAGCCTTCAGGATTTTATGAGTAGTGGCCCTCTAGCTGTAGTGACCCCCACAGATCCCTTCATGAAATTCAGCTATAATACTCCCTACCTCATCCTCTGTGAGACATAGCAGTAAGATACCTAAGGGATCTCGCCAGTATAGCCGGCCATTGGCGACTATATATTTCTGTGATTTCAATCTTAGTGTTCTGTATTTAGCCTTATCACAGCTTGGAGGGAAACTGAGTGTGAGGAGATACTCTACTATCTTTTTGTACCACGGACTGGTGAGGTACTTTAGATGTGCTTCTGGAGTAGCTACTCCAATTCCCTGTCACTCGCCTTGCTCTTCAGATTCCTCACCTGCTATAATGGACAAATTTATGCCCAGAGCTTGATAGTTTGATTCAGATAACATTTTGGCAAGCCCCTGTCCTTTGATTAGATTAGTATGGCGGATGTCTAAGTCATATTCTTGCATTTTAGCGATCCACTTACCCCTTTTTCCTTCACTATCCCCCTGAATAAGAATATCTTTTACAACAGCTGCAGGCACAAATGCAGTGATGTGGGACTGTAAGATATATACACGAAATTCTTTGAGGGATTTCACTAGGGCGTATGCTTGCTTTTCCAATATGTTGTACTTTAATTTTGCATCACGGAGCACCTGACTGAAAAAGGCGATAGGCTGCTCATACCCTTCCTCATTTTTCTGCAATAAGACTCCTGCTATTGTATGAGGTGATGCAAAAGAAAAGATCATGAAAGGTTTATCATAATATGGCCCAACTAGCACAGGGGCTTCTGCAAAAGCATTTTTTATTCTGGTAAATGCCTCTCGTGACTCCTAGGACCATTTAAATTCATTATCTTTCTTCAACATGTCAGTTATATGCCTAACTATTTCAGCATAGTTAGGAATAAACCTTCTCAATAAATTAATGCGCCCTAGGAATATTTGTACCTCTTTCTTATTTCTGGGAAAAGAAATACCATTTATAACCTCTACCCTCTTAGGATCTATCTTCACCCCATCTTTTTTTACAATGTGTCCCAAAAGTTTTCCCTCTTCTAATGCAAATAAAGACTTTTGAGGATTTAGAGAGATACCATACCTTCTGCATTTCTCAAAGGTTCTACGCAGATGCTCAATATGCTCAGTATCATTTTTTGAAAATACAGTGATGTCATCAAGGTAGACTACCGGGAATTTATCTTGCTCTCCAACAAAAGCAATGTCCATCGCCCTCTAAAAAGTGGCCCCTGCATTAATCAATCCAAAAGGCATCCTGGCATACATAAATGTACCACATGGTGTGGTGAAAGCAGTCTTCTTTTGATCCTCTGGAAGTACAGCCACCTGGTTATAACCAGAGAATCCATCCATCATTGACATCCTAGAAGCTCCAACCACTTTCTGCAGGATGTGATCCATCTTAGGTAGTGGATAATTATCCTTTAAGGATGCTCTGTTTAAATTTCTAAAATCCACACACAGCCTTATTTCTCCATTATTCTTTCGTACAGGGACAAGGTTTGCCACCCATTCAGAGTACCTCAGTGGTGCAATTATTTTGGCTTTTAGCAGCTTCTTGATTTCCTTCTCAATAGAAGGCAGCAGCAGGGGATTTATTTGTCTGAGCTTCTGCTTATGGGGCTTTGCATCTGCCTTCAGTGGAATTTTGTGCTGCATAATACTGATATCAAAAGTTTTCAAGTCTTGATAGGACCATGCAAACACATCTCTATAAGACTGAAATAATTTCTGATATAGCTTTTTATATTCTCCAGGGATCTTTCTGGACAGTTTTACCATCTTGGGGTCAGCCTCAGTACCAAGATTTAGGTCTTCTACCTGATTTTCTTCTACCACTTTTCTTGGCTGCAGTGGGACATCATTCTTGTTAAATAATCTCTCTAGAGGCACCAGCCCTCTAGGTATAATGTTTCCCTTTAACTGCAACACCTTGTTACCTGCCATTTTCTTCTCCCAATTTCTTTCTGAAGTATCTTCAGACTCACCCTCTTCATCAGCATCAATCTCCATATTGGAGAATTCCCCTATTGTTTCTAGAAATCTCTTCATTTTTTCTTCATCCTCAAATACATGCCAGTGCTTGATGTTGTCTGGAATAGATGGTCGATAACGTACCTCAATTTCATACCTCAAGAGAGGGTTCTGAGGAGGACGGAATGTACTAGCAGCCACAGCAAGAGAATCTGCCATCCTATTCTGTTCTCGGGGCATGAATTGGATATTAAATGCGAAGAAAAATTTCTCCACTATATCCCACACTTCATTCCTGTAAGACCTCAACCGAGGATGTTTGGTTTGACATTGATTCCTCACTTGTCTGACCACCAGTTTTGAGTCTCCCAAAACTTCTAAATTTTTTATATTCATGCTCCTGGATATTTGTAATCCTAATAGAAGTGCTTCATATTTAGCCACATTGTTGGTGGCTTCATATTCTAGTTTGAAAGACAGTGGGATCCATTTTCCTGCAGGAGAGATCAATAGCACTCCAGCCCCATTACCTTCTCTTAAATTTTCTCCATCAAAATGAAGTGTCCAGAATCCTGCATCATGGCTCTCTAAGGACTGCTCAGTCTGAATCTGGCAGAAGGATGGTTCATTAGCATAATCTTGATCTTCTTCCAGCATCAAGCATGAGAAATCTCCTTCTTTACTATAGACTGGTGAATTTTCAGAGTTGTCCGCCTTAGTAACCATCTTGACAAATCGAGTTTCCCTGTACAACCTCCTCTCCTGACCACCAAAAACTGGGATAGTGGCATATGTTAGATCCAGCTTGATCGACTCACCAATTTTTGTTCCCCAAGACCTTGACAGCAGCATGCCAAAGCGAGCTGGAATGTCGGCCACCACGATGTCCATTACCACACTTTTTTCTAGTATTTGGGCCAAATTGACTACCAAATCCTTAATCATCCCTAGGCATTTAACTCTTTTGGAATCAAATGAATAGAGGTCTTTGTATGGAAGGGTGATTTGTAGTCCTAGTTGTTTCATGACTAACAGAGGCATAAGATTATGGGAAGCCCCAGAATCTAGCATATAGTTATGTAATAGCAGGTCATGAATTACTAGAGACACATAGAAGGGAGGAGTAGAGGGATCTATCTCCTCGACATGTGGGCCAAATACAACCATGGGTCTTTCTTCTTGAAGGTTGAGACTATCTGGGATGAGTGGTGCTTCTGGAGGGAGCATGAAAGAGGTGACCTGAGATTGATATGCTGGCTGTTTCAACAGTTCAGTCAAGGGGACTGGGATTTTGACCTTTTCAAGTTCCTTTTGCAGACTGAAAGCAGGAGGATACTTTTCTACCACAACCTCTTTTGACTCTTTATTTTCAGCTGGGGGCTTGACTTCTTTAGACACAGGCTTGACATTAGGGGGAAAGACTTCTTTTGAAGAGGAAGGAATTTGATCACTAGACTGCAAAGGTTTGTTTAGAGGTCCCTTACCTTTGTCTGTGGCTTTCTGCATTGTTGAATCCTCCTAAGAAGGTGCTTCCTTCTGATGTGGCTCTTCTTCTTGCTCTTGAGTACGATTTCTCTTCTTCGAAGATCTGAGGTCATATCTTCTATTGAGTTTTGCTTGCATGAGGTCAACAAATTGCTTACAACAGTGATCAATCTCTGAGTCTTCCATGTCTCTAGCCTTTTCTTCTTCTTGCAATGATAATTCCTCTTCTTCTCTATCCGAGAAAGCAAGATTTGCATCCTCCAGTCCATAGGCAGTATCTCTAGTGGGATCATCTTCTGGACCTTCCAGGTACAATGGGTGCGGTACCTGATCCTGTTGCTCTTTTGATTCCCTTGGAAATATTTGCAGGGGTGGTCTTCTGTACTGAGGATTGTAACCTCTGTTTGGAGCATTCTGGAAATTCTTGAAGGCTGAGTTCTTGGCTTCCAATTCAAGCTTGACCATTTTCTTAATCAATTTTCTCATTTCTTCCATTTTTTCATTGGCTGAGTCTCTGTCTTGGTTAGAGGTAGATGCCTCTTCTTTGCCCCTTCTTCTGGTATCTTGTTCAGATCTTCCTTTTGATTTTCCAGTGGAGGCAAAGTTTTCTTCCAACTCTAGTGCATCTTCCTGAGCATCATCCAGAGTAGCAGGCTTTCTTTCTTTGAGAGAGAAACCAAATTCTGAATCAAAGGCTGCTACAAAAACAACTTTAGCGACAGTTTGATGGGGTTTCATATCAGCAGGGAGACTCAGATACAATTTATTAACATTAGGGGAATTTTGAGGTCTAAAATCGGCCTCCTAAGGAAATTATAAAATAATAGTGGAAAAAATCAAATAAGATTCGATGACATCATCAAATTTTAGAGGGAAAACTACTTGTTCAACTGCATTTCAACTTATAATATACAAATGCAGCAGATATTCTGTTGGATGCAATTTATTCCCATCCAGATTACCTTAGCTGCTGTACAATTTATGGGTCTAATTATTGACGAAAAATAGAAATACATAAAAAATTCACACCAATCATCGCTAGTGTATTTATGTATTTCTCATTTTTCGTGTAGTAAAGTTCATCGAAAGTATGCAACATGGGTACTCCTTGGATGAGGAATTAAATTTCGCATCCAACGAGTACTCCCGCTCGAAATTTGAGTAAAAATTTTGGGAGATAAGTTGAAAATACGAGTTTAAAAAGTAGTTTTATTATTTTATTATTTTTTAATATTTTTACCCTTTTATTTAAAAAATGGTGAATCATCCCCCATGGTTGACATCATCATCTTGAATCCTATTGGTTGTTATAAAGTTTATTTTTGTTTTACATTTTTCTTATGAGGCCCATTTTAGACCTCAAAATTCCCCTAATGATCTCTTGATAAATTCTGACACTCCTTCATTGTGTCTTTTCTTTAGTGTATTGAACTCAATGAGACAATTTCCATGATCTTTCTTCTCTCCCCATTTCCTGAGAAAAGTGTCTTCCATGTTATCCCAAGTGGTAATAGAACGGCCAGCCAATGTCTTAAACCACTTTCGAGCTTCACCATCAAGAGACTGGACAAAAATCCTTAAGACCACATCTAAATGTTCAACATTAAAGTTCTCTGCAAAAGAGCAGAAAGTCTCAAGATGTTTTTGAGCATCAATCTCGTTTTCCCCATTGAATCTGGGCAACATCTTCATATAATCTTAGGGCATATCATTCAACACTTGAGGTAATGCCAGAGGACCATATTTATTTAGCAAGAAGCCTGGAACATTTTCCATTGGAGGGGATGGAGGTAGTGCAATAGTTTGATGAGTAAGAGGAGGAGGAGGAGGTGGAAGTGGAGTATGAATAATAATAGGAATATACTCAACTGCAGCTTGAGGGGTTGAGGGGAAAAAAGGTCTGTTAACAGCAGATGTTGGAAATATTGTCATTGATGGCAAAGGAGGCAGCACTCAGGCAAAAGAGGCAGTGCTGTAGCAAAGGAAGGCAAAAGAGGCACAGCGAAAGCAATAGAGGCAGCAAGAAGAAAGTCAAAATGTAACAGTCATAGAAGCACAGTGAAGAACCGTTATCGGAAGATAGAGACAGAGGCAAAGTGACAGAAGCAGAGACAGAGGTAGAGAGCAGTTACAAAATTCTGGGAATCGTACTCTCCAACCGGCGGAGCAGAGGCAGAGACAGAGGCAGAGAGCAGTTACAAAATTCCGGGAATCGCTTCACTCCAGCGGCATATAATACAGAACCATATTCCGGGAATCGCACACTCCAACTGGCGTTATACAACATGAATCTTATTCCGGGAATCGCAGACTCTAGCCGGGCGTTACACATATAATACAGAACCATATTCCGGGAATCGCACTCTCCAACCGACAGAGCACATATAACAAATACAAACATTATTCCGGGAATCGCTTCACTCCAGCGGCAAAATATATATAAGAATATATATCAGTTATATACAAGCGGAGCACTTTAACCAAAGGTTCTATCAAAACGAAATGGCTTATAAGGTGGGACCCCTCCCCAATCGCAATCGGAGAAAAGGTTCAATCGGCGGAGTTTTTTTATGTGCTCAGATTAAAGGCCGGACCCGATTGAGCTATATGCCACAGTTTATTGCTAATCGCATCCGAGTTCCCAATCGCATCGGAATTGGTCAATCGCATCGGAGAACATGTGAGTTGCGATTGCGATTGGAAGTCCGGACCCGATGGAGGTATGAATTATAATTCAAACATGTTTGAAGTCCTGTCCCAATCGCATCGGCAAAATACAATGAACAATGGTCAATCGCAACACATATTAAAAGACTTGCGATTGCGATTAAGAGTTCGGACCCGATGGGTGTATTAACGATGGTGTATATATATTTGAATTCCGGCTAATCGCATCGGAACTTTTCGATTGATCGCAAGTCCTTTGTAATATGCTCCGATCAAGTGGCGGACCCGATGGCATTATACGATGGATTTAATAGGTTCAATCGCATCCGGAATCTCAATCGCAATCGGAACTCTCCGATTGATCACACGACTTTGTAAAACGCTGCGATTGAAGTGGTGGACCCGATCCAGTTATAAGCGGGAGTTGATATATGCAAATCGCATCCGTGTTCTGATCGCAATCGGAACTTTTCTATTATGCGCCCCGATTGCATTTGATTGAAGCCCGGACCCGATGGGCTTATTAACTATGATTAACAAGTGTTTGAGTTCCAGTTCTAACCGCAAACGGAAATTTGTGAAGGCGCTGTTATATATAAATATATATATATATATATAAAGTTGTTGCGATTGTATTGAAAAGTGTCGCGTGGTCTTTGGACCCACGGGCCTCGGCTTAAGGTGGAGGGCGATTATCAATATACAATGACTGCGATATATGTCCGTTCCGCTTGCGGAATGTTCCACATCAACAAGACACTCGTGGCATGAAAAGCGTTGGAATATGGCCCTGAATTACAGTCAGCATATTCATTTATATATATAAAGCGCTGATATAAAAATGAAAAATGCAGTTACACAAATACAGAAGTTACGCAACAGCCATATACAGAATGACATACAGAGAACAGAAAAGAGATAAAACACAGTCACAGAAAAGACAAAGACACAGTCAGAGAAAAGACAAATGCGCAACAAGCCAAGAGACAAAATGAGTGAGTTGGAGTTCTCATTTAAATTTGAATGTAAATGTTTTAATTGTTTTTATTGTTTGTGATGCATTGGCAAGTCTCCGAGAGAAAACAAACTCCCACTGTAATGTTAAAATTGACACCTACAGTTATAATTTTTGAGTAAGCTAATAAAAGGAGTGAGAAGGCAGAAGGCAAAGAGACATGACTTTCCATTTCGAATTCCAAGCAGAATACAAACAGTCATGTGAAGAAATCTATAAATAATATCATCTTGATATTCAAGAGAGAGAAGTGAGAGTAAATCGAGAGAAGGCAGAATATAGAAGAGTAAGACAGAGAAGATTAAGAAAAGCAGAACAGAAGGAGAAGCTACAGAACAGGGTTGATATCTGAGGTAAATCAGCAAACTTTCAGTTTGATAAATTGAGGAAGTTGGAGCTTCCCTATCAAGTTGCGGCTTGATAGTCGTCAGTTGTAGCTGACTGAGGTTGGAGCCTCCTGTAGGTTGGTGCCTGCAGAAAATTGAAGGGAGTTGGTGCTTCCTTGCAAGTTGTAGCTTGCAGAATTGAGGTAGGAGCCTCCTGTAGGTTGGTGCCTGCAGAAAAACAGTGGTGAGAGGGAGTTGGAGCTTGCTTTTGCATCACAACAATAATAAGATGTGGTTTTCTCCCTTTATGGGTTTCCACTTATATCTGGTGTCTCTGTGCATGATATTTATGTATTGATCTGATATGTATCATTTGCTTAATACCTGCTGCTCTCAAATTAAGTCTACTGCTCTATTAAAATAATACTTTCAGGTTACATTCTAATATTACTCTCACATCAAATAGAGTTTGAAATGAAGGTGTAAATAAGTTTATTGAAAAGTTTAAAAGATCAGGAATGTATTAAACTGATTCACCCCCCCCCCCTCTCAATTTAATTAGAGATTCAACAATTGGTATCGGAGCAGGTTCCTTTGCACAAGTCTAACGACTGAAAGGAGATCCTAGGTTCCCAAGATGGCTAGTAAAGAAGGATGCTCAACCAAAAAAGCCCCTTTCTTCACTGGTGAAAATTATGCTTTCTGGAAAATCAGAATGAAGACATACATAATGTCACTAGGAGTAGAAGTCTGGGCTGCTGTGCAATTAGGATATGCCCCGAAGTCAACTGATACAGAGAAAGAAGCTAAAGAAAGCTTTGTAGCTAATGCAAAAGCCATGAATGCCATCCTGAATGGATTATGTGAAGCATAGTTTATTAAAGTAATGCACAAAGACACTGCCAAGAAAATATGGGATACTCTTGAAGGCATACATGAGGGAGACCAGAAAGTAAAAACTGCCAAACTTCAAGTATATAGAGCCCAGTTTGAAAACTTAAAAATGAATGATGGTGAAGATGTTGGCAGCGTCTTCTTAAAAGTTGCAGAAATTGTTAACAATGTGAAAGCTCTTGGAGAAACCATACCAGAAATTATAGTTGTGCAAAAGATTCTAAGATCACTCCCATCCAGATTTAATCCCAAGGTATCTGCAATAGAAGAGACATCGAATTGGGAGACCTTGACCATGTGAACGGGATACTTGAAATCTATGACCTATGAAATGAGGCTCCCACAGAAGAAGCCAAGTACAAGGGAAGCAGCATTCAAAACAGAAAAAAGGAAAGAAGAAAAGGAAGAAATATGCTCTTGCTCTGATGAAGAAGAGGCTAAATTTGTCAAGAAATTGGATAGAGGCTCGGGTAGATACAAAGGTAAACTTCCCTTCAAATGCTTTAACTATGGAAGAGTTGGACATTATGTTGCTAAATGTCCTCACAAGAAAGTAAGAAATCAAGCTCAAGAATCAGAGAAAGACACATCAAAGTTCTGGCAGAAAGGAAAGAAATTCAGCAGAAAATCCTTCTATGCTCAGCAAGACAGCAGTGCATCTGAAGACTCAGATGAACCCTCAAGTGAAGAAAGAACCTCAGAATTTTTATTGATGGCCATAGAAGATCTTGAGGGACTCCTACTAGAAGATGAAGAAGAAGAAGGGGAAGTAGACCTTGAGGGGGAGCTAAGAAGTGCTATGGAGGAGATTGACAGACTCAAACTAAAATGCAGAAAACAAAAAGAGATTCTCCTAAAATGTGTGAAAGAAGAACAAAATTCAGAAGTCCTCATGCAGCTGAAGGTAAAGCTTGAAGAAGCCAAGAAGATAGAAGATATGTTACTTCAGCAAATCAAAGATAAATCTCGATAACAAGAGAAGCTGGAAGAAGAAATTCTGTGTCTGAGAAAGAAATTAGAAAATGCTCAACAGAAAGTTTCTATATACCCTTCTCAAACAACAAGCTCTATTAAGTTGAATGAAATTTTGGTTGCTCAAAGATTCCCTATGATAAAGACTGGAATAGGCTACGAAGGATAATCAAGTAAAGGAAAAGAAAAGGTTGACAGAGAGATTATTTTTGTAAAAGCAAAGAAGGATGAGGAAGTAGCTCAAATAATTCCTACAAAAGAAGAAATCTGCAATAAGAGAGACAAAGAGCAGAAGAAACCTCTAGTAACAAAGAATATAATGAATACTAAGATGACATAAAAAGAATCATATGCCCCTAAGTATATCAAATTTGGAAGTCATCAGAGGAAATTCTTCCCTCCTATGAAGAATGCCACCTACTATGTCTGCCACAAGCCAGGACACATTGCTGCATATTGTTATGCAAGGAAGAGTAATTCAGACCTGCAAAAGATGCAAACAGTGAAGAGGCTATCTCAAACAAACAAATGGAGAAAACAATCTTACATCAGGTATGCAAATAATTTCTATGGTTATTGTTTTTATTGTAAGGAATTTGGCCATAAAATTATTGAATGTAGAAAGTATGGACAAAGACTGATGTTCAACACCTCAAGGAGGTTTATGAGTGAAAGAAATTTTGTTCATGCTCACAATTCTGCAAAAACTATAATCAAATGTTGTATATGCAATCAAATTGGGCATATATCTTCCAAGTGTTCTCTAAAGGGATATAATTCATCACCTCACCAAAGATACCAAACAAAAGGGGGCCTCCAGTGGATAAAGAAAGTGAATAAATGTGACCTGGCTCTAACTACTCAAGATATGAAAAGCCAGTGGTACTTGGACAGTGGCTGCTCCAAACACATGACTGGAGACAGAAGCAAGTTTATAACTCTTGATGAAAAGAAATCTGGCAATGTTACTTTTGGTAATGATAAATCAGGAAAGATCAAGGGAAAAGGCTCAGTCAGCATAGACAATGGCAGAGGAAAAGCCCAAGAGGTACTATTTGTGGATGGACTGAAAGCAAATTTACTGAGTGTCAGTCAGATGTGTGACAAAGGTTGTGAAGTTATTTTTAGAGCACAAGATTGTGTAGTCAGGTCAAGCACAACAGGAAAGACTCTGCTCAAAGGTGTTCGAACAGAGAACAATGTATACATAGTGAAAGAGGAAGATGAAGCCTGCCATCTTAGCAAACTTGAGGAGTCAAGGTTGTGGCATAGGAGATTGGGACATCTCAGCTTTGACCATATCATCAAATTGAGCAAGAAGAAAGCTGTCAAAGACATGCCAGAAATAAAAAGGCCTTCAAATACTATATGCAAATCTTGTCAATTGGGGAAACAGACTCCCACATCCTTTAAATCTAAAGAGGAGTTGTCAACAAGAAGACCACTCCAGCTTGTGCACATGGACCTGTGTGGACCTGCTAGAACTAGAACACCAAGTGGAGAATCCTAATTCATGCTGATAATAGATGACTTCTCCGGAATGACATGGGTTTCCTTTCTCAAAAATAAATCAAGAGCATTGGAAAATTTTAAGATATTCAGAGCATTAGCAGAAAATCAAACTGGATGCAAGCTGAAATGTATCAGATCAGACAGAGGAGGAGAATTCACAGATTATGACTTTGCAGAACTATGTAATGAACATGGAATAAAGCAAAAATTTACTATTGCAGGGACACCTCAGCAGAATGGAGTAGCAGAGAGACAAAACAAGTCTGTACAACAAATAGCCAGAGCTATGATGCTAGAGAATAATATTGCTCAAATCTTCTGGGTAGAAGCAGTACACACAGCAGTACATATCCTTAATAAAGCTCACTTAAGGCCAAGCAGTGACAAGACTCCATATGAACTATGGCATGGAAAGCTAGCTTCAATAAAACATTTCAGAGTCTTTCGTAGCAAGTGTTACATAAAGAATAATGATGAAAACCTTGGGAAATTTGATGCAAGAACAGATGAAGGGATTTTTATAGGATATGCTTCCAAAAGTAAAGGATACAGATGCTACAACAAGACTCTTCGGAAAATAGTTGAAAGTATTGATGTGAGATTTGATGAAGAATTTCCAAACAATACAAGAAATACAGATTGCTGCAGTCCATCAGTTAATCATGAAGAAGAAGATCGGAATGATGAAGAAACTAGCAAGACAATAGAAGATGCAGAGCTGAGCTCAAAAACCCCCTCAAGATACACTCAGAAGAATCATCCTGAAGATCAGATCATAGGAGACAAGAAAGCAGGAGTCCAGACAAGAAGGTAGCTAACAGAACAAAAAGAATAAGTATACATAGCCATGTTATCACAAATAGAGCCAAAGAAATTTGAAGAAGCCAGCAAGGACAAGTATTGGATAAAAGCAATGAATGAAGAATTGGACCAAATTGAGAAGAACAATACCTGGGAACTAGTTCCTAGACCTATTGAGAAAAATATCATTGGTTCAAAATGGGTATTCAAAAACAAAATGAATGAGCAAGGACAGGTAATCAGGAATAAAGCAAGGCTGGTCTGCAAAGGATACTCACAAATAGAAGGACTTGATTATGATGAAACATTTGCCCCTGTAGCTAGAATGGAAGTTATCAGAATGTTCTTGGCATTTTCATGCTATCAAGATTTCAAGGTATATCAAATGGATGTAAAATCTGCTTTTCTTAATGGTGATCTAGAAGAAGAAGTGTACATGGAACAACCAGAAGGTTTCTCATTGACAGATAAAGAAGACTATGTATGTAAACTGAAAAAAGCCCTATATGGACTGAAACGGGCTCCTTGTGCTTGGTACTCAAGACTGGATAAATATTTGCAAAAACAGGGTTTTAAAAGAGGAGGAGTAGACAGCAATCTATATATAAAAGCCCATGAAAATGAACTCTTGATTGTTGTAGTATATGTTGATGACATTATGTTTGGAAGCAACAAAGATGAACTAGCAAAAGGGTTTGCTGATGAGATGAAAACAGAGTTTGAAATGTCTATGATTGGAGAGCTCAATTTCTACTTAGGACTGCAAATTCAGCAAAAGAACACTGGCACATTCATTTCTCAAGAAAAATACTTAAAAGAAATGCTGAAAAAATTCAAAATGGAGGACTGCAAACCAATGACAACCCCCATGATCACGGGATGCAAGCTGTGTGCTGATGATAGGTCTGCAGATGTAGATCAAAAACTCTACAGATCCATGATAGGAAGCCTGCTGTACTTGACAGCTTCAAGACCAGACATCATGCTAGCAGTAGGACTAGTGGCAAGATATCAAGCAGCACCTAAACAAAACCATATTCTGGCAGTAAAAAGAATACTCAGATATCTACAAGGAACAGCACAATATGGGCTTTGGTATCCTAAAGGCAAGAGCTTCACCTTAACAGCGTACACAGATGCAGATTGGGCCAGCTGTGTGGATGACAGGAAGAGTACAAGTGGAGGTGCATTCTATCTAGGAGAAAGTCTGGTGGAATGGCTAAGCAAGAAACAAACATCCATACCTGCAATACTGCAGTGCAGAGCCCGAGAATGTATAGCCCCGACGTGACATGTTGTACACAAGTCATGTGGATGAACGAACTCTTCAAGACATGAAGGTAAGCATTAATGAACCTATCTCAATCAAATGTGAAGTAATACAAGTGCTATAAGTATCTAAAATCCTGTACTTCATTCAAAAACTAAACATATACCAATCAAGTATCTCATTTTCTTAGAGAACAAGTGGCTCGAAGATAGTAAAACATATTTGGTATGTATCAACGAAAGAACGGATACTTGAGGATATATTTACCAAACACTTAACGAGGAAAGTGTCGAATACTTGAGAGACAAACTAGGGGCAGTATCTGTAGATACTATTCTCTAATATGAAGAGAAAGTACAATCTCAGGGGGAGAACAAAACGAAGATATCATTCCAGGGGGAGAACAGCCAGCAAGATAAGCATAAAACAAGTCCATAGGATCAGCATTATCAATATTATCAGCATTCAGAAGCAACAAGAACCTTTCAATCGTAAAATGCATTATCTCTGTCTGCAATCTAGCACGTATTACAGGCACTACAAATGAAATACAGCATAGTCCAATTTCAGCAGAAGAGGACCTAAACGTAACTCAGAGAAAGGAAATACAACGACAGAACCCATACGAAGGGATGAGGTGTCATCCTTTGCCATTGATGTCAAAGGGGGAGGAAGAACGAATAGCAAACAGGAAGAGCAAGCAACAAGAGAAAGAGAAAGCAAACAGAGAAAGTGGATTGCCATCAATGCCAAAGGGGGAGACTGTTGGAAATATTGTCATTGATGGCAAAGGAGGCAGCACTCAGGCAAAAGAGGCAGCGTTGTAGCAAAGGAAGGCAAAAGAGGCACAGCGAAAGCAATAGAGGCAGCAAGAAGAAAGTCAAAATGTAACAGTCATAGAAGCACAGTGAAGAACCATTATCGAAAGATAGAGACAGAGGCAGAGGGCAGTTACAAAATTCCGGGAATCGCACTCTCCAACCGGCGGAGCAGAGGCAGAGACAGAGGCAGAGAGCAGTTACAAAATTCTGAGAATCGCTTCACTCCAGCGGCATATAATACAGAACCATATTCCAGGAATCGCACACTCCAACCGGTGTTATACAACACGAATCTTATTCTGGGAATCGCAGACTCCAGCCGGGCCTTACACATATAATATAGAACCATATTCCGGGAATCGCACTCTCCAGCCGGCGGAGCACATATAACAAATACAAACATTATTCCGGGAATCGCTTCACTCCAGCGACAAAATATATATAAGCATATATATCAGTTATATACAAGCGGAGCACTTTAACCAAAGGTTCTATCAAAACGAAATGGCTTATAAGGTGGGACCCCTCCCCAATCGCAATCGGAGAAAAGGTTCAATCGGCGGAGTTTTGTTATGTGCTCCGATTAAAGGTCGGACCCGATTGAGCTATATGCCACAGTTTATTGCTAATCGCATCCGAGTTCCCAATCTCATCGGAGAACATGTGAGTTGCGATTGCGATTGGAAGTCCAGACCCGATGGAGGTATCAATTATAATTCAAACATGTTTGAAGTCCTGTCCCAATCGCATCGGCAAAATACAATGAACAGTGCTCAATCGCAACACATATTAAAAGACTTGCGATTGCGATTAAGAGTTCGGACCCGATGGGTGTATTAACGATGGTGTATATATATTTGAATTCCAGCTAATCGCATCGGAACTTTCTGATTGATCGCAAGTCCTTTTTAATATGCTCCGATCAAGTGGCGGACCCGATGGCATTATACGATGGATTTAATAGGTTCAATCGCATTCGGAATCTCAATCGCAATCGGAACTCTCCGATTGATCGCACGACTTTGTAAAATGCTGCGATTGAAGTGGTGGACCCGATCCAGTTATAAGTGGGAGTTGATATATGAAAATCGCATCCGTGTTCTGATCGCAATCAGAACTTTTCTATTATGCACCCCGATTGCATTTGATTGAAGCCAGGACCCGATGGGCTTATTAACTATGATTAACAAGTGTTTGAGTTCCAGTTCTAATCGCAAACGGAAATTTGTGAAGGCGTTGTTATATATAAATATATATATATATAAAGTGGTTTCGGTTGTATTAAAACATGCCGCGTGGTCTGTAGACCCACGGGCCTCAACTTAACGGGAGGGCGATTATTAATGTAATACAATTGTAATATATGTATGTTCCGGCCTGCGGAACTCGCCACATCAACAAGACACTTGCTGCGTGTAAAGGATTGAATTACAGTCAGCAGATTCATTTATATATAAAGCGCTGATATAAAAATGAAAAATGCAGTTACACAAATACAGAAGTTACGCAGCAGCCATATACAGAATGACATATAGAGAACAGAAAAGAGATAAAACCCAGTCACAGAAAAGACAAAGACACAGTCAGAGAAAAGACAAATGCGCAGCAAGCCAAGAGACAAAACGAGTGAGCTGGAGTTCTCATTTAAATTTGAATGTAAATGTTTTAATTGTTTTATTGTTTGTGATGCATTGGCAAGTCTCCGAGAGAAAACAAACTCCCACTGTAATGTTAAAATTGACACCTACAGTTATAATTTCTGAGTAAGCTGATAAAAGGAGTGAGAAGGCAGAAGGCAAAGAGACATGACTTTCCATTTCGAATTCCAAGCAGAATACAAACAGTCATGTGAAGAAATCTATAAATAATATCATCTTTATATTCAAGAGAGAGAAGTGAGAGTAAATCGAGAGAAGGCAGAATATAGAAGAGTAAGACAGAGAAGATTAAGAAAAGCAGAACAGAAGGAGAAGCTACAGAACAGGGCTGATATCTGAGGTAAATCAGCAAACTTTCAGTTTGATAAATTGAGGAAGTTGGAGCTTTATCTCCGATCTGTTTTCCGATAGTGGTGTGGTAGGCGGGGATTGGAGCCTCTGTGGGATTTGAGGTACACCGCAGAAAGGCGAAGGAGTTGGTGCTTCATGCAATTGTGAGCACGGAGGTGAGGTAGGAGCCTCCGCAGCAGGATTTGATTTTCTGTGACAGTGGTGAGAGGGAGTTGGAGCTTGCCTTTGCATCACAACAATAATAAGATGTGGTTTTCTCCCTTTATGGGTTTCCACTTATATCTGGTATCTCTGTGCATGATATTTATGTATTGATCTGATATGTATCATTTGCTTAATACCTGCTGCTCTCAAATTAAGTCTACTGCTCTATTAAACTAATACTTTCAGATTACATTCTAAGATTACTCTCACATAAAATAGAGTTTGAAATGAAGGTGTAAATAAGTTTATTGAAAAGTTTAAAAGATCAGGAATGTATTAAACTGATTCACCCCCCCCCCCTCTCAGTTTAATTAGAGATTCAACAGCAGATACTTCGGTTACTTCCTTGACCTCTTCAACCTCAGGAGTAGGATGAAGACTGTTTTTATTTCTGATACCCTCTCGGGGTGGACTATCTGAGTAATATTCGGGATTTTCATCAGTGTAGTAGGGATTTTCTACTTGGACTTCTTGAGAGGAAGAGGATGCATAGTCTTCTTGAGAGAATTCGAGAATCTCAGAATGGACTGATTTTCTTTCCCTCCAATTTCTTCTATGTATGATCTTTTCAGGGTTAGACACTGAAGATGTCTTTGGCTTAGACGTATCTGACTTCAGGTGTGGCTTACGAGGAGCCATGACTGCAAATATATTTATCAAATGAACAAATGTGGAGTCGCCAAGGTGAGGGATCTACAACTCTCAACTCTCCATACTCACCTACTTGAAGATTGAATTATATTTTTTCGAGGCCCAGGGATTTTAAAATTTCTCAACTTCGTTCCCCGACAACGGTGCCAGAAAGATGTTATCGTTCCTAGAGACAGCCTAGAGTTGTGATAGACCAGTGCCTAGGACATCTTAATATAGCAAGGAGCAAATGATATGATAGAGGGAGTCATCAATAAGAGGCTCTCATGCTATCTCTTGTAAAACAAGGAAAATTAGTCTGAATGGGACAAAGACCTTAAGAAAATGACACAGAGGAAGGAATATTGCAGAGGCAACAGGAAAAACTCCAATATTAAAGCAACAGACAATTCAGAGACAACTTACTGTAAAAAAGGCCGATTCAGAAACACTTCACAGAAATAAGTTATCAGAAGGTGTATGTATTGAATGAAATGTAGAGGAGATATTAGTTAACATTGAGTTGATATCCAGATACACAATACCACCATGCATGAGCTTACCAATCTAAGAATCCATACATAACAGTAGCGTTTTAAAAACACCCTCCCAAAAAAACTAATATAGCAGAAATACGGTTTAGATGAGTAATGGAACAGAATATCATGCATGAGCCATATTTAAAGCGCTTGACTGATCCGAGCATGTGCATCAACTAGGATGAATCCATACCAAAAATCAGTGAGCCACTCGCATTCCAAAACATGATACAAGAAAGATGGATGAAATGAAATGATATATTAAAATAACACATAAGAGAAAGTTACGGACTGTGAAATACCAAAGACCATAATCCTCTTTAACAGATAGAACTCCTCCTCACTGAGACCCTATGGGCTCTGAGCCTTCATACAAAAGTTCTACAAAATGTGTACAAAAAGCCTTTCACTGCATAATTTTCTAATAAAATCTGGAACCCTCAATAATCTGTTCTTAGGGCCCTTTATAGAAGAAGAAGAACCCTAATAAAAGAAGTAGGTGAAAAACATTTAATTTGCCTCGTTAAGACAAAATGGTGGAAATATTCGCGCCCATACTGCTGAATGACTATGTTGTGTTGTTTGTACTCTGCCACTGGATTTCCGAAGTAATTGCACTAGATAAAAATCTCTTCAGGAACACGGCATAGAATTAAAATCATATTGACATCCGGTCCTTTCCTGGAGAGAAAGCTCTACTGAAATAAAGCCTTGAGGGTATTTTTTTCTGTGTACAAATCTTTGGAGTGGTCTGCAGGATCTTCAACTTGGTACTCAGCCTTCAAAAGGTTGGCTCAGGCTCCAAAATCTTCACTCCATGCCTTTAATTCTCTACTTTCCACGGATACTCTTTGCTTGCAATATTTAAGCCTGGATCTGCGCAATCTGCGTTTTGAATAGCTCTTGGAGGGTTTGATAGATTTTTACCCCTGCTTCTTTAATGGAAGTCTTGTCACAGCAACCTCCCAGGACTTTCTTTATGGTTTCGGCTCCTGAACAATGATCCTTTCCCGTATTTTTTCCATTTGTAATTAAGAGTTGTGAATCATGACAGTTTTCTGCTGCTGTAATCCTGCAAAACCCGCAAACTTGTTAGGAAGACCAGGCCTAAAGATGATGGATGTGGCGGGATCGATTAAAATGGCTGTGCAGACATGGCGAAATGGTGAAACAACGTAGGGTGGCGGAAAAATGCAGCGGAGTGATGGTAAATGGACTGGGTGGAAAAACGCATTTAGTGAAGGTTGGCGGAGTGCAGCAAATAAGAAAAAACCTTTGAATTTGACCCTTTGGATGAATATAAGGAAGACGGAAGAAGATACGACGAATGACACGCGGAATGGTGACGTGGAGATACGGGGTCAATGGTGTGGCGTGGGCTAAATCTAGACTGTCTCATCCCGGGGGAGATTGACGGTCGAAAAGGTATTGGGAGCGATTGACAGTGGGCCAGGGGTGTATCTGCCGTGAATTAAAACTCATGCAGCTTTGATGCACAACGACCGTTCGATGAAGGTCTCCAAATCCGACGGCTGACAGCGATATCGCTGCGCATATTTCGCCAAACAATAGCGTGCAATGAATGGCGGTTTTGGAGCCGTACGCAAGGACACGCGGCGAGAGATGTATGGAATCGCTCGGATTTGAGGAATACCACCTGCCGCTTGGAAGGTGGTGCGATATAAACCACCGGTTTTAGCAATGGGAGCAGGCGTGGGGACCACCAGGACAGGCGGGTTGCGGACCGTTGATTTCACAGTTTGATTGGACAATAGCCAGGCGGGTTATGGGCGTGGCGGAGGTGAACAAACGTCGTCCGATCAGTACAGATCGACGGTTCATAATGTGACCGATGCATATATTTGATAAGCACCTACTAGACTAGCTCTTGGTCTCGGGGCCAGGTCATGTGGAGGAAAAGAGTGCAGGGGCTTGACAGGAAGGGGCTAAGGCCTAGTATATTTTCAAAAGTGGATTTTTCGACCCTTTTATGTGATTTTGAGACTGGGAGAAGGCAACGATAGGCGGATAATGGATTTTTCAGGCCCGACCAGAAGGGACTGCTTGCCAAAGATTAGATGGGGGTTGAAATGATCGACAATGACAAAGAGGGACATGTCATTGGGAGCTGGACCAGCAGATGTATCCTAAGAGGCGTGAACTGCTTCATCATGCCTTCTGTGTAAAACTATTGTCTGATTGTATTTCTCTGTTATACACTATTTTTCATTTTTTTAAGGATTATTTTCATGCTTAAAGTTCACTAATTAATCTATGTTACATGGTTAAAACACTCATTCCTTAAGCAAAAAAATGGAAACAAATTGTACATGTTTATATTACTGAAAGGACACTTAGCACAGCAAAACTAATACACTCCTTTCATATCAAGTTGGTATCATAGCTAGATTTTAATCTCTAGTGTTTTTATGTGCAAAGATTTGTTAACTCTTTGCAAGGGTTTTCATGCTTACTAGGCTCAAGCTTAAGAGAGGAGAAGGCAAATTGGTGGAACCAAGAGGTTCTCAAAGTGAGCCACAACAAATCAGGGCAAGATTTCCACATTCTCCACCACCTACCTCACCTCCAAATAAAGTAGAAGCAGCATCAAACATGCCTCCAGGAGAAGAAGAAATCCATGAAGAGATGGATCCCAAAGAGGAAGAAAGAGTGTACAGAAAATCATTTCTTGACTTGACTAAGATGGTTAGAGTCCTTTATAAAGAAAGGAATGGTAAACTAGAAGAGGAAAGGTCCAAACTTCACAAGGAAGGATAGGTATCATCGGGAGGCCACAATGATGAAGATAAATCAAAGAAGGGAAATGGAGGAAATGGAGACAGTGGAAAGTCACCATCATCATCCTCATATACATCCTCATCATCATCTACTTCATATTCAGTACACTAGTCACATAATTCAAATAACATTGGTGAAAGTCATTTTCTAAAACTTGATGTTAAGTTTGAATTGTCAATGTTTAATGGTGAAGTTAATGCAGAAAAGCTAGATAATTGGATTAGGCATTTGGAGGTCTATTTGAGAATCCAAAATTTTCATGATGATGATACCAAAATCCAACTAACTTCATTGAGAATGGAAGGTGCAGCACTTGCTTGGTGGGAAGCCAAGACAAAGGCGGAGATCAAAAAAAATGGTAAGATTATTCTATCATGGACTGATTTCATTACTGCAATAAAACAACAATTTTATCCATTAGCTCACATGCAGAAAGCCATAATGGACTGGCAAATTTTTAAACAATTGAAAGGACAAAATGTACAAGTGTATACTCAATAATTTAGGAGAAGAGATCTTTTATTAGGACTAGATTTGCAGAGCCAAGACACTTTGCTCAAGTATATAGGAATCTTACATACCTACCTAAGACATACTATCCTCATGTTTAACCCTACAAGCCTAGATGAAGTTTGTGTACAAGCCACACATTTAGAGGCAAGGGGAAAACAAAACTTAGATGGGAATGGGGAAAATGAGTTTAAAGGTAATTGGAAGAAAAAGAGAAATGAAAATATCAGAAAAGAGAAGGGAAAAATATTCTTCAAACATTGTTCTAAAACTAGCCATGATGACGACCATTGTTGGAAACTTCATCTAGAGTTGAAACCAGAAAGTTTTAAATCCAAAGAGAAAGCTAAGGAGAAAGGAAAAATTGTTGCAATAGTTGAACAGGACCTTGGGTCGGATTCAGAAGATGAAACAAAAATCATAGCTATGGGACTAAAGAACATTAAGGGGAAATAGATTGAAACTAAACCGAGTCCTAGTATATCAAACTGTGACATAGAAGCTCCAAATGAAGAAGAGAGAATTGAACTCTTTCATGTGAGGGTCATTTCCAAACATACCAAGGTTGACACATTGTTTTATAGTGGGTCACAAGTAAATTTAATTTCTGAAGACTTGTTCAAGAAACTTAATCTTGAGACCATTCCACATCTGAAACCATATCCACTTGGTTGGATTTGTAAGGATGCAAATTTACAAGTTTCAAAGAAGTGCATGTTGCGCTTTGCAATAACAACACATTTCATTGACACATTTGAATTAGATGTTGTTCTGCTTGATATAACAGGTGTGGTGTTGGGCAGTCCTTATATTATAAAAAATAAATCTTCCATCGCCATGAGAACAAATACCATTTATTCAAAGATGGCAAGGAGAATATTGTCAGAGCTCATCGTAAAAAACTAGACACTTCTTTAGTTAATGCAAGGCAAATGAAAAGGCTAGTCAATCCAAGCCAAAACTTAACATTGATGATGATTAAACAAAGAGAAGTTTTACATAATCCTTTTCAAACAAATGTTGATGTATGTAATGAGTTGTTTCAGTTTGAAAGCAGGTTGTCTTTGAAATAAGATGACAAGCAGTTACAGCAGTCAACATTGGTGTTGAACGGTGTTGAAAACAAGGTGTCAGTGCAAGAAGTTGCAAAGGTCAAAGAGAAGAAAAAGAAACTTAGAAAAGAAGGCACAAGATTCAGAAATGTTCATTGCTAGTTTCTGAAAGGCATGGTACAATGACAAAGAAACTTGGTCAAGAATCGACACAAGTTCAAGGAAAATTCATCAAAAAATCACCATAAGGACAGAGTGCAAGGTGAGAAAAAATCCAAGTTTCGTTTGATTATAGACCAATGTAAAAACAATATGTTTGCTACAAATTTATATTATTGTTCTGCAGGTTCAGAAAATGTGCAGCATGACAGTGTCAAAAACAGCAATGGTTGGTCGATGGAATCAAGGAAAATTTTGTCTTTTCATGAAAAGCTCCAACTGATGAAATTAGGGAAATTTCAGTGCATAAATATTGGAAGAGTGGGGACATAGTCTCCTCATCTTCATGTTCAGTAATCCAAAGATATTTTGGGGTCCAAAATCTTCCCATTGGGGAGGTGTGATCAGGAGATCATGTGTTATTCTCAAAAATGAAAGTGCTCAAAACAGGTTCGAACTTGAGCGACCAGAAAGGTCTCGTCATTGTGATTCTGGCACTACGAACGGTTCAAAAAATCGATGTCGTATGAAGAAGATATCGCGTTCTGTCTGTTTTCCCAAACAGCAAAAATTTTGTGACTGGATGCTCAGTCAGCATACAGGTACATTCAGCAGGCATATTCTGAGAATATTCTATTTTTCTCCAACCAACCAGATCGCGCCACGTGGCATGTTGTGGGTCATTGATCTTATGGTACGGAGATGAATTTTCAGGCCGTTGGATTGGTTTGCACATTTTTATTTAGGGTCGTTGGATGAGCGACACGTGGCAAGCCCGCAGGCTACCACATGTCCTCGAGATGGTTCAATAAAAGTGTTTTGGAGTCGGCGGGAATCGAACAGCCAACCTCTGCATGCACACGCTCGAGTCTTGACCATTCCACCTACCGCTTATGACTTAACCTTATAGGTTGTCAGTTTCATTTATCGTGATATGGTTTTTACATTGGGGAATTGGGAGGCCAACCCCGAAGGGCCAGCCCTCCCATACGACCAAGATCCCGTGACCTCAGGCTAAGCCTCACCACCAATGTTAAGGGTGGAGGTTTTGTAGACTGGTCACATGGCATATATGCCAACCCGCAACATCAAAATGTCAACCGACGGCTATAGCCGAGACCTAACATCTTTCAAACCGACAGTCAGATGGGCGTGATCACATGTTGGGTTAATAAACTTTGACATTAAAACATTAACGTGGTCGACGTAAACTCCGACGGATAGTTGAACTGTCACATGGGCAGTTATTAAGGTTTTAAATGCCACGGCTATGGAACCAACATCTTTGGGTTCCGCTAACCTTATATAAGGAGTCAATTCTTTATCTGGCGGGAATGCAATGCAGTCACATGGGCACGGATATGGTAACAAATGTTGTGGTCTACGGAACGTTTCTCTACAGGTTCCACCCACCTTAACAAGGAGTTTTAAAAGCCCTCAACTGTGTGATTTTAGGCGGAGGGTCGTCTTGTGACCACTCCGCCTAACCATTTCACGTTAATTCAAACGGTTTTCGACTTGCGGGAGTTATAGCACGCCCCTAATTTTAGGGCATTTCATCAATTTAACTCCAATTAAGTGCTTGTCTCCACTTTTGGTGGAGCTTTTCTAGCTATCATTGGGAAAAATGCATTGGGAGGTCAATTTTCGACCAATTTTGGTGAAACAAGTGTCTACCTAGACTAATTTTAGCATTCTTGAGCCATTAATGCAGAGAAAACAGCGATTAGAGGTTTGTAAACACATGTAATTTACAATTTTGAGCATAATGACAAAGAGGGACATGCCATTGGGAGCTGGACCAACAGATGTAGCCCAGGAGGGGTGAACTACTTCATCATGCCTACTGTGTAAAACTATTGTGTGATTGTATTTCTCTGTTATACATTGTTGTTCAGTGTTTTTAAGATTTATTTTCATGCTTAAAGTTCACTAATTCATCTATGTTACATGGTTAAAACACTCATTCCTTAAGCAAACAAATGGAGACAACTTGTACATGTTTATATAACTGAAAGGACACTTAGCACAGCAAAACTAATACACTCCTTTCATAATCAACCATCCTATGATGTCAAGTTTGTCAAGAATAAACAATGTAAACTTTGAAACAGGAAATGAAACAAGTACCTATTTTTTTGAGGTAGCAAAAAATCATCTGATTTTGAAAAATGTTGATTTGGAATACCTTTTTTTTAGGTAGTCAAAAATCCTCTGATTTTGAAAAGTGCTTATTCAGAATACCCCTTTTTTTATAATATTTTTGACACTTTAAATTTTCTTATGTATCAAATATGAACATTTTATAAATGTTAGTGATTTTCATGTTAATTTTAAAAAGTGTTGATGCAACATCATCACTTTTTTTAGAGGCCTTATTTTTTACACTTTAAATTTTGTAATGTATGAAGTGTGGATTTTTTTTTAATGTTGGTGATTTTCATGCGGATTTTGAAAAACATCATAAATAAAATATTTAAGACATATTTTTGAGACTTTAAATTTTCTTATGTCCTAAGTATGCACAATTTTTTTTAAATATTGATTATTTAACAATTTTTCAAGTTGTTTTATTCCTTTTCTTATTTTTCGTCCTAAAATATTTTTTTTTAAGGGTTTTCCTAACATGTATTTTTTTTTTTCTTTACAACTTTTTTTATAATGAAATTTTTTTGGCAAAAAAAAGATAAATAAATAATATCATTAAAATATATATGGATAAAAGACAAAAAAAAACACACACACACTTAAAAACTTAAATAAAAATTCAAAAAATATTTGCAAACAAACATAATTTAAAAATAAATAAAAAATAAAAATTAACCGAAAAAAAAATAAAAATAAACAAAAATAAAAATAAAATAAATAATTTTACAAAAAACTAAAAACAAGCCAACAAAATTAAAAACATTAAAATTAAATTAAAAAATTAAAATAAAAAGAAAAATGCAAAAAAAAAATTTAAAAAAAAAAAAAATATATATTATATATATATATATATATATATATATATATATATATATTTAAAATAAAAAACATAATTAATAAAAATTAAAAATAAATATAAATAAATAAAAACATTATTAAAAAAATTTTAAAAAATTTTAAACATTAAAATAAAATAAAAAATCAAGCCCAGCTAACCCATTGGTCGTTGGGTTGGGCAGGGTGGCACACCACCACGCCAAGTCTAGTAGTCAGTCTATCGTCGGGTTTGGCAGTCGATTCTGAGAATTGGTTGCCAAGCCCTGCTGGCCACTGGCATGGGCAGGAGTGGACACCCCACTCTCGCCCAGCCTTGCAGCCAGCGGGGCCTGGCAACTAATTCTCATAATCGGTTGCCAAGCCCTTTTTAATGTCTAAAATTTTTATTTATTTTTTTGAATTTTTTAATAATATTTTTTATTTATATTTATTTTTAATTTTTATTACTTTATTTTTTTAATTTTTTTTTATTTATCGTTTTATTTTAATGTTTTTAATCGGCAATTGATTCCCAAAACGCTCATTTTGTTTTTTATTTTATTTTGTTGTTTATATTTTTTTAGTACTTTATTTTATTTTGATGTTTATAATTTATTTTTATGTTCACAATTTTTTTACTAATGTTTTTTTCATTTTTTTTTCAATTAATTGTATACAATTTTTATCATTTTTTCAAAGTGTTCTCTTTAAGATTTTTTTTATTATTATTAAGGTTTATTTATTTTTTAATTCAAGTTTTTATTAATTTTTATGTTTTTAATTTAATTTTAATATTTTTTCTTTTCTTTTTTTAATTGGTTACTTCAAAAAAAATCATGTTTGTTTGCCAATGTTTTTTGAAATAAATATAAATATATATGTATGTTTGATTTATTTTTTCATTTTTATATATGTTTTCATATTTGTTTTTTTTCTTATGTTGTTGTTTTTTTTTTTTAATATATAATTTTTATTCACTTCTTATTATTTTTTTAAATTTTTTTTGGGTTTTTTTGTTTTCTCAATGTTTTTTTTTTTTTTATGTTTAAATATATATTGTTATTATTTTTACAAAAATTTTGTGTTTTTGTTTTTATTTTTATTTTTTTAATGTTTTAATATATATTTTTATTTACTTGTTATTACTTTTTAAATTTTTTGTGTTTTTTTACTTTTTGTTTTTTTTTCAATTGTTTAAACGTTGTTTTAATTTGTATTATATATATATATATATATATATATATATTTATTTATTTATTTATTTATTTATTTATTTATTACTTTGTTTTATTTTATTTTTTCCTACAGGGTCTGTGTTAATTCTCTATTAGCAAATTGATCCCATTATGTGTCAATTTGATTGTTGATTTTTAAATTTTCGTTACAAAGGATCAAGTTCACCCTCACAATGTGTCAATTTCATGGTTGATCTTTAAGTTTTCATTACAATGGGTCGAGTTCGCCTACACTGCGTGTCAATTTGATGGCTGACTTTTAAATTTTTGTTGCAATGTGTCAAGTTGTCTTAGGTTAAGATTTTAAAGTCGTCATACTTTTAGAATTTAAAAAAGAAATTACTCTTGGTATAATGACTCTTTCATTCAGGTATTCATTTTTAAAGTTTTTTAGTCAAAGTTTTTTCCATAATGTCACAACTGAAAATTTGTCAAAATTTTAAAGTTTTTTTTGAGTCATGATATTTTATTTTTAATGTTATTGTTGAAAATAGTTGTAAGCATTTTCTCTTTAACACCATGGATGAAAATTGTTGGAATTTTAAGGCTTTTAATAGTTGTGATATTTTATCTTTAATAGCATCCCTAAAAATCGTTGGAATTTTAAGGTTTTCTGGAGTTATGATATTATCCTTAATGCCATTACTAAAAAAATGTTTAAAATTTACCTTGAAAAAAAAGATGTTAGCCCTGCATTAACATTTTTTGTTTTCAGGGTGTTTTTTGCCCAAAAAATTTGCTTTTGATTATCTTTTACTGTCATTTTGTTAAAATATTGAAAATTTACACACACACACACAAAAACAATATTCCAGCAGTAATAATTTTCATTTTTAGGTTGTTTTTCAAGTTTTTTTTTGCGTTTTTCTGCCAAAGTTCTCGTTTTGAGTTTATAGTTCTCGTTTCAAAGTTTACATTGTTAATACAACCTACAATTGGACATAGGTCGGATTGATGGCATCTAGGTTTGTGCTCGTGGGCACAAGTCAACAAAGGTTAACAATGGAACTACTACATGATTGTGATGCCAAAGTAGATACATTGCAGGTCATTGTGTTAGTGGATTGGACATGCTTATGCCAAAGTTATTAACAGATATATCTATAGAAAAGCAGTGTTGGTAGCGTTTGTGCAGCTAAGGTTTGGTGCTATAATTTGATGCACAGATTAAACAGAGGTTGATTTCATGTATGATAGTGGATATTAACATCTAGAGTTTCATGTAGAGATTGATTTGCTTGATAGAAATTTATTCGCAGATTCTTGATTTGAAAGAACACTATGGATCGAGTCTAAACATTGTGAAACTTGTTTCGTCGGCTAATTAGGGTGGCATGGTAGTGCAAGGGAGGAGAGTGGATTCTCCTTCATGTTAGAGCCTAAGAACACTTGTGGTAGCACCTGGGTGAGTTAGGCGTGCTTAGAGCAAGCACAGCATTGGAGCATCCTGGGCCAGTAAATTGGTACACAAGGTGTTGGAGCACCTTTAGGTTAGAGCCTATAAACTATGGTGTTGGAGTGTCCTCCTCATTACAGTTCATAAATAGAGCATTGGATTTTCCTATAGATTGGAGCCTCGTGAACGTGGGGTCGTATCTCCTTAAGTCGGGAGTTTAAAACTCTGATGTAAATATTTTGAAGTTTAGACGAAGAAACATTCTAGTGGTTTTTCCGTGAGGTTTCCACCTAAAATTCTCTGTCCACTGTCTCTATTGTTATGCATTGTTGAATGGTATTGATGAATGTTTATGTTTCTCTGATGCTAATAACAATTAATGCTGTGTAAGTTAAAAATATACCAATTGATAAGAATACTGTTCACCCCCTCTCAGTGTTTCTAACAATTGGTATTAGAGCAATAAGTATTGATTTTGAAACTCACTCGGCTCGCATTAGGGGGGAGATTTTTGGGCATTGGGTTCAATGCTCCCTGTGTGTTTCATGATATGGACTAACCATCTCCCGTGGATCCTAAATCTGTATATTTTAGCTGAGACTAATGCCTGTGGGTTTTGGTTTAACGAAAATCATGATTCGAACAAAATCGATCTCAGAATCGTGGGTGTCAAATTAGTATAAGATCATTGGAGCCAGGATTGGCTAGGATCATATGAATCAGTATTTTTGTTAATAGGTGAAGAAATTTTTTTATTTAGGCTAAATCTCTTGATTGGCACAAAAAGAAATTAAAAGAAAGAAAAAAATAAAATAAAATAAAAGAGATCAGTCGTGGGTGGTTGACAGCCTGAGCATCCAGCCACCAATGAGGGTTGGTAGACTTGAGCTCACCAGTCGTCGAGGCAGCTGCCATCAAGGAAATCAGCAGCAACACGTCAACCGCACAGCAACATGTCAGGTCATAAGTACAAAAGATTATCGCATGCGAAAGCGCACAAAAGAGAGAGAGAGAGTGCACGAGGTTGGTTGTAGTGGAAAAAGTAAGTCGTCGGTAAGGAGACATCAAACCACCGCGTGTAAGAAGTGGATCGAGATAGCAGTGGAGTAGATGCAAGCATCCCACAGGAAAGATAACTGCCAATAGCTACTAGTAAAGACAATTGTCAGCAGCCAGCAACTCGCCGAAAAAAAACAAGATCAGGCTTGTAGCAGTTTCTAGACCGATAGAGAAAAACCAAGGCTCAGACCAATGTTACAGTGAAGGAAGGCATTGACTAGCCAACAAGAAGCACAACTATTTCGCCATCGGGAGGAAATAACTCAACCGCAACCTGTGGATTGCAGCCATGAGATGCAGATCGTGTGATCGTGTGAAGGCATAGTTCAGGAATATTATAAAGGTTGATCCAACAATTAGCAGGAGAACCGAGTGTTGTTGTAGTGCATGAAAAACATTCTAGGGTCCATGTAATAGCGCACCAAATGCAGTTTAAAATATGACAGGTTTGAGTGGTTGGTCATAACTATAGAGAAACAAAGCTTAGATTGCAGTCAAGTTTCTAGGCAATAGGGTGCAGGCTTGAGTGAGGCAATGGGTCAACCAAATAATAAATAAATAAGGTGAAGTGAAAATTACTATACGCCATTTGGGTTTGTGATGGCTACTGGATTACATTGTGAGGATAGGTTGGATGGGGCAGGAAAATTTAACCCATGTAAGGAGAAAATTGTTTTTTTATTTGAGGATCATAAGTTGTGGGACATTGTCGAAAATGTTGTTACTATTTCTTTAGATCCTACTTAGTTCATTGAGTTTCATAAAGGAGTGTGAAGGCTAAGATAATAATCCTAGATTCCATTAAAGACCATATTATACCTCATGTGACAGGGAAGAAGAATGTGTTTGAGATGTGAGCATCCTTAATCAATCTATACCAAAGCAAAACCAAAATAGAAAAATGGTGTTAAAGGAGAAACTGAGAAACACCTGGATGTCTGAAACTGACACAGTTTCATCATGCCTTACTAAGACTACTCAAATTAGAGATGATTTGGCAGCAGTGGGGGAAACTACTGATAGTGGAGAGTGGCTTTCCTCAAAAATAGGATGTCTTTGTTAATGAGATTGTTGCACAGGAAAATTTTCCCAGTTGGGATAGATTTTGATATGATTTCATACATGAAGAGTAAAGGAGGAATTCCAAAAATGCAAGCCAACATGATGATGGGGATGATGAGAAAAATGGTGCTCTTTCTTCAAAGGAAAAAAATAAAGGGATATGGGGGATTTGCTTCCGTGAAGGACATGAGAAAAGTGAAATGCTTTGCATGTCATGGGATTGGTCACTGTGCAATCCAATTTCCATGCAAGAAGAAGAATAAGTAAGAGACTCGGGTGGTGGAAACAAAAATAATTGATATTGATAACTTTATAGAAAATTTTGAGTTTTTTCTTGTTACCTGTCTTTCATACAGTAGTACGATTGTGTATGAGGACAATGGATTATGGCTAGTGGATAGTATAGCATCTAATCATGTGATAGGGATGAGTTCATTGTTCTGTGATGTTTCAAAAACAAGCTCAAACTGCCATGTGACTTAGGTAGCTAGCACCACACGTGCAGTAAGGGGGTTTGGATGTGTTAGATTCCATCTAGAATGAAAAGGATTTCTGGAGGTGGCAGGGATGTTATTTGTTCAAGGGTTGATGGTACATGTGATACTAGTGTCAACCTTGTAGGATGATGGATATAGTGTTTTGTTCAAATATGGAAAAGTGTTTCTATATTCAGAGGGAGCAACCTTGGATGCAACGGTAGTTCTTTGCATCAGATGGGGACAATCATACATGTTTTTGGAACAACGTGTATGTGTATCTGGGGGAATATTGGATACAAGAGCAATGTCAGTTACTGAGAGGGGATGTGATTATTCAAGCACTACTGGGAGACTTAGTTGATATGACATGACATTGATAGATTCTCGTAACTGTGATAGGACTCATCATAGCATGGATAGTTGTGATAGGTTTTCAGCTTAGGTTTCAGGTTAGATAGTAGGACAGACTTCAGCGTTAGAGGGAGCAACTATAGATACCAAGATGAGCTTCAAGACAAATGCAAGTGGAGGAGGTTCTTCAATAATTACCTCCCTCACTAATAGGGGTTACTGAAGTTTGTAGCTCGGGCAAGTATTTCTCCACAAGCCTTGTGTCTAGGCTTGCATAAATCGCCCACATATCACCTTAGAAAACTTGGGTTAGGTTGAGCAAGTTGCTGATGTAACTTAGCTAAGTTTAACTTAGGAAAAAACATATATTAATATGATGCCTTATTGAGCCAAAATAAAACCTAGATAAAGCAGAAAATTATTTACTTTAGTGAATAAGTTTTAATCTTATTCATTGATCTCAAGTTAGGAAAGATCTAATCTTGGTCATCAATCACTTTGAGATTAGGGCTAGGGTAAGGATTAAGGTTTTGGCTCAATGTAATGTTATAAATCAAGGCTAAGGTGAGGAGAAGACACACAATAGAAGCACAAGCTTGAGAACGTTATCTCAGTGAGCCTGCATTGGGTCTGAGAGAGAGTAGAGGGGCTAGAGACCCAAATCTATGAGAGAGAGTAGAGGGGCTAGATCATATCCAGAATTTTTTTGTAATCTATAATTTCTAAGTAGGGCCATTACCCCAAGATGGAAGCCCAAGTAAGTTTCGGAATTTTGATTATTGAAGAATTGATTTGTTGGACATAAATATGTTTATGAGTATGTGATTTAGATTGTAATTTTCTTTCGTTGAATTTTTTTGTTAGGGACTTAGTCATGTCATTATAGAACTTTTGAGGTCTAAAATGGGCCTCCTAAGAAAAATGTTAAACCAAAATAAACTTTATAAGAACCAATAGGATTCAATATGATGATGTCAACCATGCGGGATGATTCACCATTTTTTGGGTAAAAAAGTAAAAAGTTAATAAAAAAATAAAATTATAAAACTACTTTTTCAACTTATATCCCTATGGTTTTACTCAAATTTCGAGCAGGAGTACTCGGTGGATGCAAAATTTAATTCATCATACAAGGAGTACCCATTTTGCATACATTCGATGAACCCTACTACACGAAAAATAAGAAATACATGAAAACTTGTGATTGTAATCATATTTCTCATTTATTTCTCATTTTTCATGTACTTCATTTATCGAAAGTATGCAAAATGGGTACTCATTGGATGAGGAATCAAATTTTGCATCCAGCGAGTGTTCCTGCTCGAAATTTGAGTAACCCCATAAGGAGATAAGTTGAAAATACGAGTTGAAAAAATAGTTTTTTCTTTTTTCCCTTTAAAATTTGATGATGTAATCTAATCTTATTTTATTATTTCCACTATTATTTTATAATTTCCTTAGGGGGAATTTTATACCTCAAAATTACCCTAATGATTTGTTCAGTTATTAATTGTTGGCAATTAAATAGCATGTGTTGGGTTTGAGTAATTTATAACAGGGTATCAAAGTGACAACTCTGAATCGATCTTGAAATTGCATGTGTCGGGTTCGTATCGAATCGTCGTAGCTAGGTTTCGTTGGGATCATATGAGCTAAGATTTGTTTAACAAGCAATGAAATTTTTTAACTACAAAATAGTGTGGTGTGTGAGAGAACGCGAGAGAGGACGCAACGCATGGGGGGGAAAAATTTATTTTCACTAGTAGCAGACGGCATGAAGAGAATAATAAAGGGTTGTTAGACATCGCACGAGGTTGGATATAGTGGAAAAATTAATGCAGCAACAAGGATACATCGATCCTGGGTGTGTAAGAGGTGGATCGGCTGGCAATGGAGTATCCGCTAGGAAAGACAACTGCCAGCAACTACCAGGAAATGAAATCATTGACAGTTGTTAGTCGATAGTGGCCAACGATTAGCCAATAAAAAAACAAAATCTGACTTGGGTAGTCACCAAGCCGACAAAGAAATAACAAGGCTTGGCTCGGTGCTGCAGTGTAGGAAAATGTCAACTAGATGACAAGAAGCTCAAGGATTTGACCACTGAGAGGAAACAGCTCAACTGCAACCTACAAGTTGTATTCGTGAGACATAGATCATGTGATCACATGAAGGCACAGTTCAAAAATATTGCAGAGGTCGATCTGACAATTAGCAGGAGAATCAAGTGTTTTTATAGTGTGACAAAGCGTAGCAACACACCAACTATAGATCAAAGGTCAACAAGGTTCAGTGGTTGGTTGTCACTGCGGAGAAACAAAGCTCAAATCACATTCGGGTTTTCAGGAAGCAAGCTGCGAACCCGAGTGAGGCAGCGGGTCAGCAAGATAATTAATTTAAAAAAAAAAAAAAAAAAAAAAAAAATTGAAATACAAATTATTGTAACTTAGTTAGGTTTGTGATGGATACAGGGTTTCATTAAGAGGATAGGTTGGATGGTGCACGAAACTTTAGCCCATGGAAAGAGAGGGTTTTTCAATTGTTTGAGAAGGAGTTGTGCGACATTGAAGAGAAGTTTATCATTATTCCTACAAATCCTACTTGGTTGAGTTTAATAAAAGGAACATGAAGGCCAAGGTAATAATCATGGATTCAATCAAATCTCTTACGATACCTCTTGTGCCAGGGAATAAGAATGTCTTTGAGATGTGGGCATCCTTAACCAAACTATACCAGAGTACAAAGCAAAACAGAAAAATGGTGTTGCAAGAGAAACTGAGAAACATCGAGATGCCTGAAACTGACACAGTTGCAACATACCTAACCAAGATCACTCAGATTAGAGATGATTTGGAAACAATGGGGGGAAATAGTGATTGTAAAGAGTTGGTTAGATCTGCCTTGAGTGGTTTTCCTCCGAAATGGGATGTCTTTGTCATTGGGATTGTTGCACGGGAAAATTTTCCCAGTTGGGATATATTGTGGGACGGTTTCATATAGGAAGAGACAAGGATACATTCCAAAAACGCAGGCCAACATGACGATGGGATGATGAGAAAAATATTGTTCTTGCATATATTGTGGGACGGTTTCATATAGGAAGAGACAAGGATACATTCCAAAAACGCAGGCCAACATGACGATGGGATGATGAGAAAAATATTGTTCTTGCTACAAAGGGAAAAAGTAAACTAAAGTAGGGAATCTACTTTTGTGAAGGACATAAGCAAAGTGCAGTGATTTTCGTGTCATATATTGGTCACTATCCAAGAAAATGTCGATACAACAACAACAAGAAAGAAACTCAAATGGTGTCAACAGCATCAACTGAGATTGATGACTTTACAGAGAAATTTGAGAAAGATTTTTCTCTTGTTGCCTATATTTCGAATAGCAGTACTATTGTGTATTAGAACATTTGGTTATGGCTAATGGACATTAAAGCATCCAATCACATGACGGAGATGAAGTCATATTTCCACAGTATTTCAAAGACAGACCCAGACTGCAATGTGAGTTGTGGAGCTAGCCCATGCATGCAGTAAAGGGGGTTAGATGTGTTAGATTCCATATATAGTCGAGACAATTTCTGGAGGCGACAACGATGTCATTTGTTCTAAGGTGGATGGTACACGTGCTCTCAATATCAACCTTGGAGGATGATGGATATAGTGCTTTGTTCTAGGATAGACAAGTGCTTCTATATTCTAAGGGAGTGACCTTGGATGCAGCAATATTGCTTAGCATCAGACAAGGGCAGTCATACAGGATGTTGAGACAAATTACAGGTGTCTCAGAGGGATATTGGATACAGGATCATTGTCAGTTACTGAGAGGGGACAGTTGACTAAGAAGAGTGATTCTTCAAGTATTTCTAGGAGCCTATGTTAGTATGATATAACATTGATAGATGCTCAGGAGTGTGATAGGAATCCTCAAAGTATGGTTGGTTGTGACACGCTCTTAGCTCAGGTTTCAAGTTAGGTAGCAGGACGCGCTTCAAAGTCTGAGGGAGTAGCTAAAAATACTAAGATGGGCTTGGAGACAAATCCAGTTGGAGGAGGTTCTTCCATAATTACCTCTCACGCTAAGAGAGAGGTTGAAGTTTTTAGCTCAGGAAAGTACTTTTGCACAGCCCTTGTGTCTATTTGTGCATAAGTCACCCACATATCACCTTAGAACACTTGGTCTTGGTTGAGCAAGTTTTTGATGTAAGTTAGCCTAAGTTTAACTTAGGAAAATTCACATATTAATATGTTCGCTTATTGAGCCAAAATAAAACATAGATAAAGTAAATTATTTACTTTAGTGAATAAGTGTTAATCTTAGCCATTCATCTCAAGTGAGGCGATATGTAATATTGGTTGCCAATCACTTTGAGATTAGGTTTCAGGTTAGGATTAGGGTTTTGTCTCAATGTAAAGTTATAAAAGCAAGGCTAAGGTGAGGTGAAGACACAACAATATCACAAATTTGATAGCGGTATCTCCGTGAGTGTATGTTGTGTCTGAGATAGTGCAGACGAGCTAGAGATCCAGATCTGCGAGAGAGAGCAGAGATTTTGGATCAAATTCAGAGTTTTTTTGTAAACTGTAATTTCTCAATTAAGACATTATCCCAAGATGGGATCCCAAGTTTAAGAATTTTTATTAATGAAGAACCAGTATGTTGGACAAAAATCTACTTGTGAGTGTGATTCAAATCATAATTTTCTTCAATTGAATTTTTTGTGTTAGGAACTTAGTCGTGTATTTGTTCATTTATTAATTGTTGAGGATTAAATATTGAGAATTGAGTTCGTGTAATTTCTAACATGGTATTAAAGCACCAGCTCTAAATTGATCTCGGAATTGAAGGTGTCGGGATTGTACCGAATCATTGGAGACAAGTTTGGTTGGAATTATACAAACCGATTTTTTTTTTAACAGGCGGAAAAAAGTTTCTTTTTATTCGACCTAAATCTCTTTTGATTTGCACAATTTTTTTTAATAAAAATAAAATAAAAACAGAGACTGGTCATAAGTGGTGGACAGCCTAAGCAACCAACCGTCGACTAGGGTTGATAGGCTTGAGCCCACTAGCCACTACTAGGGCAACCAACAAGTCGGCTGACCAGCCACAGCAACAGATCGGGTCGCAGCTACAGAATATTGTGGCATGCGAGAACATGTGAGAGAGAGGATGCAATGTGCGGGGGGGGGGGGGGGGTTGGGAGGCGATGTGAAGGGGGGTGGGGGGGGGGTGAGGGGTTTGGGAGGCGAAGTGATTGTCACTGGTTGTAGGAAATATGCAAAGAATAACAAAGGGTTGTTAGACATCACATGGGTTTTGCTATAGTGGAAATTAAGATGCCAACAGGGAGACATCAATCTAGGACGCATAAGAACTGGATCGAGTTGGAAATGGAATGGTCGCTAGCAACCTCCAAGCAAGACAACCGCCAACAGTCACCAAGAAAGACAGTCGTTGGCAGTTATGACTCAACCGGAAATGACCAAGGACTAGCCAACAGAAAAACAACATCAAGATTTCGACAGTGACCAAGCCGACAAAGAAAATCCAAGGCTTAACTTGGCTCTGCAGTGGAGGTAATTGTTGATTGGCTGACAAGAAGAAAAGTGATTTCACTATTGAGAGGAAACAACTCAGTCGTAACCTGCATATTGCTACCATGAGATGCAAATCATGTGATCACGTGAAAGCACAGTTTGGGAATTTTGCAGAGGTCGATCTGCCAATTAGCAGGAGAATTGAGTGCTACTGTAGTGTGTGACAAACATTGTAGGGCCCGTGCAATAGCACACCGACTGTAGATTGAAGGCCAACAAGGTTTGATGGTTGGTCGTAATTTCTAAAAAATGAAACTCAAATGGTGGTAGGGTTTCCAGGCAGCAGGGGTGCAAGATGGAGTAAGGCAGTGGGTTAGCCAGATAATATATAAAAAAGGTG
Organism: Pinus albicaulis; assembly: GCA_034641835.2. Lineage (NCBI taxonomy): Eukaryota > Viridiplantae > Streptophyta > Pinopsida > Pinales > Pinaceae > Pinus > Pinus albicaulis. The sequence continues at coordinate 617,301,397 of CM076578.1, read as the reverse complement.
AAGTGAAAATTATTGCATGTCAGTTGGGTTTGTGATGGATATTGGTTTGCATTATGAGGATAGGTTGGAAGGGGCAGAAACTTCAACCCAAGGAAGGAGCAGATTTTTCTATTGTTTGAGGAGCAACAGTTGTGGGACATTGTAGAGAAGGTTGTCACTATTCCTAGTAATCCTACTTGGTTGAGTTTAATAAAAGGAACATGAAGACCAAACAATAATTTTGGATTCCATTAAAAACCATATTTTACCTCATACCTCGTGTGACAAGGAAGAAGAATGCCTTGGATATGTGGGCATATTTAACTAAGTTATACCAAAGTACAAACCAAAATAGAAAAATGGCTTTGAAAGAGAATCTGAGAAACGACAGGATGTCTGAAACTGACGTAGTTGCATCATACCTGACCAAGATCACTCAAATTATAGATGATTTGGAAACTATTGATAGTGAAGAGTTTGTTAGATCAGCCTTGAGTGGTTTTCTTTCAAAATGGGATGTCTTTGTTGATAGGATTGTTGCACGAGGAAATCTACCCAGTTGGGATAAATTGTGGGATGATTTTGTATAGGAAGAGACAAGGAGACATTACAAAAATGCAGGTCAATATTATGATGGGGATGATGATTAGAATGTTTCTCTTGTTGCAAAGGGAAAAAGTAATGAAGTGAGGGATTTGCTTCCAAAAATGACATGATAAAAGTGGAGTGTTTCTCATGTCATAAGGTCGGTCACTACGCGAGCCAATGTCCATACAAGAAGAAGAAAGAGACGTAGGAGGCAGCAATAGCATCCCACTGAGATTGATGACTTTACAAAGAAATTCGAGAAAGAGTTCTCTTGTTTCATGTATTTCAGACAATAGTATTGTTGTGTATGAGGACAATGGGTTATGGCTGGTGGACAGTAAAACATCCATTCAAATCACAGGAATGAGGTCAACGTTCCACAATATTTCAAAGATAGACCCAAACTGTCATGTGAGTTTTGGAGGTAGCACAACGCATGGAGTAAAGCAGGTTGGATGTGTTAGATTCCAGTTATAGTTAAGAGGATTTATAGAGGTGATAGGGATGTTATTTGTTCCACGGCGAATGGTACAGATGCTCTAAGTATCAACCTTGGAGGATGATGGATATAATGTTTTCTTTAGGGTAGAAAGTTGCTTTTATATTTAAAGGGAGTGACCTTGGATGCATCAGTAGTGCTTGGCATCAGATAGGGACAATATTACAGGATGTTGGAACAACCTACAAGTGTATTTGAGGGAATCATGCATACAAGATTAGTGTCAGTTACTGAGGGGGGACAACCGAATAAGAAGAGTGATTCTTCAGGCACTGCTAGGAGACTCAGTTGATATGATATGACATTGATAGATGCTCAGGAGTGTGATAGCACTCCTCGGAGCATGGTTGGTTGTGACAAGTTCTCAACTTTGGTTTCAGGTCAGGTAGCAAGACAGACAACCGTCAGAGGGAGAAACTAAAGAAACTGAGATGGGCTTGGACACATATCCAAGTGGAGGAGGTTCTTCCAAAAGTACCTCCCTCGCCAAGAGCGTTGAAATTTATAACTCGCGCAGGTGCACAAGCCTTGTGTCGAGGTATGCAAAAGGCACCCACTGATCACCTTAGAGCACTTTCTCTAGGTTGAGCAAGTTATTGATGTAACTTAGCCTAAGTTTAACTTAGGAAAAAACACATATTAATATGTTTCATTATTGACCCAAATAAAATAAAATAAAAGATAAAGTAAATTATTTCCTTTAGTGAATAAGTTTTAATCTTAGCCATTGATCTCAAATGAGGCAAGTCCTAATCTCAGCGATCAATCACTTTGAAATTAGGGTTAGAGTTAGGATTAGGGTTTTGGCTCAATTTAAACTTATAAAAGTGAGGCTAAGGTGAGGAGAAGAAAAACAACAACACAATTTTGAGAGCAACATCTCAGTGAGTGTGAGTTTGGTCCGAGAGAATGTAGAGAGATTGGAGATGTAAATCTGTGAGAAAGAACATATCCGTTGGATCAGATCCAAAGGTTTTTGTAATCTGTAATTTCTCAGTTGTGCCATTATCCTAGGATGGGAGCCCAAGTAAGTTTCAAAATTTTAATTAATGAAGAACAGATTTGTTAGGTAAAAATATGTTGAATTTGCTTCCATTGAATTTTATGTGTTAAGAACTTAGTCATGTATTTGCTTAGTTCTTAATCGATGGGAACTAAATATCGGGTGTTGGGTCTACGTAATTTCTAATGTTTCCTTTGACTAACACGATATGTACTCAAATTTAGGAACCTAACTGTTAAATTTGGAAACTAGGGCCAAACTCCATGTTGCACTGCTCATATGATGGAGATGATATTTTTGTTTAATTCCTCTTTCGGAGAGGTGCAAGATTGATCTAAAGATAATATTATTTGGATGAGCAGAAGTTGTATTTTGAATTTATCATCCTCACATGTGCAATTTTTCAAGGTCGGCTAGATTTGTAATGTAGGCTCACAAGCCCCAAAACATGTGTCACACACTCTCGGTGATGGATATAAAAAGGAGAGACACCAACCTCATTTCACCATCATATCAACACACATCTCTCTCTCCTTCTGATTGGTTCATACAAGTCTAAGAGGCTTTCTCTCTCCTTCGTACGTGTGGAACAGCAACTGGAAATTTTGGATTGTTTAGGGCTTTTCTGGACAGCGTTGACCAGCATTGACTTTGGGTCAACCCTTGTTGTTTGACTTCGTTTTTTGGGTCAAAATTTTGATTTTAAGAGGTCGCGGCTAGAGGCACAGAAACCGAAGAGAAACGTTGACTTTGATTGTTGTTGACCACAACATTGACCGTATATTTGACTATTGATTTGACCGCAAATTTGACCAATGTGTTGACCGAATTTCAATATTGTTTTGGGTTGAGTTTGACTGTGATTGGAGGTTGAGTTTGATTGGGTTTGACCAAGCTTCATTGGAGGTTGATTGGATGGTTTGACCAGTGTTGACTTTGTTGGCTAGGGCATCATGTTGACAGTTGTAAATTGTACTTTCTCTCTCGCTGAAATTTGAAGAATAATAAGAAGATTTGATCAAAGGATTTTCCACAAATTTGGGGATTATCCTTAGAGACAATGCCACCTATCCCGTGAAAGGGATAGGGACTGTGACCCTTCATATAAATCAAGGTCAAGTCCTCCATTTGCAAAATGTGTTGTACATACCTGACTTGAAGAAAATGTAGTGTTTATCTCGGCAATGGAAGACAAAGAATTCAAGGTGGCATTCATCGATGGGAAGGTACGCATTTGGAAGAGAAAATTCAAAGAAGCATTCATCTTGGATTTAGTGTGGATACACTATCAGGTTGGAGGAAGTTCGCTGGGATCCATAACATGTAACACAACTCTTCAATCCGAGCTATGGCACTGAAGGTTTGCACACCTTCATTATAAAGCCCTTCCCGAAGTAAGGAAGGTGGTCACAGGTATGCTCGATTTCAAAGATGATCATGAAGGTGTATGTCAGGGTTGTGCCGAAGGAAATCATACAAGGGGACCATTCCCCTCAAGTGTCACTAGGACATTTGATATTTTACAACTAATTCATTATGATCTATCTAGTATGTTGCCGATAAGATCCTTGGGAGGATGCCTATATTATAACACTTGCATAGATGACTTCTCCCGCAAAACTTGGATATACTTTTTTAAGAAAAAGGACGAAGCATTCAAATGGTTCTGCACCTTCAAGGCCTTGGTTGAAAATCAAACAAGGAAGAAGATCAAAATTTTGAGGACCAATAATGGAACCGAATATGAGTCAAATGAATTTAATGACTATTGCAGGGAAGTTGGCATGAAGAGGGAGACCACTACTATGTATACTCCGGAACAAAATGGTGTAGCTGAAAGGAAGAATAGAACAATTGGGGAATTTTCTTGTGCCATGCTTTATGACCAATGTCTTCCGAAGTTCCTACAGGGAGAAGCTACCAACATCGTTGCGTATGTTCAAAATAGATGCCCACATTCTGCATTGGACTCCAAAATTCCCGAACAAGTCTTCTCTAGTAAGAAGCCTAATGTTTATCATTTTAGAGCTTTTGGAAGTCCCATATATTTTCATGTGCTGAAAGAAAAGAAAAGCAAATTGGATGCTTCTGGAAAGAAGGGAACATTTGTGGGCTACAGTGAAACCTCGAAAGCATATAGAATCTATGTGCTTGGTCAAAGAGAAATGGAGATATGTCATGATGTCACCTTCGACGAAGATGTTGCCCTCATGAAGGTTAGAGATCTTCATATCTCAAAGGAAGACAAAGAAGAAGAAGAAGCAGGAAGGCAGGAATAACCGAAAGATGAACCAATGCCTGATGTTGAAGGACCGATGGATCCTACAGATCCACCTTCTTCATATTAAAAAAGGCCCTCATGGCTTAGAGACACTCTCGAAGATGTCGAGAGACATGTTGCTCCAAGGGGAACATTCCGTGAAAGTAAGAAGTTGAATAGGTACCAAGGGTACCTAGCAGCCATGAGCACTATTATACAATCTGAGCCTGGAACGTTTGAAGAAGTCGTGAAGCATCAAGTTTGGAAGTATGATATGAATGAGGAATATAAGTCGATCATGAAAAATGATGTCTGGGATGTAGTCCCTAGACTGAAGAACAAATATGTTTTCACCTCGAAATGGCTCTAAAAAATCAAGCATAGAGCTGATGGAAGTGCCAAAAAATTCAAGGCTAGATTTGTTGCCCGAGGCTTCTCTCAAAAGGAAGGTACAAATTATGATCATATAATTGCACTTGTTGTTTGCTACACCACCATCCATTCAATCATTGCCCTTGCTACATCGCAAGGATGGAGTCTACATCAGATGAATTTCAAGACTGCCTCTTACATGGTTCGATCAAAGAAGAGGTCTATGTGGAACAACCTCTGGGGTTCGAGATAGAGATACACGTGTATGCAGGTTGAAAAAAGCCCTTTATGGGTTGAAGCAAGCCCCCAAGGCTTGGTATGAGAGGATCAATATCTACTTGATGAAGTTGGGCTTTACCCGAAGTGATGTTGATCCAAACCTTTATTTGAAGGTTGATAATGATAAGCCTCTCATTCTGGTTCTCCATATGGATGATCTCCTCCTGACATGTGTTGACCCTCGTATTCATCAATGTAAGAGGGAGCTAGTTTTTGAGTTCGAGATGAAGGACCTAGGTCTGATGCACTATTTCCTAGGCTTGGAGGTCTGGAAAAAACCTGGTGAGATTTTCCTTTCTAAAGGAAATATATTGTGAAGCTGCTAGAGAGATTTGGGATGGTGGACCGCAAATCCGTGACTACTCTGATGGAGCTCAACTTTAAGAAGTTGTGTGGAAGTGTTGTTGGGCCCCATTTGGGAAATCCTATCGAGTATCGTCAACTCGTGGGGGCCCTGATGTTCTTAGTGAACTCACGTCCAGACATATGTTTTGCAGTGAACACATTAAGTCAATATATGGCCGAGCCTCATCACATTCACTGGATTGGTGCTAAGAATCTCTTGAGATGTCTCCAGGGCACAATCAACCATGGGTTGAGATAAATTGTCGGGAGTATGAGGCTCCATGGATATACAAATTTTGATTGGGCGGGCAATGTGGTGGATCGTAAGAGCGCATCTGGATGTTGCTTCTCATTGGGTTCTGCTTCGATCTCTTGGATGAGCAAAAAGTAGAAATCGATTGCTTTGAGCACCACCGAGGTCAAATACATTACAGCTAGTATGGCCTATTGTGAAGTTGTTTGGTTGAGAAAGCTCTTCAGTGAGTTGTTTGGGCATGTGTTGGATACCACCGTGATCACTTGCGACAACCAAAGTGGGATTTGTCTTTCTCACAATCTCGTGTTCCACGACCGATCCAAGCATATTGATATCAGGTAGCACTTTGTTTGGGACATGGCACAGCAAGGAATCGTAAGGCTCCATCACAATGGGACTGATGAGCAGGTTGCAAATATTCTCACAAAGCCCCTAGAGAAGGTCAAATTCTTAACTTTCCGTGAGAAGCTTGGTATCGTAGACAGACCCTATTATGAGGGTCCTGCTTGAGTTGGACTATGAGCTCTAGGAGCTCCAGGGAGCTTGGGGATAGCTGCTTGGAGCTATAAGAAACCACAGGGCTAGGTTCGCCTTACCTTGTTGGTGTGTTATTTCCCCACCATTATGATATTGAGTTGGTTCATCCTCTCTTTGATCTATGCCCCACATGCATCCTACCCATGTAGTCCGGGACTCATCGGAAGTACCTCTCATCTGGCCAATGAGTTGGGAAATGATGATAGAGACCATAGCATTACCGGTGGACACATCGTGTATTGTCGTACTCTCTATGTCTAGGATGAGATGTGTCCAACAACTTGATCTGGGATCAAGTCTGGTTGAGGTTTTTACCTCTAAAATAACTTCGGGTCAGTGGAGAGTGGCAAGGTCTTTGTGACTCACTCTCGATCATATCTTCTTCATTATTTCTTCTACAACAGAGCAGAGCCGAAAAAGTACAGAGACAGTAGGATGATATATGATAGTACATGATGGTACTGGATGACAGGATTGCTTAGGTTGACAAATGGATGGACAGGTGGAGTGCTCCCTAGTTGAGAGGGAGTGTTAAATTTGGCAACTAGGGCCAAACTCCATGTTGGACTACTCATATGATGGAGATGATAATTTTGTTGAATTCCTCTTTCAAAGAGGTGCAAGATTGATCTAAAGATCATCTTGTTTGGATGAGCAAAAGTTGTATTTTCAATTTATTATCCTCACATGTGCAATTTGTCAAAGTCGGTCAGATTTGTAATGTAGGCTCACAAGCCCCAAAAGATGTGTCACACACCCTCAGAGATGGATATAAAAAGGAAAGACACAAACCTCATTGCATCATCATCTCAACACACATCTCTCTCTCATTTTGATTGGTTCGTACAAGCCTAAGAGGCTCTCTCTCTCCTCTGCACGTGTGGAACAACAGCTGGAAATTTCAGACTGTTTTAAGGCTTTTCTAGACAGCATTGACCAGCATTGACTTTGGGTCAACCCTTGCTAGTTGACTTCGTTTTTTGGGTCAGAATTTCGATTTTAAGAGGCCGCAGCTAGAGGCACAAAACCAGAAGAGAAACGTTGACTTTGACTGTTGTTGACTGCAAATTTGACTATTGATTTAGCACAGACTTTGACCAGTGCCTTGACCGAATTTCAGGACTGTTTTGGGCTGAATTTGACTGTGATTGGAGGCCAAGTTTGACTAGGTTTGACCGATCTTCATTGGAGGCTGATTTGCTGGTTTGACCAGCATTGACTTCGCTGACTAGAGCATCCAACAACTGCTGTAAATTGTACTTTCTCTCTCTGCTGAATTTGAAAAATAATAAAAATATTTATTAAAAGGGTTTTCCCCGCATTGGGGTTTTTCCCTGGCATCCGCCAAATTATCGTGTCTCTTGTCTTGGCTTGTCTTTTGTCAATTTATTTATGTTCTATCAGCATTTACTGGCAATGTTAATGTGATTGCATAACAAGACATTGAATTGGGCTTAATAAGAAAGATTGAAATAAATTGCTCTAAGCATAGAACATACCATGGTCAACTAAAATTAACAATATCATATATAGAGAGAGAGAATTTGACACCAATTATCCAATAAATTTCAAATGCATAAAAAATAATTGAAAGGATAAATGGAAAATTGTTGCTAGGTTTTTTACATAGCAAGTATCCATCATTGTCATGACGGGTATAACACAACTCCATAGATAGATTGACTTGTATTATATTTACACATTTACCTTACAATCCTTCCATGATAGAAGTGAAAAAGAATGGACAAAAATATAGTACAAAATTGGGTGGGATTAACAGCCTCAAAAAGTACATCGAACTTTTTTCGACTAAAATTTATCTCAGGAACTATATTTTCAGTCCCCACATGCAGAAATTCCCACTTAAGTGCAGCACATTACAAGGTTCTAAGCATGGCTTACTTCCAGCTAAGCACTTTGGCAGACACTGTAAAACAAAAAAACACAATTTAAGACAAACTGGATAAACGATCAACTTGTGAAAACGCAGATATCTGCTCTGAAATATTCTGGAAACATCGACTGTTGTTCTGCACTCAATTTACTGTACCATTTCCTTAGAATCTGTAAGTGAGTTAAATAAGCTTTTCCCCTGTGCCAGCACTTTCTGGGATAGATTCTGTATGATCTGATCTTTCTGTTTTTATATTTACAGAAATAAGCTCATATAAGGACTGGGCTGCAGCCAGCTGAGATGAGAATGGAAATTGCCGAATGCCTTTGTTCATACAGTGCATGTGGATAAATTACATCTTAGCTCTTCAACACCACGATGCTCATGTCCATCATAATCAAAACCAAACCTTCAAAGGGCATTTCAAGAATTAAACATTAAAGCGTTCATACAACCCCTAAAAAATTGCACAAGGAATTGGATCTCATTGCTAAACGTAACCATACAGTATAGGAATAGTCTGATTATCTCAATGATCACTTTATAAACAACTTGTGAAAGATCAACAAGATAGACCTTCGTCAAAAAGTTAGAAACAAAATTTAATCCATGTTTTCTCATATATTCACTGCCTTAATTGATAAGAAACTGGAGAAAGGGAAAATGATTTGTTGCCTCAATAGAGGCATCAAGGAAGCTCTGAAAAATACACAATGGAAGAAGATCCGGACAAACCATTAAAATGCACTATGATAAATTTATATTTTGTCATAATTGATATGGTATGCTTTGTATATACACATGAATATGGAACACTTACGAAGTTACAACCAAGACCTAAAATAAAACTCGTTGATTTTAAGCACCTACTCCTCAAATTTAGGAATGATAAAGCTACAAAAGATCCAAACACAAGGAAATGAGAAGCACCCACCAATTAGTCTGTTTAGAAACCTACTGTTCGTGCAATTAATTGTAAATTACATTACAATTTTGTCACTGGTCACTGAAGATGCACTGGCAGAACCACCAGTAAGCCCACAATTACAACATATCAGAAAAGTGCTTTCAAAGTTTTCAAGTTCGGACAGATTTTATACTTCATGCAAGCCAGATTTTGCTTTATTAGTCTGGAAAGATAACGACCAGATCATAATTTGTCATTTCCGAGAGAAGAAGAAAAATATTCCATGTCACTGGGAAGGGTTTAAATTCCACGCTCATCCTTGTCTGTCAACCCTATTTTTGGTCTCCTTTTGTAATTGATTGTCTATCACTATTTCGAAAAGAAGAGGCATATTTTCCCACAATATCTACTATTAGCCTTTATCTGCAACACTTACATATAAAATATAAAGATGTATATTGAAATGCAGTGTTGATAGCATCAGCAATTTTTCACTGATGTCCCAAAAAATCGCCTGGAAAAAATTGTGATTTTTTCTTTGAATGAAAGTTGCATCTCTTAAAATTTCGTACCACGGACTATAAAAATCATCAGGTCAGTGGAACCGATCGGGTTTTGGCTTCTTTTTTTGTCTGATATGTGTTCCTTGGCTTTTGGAGAAGGAAGGAGGAGGACTTGTGGTCATCATCAATGATGGTGGAGATACCTAAACAACCATCATCATCACCATCAAGGATTTTTTAGTAGAGCAAGGGTTCAATTTCATTTTCCAACCGATGTTGAAACTTCCATTCACAGGTATGTATTTTAGTTTTAAATCCCACCATGATAACGTTTTTTTCTTAGATTTATCCATGCTTGCATGCCTCTTTGCTTTGCCTACATTTTTTTTTCACTGTTTTGTCATTTTGTCATAATTTTCATGTCAATAAAACAATGTAACGGTTTTTTTTATAATGGGGCAGCAAGCCTGATTTTAATTTGTTATCCACCTTATTGTCATTTTTCATTGCAAATAATGTATGGTAACCGAAAAGTCATTTTTTTAAATCAATAGGCTGTTATTGTTTTCCTAGTGAGGGTTTAATGCCATTTTCTTGTGTCTTTGGTGCCTTATGTTTGAATTTTGGAGCTCTCCATTTCCATTGCAAATATACCAAAGGCTTTTGACCCATTTTGGCAGTATGGAGAATCTAAAGATAGGACAAACCGGCAATGATTGAATTGCAAATTGTGTGGGCAGCTTATGACGAGAGGCGGTTAACAGGTTGAACTACGATTTGACCAAAATCCCCACGAATGATGTTGGGATTTGTCGTGAAGGTAGCCTGGAGATTATGAGAGTTGTATGATTCAATTCATGCAAAGGATACAAAGAAAGAAGAGGCAGTTGCAAAAAAGGCCAAAAGTGCAACCAAAGCTTTAAGGATTTCTACCACTGAGGATAGTGGGAAGGGCTCCATGACTTCACCTACTGAGAGGTCCTCATCTTTTTTTGTTCCACGATCCAGAGTTGGAGCACAACCTTCCATCAAGTAAATGTTAAAAAAAAAAAAAATGACGAGCAGAAAAGGTTATGGAGTTACCTGTCATCATCACCAAAAACAAACCATTTTGGTAGTCGATGTGTGATGTCGTTGCTATTGTTATCCCAAGGGGTAAAAGCGCCAGCTATGAGGAGTTGCAGGGACTAATTCTTCAAGCAGAAAATAATGACATCAACTCTAGATTGCAGAGTCGGAGCAATCATGGGAGGTCTTGAGTGCAGTGATGTCTAATGGTTGGAAAGATAAGAAGAGCAGGACCCTTCTAAATTTCTTGGTACATCATCCTATAAGTACCATGATTATCAAATTAATGGATGCATCGGCACATGTAAAAGACACTACATTGATATGTGAGTTGATGGATGGGTTCCTCCAAGAGATTGGTTTGCATAATGTGGTGCAAATGACAATTGATAATGCAACTAATTATGTGTTTGTTGGTAGGATAACTATGGAGAGGCATTGTTCATTGTTCTGAACTCCATGGGCTATGCATTGTATTGATTTGATGCTTGAGAATATGGGAAAAACTTCCTTCATCAAGGAGGTGATTGATCAAGCTAGGAGCGCACCCAAGTTCATATATAACCATGCTTTCATTCTTAGCCTCATGAGGAGATGCACCAAAAACAAGGAGTTGCAACATCTTGTAATCACACGTTTTGCCGCCAACTTTTGTTATTCTTCATTGTTTGCTTTGACGTCAACACCAACTTTGTTATTCTTCATTGTTTGCTTTGACGTCAATTTGAGTTGAAGCAAATGTTCGTTTATGATGGTGGTCTGAAGTCGACCCATTGCAAGATTGGTGTCCATTGACTCTTGGGAATCAATGTAAGAAATGTGCAAAATCAAGAAACCTCTAGTAAAGATTATGAGATTTGTTGTTAGTGATAAGCCCACAATGGCCTATTTGTAGAAGGCCAGGATAGGGCCAATCCGGGCTAATTATGCGGTGTTAAAATTGGCAACTAGGGCCAAATTCCACTTTGGACATCTCCTATCGGAAAGATAATTGCACCATTGAATTCCTCTTTTCGAGAGGACCAAAATCGATCTAAAGATCGTCGAATTTGGACAAGTAGAAGTGGTATTTTGAATTTATTCTTCCTCGCGCAAATTAACAAGGTCGTCCTTATCTCCATGTCGGCCCAACATGTCCAATAGACATGTATTTTCACCCTCTCCATCTTATATAAATAGAGGCACCTTCCTAGTCATTTGAACCATCCACGCTTGGAGAAATGTCTGAGGCATCCGAGTACTTAGGAGAGGAGGACACAGGGTGATTTGTCTTTGGGTTTTGAGATGTTTTTGGTCAGCCGCAGGTCTTGAGGGAAGTTCTGGTTGGTACAGAAAATGTACTAGGACGGTTCTGCACTTAGAAGTATCTGTACCCTCTTGTTTGATGAATCAGGCTCCATTAGAAGGATGACCGAGGCCATTAAAGCAATTCTGGGCATACCTCATGGTCTTCTGAGAACAGCAAGTCCCATGGAAAGGATGGCCGAGCTAATCTGGGCTCTTTCTAAGGTCACTTAAGGTCTGTCTCAGCAGAATTTAACTTCACGAACTAGCTGCATATGTTTCCGGGTTTGAACCAATGGTTGATGGAGATTGGAAAGCTCTATATCAGTTCATTCTAAGCCACTATCTTTACAAGGAAGTGCGAGCTCCTTTAAACGTCCTTCACATATCTTTGCTGATATATGTTAGGTCTGAAATATGCCCTAACCAGAACTGAAATAATATCAAGAATTGATTTCTTTGGGTTCACGATCATCAGCTTGATGTCCGCTTTTGTCAATTCAATATTAAGCTTCTTCAGGAGACAGCCTTGGAGTCACTTTTCCTACCGTTGACCTCTGTATAGGACAAAGTATGTCTTCTACTGTCTGAAGACTGAACGGAAGTTCTGTCTGGGCTGCTTCTTGATCATTTGAAGGGAGGTATTGATCATCTTATTGGAAAGTCATGCTTAACTCTATTTGTACTCTCATACTCTACTGAACATTTGATATTTGATAATAAGATGAATTGATCAAGGGCTTTTCCCTGGCTTGAGACATATCCTTGTGTCTTATTGTCTTGGCTTGTTCTCTGCTCTTATCATCTATTTTCTTTCATCAGTTACTCTTTATATGATTATGTACTATGTGATTGCTAATGGAAATGAAATGAATTAAATTTGGGCTAATAAGGATCTTAGAAGTAACTGTCCTCCGCAAATAACAAATTGTCCTAAAATTAACATGGTATCAGAGCTCAGGTGAGGACAAGCCCAAGTAAGAACGCAATCACTAAGAAGTTTGTAGGGTGAAACATTTGTTAAATTTGGACAACTAGGTCCAAACTCCGGGTTGTGCTGCTCAGATGAAGATCCCAATATTTTTATTGGATTCCTCTTTCGGAGAGGTGTAAGATTGATGTAAAAATCATCTGGATCTGATGAGCAGAACATGTACTTTGAATTTATTCCACTTATGTGCTAGGTCAGTCTAGAATATAATATAGACTTAAATGTCTTAAAGGACATGTCACACACCCCCAAAGATGCCTATATATTGGAGACACTTGGAGTTCATTATACACACAATGTGTTGAGGATTTTCTTCTCTCTTGATGGCGATGGAGCTGCGTACTTGGTGATGCGTCTTTGTGGATTATTCTTTGTCTGGGTTGTCTTGGGGTTGTGTGACACATGTGGGTGGCTGACCTTATGAAAGACTTTGTTGGTTGAAGCATCTTGCTGATTGTCGTAACGCCACCATTCTTTATCTGTGTTTTGGCTTGTCTTCTATCGATCTATTGATATGTTCTATCTGCATGTATATTTGCATCTAAGCATAGAACATCTATTGAATTAACATGGTATCGGAGCTAGGAGAAGACAACGCCCAGCTTATGTCAAGAATCTAGGGTAGTGTGAAGAGGGTTGTTCAAAGGGAAAATTAAGGATGCCGTAAATTTACAGCAAGACTGTGTGGTAGGCCGCAAGCCATACCACACAACAAGAGATAGCGTGGGACGCAGCCCATCCGACGAAGGAAGAGGAAGCTACGCACTGCAGCATAACCGGGATTACGTCCGGCAATAGGCGTAGAAAAACCCTAAGCTAATATCGTTGCCAGAAGCTAGAAATCAGCGTGGGAAAAAAAAAAATTGTAACGGAAGCTAGAAGACAGCGTGGGCATTTTTGTTCTTCGTGATTCACACACTTGCCCAAGTCTTCATTCTTCACCTCTCTGCATCCGTCTGTCCTGCAAACCTAGGGCTTATGTTTGGGATTTATCAACGCGGTGGCAGGAAAAAGCACGGAGCTAGGGTTTGAGATACGATGAAGAAAATTCCGATACGATCGATGGATTGAAGGTTCGAGTCCATGAGACTCTCAAATTTCTCCTCTCACCGCAGCAGCCATCGTAGCTGCAACTGGACACAGGTCCCATTGATTGGCGTTATCACAACATAAGACGGCGGAGAGGCTCGATAACGAACGATGGCGTAGTTGGGGCAGCAAACTGTGTGTTTGGTCTGAACGCACGAAAAAAGAAAAAAAATAATTATCTGAATGTCTGCAAATTCGTTGGCTTCTCTGACTACGAGAGTTGGAGGATCTTCTATGCCGCTGCGGCAAAACGCTAAAACGACTGAAGATCACTGGGTACTCAGGAAGAGATTGTAATTTCTAAGTATTCAAAAATTCTGGGCGAGGAAGAAATGAAGCGACATTTACAGGAGTTACTTATATATGTTGAAGCCAGTCCGATGACAAAGAAGCGACGGGTGAAAATATGGAAGAGAATGAATTTAGTACGCTTGTTTTGTGAGTATCATTTTCTGAACATAAAATCAGTCATATCTCTGGAAGGCATCAGATATTTCAAGAAAGTCATTCAGAAAATCGTAAAAGATAACAATGCCAAAGAAGTTGATGTAGATGTGGGTAAGGAAATCGTGAGGACATTTGACATTATAATAAATGGACTGAGATCACATGGAGAAAATCCCAACGCAAATTCTTGGTAACATGCATGAAAATTCCACTGAACGATCTAGTAGAATTATAGCATTAATCCTCATTGTATACCGTGTTTATAGGAATAATTAGGGATATATAAAAATCAAATCCCTTGTTCTGCGAGTATTGTCTACAATTATTCATGAGATTGTTGGGGATACTGATATTGTTATTCGAGATTTTAAAAAAAAAGAACCATAAGAGCCGGTCGGGCAGGATATCCGTGTGTCCTCAATATATTATGTAAACGGAACGCAATGGATATCAGCAGTGAAGATTTGAACCACAGGATTGATATTCTGAGAACAGGGATTGTTATTCTGAGAACACCAAGTTTGCCACTATAAAAATTTGATCAGAGATACGTGAGAGCACTGGTTAATGCTGTAATTATCTCCATTTCCAGAGAAATTGAGAGATCCATGGAGATGACTGGCTTTACTGAGGGACAAGTTCTTGAAGGTCAAATGCAAGCGCAGCATAATTGCAAGGCCCTGCAGAAAGGCTGGTTTGACATTAAAAGCGTCACTCCGCAGAGAGGGCTCTGAGAGAACAAGATGCAACTCCTGACATTTTGTGTGCCCGTAACAAGCAGGATACAGTTTATGCCACAATTAAGGGCAACAAGCCAGCGGATGGTCTCATTCTTATTGAAACAGCACAAAAAAGGAGCATTAGAAAGGCATGTGAATCACTTGCAGCTCATCTCACTGAAAGAATACAGAACACTTTCTCGGCTTATGATGGGGGTGGTGTTCAAGAACATACACATCTAGATGTTGAGAAGCTTGTTATTGATTTGGATGAGGAAATGCCAAATGATGTGAAGAATCTTGCTTTAAATTTGCTCAGGAGTCCTCCACAATTACTACGTGCAATTACTACATATACAGCTCGAACTGTCAATCTGATAAACCGAGAGATGGAGAAAATTGATGTCAGGGCTGATGTTGAACATCTGAGATATAAATATGAAAACAACATAATTATGGATGCTTCCTCTCCAGATGGTAGTTCATATGCTCAAGGCAGAAGCAATGGAAACAACAAATTAGGAACATATCCATTAAGCAAAGGAACATATAAGCAGCTTCGGGAGAGACAGAAAACTCATGTGCAACAGTTTATGGCAACTGAAGATGCTTTGAATAAAGTTGCAGAGGCAAGAAAGGCCAGTGAGAAACTAATAAAACAAATGCATGGCAGTGATGATGGCGATGCGGGTTAAGCACCCACTACAGGGGACAATGTTTAGAGTGCAAGAGGCCAGAGACAGTTTGAGTGTTGGTTGCAACATATATTGTAGCGATGACGATAGAGATGGTGATATGAATTATACCAGTAGCTATGATAAGTTGCAGACTGTGTACAGGCAGTAAGAACAACATTGACTGAGGGAATTGATGGGCTGAGTTTAAAGCAGCAATATTCTCTGTGAGATCTGCCTAGTACATCAAGAACGGAGGCCAAAGGGATGTAAGTGGAGTGCATCTTCAGCAAGTCATTTTATTTGTTCTTGATGTGTAGGAAGATATGGACAGTGACATATGGCAAAAACTATCTTGATCTATGATATCTTCAGAGGCATATGGAAATATATATAACCATGAAGTTTGATTTCTTCTGATGGTTGTGATAAATAATACTATAGCAATTTGTAATCCATGATATGACAATATATGACACCTGACAAGATGTATGACAGATATGGCTATGATTCTTGAATGGCCTGTACAATGGCTGAGTTAGATTTAGGCCCATCCCTTTCCGAGTTGGTGTCTGGGATGCCCTCATTTAAAATAGATGTCTTCTCTCACAAGAGAAGTTGGCATTAAGCGGGAGAATACAACTGTATATGCTCCTCAACTAATATCATTGTTGAAAGAAAGAAGACCCTCATGGCTCAAAGACATATGGCTTCAAGGGGGAAATTTCGGAAGAAAACCAAGAAGCCATATAAATACCAGAGGTATCTAACTGCCATGAGTACAATATGAGCCAGGATCATTTGGGAAAGCTGTAAAGCATCAAGTCTGGATCTGATATAAGATCAAGCATGGATCTAATAGAAAATGTGTTGCCTGAGACTTCTCTCTAGGAAGGCATCGATTATGTTTGGACCTGTAATCTATTATTACCCTTGCTACTACGCAAGGACGGAATCTTCATCAGATGCATGTGAAGACCGCCTTCGTGCATGATGCGATAAAGGAAGAGGTGTATGAAGAGCAACCCTTGGGATTCAAAGTCCAGGAACGAGACACCCATGTTTGCAAGTTGGCTAGCCCCAGGGCTTGGTACGAGAGGACAGAAAGCTACTTGATGAAGCTGGGCTTCACTCGTAGTAATGATGATTCAAACCTTTACTTCAAGGTTGATAGAGAAAAGCCTCTCATTCTGGTTCTCTATGTGGACGATCTCTTCCTGACAGATGTTGACCCTCTCATTCATCAGTGTAAGAGGGAGCTCATTTCTGAGTTCGAGATGAAGGACCTAGGGTTGAAGCATTACTTCCTAGGCCTGGAGGTTTGGCAGAGACTAGGTGAGATTTTCCTTTCTCAAGGAAAATATATTGTGAAGCTACTGGGCTCGTGCTAGCAAATCCTACTGAGTATCGTTAACTCGTAGGGGCCCTGATGTTCTTAGGGAACATCCGTCCGGATGTATGTTTTGCAGTGAACACTTTGAGTCAACACATGGTTGATCCTCATAACATTCACTGGGTTGGTGCCATGAAACTCTTGAGATATCTCTGGAGCACGATAGACCATGGGCTGAGATACATTGCCGAGAGAATGACACTCCATGGATATACCAATGTCGATTGAGTTCGCAGTGTGGTGGATCGCAAGAACACATCTGGATGTTGCTTCACATGTAGATCTGCTTCGGGCAGGAATCTGAAGTTGGTAGCCTTGAGCACCGCTGAGATCGAATACACTGCAACATGTATGGCCTGTTGTGAAGTCACTTTGTTGCGAAAGCTCTTCAGTAAGCTATTCGAGCATGTGCTAGATGCCACCGTTATCCTTTGTGATAACTAGAGGGGGATTCGTTTGTCATAGAATCCAGGGTCCCACAATTGATCCAAGCATGTTGATGGCTGGTATCACTTTATTCGGGATACGATACAGCTAGGCACCGTAAAGCTCGATCATATAGGAACTGATGAGCAGGTCGCAGATATTCTCACAATGCCCTTGGGGAAGGTCATGTTCCTAACCTTCCATGAGAATCTTGGAATCATGGAACGACCCTATTTGGAGGGTCCTGTTGGACGATGAGCTCTGGGAGCTCCAGGGGGGTTTTGGGGATAACTTCTTGGTGTTATAAGCAACCACAGGGCTAGGCTTGCTGAACCTAATTGGTGTGCTTCTGCCCCACTATGATGATATTGAGTTGGTTTACCTCTCTTTGATCTGTGCCCCGTATGCATCCTACCCATGGAGTTTCGGACTCATGGGAAGTACCTCTCATTTGGCCAATGAGGTGGGAAATGAGAATAGAGGCCATAGCAAGACCAATGGACGCATTGGAGATTGTTGTACTCTCTATGTCTAGGATGGCACGTGTCCAACCACTAGATCTAGGATCAAGTTTATCGAGGTTTCGTACCTCCAACTGACTTAGGGTCAGTGAAACTAACTTCGGGTTAGTATATGACTCTCTCGAGTCTAAGAGAGGTTTTGGACCTCCAACTGACTTCGGGTTAGTGAAACCAACTTCGGGTTGGTATGTGACTCCTTTGAGTCCTCTAGAGTTTTCGGACCTCTGAGCTGACTTCGGGTTAGTTGTGAGTGATGTCCTTGTGACTCACCTTTTGTTTTGAAACAAAGAAGCCAGCGAAGCAAGTTACGGCGGGATGATGCACGATGTTTGGATTGCACTAGTGGACGGAGTTCTCCCTAGTTGAGAGGGAGTGTTAAATTTGGACAACTAGGTCCAAACTCCGGGTTGTGCTGCTCAGATGAAGATCCCAATATTTTTATTGGATTCCTCTTTAGAAAGGTGTAAGATTGATCTAAAGATCATCTCGATCAGATGAGCAGAACATGTACTTTGAATTTATTCCACTTATGTGCTAGGTCGGTCTGGAATATAATATAGACTTAAATGTCTTAAAGGACGTGTCACACACCCCTAATAATGCCTATATATTGGAGAGACTTGGAGATCATTATACACACAATATGTTGAAGATTTTCTTCTCTCTTGATAGCGATGGAGCTGCGTACTTGGTGCTGCGTCTTTGTGGATTATTCTTTGTCTAGGTTGTCTTGGGGTTGTGTGACACATGTGGGTGGCTGACCTTATGAAAGACTTTGCTGGTTGAAGCATCCTGTTGATCGTCGTAATGCCACCATTCTTTATCTGTGTTTTGGCTTGTCTTCTATCGATCTATTGATATTTTCTATCTGCATTCTGCATGTATATTTGCATCTAAGCATAGAACATCTATTGAATTAACAATATTGTTATCCGGACCATGGAAGATGTAGATCTAAGAAAAATAATGAAGTTATGACAGTTGCTACAGTCTTGGAATACAGATTCAAGGTTCAGAGCTCTACCTTCATTAGACATTCGATCATCTATTCAATGTTACATGGAGATATATGATATTGGAAGGAACATGAGATACCGATACATTTTAATGGCCGTGATATCCTTGTTCCACAATATGGTCAGACCCTATATTCAAATATTGTTTAAGATCTCGTGTGAAGTTGAAAGTGTTGAATCTTGCTTTTTATTGTCGAGATCGTCGCGTTCATATCAAATCCAATTGAGGTGAATTCTGAATTACCGAGGCCTGGTATCCTGGGTCTACTATCAGCCATGAGGATGAATGAGAAGCTCGCAAGTGCCGCTCTATCAGTTTTATCAGTGGCACCGCTTGA
Organism: Pinus albicaulis; assembly: GCA_034641835.2. NCBI lineage: Eukaryota > Viridiplantae > Streptophyta > Pinopsida > Pinales > Pinaceae > Pinus > Pinus albicaulis. The sequence continues at coordinate 617,282,009 of CM076578.1, read as the reverse complement.
TGTAAATGTTAATCCAAACTTGAATGTAGTCTTGACAGCATGCCTTACCATATATGTTGGTTGCTATCGTTCTGTCAAGAGACCATGCAATGCGCTTTCCTCTGATTCCACACTGTTACCTGCTATTGAGTGCTTTCTACCAAGAAGTGGAACGAGTCACCAATAAACTGCCATCTTCCATATTTTAAATCTATGGAAGAAGAGTTCACCAAATCACAGCTTCTGCAAGTGGTATGCATTGTAGAAGCACTGACTTGCAAACAACGTTTTGAGATTGGCGTTTTATATACAGGGTATTAAGATGTTAGGTCTTGGATCATTCAAAACTGGGGCTATCCTCTTGGCAGGACTCTTTGTATATGATATTTTTTTTGGTCTTCTTCACTCCTGTGATGGTTAGTGTAGCCAAGTCCTTTGATGTCCCATTAAGCTACTATTTCCCACAGCAGATGCAGCCGGCCCTTACTCTATGCTTGGGCTTGGTGATATTGTTATTCCAGGTCCATGCTTGCTACAAGACATCAATGATGATCATACTGTGCTTTCAGATTACGCTCTCAGAACTGTTCTCCTCCTGCTTTAAGACATTCAAATTGGTATCCTTGCCTCAGGACTATTATGTCATGTCCCAATAACCTCAGATTTTTTTATTTGCATCTGTCCTTGATGATCCCCCAGTATGGGCATTCTATTCTTTCACCTTGATCATGCACGGTTCTTCTACAACACAGCACATAAAGTATCTCTATGATTTGGTCAGTATAAATCAAATCTAAAGTAAGATTGTCATCTACACTCAGCTATAGTAGGAATCGATTCAAGTACTTCTCTGTTCACAGAGATGTATGGCATCGGTGTACTTATTCTCTGAGATCATCTTACTGCTGTCATACAGTTCATCTATAAATAATAATGGTATGGTAAATCATTATTGGAGTGGTTTTTTTATGGCACTGCAGAAAATATGTCTGTGTGAGATCCAAGACTTGCACAGTTTGAATTTCTTATGTCAGTTGAGATATGTTGAGAAGATATTCATTTCTGAATGAAGATAGCAACTGGCATCAAGCAGTGGAAGCTTGAAATCCAACCTTCTTCAGCTTTAAGAATCTTCTATTAGTAAGCTTTAAGTATAGAAGCTGAGATTCTACTGAAGTCAAGATTCTCCTGGAAGCTTGAAGCTATCATAAACCTCACAGGGTATTTGTGACATCAGGTCCACTATGCAAGCTCAATTCTTTCCTTTGGCACTGTGTAATCCCCTGTTATAGTCTTGTTCACAATCAAAGTTGTGAACAAGACAGATGTAAATAGAGGATATCTAATCTTTTGAAGTGGCTTCAGTGGATGTTGGCATCAGGAAGCTAGAATGATTTGTTGTGAAGAGTATAACTCTTGTAGACACATCAGGTTGTCACCTTAAGCAGGAATCTCAATATACCGTCCTGATTGGTAAAAAGAGGTTTTAGTAGTAACAGTTACATCATGGTTTGATAGCGGTATAAAGTTTTGCTGGCTGTAAGCATGTTTTGAAAAAGTATCAGTTTCACACTGTCACAGACATCTTCTTTATAATCATTGCTCAGCAGACTAAAGTATAGTGACACTCCTTTCAGCAATGAAGATTGCAGTTGTTGTATTAAATGGCATCCCAGGTAATGGCTCGGATCTATCTCCAACATCCCATTGTCATTATCCTGACAGTCTACAGTGGATATCTATGCAGCAGTTGCCAGCAAGGGAGGTTTCACAGTTTCACCTCCAGAAAAACTTCTTGTCATGTCACCTTCTTGCAACATGATAAAGTCTCATCTCAAAGATGGAGTGCAGATTGTCAAATGCTTGATGATCACCTATAGTAAGGATTCAGTGGGAGCTGTAATGTTTTGATGATGTCTGCTACCACTGAAAGAGGGAGTTAATATTTTCTTTAAGATCTAGCTTTATTCCTAAAAATTCTGGCAATATGGAGCAGCTGCTGATCCATATATAGACTATGTTCGGTAAAATTGGTGTATACCTTGACACAGAGACTCTTAAGTCGATTAAGCCTTATAAATTGGATAGCTGTTCATTAAGGGCACATCTTAGTGCCATATATATTTTGTGAATACATCAAAGACTGAAGTCTGTTGCACTGGGACATCATTGAAGCACAATAAACAGCGAACATGGCTCAATTATGAAACCAAGCATACAATGGTTCACTTTATATGATATGATATAAGAGATTCCTGTTTTATGGCATGTCTGAATGGATCGATCTCATAAGCAGCTTACCTGATGGACACTTTGCAAAGACAAGTTTGGGCTTATAAGAGGGAGTAAATATAGTTAAATATTTCCTTCATCAAGATATGCAAGAAGCAAAGGATTGATAAGTGCTTCTATGATCTCTGCTGTAAATCAATATGTCTGTAGAAAACTGTGTATTCATCCATATGCTGCTGGGTGGAGCTATGAGGCTCTCATTGACGATCTGATCATCAATATCATCGTCAAGACCTAATCTTGATTTTCATAAAAGCAGTTTGGCAATATTCCCTATATAAAGGGATCCTTGGTTAAAGATTGAACATTGAGGTACTTATTGAGCAATTAGCGACCATAGGGTGAGTGGTTCACCTTCCCTTGTAATACCCCATGGTGGTTGACATGTCTGTAGGGTAAGTGATTCACCTTCCCCTACTACTAATGACATATGCATCGGATGAGTGGTCCACCTTCTCCTATGGCATATGAGCAAGACGAGTGGTTCACCTTCTACTGCAGGTCTCCTAGTGAGAGATGCATTCAAGCATCTGCATATAGACATGTCGGTCGGATGTGGTTCACCCTTCCCTCACATGTAGGATGCTCATTCCCTACGATTGATGGTTGACATCTCAGTGGGATGTGGTTCATCCTTTCCCCACATGTAGGATGCTCATTCCCTACAATTGATGGTTGACATGTCGGTGGGATGTGGTTCATCCTTTCCCCGCAAGTAGTATGCTCATTCCCTATGATTGATTGGTTGGCATACATGTAGGACGTGGTTCATCCTTTCCCTACTCTCGCTGGTTTGCCTGCGTGTAGGATGTGGTTCAACCTTTCCCTACGTGTCGTTGTGAGCAGGATGTGATATATTCTTTCCCTATTGGTGTTTCTGCATACATCCTACCCATGTAGTCCGAGACTCATGGGAAGCAACTCTCATCTGGCTAGTGAGTTGGGAAATGAGGATAGCGACCATAGCACTACCAATGGATGCATCGTGTATTGTTGTACTCTATATGATAGGATGCATGTAGTTCAAACATCTTGATCTGGGATCAATTGAGGATTTACCGCCAGACTGACTTTTGTCAGTGGAGAGTGGTAAGGTCTTGTGACTCACTCTCGATCAATTCTTCTTTATTACTCGTATCAATGTTCAGCAGAGCAGAGCAGACAGGATGGCATGATGAAGGATGGATTGGCAGGTGGAATTCTCCCTCGTTGAGGAATGTTAAAATTGGCAACTAGGGCCAAATTCCACTTTGGACATCTCCTATGGGAAAGATAATTGCAGCATTGAATTCCTCTTTTCAAGAGGACCAAAATCAATCTAGATCATCAAATTTGGACAAGTAGAAGTGGTATTTTGAATTTATTATTCCTCACGCAAATTAACAAGGTCGACCTTATCTCCATGTCGGCCCAACATGTCCAATAGATGCGTCTCTTCACCCTTTCCATCTTATATAAATAGAGGCACCTTCCTAAGTCATTTGAACCATCCACACTTGGAGAAATATCTGAGGCATCTGAGTACTTAGGGGAGGAGGACGCAGGGTGATTTGTCTTTGGGTTTTGAGATGCTTTTGGTCAGCCGCAAGTCTTGAGGGAAGTTTTGGTCGGTACAGAGAATGTACTAGGACAGTTCTGCTCTTAGAAGTATGTTTCAGTTAGGCCGCAAGCCTGTACCCTCTTGTTTGATGAATCAGGCTCCATTAGAAGGATGATTGAGGCCATTAAAGCAAGTTTGGGCATACCTCATGGTCTTCTGAGAATAGCGAGTCCCATGGAAAGGATGGTCGAGCTAATATGGGTTCTTTTTAAGGTCACTTAAGGTCTGCCTCCGCAGAATTTATCTTCACATACCTGTTGCATATGTTTCAGGGTTTGAAAGTACAGAGATCGTAGGATGACACAGGATTGTGGGATGATATATGATAGTACATGATGCTACTGGATGACAGTATTGCACAAGTTGACAAATGGATGGAAGGTGGTGTGCTCCGTAGTTGAGAGGGAGTGTTAAATTTGGCAACTAGGGCCAAACTCCATGTTGCACTGCTCATTGATGGAGATGATATTTTTGTTGAATTCCTCTTTCGGAGAGGTGCAAGATTGATCTAAAGATCATCTTGTTTCGATGAACAGAAGTTGTATTTTGAATTTATTATCCTCACATGTGCAATTTGTCAAGGTCGGCCAGATTTGTAATGTAGGCTCACAAGCCCCAAAAGATGTGTCACACACCCTCAGTGATGGATATAAAAAGGAAAGACACAAACCTCATTTCATCATCGTCTCAACACACATCTCTCTCTCCTTCTAATTGGTTCGTACAAGCCTAGTAGGCTTTCTCTCTCCTCTGCACGTGTGGAACAACAGCTGGAAATTTCAGACTGTTTTATGGCTTTTCTGGATAGCATTGACCAGCGTTGACTTTGGGTCAACCCTTGCTGTTTGACTTCATTTTTTGGGTCAGAATTTAAATTTTAAGAGGCCACATCTGGAGGCACAAACCCCAAGGAGAAACGTTGACTTTGACTGCTGTTGACCACAGATTTAACTGCTGATTTGACCGGAGACTTTGACCAGTGCATTGACCAAATTTCAGGACTGTTTTGGGTTGAGTTTGACTGTGATTGGAGGCCGAGTTTGACTGGGTTTGACCGAGCTTCATTGGAGGCTGATTTGCTGGTTTTACCAGCATTGACTTTGCTGGCTAGAGCATCCAACAACTGCTGTAAATTGTACTTTCTCTCTCTGCTGAATTTGAAGTATAATAAGAAGATTTGATCAAAGGGTTTTCCCCGCATTGGTGTTTTTCCCTGGCATCCACCAAATTATCGTGTCTCTTGTATTGGTTTGTCTTTTGCCAATTTATTTATGTTCTATCAGCATTTACTGTCAATGTTAATGTGATTGCATGACAAGAAATTGAATTGGGCTTAATAAGAAAGATTGAAGTAAACTGCTCTAAGCATAGAACATACCATGGTTATCTAACAATAACATATATATATATATATATATATATATATAGAGAGAGAGAGAGAGAGAGAGAGAGAGAGAGAATTTGACACCAATTATCCAATAAATTTCCGACGCATAAAAATAATTGAAAGGATAAATGGGAAATTGTTACTAGGTTTTCTACATAGAAAATATCCATCATTGTCATGACAAGTATAACACAACTCCATAGATAGATTGATTTGTATTATATTTACACATTTACCTTACAATCCTTCCATGATAGAAGTGACTTATTAAAACCTGCAGCAGCAATGCTGCTGCAGAAAAAGAATGGACAAAAATATAGTACAAAATTGGGTGGGATTGACAGCCTCAAAAGTACATCAAACTTTTTTCGACTAAAACTTATCTCAGGAACTATATTTTCAGTCCCCACATGCAGAAATTCCCACTTAAGTGCAGCACATTACAAGGTTCTAAGGATGGCTTACTTCCAGCTAAGCACTTTCACAGACACTGTAAAACAAAATAACACAATTTAAGACAAATTGGATAAAACAATCAACTTGTGAAAACGGAGATATCTGCTCTCAAATATTCTGGAAACATCGACTGTTGTTCTGCACTCAATTTACTGTACCATTTCCTTAGAATCTGTAAGTGAGTTAAATGAGCTTTTCCCCTGCCAGCAATTTCTAGGATAGATTCTGTATGATGATCTGAACTTGCTGTTTTTATATTTACAGAAATAAGCTCATATAAGGACTGGGCTGCAGCCAGCTGAGATGAGAATGGAAATTGCTGAATGCCTTTGTTCATACAGTGCAGATCAAGAAATGTCGATAAATTACATCTTAGCTCTTCAACACCACAATGCTCATGTCCATCATAATCAAAACCAAACCTGCAAAGGGCATTTCAAGAATTAAACATTAAAACGTTCTTACAACCTCCAAAAAATTGCACAATAATTTGGATCTCATTGGTATACGTAAGCATACAGTATAGGAATAGTCTGATTATCTCAATGATCACTTGTCTGACCATCTCAATGATCACTTTATAAACAACTTGTGAAAGATCAACAAGATAGACCTTTGTCAAAAAGTTAGAAACAAAATTTAATCAATGTTTTCTCATATATTCACTGCCTTAATTGATAAGAAAGGGAAAGTGATTTGTTGCCTCAATAAAGGCATCAAGGAAACTCTGAAAAATACACAATGGAAGAAGATCCGGACAAAACATTGAAATGCACTATGATAAATTTATATTGTCATAATTGAGATAGTATGCTATGTATATACACATGAATATGGAATACTTACAAAGTTACAACCAAGACCTAAAATAACACTAGTTGATTTTAAGCGCCTAATCCTCAAATTTAGGAATGATAAAGCTACAAAAGATCCCAACACAAGGAAATGAGAAGCACCCACCAACTAGTCTGTTTAGAAACCTACAGTTCGTGCAATTAATTGTAAAAGGCATTATAATTAATCCATGCTTGATCTTACAATCCACTGAAGATGAACTGGCAGAACCACGAGTAAGCCCACAATTACAACCACATCAGAAAAGTGCTTTCAAAGTTTTCAAATTCGGACAGATTTTATACTTCATGCAAGCCAGATTTTGCTTTATTAGTCTGGAAAGATAACGACCAGATCATAATTTGCCATTTCCAAGTGAAGAAGAAAAATATTCCATGTTACTGGGAAGGGTTTAAATTCCACGCTCATCCTTGTCTGTCAACCCTATTTTTGGTCTCCTTTCGTAATTGATTGTCTATCACTATTTCAAAAAGAAGAGGCATGTTTTCCCACAATATCTACTATTAGCCTTTATCTGCACCACTTACATATAAAATATACAGACGTACAATCAAAAGCAGTGTTGATAGCGTCTGCAATTTGTCGCTGATGTCCCAAAAAATCGCCTGGACAAAATCGTGATATTTTCTTTGAACGAAAGTTGCATCTCTTAAAATTTCGTGCCACAGACTATAAAAATCATCAAAGTCAGTGGAACCCATCAGGTTTTGGCTTCTTTTTTGGTCTGATATCTGTTCCTTGGCTGTTGGAGAAGGAAGGAGGAGGGCTTGTGGTCATCATCAGTGATGGCGGAGATATCTAAACAACCATCATCATCACCATCAAGGATTTTTTAGTAGAGCAAGGATTCAATTTCATTTTCCAACCGATGTTGAAACTTCCATTCACAGGTATGTATTTAAATTTTAAATCCCACCATGATAATGTTTTTTTCTTAGATTTATCCATGCTTGCATGCCTCTTTGCTTGCCTACATTCTGCTTTCTTTTTTTTGTCATTCTGTCATAATTTTCATGTCCATAAAACAATGTAACGATTTTTTTTATAATGGGACAGCAAGCCTGATTTTAATTTTTTATCCACCTTATTGTCATTTTTCATTGCAAATAATGTATGGTAATTGAAAGGTCATTTTTTTAAATCAATAGGCTGTTATTTTTTTGCTAGTGAGGGTTTAATGCCATTTTCTTGTGTTTTTGGTGCCTTATGTTTGAATTTTGGAGCTCTCCATTTCCATTGCAAATATACCAAAGGCTTTGGACCCATTTTGGCGGTATGGAGAATCTAAAGATAGGACAAACCGGCAATGATTGAATTGCAAATTGTGTGGGCAGCATATGACGAGAGGCAGTTAACAAGTTGAACTACGATTTGACCAAAATCCCCACGAATGATGTTGGGATTTGTCTTGGAAATAGCCTGGAGATTATGAGAGTTGTGCATGATTCAATTCATGCAAAGGATACAAAGAAAGAAGAGGCAGTTGCAAAAAAGGCCAAAAGTGCAACCAAAGCTTTAAGGATTTCTACCATTGAGGATAGTGGGAAGGGCACCATGACTTCACCTACCGAGAGGTCCTCATCTTTTTTTTTCCACGATCCAAAGTTGGAGCACAACCTTCCATCAAGTAAATGTTAAAAAAAAAAAGACAAAAGCAGAAAAGGTTATGGAGTAAACTGTCATCATCACCAAAAACAAACCATTTTGGTAGTCGATGTGTGATGTCGTTGCTATTGTTATCCCAAGTGGTAAAAATTAAAAGCACCAGCTATGAGGAGTTGCAGGGACCAATTCTTCAAGCAGAAAATAATGACATCAACTCTAGATTGCAGAATTGAAGCAATCATGGGAGGTCTTGGGTGCACAGTGATGTCTAATGGTTGGACAGATAGGAGAGCAGGTTCCTTCTAAATTTCTTGGTACATCGTCCTTTAAGTACCATGTTTATCAAATTAATGGATGCATCAACACATGTAAAAGACACAACATTGATATGTGAGTTGATGGATGGGTTCCTCCAAGATATTAGTTTGCATAATGTGGTGCAAATCATAATGGATAATGCAACTAATTATGTGTTTGTTGGTAGGATAACTATGGAGAGGCATTGTTCATTGTTCAGGATTCCATGGGCTATGCATTGTATTGATTTGATGTTTGAGGATATGGGAAAAACTTTCTTCATCAAGGAGGTGATTGATCAAGCTAGGAGCGCGCCCGAGTTCATATATAACCATGCTTTCATTCTTAGCATAATGAGGAGATGCACCAAAAACAAGGAGTTGCAACATCTTGTAATCACACGTTTTGCCACCAACTTTTGTTATCCTTCATTGTTTGCTTTGACGTCAACACCAACTTTGTTATTCTTCATTGTTTGCTTTGACGTCAATTTGAGCTAAAGCAAATGTTCGTTTATAATGGTGGCATGATTATACATATAGTAGGAGAGAGTTGAGACAATGGGCGACCCATTGCAAGATTGGTGTACATTGACTCTTGGGAATCAGTGGAAGAAATGTGAAAAATCAATGAACCTCTAGTAAAGGTTATGAGATTTGTTGTTAGTAATAAGCCCACAATGGCCTTTTTGTATGAGGCCATGGATAGGGCCAATCCGGGTTGATTATGTGGTGTTAAAATTGGCAACTAGGGCCAAATTCCACTTTGGACATCTCCTATGGGAAAGATAATTGCACCATTGAATTCCTCTTTTCGAGAGGACCAAAATCAATCTATATATCGTCAAATTTCGACAAGTAGAAGTGGTATTTTGAATTTATTCTTCCTCACGCAAATTAACAAGGTCAACCCTATCTCCATGTCGGCCCAACATGTCCAATAGACGCATCTCTTCAACTTATATAAATATAGGCACCTTCCTAACTCATTTGAACCATCCACGCTTGGAGAAATGTCTGAGGCATCTGAGTACTTAGGAGAGGAGGACACAGTGTGATTTGTCTTTGGGTTTTGAGATGTTTTTGGTCAACTGCAGGTCTTGAGGGAAGTACTAGTCGGTACAGAGAATGTACTAGGATGGTTCCGCTCTTAGAAGTATGCTTCAGTTAGGCCGAAGGCATGTACCCCCTCTTGTTTGATGAATCTGGCTCCATTAGAATGATGACCGAGGCCATTAAAGCAATTCTGGGCATACCCCATGGTCTTCTGAGAACAGTGAATCCCATGGAGAGGATAGCCGAGCTAATATGGGCTCTTTTTAAGGTCACTTAAGGCCTATCTCAGCAGAATTTATCTTCATGTACTAGCTGCATATGTTTCCGAATTTGAACCAATGGTTGATGGAGATTGGAAAGCTCTATATCATTTCATTCTAAGCCGCTATCTCTACAAGGAAGTGCGAGCTCCTTTGAAGGTCCAACATCGCATTGTCATTATCCTAATAGTTTACAGTGGATATCTATGCAGCAGTTGCCAGCAAGGGAGGTCTCATAGTTTCACCTTCAAAAAAACTTCTTGTCACAACAACTTCTTGCAACATGATAAAGTCTCATCTCAAAGATGTAGTGTAGATTGTCAAATGCTTGATGATCACCTATAGTAAGGATTCAAAGCGAGCTGTAATGTTTTGATGATGTGTGCTACCACTGAAAGAGGGAGTTAATCTTTTCTTTAAGATCTAGCTTTATTCCTAAAAAATTTGGCAATATGGAGTAGTTGCCGATCCAGATATATACTATTGCTAATTTTGGGCAACTAGGTCCAAACTCCATGTTGTATTGCTCAGATGATGATGCCAATATTTTTATTGGATTCCTCTTTCGGAATGAATGATCATCTTGATCGAATGAGCAGAACATTTATTTTGAATTTATTCCACTTATGTGCAAGGTCGGCCAGAATAGTAATGTAGGCTTGAAAGCCCAACAGATGTGTCACACACCCTCACAAATGGATATAAATTGGAGAGCCTTGGAGGTCATTTTATCATCATCTCATCACACACATTCCTCATGATATGATTGGTTCATTCAGCCTAGAAGATGCTTCTCTCTCTCCCACGTGTAAATCTGGATGCCGGAAATGGATGTTGTAAATCTGGATGTCCTAAATCTAGATGATGCCGGAAATGGATGCCGGAAATCTGGATGATGCCGAAAACGGATGCCGTAAATCTGGATGATGCCAAAAATGGATGTCGTAAATATGGATGATGCTGGAAATGTATGTCGTAAATCTGGATGATGCCGGAAATGGATGCCATAAATCTGGATGATGCCGAAAATGGATGCCGTAAATATGGATGCCGGAAATATGGATGATGTCGGAAATCTGGATGTGGGATTCTTTTGTTGAATTATGTTGACTTTTGATGAGTTGTCTTTGAGGGTTGTGTGTGTGACACTTGGAGGGTTGGCTGACATGAGAAAGACTTTGCTAGTTGAAGCATCCTATTGACTGTCGTAACGCACACTATTCTACATCTTTGCTGGACAAGAAGATATGTAAATCTGATCTATTTTATTGGCTTGTCTTCTGTTGATCAATTGGTATGTTCTATCAACATTTTACTTTCTTGTTTATGTGATTGCTATATTGTATCGGGCCCTAGAAGATTGAAGTAAATTTGCATTAAGCATAGAACATTTTGTCTATCCAAAATTTACATGGTATCAAAGGTGAGGTGAAGACAAAGCCCAAGATAGTGTGAAAAGCAATCACCAACGAAGAAGTCTTGTCAAGGACCAATGGTCTAATGATAAGTTGACAAGTCTGATTATCATGCATGGAAGATGTCCTTGGATTTGGCATTAGAAGATCAAGATGTCATGGACTATGTGCAGGAGAAGATTCATGAGCCTGCAACATATTTTATGAGGCTCAAACAAATCAGGAATGATCTCCTTGCCATAGGAGAAGTAGTTGATCAAGAGCTCGTCCTCATTGCTCTTGGAGTACTTCCCCGAGACTGGAAGAACAACTTCTAGGAAGCTCTCGCTATTGGTTTTAGAGTTGATACACCCTACCAGGTTGAAGAAAGTCCATTAGGGGCTTTGTCATGTGATACAACTCATCAAACTGAGTTATGACACTGGAGGTTTGGACACCTTCATTACAAAGCCCTTCCTGAAGCAAGGAAGGTGGTGACAGGGATGCTCGAGTTCAAAGATGATCATGAAGGTGTATGTCAGGGTTGTGCCGAAGGGAAGCATACAAGGGGACCTTTCCCCTCAAGTGTCACAAAGACATCTGATATCTTGCAATTGATACATTCTGATTTATCTGGTATGCTGTCTCTGACATCCTTGGGAGGATGTTCTTATTACATGACTTTTATAGATGACTTCTCTCGCAAGACCTGGATATACTTCTTAAAGAAGAAGGACGAAGCATTCAAATGGTTTTGTACCTTCAAGGCCTTGGTGGAAAATCAAACAGGAAAGAAGATCAAGATTTTGAGGACCCATAATGGGATCGAAAATGAGTCAAATGAGTTCAATGACTTTTACAGAGGAGTTGGCATTAAGAGGGAGACGACAACTGTGTATGCTCCTGAGCAAAATGGCATTGCTGAAAGAAAGAATAGGACCATTATGGAAGTTGTCCGTGCCATGCTATGTGACCAAGGTCTTCCGAAGTTTCTATGGGGAGAAGTTGCAAACACAGTTGTGTACGTACAAAATTGATGTATGTATTCCGCTCTGGACTCCAAAACTCCCAAAGAAGTCTTCTCTGGTAAGAAACCTGATGTTTCTCATTTTAGAGTTTTTGGTTGTCTTGTCTACATTCATGTGCCGAAAGAAAAGAGAAGCAAGTTGGATGCTTCTGGAAAGAAGGGAATGTTTGTGGGTTACAGTGAAACTTCGAAGGCACATAGAATCTACGTGCCTGGTCAAAGAGAAGTGGAGATATGCCACGATGTCACCTTCGATGAAGATGCTTCCCTAAGGAAAGTGATAAATCTTCCTCGCTCCAAGGAAGACAATGAAGAAAGAACAGGGAAGTAGGAAGAACCAAAGGCTAAGATGATGCCCAATGTTGAAGGACCGATGGACCCTATTGATCCACCTCCTTCAATGAAGAGAAAACCCTCATGGCTCAGGGATACCCTCGAGGATGCCAAGAGACATATGGCCCCAAGGGGTACATTCCGTGAAAGCAAGAAGTCCAATAGATACCAAGGGTATCTAGCAACCATGAGTATTATTGTACAATATAAGCCTGGATCATTTGAAGAAGTCGTAAAGCATCATGTTTGGAAGGATGCTATGCACGAAGAGTACGAGTCCATTATAAAGAATGATGTCTGGGATGTGGTCCCGAGACCGGAGGGCAATGCTGTTATCACCTCGAAATGGCTCTAATAAGATCAAGCATGGATCTGATGGTAGTGCTAAAAAGTACACGCCAAGATTCGTTGTTCGAGGCTTCTCTCAAAAGGAAGGCATAGATTATGATGATATATTTGCACTTGTGGCCCACTATACCACCATCCGATCTATTATTGCCCTTGGTGCGCAAGGATGGAGTCTCCATCAGATGGATGTGAAGATCGCTTTTCTGCATGGTTTGATAAAGGAAGAGGTGTATGTGGAGCAACCTCTGGGGTTCGAAGTCTAGGATAAAGACTCTCATGTATGCAGGTTGAAGAAAGCCCTCTATGGGTTGAAGCAAGCCCCCAGGGCTGGGTACGAGAGGATAGATAGCTACTTGATGAAGTTGGGCTTCACTAGAAGTAATGCTGATCCGAACCTTTACTTCAAGGTTGATAGAGAAAAGCCTCTCATTCTGGTTCTCTATGTGGACGATCTCTTCCTTACAGGTGCTAACCCTCTCATTCATCAGTGTAAGAGGGAGCTAGCTTTCGAGTTCGAGATGAAAGACCTAGCACTGATGCATTACTTCCTAGGCTTGGAGGTCTAACAGAGACCTGGCGAGATTTTCCTCTCTCAAGGAAAATATATTGTGAAGCTGCTAGAGAGATTTGGTATGATGGACTGTAAGTCCATGTCGACACCAATGGAAATCAACTTTAAGAAGTTATGTGGAAGTGCTACTAGGCCCGCATTGGAAAATCCTACCGAGTATCATCAACTCGTAGGGGCCTTGATGTTCTTAGTGAACTCTCGTTCGGACATATGTTTTGCAGTGAACACCTTGAGTCAACACATGGTTGATCATCATCACATTCATTGGGTAGGTGCCAAGAATATATTGAGATATCTTTGGGGCACGACAAACCATGGGCTAAGATACATTGTCGGGAGTTTGAGACTCCATCGATATACTAATGTCGGTTGGGTTCGCAGTGTGGTGGATCACAAGAGCGCATCTGGATGTTGCTTAACACTTGGTTATGCTTCAATATCTTGGATGAGCAGGAAGCAAAGGTCGGTGGCTTTGAGCATCGCTGAGGCTGAATACATTGCAGCGAGTATGGCCTGTTGTGAAGCTATTTGGTTGCGAAAGCTCTTTAGTGAGTTGTTCGAGCATGTGCTAGATACCACTGTTATCCATTCTAATAACCAAAGTGGGATTTGTTTGTCTAAGAATCCTGTGTTCCACGATCGATCCAAGTATATATTCATATTAGGTACCACTTTGTCAGGGACATGGTACAGTGAGGCACCATAAGGCTCGATCATATAGGAACTTATGAGCAGGTCGCAGATATTCTCACTAAGCCCTTGGGGAAGGTCAAGTTCCTAACCTTCCATGAGAATCGTGGAATGACCCTATTCTGAGGGTCCTGCTTGAGTTGGACGATGAGCTCTGGGAGTTCTAGGGGCTTGGGGATGGCTTCTTGGAGCTATAAGAAACCACAAGGCTAGGCATGTCGAACCTTGTTGGTGTGCTTCTGCCCCACCGTGATGGTATTGAGTTGGTTCACCTCTCTTTGATCTGTGCCCCGCATGCATCCTACCCATGGAGTTTCGGACTCATGGGAAGTACCTCTCATCTTGGCCAATGAGGTGGGAAATGTGGATAGAGACCAATAGCAAGACTGATGGACGCATCGAAGATTGTCGTACTCTCTATGTCTAGGATGGCACGTGTCCAACCACTTGATCTGGGATCAAGTCTAGTGAGGTTTCGGACCTCCAACTGACTTCGGGTTAGTATATGACTCTTTTGAGTCCAAGTGAGGTTTCGGACCTCCAACTGACTTCGGGTCAGTTAAACTAACTTCGGGTTAGTATATGACTCTTTTGAGTCTAGTGAGGTTCGGACCTCCAACTGACTTCGGGTCAGCTAAACTAACTTCAGGTTAGTATATGACTCTTTCGAGTCCAAGTGAGGTTTCGGACCTCCAACTGAGTTCGGGTCAGTTAAACTAACTTCAGGTTACTATGAGACTCCTTTGAGTCCTATAGAGGTTTCGAACCTCTGAGCTGACTTCCGGTCAGCCGGGAGTGATGCCTTTGTGACTCATCTTTTGAAATAAAGAAGCCAGCAAAGCAAGTTACGAGGGGATGACGAACGATGTTTGGATGGCACTTGTGGATGGCGTTCTCCCTAGTTGAGAGGGAGTGTTAATTTTGGGCAACTAGATCCAAACTCCATGTTGTATTGCTCAGATGATGATGCCAACATTTTTATTGGATTCCTCTTTTGGAGAGGTGCAAGATTGATCTAAAGATCATCTTGATCGGATGAGCAGAACATTTATTTTGAGTTTATTCCACTTATGTTTAAGGTCGGCCAGAATAGTAATGTAGGCTTGATAGCCCAACAGATGTGTCACACACCCTCACAGATGGATATAAATTGGAGAACCTTGGAGGTCATTTTATCATCATCTCATCACACACATTCCTTATCATCTGATTGGCTCGTTCAGCCTAGAAGATGCTTCTCTCTCTCTTACGTGTAAAATCTGGATGTTGTAAATCTAGATGATACCGAAAATGGATACCCTAAATCTGGATGTCCTAAATCTGGATGATGCCGAAAATGGATGTCATAAATCTGGATGAGGTAAATCTAGATGATGCCAGAAATGGACGTCATAAATCTGGATGATGCCGGAAATGGATGTCGTAAATCTAGACGATGTTGGAAATGGATGTCGTAAATATGGATGATGCCGTAAATCTGGATGTCAGAAATAATGGATAATGTAAGAAATCTGGATGCCGGAAATCTGGATGTGGGATTCTTTTGTTGAATTATGTTGACTTTTGATGAGATGTCTTTGATGGCTGTGTGTGTGACACTTGGAGGTTTGGTTGACCTGAGAAAGACTTTGTTGGTTGAAGCATCATGTTGACAATCGTAACACACACTATTCTACATCTTTGTTGGACAAGAAGATATGTAAATCTAATCTATTTTATTGTCTTGTCTTCTGTTGATCTATTGGTATGTTCTATCAACATTTTACTTTCATTTTTATGTGATTGCTATATTGTATCAGGCCCTAGAAGATTGAAGTAAATTTGCATTAAGCATAGAACATTCTGTCTATCTAAAATTTACAACTATGTTCGGTAAAATTCGTGTATAACTTGATACAGAGACTCTTAAGTCAATTAAGCCTTATACATTGGATAGTTGTTCATTAAGACCACAACTTAGTGCCATATATATTTTGCGAATACAACAAAGATTGAAGTCTGTTGCACTGGGAGATCATTGAACCACAATAAACAGCGAACATGGCTCAATTACGATATCAAGCATACAATGCTTGATTTTATATGATATGATATAAGAGGTTCCTCTTTTATGGCATGTCTGAATGGATAGATCTCATAAGCAAGTTACATGATGGACACTTTGCAAAGAAAAGTTTGAGCTTATAAGAGGGAGTAAATATAGTTAAATATTTCGTTCATCAAGATATGCAAGAAGCAAAGGATTCATAAGTGCTTCTACGATCTCTGTTGTAAATCAATATGCCTGTAGAAATATGTGTATTCATCTATCTGTTGTTGGGTGGAGCTATGAGGCTCTCATTGACGATCTAATCATCAATATCATTGTCAAGATCTAATCTTGATTTTCATAAAAGCAGTTTGGCACTATTGCCTATATAAAGGGATCCTTGGTTAAAGATTGAACATTGAGCTCTGGGTGCTCCTGAAGACTTGGGGTACTTATTGAGCAATGAGTGACCATAGGGTCAGTGGTTCACCTTCCCTTGTAATACCCCATGGTGGTTCACATGTGTGTAGGGTAAGTGATTCGCCTTCCCCTACTAATGATGACATAGGCATAAGATGAGTGGTTCACCTTCTCCTATGGCATATGAGCAGGATGAGTGGTTTACCTTCTCCTGCGGGTCTCCTAGTGAGAGATGCTTTCAAGCATCTACATATGGACATGTCGGTGGGACATGGTTCACCCTTTCCTCACATGTAGGATGCACATTCCCTACGATTGATGGTTGACATGTCGGTGGGATGTGGTTCATACTTTCCCCACATGTAGGATGCTCATTCCCTACGATTGATGGTCCATGTTGGTGGGATGTGGTTCATCCTTTCCCCATGAGTAGGATGCTCATTTCCTATGATTGATTGGTTGGCATGCATGTAGGACGTGGTTCATCCTTTCCCTACTCTTGTTGGTTTGCATGCATGTAGGATGTGGTTCAACCTTTCCCTACGTGTCATTGTGAGCAGGATGTGATATATTCTTTCCATGTTAGTGTTCTTGTATACATCCTACCCATGTAGTCTGAGACTCATGGGAAGTACCTCTCATCTGGCCAATGAGTTGGGAAATGAGGATAGAGACCATAGCATTACCGATGGACGCATCATGTGTTGTCGTACTCTCAATGCTAGGATGCATCGTGTTCAAACATCTTGATCTGGGATCAATTAAGGATTTACCAACGGACTGAGTTTTGTCAGTAGAGAGTGGCAAGGTCTTGTGACACACTCTCGATCAATTCTTCTTTGTTACTCATATCAATGTTCAGCAAAGCAGAGCAGACAGGATGGCATGATGATGGATGGATTGGCACGCGGAATTCTCCCTCGTTGAGAAGGACTATTAAAATTGGCAACTAGGGCCAAATTCCACTTTGGACAGCTCCTATGGGAAAGATAATTTCAGCATTGAATTCCTCTTTTCGAGAGGACCAAAATCGATGTAAAGATCGTCAAATTTGGACTAGTAGAAGTGGTATTTTGAATTTATTATTCCTCACGCAAATTAACAAGGTCGGCCTTATCTCCATGTCGGCCCAACATGTCAAATAGACGTGTCTCTTCACCCTCTCCATCTTATATAAATAGAGGCACCTTCCTAAGTCATATGAACCATCCACACTTGGAGAAATGTATGAGGCATCTGAGTACTTAGGAGAGGAGGACATAGGGTGATTTGTCTTTGGGTTTTGAGATGCTTTTGGTCAACCGCAAGTCTTGAGGGAAGTGTTGGCCGGTACAGAGAATGTACTAGGACGGTTTTGCTCTTAGAAGTATGCTTTAGTTAGGAAGTAAGCCTGTACCCTCTTGTTTGATGAATCAGGTTCCATTAAAAGGATCACCGAGGCCATTAAAGCAAGTTTGGGCATACCTCATGGTCTTCTGAGAACAGCGAGCCCCATGGTCTTCTGAGAACAGTCGAGCTAATCTGGGTTGTTTTTAAGGTCACTTAAGGTCTGTCTCAGCAAAATTTATCTTTTTGTACTAGCTGCATATGTTTCCGGATTTGAACCAATGGTTGATGGAGATTGTAAATCTCTATATCAGTTCATTCTAAGTCGCTATCTCTACAAGGAAGTGTGAGCTCCTTTAAAGGTCCTTCACATATCTTTGTTGATATATGTTAGGTTTGAAATATGCCCTAACCAAAACTACTACAATATCAAGAATTGATTTCTTTGGGTTCACGATCATCAACTTGATGTCCACTTTTGTCAATTCAATATTAAGCTTATTCAGAAGACAGACTTGGAGTCACTTTGCCTATCATTGACCTCTGTATAGGACAAAGTATGTCTTCTATTTTCTGAAGACTGAATGGAAGTTTTGCATGGGCTACTTCTTGATCATTTGAAGGGAGGTATTGATCATCTTATTTGGGCAAGTCATGCTTGAACATTTGATATTTGATAATAAGATGAATTGATCAAGGATTTTTCCCATTTCGGGGTTTTTCCCTGGTTTGAGCCATATCCTTGTGTCCTATTGTCTTGGCTTGTTCTCTGCTCTTATCATCTATGTTCTTTCATCGGTTACTCTTTATATGATTATGTCCTATGTGATTGCTAATGGAAATGAAATGAATTAAATTTGGACTAATATGGATCTTAGAAGTAATTTCCCTCCGCAAAGAACATATTGTCCTAAATTAACATGTGGGCAAGGGTACCCTTGGGTTTAATAGACAAATGATGCTATGGAATTTGATTGATGGTAGGTGGATCGGGATCCTCCAACCCATTCATGTAGTAGGACTTTTCCTCGACCACAAATTTTCCTACAAATGCAACATTGATTTAGATGGCAAGGTGATGGAAGGGTTGCATACTTCTCTTCATAGGATGGTACACGATGCCAAGATTCGCAACACAATCAACTACAAGATAGAGAAGCATGATGATGGATGGATTGGCAGGTGGAATTCTCCCTTGTTGAGGAGTGTCAAAATTGGAAACTAGGGCCAAATTCCACTTTGGACAGTTCCTATAGGAATGATAATTGCAGCATTGAATTCCTATTTTCAAGAGGACCAAAATCGATCTAAAGATCGTCAAATTTGGACAAGTAGAAGTTGTATTTTGATTTATTATTCCTCATGCAAATTAACAAGGTCGGCCTTGTCTCCATGTCGACCCAACATTTTCAATAGACACGTCTCTTCACCCTCTCCATCTTATATAAATAGAGGCACCTTCCTAAGTCATTTGAAAATCGTCACAACTATCTCTCTCTGAGCATCAGATTGGAATTCTATAAAAAATGGTCGAAAGTACACGGACTGTAGTTTCCTATGTATCAATTTCAGAGCCGATGGAAGAAACAGTAACACTTGGCACACCGTACAAGTTCGCTCTACTGAACCAGTCCATAATTAGGTCATTGAGGGAGATTGGGCATAAATTTGTCTTGAAGAATCCAAATCAAGTCAGACCTATTTGGAAAGAAGATTCAGAGGGCCACTAAAGGACAGAAGATAAAATCTCGTGGATCCGAAATTATAGAGATACATCAGTTTCAATATCGAGCTCCTCAAAAGCAAGAAGAAGGTGTGTTTTTTTTTTCAAATTGCATAAGTCTTGTTTGAAAAATCAGTTTGAAGTTATTCCAAGGGCATATTGAAGCATAGATATCAGTATTGGGTTCTAAAATGGTCCCTAAAAAGAATTCAGCACCCATTAAGCTATCAAAAGGCTTTACTATGACTCATGAAGAGGAAGAAGTGCAACATGATATATCAAAATTACAAGACCAAGTGCACCAAATTTCTCTCTCGCAAAGAGTAACAAAAAATGAAATGGAAGTTTTGAAGAAAGGCGTGGAAGCTAAGATGGATGGTTTGAAGAATGGCATGGAAGCTAAGATGGATGGCATGGAAGCTAAGACTGATGACATGGAAGCTAAGATCGATGAAAAAAAGAAAGACAACATAGAAGACATGAAGAATGATCTAAAAGAGGACATGGAAGGTTTGAAGGAAGGTTTGACAAAGTTGATACAAGAAATGATTCCTATTGGCGAAAAGGTAGTAGAGGAAACTCATGATGAGAACAAAATAAATGTTACGCGTGATTTCTTAAATTCTAATGTTGGATTGAAGACCCACCATATTCCAAAGATCGATATAAGGAAGTTTGATGGCAAGGATCTCATAACATGGATACTACAGATGGAGCAATATTTTGATCTCCATAATGTGCAAAACACACAAAAGGTATGCATTGCAACTTTATATTTAGAACAAAATACATTTGTATGGTATCGATGGCTTTACTCTCGTAAAAAAATTGTCACTTGGACAATTTTTATGGAGGAAATGATAGCACATTATGAGGATACAAAGAGCAACACCTTCTTTAGCCAATTGATAAATCTCAAACAAAAGGGTTTAGTGGGGCAGCACATTGAGGACTTCCAAAAATTGAATATAAGGGTAACTGATATTCCAGAGGAACACAGGATTGATCTCTTCATAGGCACCTTAAAGGATAACATCCAACATGAAGTTCGCGTTTTGGAACCTGATTCATTGGAGAAGGCATTCAGGTTGGCAAGAAAAGTTGAATGTAAAATTATGGCGACAAGGAAGCCTACCACTCAATTCTATAAAGAAGGAAGTGTTGCTACGCCTAGATTTCCACAACCTACAAGGTTGACACCACAACAATTGGAAGAAAAAAGATAAAAAGGGCTTTGCTACAGTTGTGATAGAAAATACACTAAAGGTCATAAGTGTGCTGAGAAGAAATTATTTTACATAGATTGTGAAGAGGAAGAAGAAAATGAACAAGAAGAGGATATACACCAGGAACCAACCCTAGAAGAGGAAGAAATGAGTCCGACCATATTGTGTAATGCATTGGCAGGAATTACCACTCCTCAAACTCTCAAGATAGGACATATCAAGAAGAAAAAGGTAATAGTGTTGATTGATTCAGGTAGCACCCATAATTTTATTCATTGTAAGGTAGCCAAGGAATTAAATTGTTTCCTATACCCAGCACCAAAATGTCAAGTGATGGTTGCAAATGGAGGAACAATAAATTTCTCTGGAAAATGCCATAATATCAAGCTAACCATGGGGGAATATGTATTGACTAGTCCAATGCTTTCCATTCCTATGGGAGGTGCTGATGTTGTACCAGGAGTACAATGGTTACAATCTTTGGGGACGGTAGCTTTTAATTTTCAAGAACTTTTCTTGAAATTTTTTTCAGAAGGAAAGGAAGTCGAATTACGGGGTATTGAAGGGAAGCCGGGAAGGATAATAAGCTCTAATGTCATGACAAAGCTTCTAAAGAAAGAACAACGAAGCGTAATTGCACAATTATGCTCACTAGAAGTTCCGACATCAAAATCATCTATTTCTGCAGATCTCCAACAAGTCTTGGACAATCATTCCAAGGTGTTTGAAACTCCCAAAGGACTCCCACCTATTCGTGATCATGATCATGTTGTTCATTTGATTCCAGGAAGTGTTCCTCCAAACATCAGGCCTTATAGATATCCTTACTTCCAAAAGAGCGAAATTGAACATATGATTGCAGAAATGTTAGAGGCGGGTATAATTCAACCTAGTCAAAGTTCTTTCTCCGCTCCTGTAGTATTGGTACACAAGAAGGATGGATCATGGCGAATGTGTCTGGATTATAGGGAGCTCAATAAGCTCACCATTAAAGATAAATTTCCCATTCCTGTGATTGATGAATTATTGGATGAATTATATGGAGCAATTTATTTTACCAAGTTGGATCTTCGTTCAGGATATCATCAAATTAGAATGAAGACTGAAGATATTCCAAAAACAGCATTTCGAACTCACGAGGGTCATTATGAATTTTTGGTCATGCCTTTTGGCCTTACCAATGCACCTTCTACATTTCAAGGGTTGATGAATTCCATTTTCAAACCCTTCCTTAGAAAATTTGTGCTAGTATTTTTTGATAATATACTAATCTACAGCAGGTCTTGGAAGGATCATGTTGAACATGTTGACAAGGTGCTCAAACTATTGCAGGAGAAACAATTATATGCAAAAAAATCCAAATGTTTCTTTGGAGTACAAGAGGTGGAATATCTGGGTCATATTGTATCTCACGAGGGTGTTAAAGTAGACCCTAACAAAATTAAAGCTATTAAGGAATGGAAAGTCCCCACAACCATAAAGTAGTTGCGAGGATTTCTCGGGTTAACAGGGTATTATCGCAAGTTTGTTAAGAATTATGGGAGAATAGCAGCACCTCTAACAACATTATTGAAGAAAGATGCATTTTCATGGACTCTTGAAGCAACTAATGCCTTTGAACATCTTAAAGAGACAATGTGCCTAACACCGGTCTTAGCTACACCAGACTTCACAAAAACCTTTATTGTAGAATGCGATGCCTCAGGAAATAGAATTGGTGTTGTTTTAATGCAAGAAGGAAGACCCATTGCTTTTGAAAGCCGTCCAATCAAAGGAAAGTATTTACATAAAGTTATTTATGAGAAGAAAATGTTGGCAATACTACATGCACTAAAGAAATGGCGACCTTACCTAATGGGAAGACACTTCAAGGTAAAAACTGATCATGATAGTCTTAAATACTTTTTGGAACAAAAACTATCTTCAGAAGAGCAGCAAAAATGGGTCACAAAGATGTTGGGTTATGACTTCAAAATCATCTACAAAAAGGGGAAGCTAAATGTTGTTGTAGATGCACTCTCAAGAAAGGATGAGGAGGTGGAAGCATTTCTCTGTGCCATTTTTATTATCCAACCAGATTGGATAACTGAAGCAAGGGAGGAATGGAAGAATGACGAAGAAGTGTGGACACTCATTCAAAAGTTGCAGCAAGATCCCAGTACATCTGATACATTTAGTTGGAAAAATGAATCCTTATGGTACAAAGATCGCTTATATCTTTGTAAGAATTCCCAACTAAAACAAAAGATTCTTTTGGAATTCAACACCTCTCCCTTAGGAGGACACTCGGGATTTTTAAAAACTTACCACAAGGTGAAGAAAGAATTTTTTTGGGATGGCCTTAAATCTGATATTCAAAATTTTGTGGCAGAACGTTTGGTTTGCCAGCAAAATAAAGTTGAGACAATTAAGACCCTAGGTCTGCTACACCCTTTATCCATTCCAAGTCAACATTGAGAGGAGGTTTCAATGGATTTCATCACAGGTTTACCTAATTCCGGAGGAAAGAGTGTCGCCATGGTGGTAGTTGATAGACTCACCAACTATGCACACTTTTAAACATTATCCAATCCATTTAAAGCAAGTACAGTTGCTACTACATTTATGGAAACAATTCAAAAGTTACATGGAAACCCAAAGATTATTGTAAGCGACAGAGATGCCATTTTCACTAGAAATTTTTGGACGGAATTATTTTCTTGTTTCGGTACTCAACTAGCTCATAGCTCATCTTATCATCCTCGATCCGATGGGCAAACTGAGATAGTGAACAAATGTTTGGAAGTTTATGGAAACAATTCAAAAGTTACATGAAAACCCAAAGATTATTGTAAGCGACAGAGATGCCATTTTCACTGGAAATTTTTGGACGGAATTATTTTCTTGTTTGGGTACTCAACTAGCTCATAGCTCATCTTATCATCCTCAATCCGATGGGCAAACTAAGATAGTGAACAAATGTTTGGAAGGATATCTTCATTGTTTTGTATTTGATAAACAAACACAATAGGTCAAGTGGTTTTGTTTTGTATTAGTTTCATAGGCATCTTCTTTATAATCATTGCTCGGCAAACTAAAGTATAGTGACACTCCTTTCAACAATGAAGATTGCAGTTGTTGTATTAAATGGCATCCCAGGTATTGGCTCAGATCTATCTCCAACATCCCATTGTCATTATCCTGACAGTCTACAATGGATATCTAAGCAGCAGTTGTCAGCAAGGGAGGTTTCACAGTTTCACCTTCAGAAAAACTTCTTGTCACATCACCTTCTTGCGAGGGCACCAAATTTATTGTGAACAAGATAGCACCAAGGGCATGGTATGCTAGGATGGATGCATATCTTCAAAGGATAGGCTTCACGAAGAGTTTTGTTGACTCGAACCTTTATATTAAGGTGGAAAAAGGTGAACCTGTAATCATTCATCTGTATGTAGATGATCTTCTCCAGACATGTGTAGAAGGTTGAATTAAAGAATGCAAGAAGCAATTAGCAGCAAAATTTGATATGAAGGATCTTGGGTTGATGCATTACAATTTAGGACTAGAAGTTTGGCAAGGACCAGATGAAATCTATTTGGGTCAAGGAAAGTATGTGATCAAGATGCTGAAGAGGTTTGATATGATGGATTGCAAACTTATGACCACTCTGATGATCACAAACTTGAAGAGACTTTGGAGTTTTGAATCAAGCCCTGTGGATCCTTCCAAGTATAGACAATTGATTGGCTCGTTGATGTACTTGGTGAATACTCGACCAGACATATGCTTTGCAGTAAATGTTCTCAGTCAATTCCAAGTGGAGCCGAAGCAGGATCATTGGATAGAGCAAAACAAATTTTGAGATATCTGCAAGGAAGCATCAACTACTGTCTAAAGTATGATAGAAGGAATGATGTCCAACTAATTGGATACACAGATTCCGACTGGGGAGGCAATGAACAAGATGGAAGGAGCACTACAGGAGGATACTTTAGTTTAGGATCCTCCATGGTCTCATGGATGAGCAGAAAGCAGGACATTGTTGCTTTGAGTAGTGTTGAGGTTGAATATGTTGCAACCTGTGAAGTAAGTAAAGAAGCGGTTTGGTTAAGGAAGTTGTTATCCGACTTATTTGAAGGACCAATGGACCCTACAAGGATACTCTGTGACAACACCAGTTGCATACGTTTGTCTGAAGATCCAATATTTCATGGAAAGACAAAGCACATCAACAAGTATCACTATGTTGAGAACTAGTACAAAATGGTGTGCTACAACTTCAGTATATTTCCACCGATGAACAAGTAGTTGACATACTTACGAAATCACTTCCAAACAAGAAGCCTGTGTATTTGAGAGACAAGCTTGGTTTGGGGTGATGTATCCTCACTATTTGAGAGGGAGAGATAGACACAACATTCTTGTCTTCACTGGAAGAAAGAATGGAGGATTTGGTAACCATCCGGCATTCAATGCTCTTTGAGAATGTGGTAGGGAATTCAAGATAAGAGTAGTTGTGGACCGATATTCTTTGAGGATTAGCTACCCAAGATAAGAATAGTCCAAGAAGGTCATACTCGGTGAACACCCGAGTGGAGTATGTACCTTGAGAGACAATGATGATGGTGTCTATAAATCATTGGTCTCACCAACATTGTAGCTCAAGATCTTGTGGAGAGATGGAGTTTTTAGTCAAGGCCTTGCTATGTGACAATGTTGGATTGATATGATGCTAGAAACAAATGGGTTACAAATCCGACTCTTCTTATAAGATCTCTTCAAATTGAGAATGACCATGTACCTCTTATGAATACCTCCCCAGTTAAGAGGGAGTGTTGAAAAATGTGTAACTAGGTTCGGTCTTCATAAGTATGAAATGTATTCTTGTAAATTGTAAATTATAAAATGGAAAGAAATATATTATTGAAGTATGGGTTTCATGCTCAAGTTCTTTATTTTATAGGTCAAGCACTATTTAAGGTGCTTCTAGGTTTGAAGATTCATTGTCATATGTTGAAGACCCTATGGGCACATTGTAATATGTAAAGAGAAATGTATTTTGTCTCTAAAGTGTCAAAATACCTCCAAGATCAAGTTGGCCTAGAGAACTGCCAAGTCGGCCTACATGAAGAGTTGCATCACCCTTAAAGAAGGCCTATATAAGGAGAGGAGCTTAGCCTCCAGAAGACATTCACTCACTCTCTCTCATATGCGAAGAAGAGGACAAGAAGAAGGTCGGAGAAGGAAGACAAGGAAGCCAAAGTGTTTTTTTTGGGTCTCTCTCTCTCCTATGCACAAGAAGAAGCTAGGGTTTCTGTGCTAGGGCTACCTTGAGCTCGATCTTGGTGGAGAGGAAGAAAAGAAGGCAAGCAAAGGGTTTCTAAGGCTTGTCTATCGTCCTACATCTCCAGGAAAGGCAAGCGAAGGGAAGAAGGGAGCTCTACAAGGAGATCGAAGTCTCCTTGTATATGTGCAGCAGTTGCAGCAGTTGCAGTAGTGCAGAAATTTCAGACTTTCTGGGAGAAGTCGAAGAAGTGGTAGTTGGACTTCGTGCAGATCTTGATCTTGGAGGGTATTTGTCTACGTCACTAGGTCATGGTATTCGTCAATTGAAGAATCTATAAGAAGAAGAGATTTACGAGTTTTCCCCTCAAGAGGAGAGGTTTTGGCCTTGGCTTGCAACCTATATATTGTGTCATTGTTCTTATTGTTTTGGTAGTTGTTTGATGTATTGCACACTGTAATAATAAGTAAGAAGTTAAAGAATAACACAAGTAGCTATCAAGAAAGAGAATTGAATTAATCATTTCCTTACTGAATTCTCAACAGGACATTATAGTAGTTCACATTTCAACTAATGGGTCCTTTGAACCAAACATCCTTGATCAACCTATGCCCATTAATCCCTACCCTTAATTGATCACGTTGTGATCTCACTTCAAATCCCTATGCTTGAGCCTGACCAATCTTGCCCATGTCAATTAATTATTATTCACTCTAACCACTCATATGATGGGATAACCAAACTTCTGGGCTTTTACAAAATCTAGAACCCTGTGGAAAGAACTCAACATTTCTTACAAACCATTTAGTTTGCAACTGTGCTGCCTTTAGATGCAATTCCTTGTATGTTATACACTCCTCGTACACTTTACATGGTCACTTGCCTAAGAACTCATTGTATACTACAAATTGTAAAAAACTACAATAATTAACCAAATATATTCTCACATATAGGCCCTCAAAAGCTAAGTTAGCTCAAACAATCTATTGTAGATTACTTACAAGGAAGAAATAGCATTGTCTCTATTGTAGGAAAATTGAGATCATTAACCCCAAGGGTTAGCTCAAACAATCTATTGTAGATTACTTACAAGGAAGAAATAACATTGTCTCTATTGTAGGAAAATTGAGATCATTAGCCCCAAGGATTAGCTCAATTGGTTGAGTCCTCATTGCTAAGTACTTTTCCATTTGGGAGGTCACAAGATCGAATCTCCTTCACGCCCTTGGGGTTAGGCCTCGCATATTATGGCCGACGGTAGACCCTCTCGGGAGGGCTGCCGAGATTTTCAGGCCGTGGATGTAACAAGTACATGTGTGCGGGCACATGTGTTCGTGAACCACTGCGAAAAAATAAAAATAAAGGAAAATTGAGATCATTCTTTAGTTTAGATTCAACCTTGTCTTTCTAGAGAACAATTTTTTTGAAAAGGTGCACACACTTTATTTCAATCTTGGCATCTAGTTTGGTTATGCTACCTTGCTTTATGATGTCCCCTCAAAACTATTTATCATTGTTAATTCCAGGGATTCTAGTTGGTGTTTCTTTATTGACCACATGATCTTGTGAGTTGTACACAAAACTACAATTCAACAAAGCCCGTCATGTTGAACACTCGAAAGTTGAATTCTCAAAAGCAACTGTCTCACTTATAGGAAGTCAAAAGCTAAGTTATTTCAAAAAAATCTATTCTAGAATGAAGGAAGAAAGTACATTGTCTCCATCATAGGAAAATTGTGACCGTTTATTAGTTTAGAGTCAAACCTATCTTTCTAGAGATCATTTTTGCCAAAAAAGTGTGCACTCTCTATTTTGATCTTGGCCTCTAGTTTGGTTATGCTACCTCACTTTATATTGCCCCCCACAAACCACTTATAATTGTTAATTCAGTGATTCTATACAATGATTCTTCATCAACCACATGATCTTGTGATTTCTATAGAAATTACAATCGAACAAACCCTATGATGTTTGACACTGGAAAGCAATGTTATCAAAACCAAACCATTAACCGAACTGGTAGACCCTCCAAACTAGGAATTGGTCAAAATTGAACTAGAACTAGTAAAAAATCGAACCAAAAACTCGGTCAACCAAAAACACAAATTATTCAAATTTAAAAGAAAAGAAAAAAAAAAAGAAGAAAAAAAAACATATACATGCATGTGCATCCATATGAATCCAAATCATTTATACACAAATAGGCAAAATTTATCATATAGCATGTAAGGGTGCACATAGCCAAAATAGCACCGAATGCAGTCCATCTATGAACCGAATATACATCAACAAACAAGCCCTAGATGATCTCTAGCATCTAAAAAAATCATGCTACAAAAAATACCTACATATCATCAAAATCATCATTTATATTGGGATCTTCATCATCAATATCACCCTCTAAGCATTAAAATAAGATAGAAAAAACTTAGCATGTTAAGTCAAGATTTTGTTTGAGTGTTGGTTACATTTCTAGTAGGGTCATCATGATAGAGGAGTTCAACAATCAATGCTACTAACATCAAGGTACATAGAGGGCTTGGTCCTCCTGATTAAATGCTAGTTTTATACCCTTGTACATGACAAAATCCAATGGAAACGTTGCAATCCTCCCAATCCTGAATTCCTGAGAAACTGTTACGTATGTTGGATTTTGAATGGGATCTAAAATTCTACTTTCTCCATATGAAATCCAATGAGGTAAGATGCACTCTAAAACATCCTTAGTCAATTCATGGTAATGTTAAAAATTTAAGTAAACTTTTACTTTAAGAATGGAACATTACCATTAAATGCATAGCATTAGTAGTGCAATATGTTCAAATACTAGGTTTCCCCACTCAAATTATTTCTTTTTAAAAAACAAATATCGTGTTTGTTGACCCTGCCGCCTACACCTACCTACATTTAGTGAGAAAAGTCTTTAACCTCACAAGTTGTGGTTGGTGGCAAGGAACTAAGAGAAGGGGTTGTCACCTATTCCCAACTCTCTTTGCTTAAGCTATCTCCTACGCTAGCTAAAGGGGGTGGTCCCTAAAAGGAAAACTAAGTTAAAAGATGTGAGGTTTTCTAGGAGAATGTTAGAACGAAATGGATTACTTTTTGAGATTACAAGCAAATATGATATGAGCAATATAAAATGAAATAACCATCAACACATGAGAAAAGCATAAGCATATGAAAAACCATGCCTTCAAAGTATTGCTCAAAGATGAAAGTTATTTGCTCAAAATAAATGAAATGCTTTCAAATGGAAGCACAAGTAATCCTGAACGAAACAAAAGAATGTCAGCACAATAAAATAATCAATACAAGATATAAGGATGTTTTCACGATATATGATCAATTGCTAAATTAAAGCATACAAGGCTATCTTGCAAAAGGAAAAAAACAATTAGTATTCTAGTTGCAAAATATAGATGAGATAATGTTTGCCAAAACAAAATATTCAATTCAACAATGACAAGTATAATGACAAATTGCAAGTAAAACCATGAGATGTGTTAATATGAAATGCACCTATACTAGATTTGGATGCAATTAACTTGGTTATTTTTAATCTAAAATGCATAATCTAGGTGGGAGATCCCCTTCTTGAGCTCTTACCAAAGGGTAAAAATTAGGGTGACTGTAAGAAAAAGGAGGTGAGGACACAATGGTTTCATTAACGATACGCGTCCCCTGAGTCTTATGAGCCAACGTGTGTCTTCGTTCCTACAAGGGAACAAGCCACCTTCATAATAGCAAGGTCACACACATTTACCTTACTTTGTACCAAATGGAAAAACTTTCGAAGAAAGTCTTTTTTCTTACGATTTCTATCAACCAAACTTATGCTTGGAGGTTCATTTTAAATAAGCAATTAAGTTAGGATGTCTACTATGATATGCAAGTATGTTTGCAAATGCTATGTGAGATGGGAATGTTTTAATCAAATATGCTTCAAAACACAAGATTGCATAAGTTTCTCAACATGTAAAATTGTAAAGTGAAAGTATTTGTTTTGACTTATGATAAATTAATGATCCACCAAAAGCAAATAAAGCTTGGAGCTTATGTAAAATAAATTGCAATGCTTTAAAAGATAAACTCAAGATTGTACTCAAAATAGCCTTGCAAAAGAAAGAAACTTTAACATGAGAGATTAGCTTGACATAAAATAAATGGTTACTTTGGAAAGTGAAATTGCCCAAATACATGATGCATCAAAACTCAAGATATGAAAATGTTGCACAATAGTGAAGCGTAAGTGAACTTTAGAAAATACCCAAGCTAAATGTATCAAGTTAAAAAGATGCTTGCATAAAAACAAGTTGCTATGAGATAAAATGTAACTTGTCACTTGTAGCAAATCAATGTAAATGAAAAGCAAATTGTAGTGAACTTTAGAAAATTTTGAGAAAGCAAATGAGATGTGTGGTTATGTTAACTAACCAATTAAAGCATGCATGTAAGTGAAAAGAAAAGCTAGAATCAACAAGTCACCCACAAATTCTCTCCCAAAGTGGAGAGGTAGGGATGCCAATGGGTAAAACCCACGCTCCCAAAAATCTGAGATTTTATTAATTAAGTTACAAGAGCCTAGAGGTATGAGCCCTTGAAAGACTCCTCCAAGCTCAAGGAAAATCTTTACAATGAAAGCCTTAGACAATAGACTTTTCCTTGATGAGTTATTACTGCAAATGAGGCCAAAGAAGGGCCTTGAAATCTGAAATTTGAAAGGACAGCTTTAGATACAAAAAATTAGATTCAAGAAGAAGAGGAATTTGCACCAATGCAAGAGAGGCTAAGCCTCCTTGAGCCCACGGCCAAGAGAGAAAAGTGCAGCCCCAAAATAGAACTTGGTCTTGCCAAAGAGAGCCTCGATTGCCCACAACCAAGAGAGAAAATTAGTCTTGAATTGAGAGCCCAAGTTCCTGCACACAACTTGTTAATAGTTTCAAACGATGAATCCTGCAAGTTGTCACAAGAACAAGTTAGAGAGAGTTGCAAAACAAACCAAGGGATAGCTATGAAGTTACTCAATAAAATTACAAATGTATGTGTATAATATAAACTACAAAGGCTAAGCTAAAGAGTATGAGTAAACTCCCCTCTTTGCTTAGCTATGATTTAGCTCTAAAATAGCAAGATTATAGCAAATGAAGCACAATATTTGAGAAATAAATATTGAACTGATTATGCTTGAGATATGAGCCCAAAAATCAAAAGACATCCCTGCAAGACAAATTTGAATGATAATACTTTGGCAATTGACAAATGTAGGTTCTCCTTGAGTATTTCAAGATTGGGTCAGTTCCTCCGAAAACTTCCTCTCACGCTTGAAGCTTGATCCAAAGGAAGATCTTCTACACAACTTCACATAAACAAATTAGATCCACATGGGCTTAATCACATGCAATGAACACAAAATTTTAGAGATATATTGGACATCAACTAAAACATTTCTCTATCTAGAGAAAGCAAATATTTTTTATGCTAATGTGAGATAGTTGCACATCAACACAACTTGAGAAGCATACTGGAAATAATAGCATAATGAAATAAGTAGAAATACAAGTGCAAGAATATCAAGGAGTTACCATACACAAGCAGAAGAACACCTCAAATGTAACCCCAAAGTATTTTGTATTAATTTGCAAAGAGTGTACAATCCAGCAGAGTATCCTTAAGCCCAATAGCTCGTATTCGACATTGCTAAGTGAGAGCACAAAGCTCTTATTATATAGAAGCTTGGGAGCCAATCCCAAGGCAAATGGTAACAATCCCAAAGCACCTTCATGCAAATTTGAATTTCCCAAGTGGCATCAAGAATCCCTCAAGCAAAATCAAATTCCATGATGAAATGACAAGTGTATATGCGAAGGAACCATTGTAGGGACAATTTCCCACAAAAATCTCCACCAAATATTCTCCCAAATCCTCCCAAATGTGCACTAACTTCACAAATTTGAATTTTCTAAGTAAACAACGTCCTCATTTATTGCCAAAAATTCGATTTCCTTGAGCACATGTCCTTTCCTTGATTTTAGGAGTCCACATCACCTTGGGATTTTACTTTAACTCCTCCACGATTTTCACCTCATTTCCACATCATTTTGCAAGTGTGAATATTTATTTTTCTCCATTTATTTAATTGTTGGCTTAATTTATTGCCATTTTCTCCACTAGACTTAGGAAAAGTGGGTTTTGAGGGTCTATAACACATTTTTTGACCCCTCAAAGTGTGTCTAAGTAAAAATTTGAGGGTGAGAGGTGCAATTTGTATTACTCATACCCCATACACCTTCTCTAGACATCACTTATTACATTTCAGATACAAATTTTATTCCAATTTCTACCTTGTGGGAAATTTTAAAAATTTTAAAATGACCACCTAGACCTAACCAAATTCCAGGAATATTTTTGTGTGATCTAGTATGGTAATATACATTGACCCTAGACACTAGGACTCGCCCAAGGTCTCACCATCAAGCCGTACTCTGGCTTTGGGGTACACTTGGAGGAAAAAAAATCAATTAATTATTAAGTCCTCGTAAGGAGATGATAATTAACCAAGTGAAAAAAACCTCCCAGAGTAATACTCACTTGATGATAAGGTCTCAGGCTGCCCAGGCATGTTACATGACTAGACTCCTCATACTAGTATCGCTTTTACATTGTCCCCGCAGGGATTGTGGATTTTGAGTACAATAGAAGATGATAAGAAGAAGAAGTCGAGTTGAAAAACTTTATTAGTATGATGATCTTCGATGGTACAAACAGCCTTTTGTACATCCTTGGGCAAGAAGTCTTCAGATAATCCTCAAGTGCCACTCCAGTGGTCAACATTGTTCAAGGGGTCATTGGTAGCATTGTACAAAACCAATAGATTCGGTATTGAATCAGTCGGTTCAATGGAAAAGGCCAGTTTGGTATTGAACTGGCCTTTTTCGGTCTGTGACACCAGTTCAAACCAGCCTATTCAGTTTGGTCTGGTCCAGTTAAAATAACACTACTTGAAAATTGAATTCTTACAAACAATTGCCTAGGCAAAGTTTGGGGCACATCCTTCATGCTTGGATAACATTTTCAGACCCATTATTTTTCCACAAAAGATCAGCACTCTAGGGGATTCCACTTTTGAATGAGACAAATACCTTCATGTCACCCTTTGCTCCTTCAAGCAGGTTGCCTCACTCACCCTTTCTAGGCACAAACAAGGCTAGTTATCGCAAGCCATCTATCTCCTCCTCGGATGGGTCATTAAATCAACATATCTATAGAGCATCCTGCTCATCTCCTTCTCACGAAAAGGGAGATCAATACACAGTCAAGGATGACATCTATTATAGGTACATTCGAAGTAGCTAGGTCATACCCCACCCCAGAAAGATCAATTCTAAGATGGGATTTTATTACAAGCATTTCAAGCAACTAGAGGATAGGTTGATGTTTATCTCAACTAAACGGCATCAATGGATCATTACGTCAAATCATACTCAACAAGTTGCAACTTCACTCACATCACATGAGTCAAGACAAATCACCACACCACAAAGCTTGAGAGGATCAACTAGCTATGCCATCTCTGGGAAATATATTTTGAGAACCACTTTATTTTCAATCGCCTTGAATATTATTAGATCTAAGGGAAGTTTCACTTCTTGTTATGGGACTCAATTGGTTCCCTTATGACCTTTCAATACCTTGATCAAGGATGCATAACCTTATATGTATGGAAGACAATATCCACAAGCAAGAGACTCTATAGGACCTCTCCAAGATCAATTTCATTATGCTTGTTCCCTCTTTTTTCCAACCTAACTTTGTTGGTGGAGGCGCTAAGCACCCCACTGACTCCCCCACCCATGAGTTGGATGGAGGAAAATCTATGAGACAATGGACGTCCTCTTGCATTGCTAGAAAATATGTCAATTCTATGAGATCTTAAAGTCAAACCCACTCACTACAATAAATGACAAGCCCAAGTCATTCCGAGCAACGAGACCTCTATCATCAGTTTCCTCCCCTCAACCTCATATTTTAAGAGAGATGGATCTTCTTGGCCATCTCTCTTCTATTGTTACTCCAAATCCCCTCCCAAGATAATACAACCCAACTCCCATGACCTCGGGCATCCTCTGAATAATGTGATCAAGGTTTGCATTGATTCCTTCATAATCATTAATGAGCACAAGGAGTCCTCCTCTCCCTCATATTCTTGTACTTTAATTTCTATTTATGATGTTAATGTGGAGCTAGATCTTCAAACCTCATAAAATTTCCCTAGCTCTTGTGCTTCTTTTTCTTTTATCATCATTTATATCTCATATATTTTGCTAACATTTTAGCTCAGTGAGTTCTAGAGACTGCCATCCTTCTGTGGGCAATGATTGTAATCTCTAGCCCCATTCACCTATAACTTGGATTTTTGTAGATATTAATAAGATTATATTATCTTATCTACCTACCTTAGCCTCACACTCTATGCTCAAATCCCTTCAGTGACCACTAACTATAATCTCTAGCCCCATTTGCCTCTAATGTGGTCATTTGTATACATTAATAAGACTATATTATCTTATCTACCTACCTTGCCCTTGCATTCTCAAATCCATTCGCTTGGTTCACCTTGGACCCATCCCACTAAAAGCCTTCTTTAGTTGTCGCAATGTCTTCAGTTATCACTACTTTGCTTCTCACAACAATCCGCCAATCCTTGAACTCCTTCATATTTCTTGTGAACTTAAGAGCAGTGTTAATAGTTTGAGTTCCACCTGTATCATACCATAATGAGAACCTAAGTCACATGACATGATGACATGGGAGTATAATGGGACATGGAGGACACAAATACAAGTGTTTGACATGACACTGTGATCCTAGACACAAGATATATATATATATATTAAAAATATAACAAATTAGTGAATTACACATAAATGAAATATAAACAAAGATTCAATTTTTAAGACTTTAGAAACTAAATCATTTAGGATTTTACATTTTACAAAACCAAAACATCTACAATCTTGCATGAGGATGATACAAATTAAATCATACAACTTTGATATTAAGCCTGTTGTCTCGCTAAAACCGTGCTTTTTTCAGCATTTGAAGTTGTTGTTGCAGCCCCACTTCCAGCGAATAGAGCACTAACAGACCTTGAAGAAAATGGATCGAAGACAACATCAATGGGGGCATTCCTCCCTTTCTTTTAACCTTTTCCATATGAGCCATGATTTCCATGAAATGAGGAAGATACTGAACTGTCGTAGGATAAAAATTGAAGATTGGTGAACAAATCCATTTGCCCAGCACTTGTAATCCTTTCTAACATTGCACAATAACCCTCAAATGCACCCAAAAACATCTCACACCTCAAACTTAGGTGAAAGGAAAAAACATGTTTATATGGGTTGTGGGCCTTCTTTATGGGGGCCACAGTGCCCTCGCATATCGGAGTCTGACACATATGATATGGGGCACGGGCATTGTTTGGACATGTCCTATTGCTTAGATGAGAACCCTGTAAATATTAATATTTTTAAATGATCATTAAATGTCTTTCGTTTTACAACCCGCTACTTCCATGTCCTTAATAACCTAAATTTATCATTTTCTTCCAATAAGATTTGCAAGCAAGCAACAAGACTCGTTGAATAAATATTTGAAAAGCTGGGGAAGGTCATATTTTCCATTTTCCCAAGGAGAATTACAATGGAAATTTAAGGGTACGACATCAGTTTGAAAAGATGAACTAAAATCAATCTCAATAGAACTCACCACATCTCATGCAACTACGTTAGTGGACCATAAGGACCAGATCCTCCATAGAGCAATGTTTTGCAAATCTCAATATGGACCCACTCAAGATAAGTTTTTGTTTTGAAAGTGTTGAAGGATATGCAAGAGATCTATTTCAAGATGCCAAAGACATCAAGCCAATGGATCCTCCAAAAGAAAACAATTTTTAAAAAGCAGATAAAGCGACGTAAAATTTAAAATGGCAAAGTTTTGTTGAAAGGCCACAACAAACCTTATGTTGTATCATTATGATATTTAGGTTTCTCTGAGGACAACCTTGTACACATGTTCATAAACCATCTTTGGGAAAGTAGCCTGCCTCTTGAGATGGGTATTTGCGCACCCACTCTCATTCTGATTGGAAATAGAGTAAGCTTCACTTTCAAGAAGTTTCAACCACAGCCAACCTGATATTGTATCATTTATTATACTTAAGTTTGGCTAAGACTGACCTTGTACAGATCAGCTCCTAAACGCTTTTGGAGAAAGTGCCCTACCTCTTATGTTGGGTATTTAATATTTGTACACCAACTCTCATTGATAATTCATTCATTCAAGTGATTTATTGATATTTAATAAGGTGATTTTCCTAAGGGCACCATAAAAGTAAGCACTCTTGTTTTTGGGTTAATTCTCCCTCTCGCACACTTGTTATTTGATTATTTTTCTCTCAGAAGTTTTCCTCTTTCTCATTAATCTCTCTCCCAGATTTGTGTTGCCCTAATATTTCTCCTTATCCCAGAATTAGGGTTTTTGGTTGGTTCAAATCAATCCTCCTTGTCTTTGGCTTATGAATGTCAACATAGTATCAAATTGCATGTTAACCTCCCTTAATTCAGCAATTGATCTAAGGCTATTTGGCTAATGCCATCACCAAGTTTTGGTGACTACAAAAACCAAGGTTTCATGTGATAATTTTTCCTTAATTCAGCAATGGATTTGACCTTTACTTGGCTGTTGGGATTGCTATGTTTGGTGACCATGGAACCAAGGTTTCAAATCGTCTTTTTTAAACAATTTAGCAATCAATCCAAAAGGCTATTTTGTTGATGACATCATTGAGTTTCTATGACTGCAGAACCAAGGTTTCAAACCATTCTTTTTACTCAATTTAGCACTGCAATGTTATCATAACAGAACCAGTGATCGAACCAAAAAACCTTGTTCACCGGGAACCGATCGGAACCGAATCGGAACTGAAATCAGCTCCAAAATCTCCCTCACAAATTTGCCAACAAAATCCCTCAAAATAACCCTGCAAATTTCAACAATTGTTGAGAAAAAGATAGAAGAAAATAACGGCCACAAATTTTTTTCCTAAAAAAAAGTTACAAATATGGATTCTACATAAAAACACTAGGTTTCAATTTTTTTAGGGAAAAAAAGAACAGATTTTTGGAGAAAAATAGAACAATAATGGTTGAAAAAAAATACCTTGATTTGCCCTCTTATTTTTCTAAAGAAAAATCAACTCCTAAATCTTCTCAAATCAGCTCTGGGACAGCCCCTACAAATCTGCATAAAAACACTAGGGTTTTAAATTTTTTGGGAAAAAAGCACTGATTTTTGGAGAAAAATGGAACAAAAATAGATGAGAACAATTACCTTGATTTACCCTCTTAATTTTCTAGAGAAAATCAACTCCAAAATCCTCTCAAATCAGCTATGCAGCAACTCCCACAAAATAAAACATAAAAATAAAAAAACTCTTCAACCAGCTCCAAAAACCACTCAAGAAAACCCAAAGATCTCTGGGAAAAAGAAAATCCTTGAAGTAGCTTGAAAATCTCCTTTAGTAATCAACCCAACAGCTCTCCAAGACTCCAATCAATACTTCAAATCTACAAAAAATCTCCCTCAGAACAACCTTGCAAAAAATTCTCTAAATTCTCTTCACCGAACTCAGCTAAAAAATTGCAAAAGACTCAAATGAATAGTGTGAGAGAAATAGAGGGGGTGGGGGTGTTTAAATAGATTTAGGGGGGCTAGATTAGAGTTACAAATTAGGGAAAAATTAAAATATGAAATTAAAAAAAAAAAATGTTTTTTAATCCCTGGGTCGTGAGCCTTGCGGACCAGCAGAATCGACCTATGAACCGGAACAGACCAGTTTGGTACCAAACCGGTCTGTTCTAGTTCGGAGGGTTGGTCCAAACCGAAAATTGCCCCAAATTGGTCGGACTGATCGGTTCAACCGATTCCAGTCCAATTCCGATAAAACATTGTTTAACAGTTGATCTGAGGCTATTAGGCTAAAAGGCATCACTCTATGTGTTGGCTCCCTTTTCAAGGAGAAAACAACAAAGAAAAAAGGGAAATGCCAAGAAATTGCAATTGGTTTGTAACCAAGGCCAATTTTCAAGAGTGTTTCCAGATCATTTCCAATAAAATGAGAGAGATATTGTCGTTGCAATTGAGGGGAAAAGGGCCATGGATTGTGAAAAACCCAGAACCCTCTTTCAATGATTATGATGCTTTTACAAATGAGGAAATGTCCCAAGTGGCTTAGGATGAAAATACAAGGGACAACAATAAAGTATACATGATTTGTTGGTATGTGGATTCTACTAAAGAGAAGGCCTATTGCCACACAATCTAGCAGGGGTACCTACGGGACAACTACTAGACCAAATGACAACAATGGGACAAAGACCCTTTGTCACCTCAATTAGTGTCCCCTACTCTTTACAAACTTTCACCGATGGGAGGAGTCCCAGTACGGAGGAAATCACTTGTAATGATGGGATCAATCATAAGGCATAAAGTGATTCATGTTGCACTCATGTTTGTCAAAGTTCCAAGGAAGCAGATGTACCAATTTTTTCAAAAGAATCAGAGCATCTATCAATTGTTTATCAAGTCATTATAAACCAATTCTACAAATTTGTAATGTAAATGATGTTAGTAAGACCTTATATGCATGTAACAACCTAGGTAAGCTTATTATTTTGGCGAAAATTTCATCCTAGGAGGTTTTTCATCTCACTGACACATTTGTGTTTCTAAACACGGATAGTCGGCAGAGTTTTTCCCTCCAACCTCACCCCAAAGCTAGGGTGGAATTCTTCGTCAAAGTCTTAGGTGAATCCTAGTGTCTTAATCGAGTTTTATGTAAAAGTGATTTGGGAATAATTTAAGCTAGTTGGCTAAATTATTTTATTACAAATCACTTGGTCTACTAGATCATATTGTGTCGCGGAAATGGATATGTAATTTGAGAGTCTATACTGAATGGGTGTTCCCCTTTTGAGGGTTGAAATGTAAAAATTATTTTAGTGCATGGTCCCTCATACTTATACACCATGGCTAAAATAATAGAGGGTGGAAAAAATATTTAATCCCCTCAAGTGTCAATTAATTAATTTTCTGGAAAAAATTAAATAAATCCTCTACCAGAAAATTAATTAATTAAAGTTTAAATTAGAATCTTAGAGAAATTAAATTCTCCAATTGGAAAAATTCGTGGCTATCAAAGAAATTAAATTTTGAAGGTCCCCCACCAAGGGAATATTGGAAATTTCAAGAAAAAATTGAACCCTTGGACCTTGGTGGTTAAGTCGAAGTCAAATTTTTGAGGAAATTAGCCCAAAATAATTATTTTTGAGCTAATATAAAAGGGATTTAATGAAATATTTGAAAATTCCTCAAAATTAATATTTTCAAGATCAAAATATCATCAAAGATTTATCAACGACCAGGATTATTTTGACGAAGATCAAGCCAACTAATCGTTATTTTTCCACTTGGATGATTTATTTTTAAATTAGGAGTCATTTGAGTCTAAAGCCATATGACGTTTGGCTAAGAAAATTCTACGAAAAAGCTTATGTAATGCTATTGTCCTGCTGGGAACACTTTTTGAATCATAATAAAGACATTGGAGTGCAGTTAATGGTGTTTATTGTCTATTGATTTGTGGTATGCGTTAGGGACGAGCTTTCCTATATTGTGCTTAAATTTTAAATTTTGTTTTCCATTAGATGGTGATAAGAACATTCTAATGATAGATTTTGGGTTTATCTTAGGTGATATGATTCGGCATATGTCTAACAAGCTAAGTCACCTGATACGGGGATACAGGGATTCGAGAATCGGATTCGGGATACGGTGACCCCCGAAACAGGACACTTCCGGGATACGATACGTTATATATTATTTTATTAAAAAAAAAATATATATATATATATATATTAAAAATTAGATATTTTTTACACAAATTCATACAAATTCATTGATTCAAACATAGATTTAAGATCTTAGATATTCATACATGATACATTGATACATCATACAATTGTCAAGTTTACTCACAAAGACAAGATAGTAAGATACTATAGTTTTCTCATTAAGTCATCAGAATCAAAATGTGTTACATAAGTACACTGCCAATGGCTAATAGAAATAGAAGCCACACAAGCCATCAACCAGCCCTAGAAGCCCTAGCTTCAGTCATTAGAGGGCTTATCTATTTCACTTGAAGGCTAATAATTGTGTTGCAGGTGTTTGATAGAGTCCTTGTCCATTGGAAGATCAACTAGCCATCAAACTAGGCCTCTAGGCCTAAGGGTTTGCTCTCTTCCCTCATACTCTCCTCACTGTTTTTACAATCAGATCTGAAGCATCTCATTTACAGTAGCATAAATCTGATCCAAGCACCTTAGTAAGCTCTAAAATACATTGGCATAAGTCTATACTCATTTCACACTTAATCTCAAGTAACTAGAAATACTTGTGTCATTGTTCTTAAGGCGTTCTAAGTGATTTTCAAGGTCCGATGTATAATTTTCTGAGTCTGATATACGTGTTGCAACAGTAAGGAAATACCTTAAGAAGCATTTAAAATTCATAATAAGTCATTCTCATACCTTAAGGGTTTCCTATATTTCATTTTGTGCAGAAAAATCGCACTTTTTTGAGACATCAAATCTGGCTGTACGGGATACAACCGTATCCATACAGGGTACGGTCAAGATTCGTTGTACCCTGTACGGATACGGCCGTATCCCGTGAATCGAGTACGAATCCTGGCGAATCATATCGGATTCGCCAGATTCGGGATTCGAAGCCCCTGGGGGGCGAATCCAGTTTCTTAGATAACAAGTTTTATTGAAGAAAATATATAGTGTTTGCAGGTTCCTCCTAGTCCTTGGGCTCCAAGTTCACAAACTGTGGACATAGGCTGACCTTATTTGGGCTCTGAATATTTTTATGGTTTATTTAACTTTGTTAAGGTTGTAGCTTGCATCTATTCTTCAAAGAACACTGAGCCATTTATCAAAAAAAATCTAAAAAAAAAATTAATCTCAAAATTTATTTCAAAAGCCTTGTATATTTGTATACTTGTTAATAATTTTGTATAGTAATTTTTTGTAAAAAAAAAAATTGGCTGAGGTTTTGAGATTTTTATATATATTGGGGTTTCAAGTATTTGTGAATTTATTTTTGCAGGTGAGATCAAGTGGAGAGAGGTGGAATAGAGCTAGATCTAGGCCCTTGAGGGTAAGATCTAGTGTCCAATTTATTTTGCAGGGCTAGCCATTGAAGAATTTGCAATAAATTTCATATATGAAGCAAATTAATTTTTCAGAAACAAGGGTTTCGAGTTTCAGGCCTCTCGGGCCTGGATCTAGCCTCTCAAAGGCCAGCGTCCTCCTTTTGACCCCCAACGTCATCATTTTTAGCCCTTCTAGGGTAGATCGTAGCCTCTAGGGGCCTCAGCCTTCCCTTTGAGGCCCTGCATCAAGGATTCAAGGCCTTTTTAGGCCTAGTCGTGGTCATAGGAGGCCTCGGACCCCATCTTTGACCCTAGATGACAGCCTTTTAGGATGTTCGTAGGATTTCCAAGCATCTTCCCCACCTCAGCCTCCCTCCTTGCCTTGGCTTCCCTCCTTCAACCTTTTGTTGCCTTCGTCCCCCTTTTTTACCTTTTGTTGACCCCTTCCAGCCTTCCTTTAGCCTCAAACCCTAGCCATTAGGCCTTCTAGGTCTTTCCTAGCCCTATTGGGCCTAGAGTTGCCCTCTTTTGGCCCTTGTTTGACCTCTGCCCATCTCAGAAATTTTTGAGATTGAATACTTGGTGTGTTTTGCAAAGAAATTGGCCCTAAATTGATGTTTTCAAGTGCCAAGTACATTGGATAAATTTTGGCAAAATTGGGCAAGTGTGCTACAAGGCCTTGGGCCTAGGGTTTGCTCTCTAAACCCTCATTTTACCTTTGTTTTGATTCAGTTGTCATATTCATTTTATAACAGTGATATAAGTGCCCTAAAATCACAACTAAGTGGTCATAACACCTTAATAATTTAATAGTAAAATTTTGCTAGTATTTTGCCTACTTGGACATTGAATTTCTAGCCTAGATCTACTTGTTTACTTGTTGGAATATCTCTGCATAAGTGAATATATCAAATCTGATATTTTCTGAATCACACATCTTAAGAAGCCCTAAATACTCATATTTGCTCATTGGTAAATTTGTTTAACCATTTAGTAAGCTTTGGGCATATTTTGGCATTGGTAGCTCACTAAGTGCATATTTTTCTTGTTGTTGTAATAGGAGTATTCAGATCTGATATACACTGAATATTGCATCATAAGTGGATTAAAATTCATCAATTTACATTGCCAAAGTTGTCTTATCAATTGGCAAGTCATTGGGCTACTCATTGGTCATTTTTCAGTTTCATATGCTCACCTAACTTCATCATAAGTAGTTCTTCCATGATTTATTTGGGTTTATGTTGTTAAGTTGTAACAATTGCTTGTCTTGTATTAACTACAAGAATTGTCAAACTTGGCACTAAAGTCACTCAAGCATCTATCTTCTAATCTTGTTGATGAACCAAGTCACTTTGCCATTAAGTACTAATTGACATTGTGGTTGAAACATTTGCTCTAAGTTAAGTTCATGATATTGTGCTATTTCACAATCTTAAGAAGCTTTGGTAATTTTATTATCTATCTTGAGAAATTGGCATCTTGAGTTTTATTTCAATTGAGCATCTTTCATTATTGGCATTGTCTATCAACATAATCATGGCATAAGATTGTTGATTGAATATTTTGAGTAATTGGCATCTTGTAGATTTGATATTGGCACTTTCTTGGTTGTAAGATTGCATATAACTCATTGATAAGTACTCTTGTCGTTAAAGATTCGTCATAACTTAAAGTACTTGAACAATAAGCTAATCTTAAACTCAGAATCTCACTCATACTCATTGCATAAGCATTCTAGGTTTAGCTTGCACTAACAATTTACCTCCAAGCATAAGTTTGTTTGATAGACTCCTAGGACAACCCTTTCTCACGTAGCTTGAGGGATTCGACCCTTTTTAGTGGTTAACACAATCACCTTGCAGTCGTCAAAGCCACAGTCTCTACAGGGTCGGAGGCACTGGGTGGTTGGAACACGGAGGGAGGTATCGTTAATCAAGCATTTGCTTGCTTCCCGTTGGCTTCCATCCCACAACCTACTCTAAAGATTGGCCTCAAAACAGTGAGGATGGAAGTCTCGTTTAGACTAGGCATATAATTTAAAAGCAACCAAGATCCTTGCACTACACCTAGCTCTTAGGATTTGCATCTCATATAGGTTAGTTAATCATCTAAGCAGCAGTTGTCCATCTGGTTACTTGGTCTTAATTTCTAACAAACAAGAATTTTGACTCCATAAGGCATTGGTCTCATTTCTAAATCTAATTGAATCCTTAAGTCTTGCTAAATTTAACCAAGTAGCTAGGCCACTCAACTGTGTCTCCCGAACAAGTTGGTTCCCAA
Organism: Pinus albicaulis; assembly: GCA_034641835.2. Classification (NCBI taxonomy): domain Eukaryota; kingdom Viridiplantae; phylum Streptophyta; class Pinopsida; order Pinales; family Pinaceae; genus Pinus; species Pinus albicaulis. The sequence continues at coordinate 617,238,304 of CM076578.1, read as the reverse complement.
CTTGTCTTTCGCTGTCTTTTCTTCCATAAGGACTACCCCCCATAGTCTGTTGTTGGGAGACAGCTAGAACGGAGTGGGCAAGGATCAGAGGGACAGCCCCGCCCTGAGTCATTGTCGCAGTGCCTGTATAATCTGACCAAAAACAATTCCCAAGGCCCATTCAAAGAGAGGCTCAATTAAGGGCTTCATGCAAGGAAGTCTCTCCAAGAAAGACCTAGGGCTTGAGATTCACAATGAGGCTAGGTATGCCTAGAGTCAAGATTCCAAGATGATATGGGTGTTGGAAAATGTAACTAGTTTCGGTCTTCATAATTGTCATTGTACTCATATCATTATGCATATCTTATGTTACAAGAAAAAAAGAAAGAAAAATATCATTTTAAGAATGGGTTTCATGCTCCATTTTGTTGGTCAACTAGGTCAAGCATGTTCTTCATGCTTCTAGGGTTTGTCAAGTAAAAAGAATATTTTTCTTGAGTCAAAAGAGTCTTTATCATTTGAATAAGACCTTAATGGGCAAGTTGTAACATGTAAAAAATATCATTTTGAGTCTAAAAAACCAATATGAGCCTCCATCATAAGTCGGCCCTACTAGTGACCAGTCGGCCTAGAAGAGGTTATTTGACCTCTACATATTGGTATATATAAGAGTAGCTTCGACCTCTTTAACACACAATTTGATCTACAAGCAAGACAAGTTCGATCTATAGCAAGGAATAAGAAGAAATAAAGAGCGAAGGTCTAGGAGAAGGGAGCATCTCAAGAAGAAACCAGATTTCTGATTTTTCTAGTCATATTCTCTCACACGAGCGAAGAACCTAGGGTTTATGTTGTTGTTGCAGGACCGAGATTGCAGACCTAATTGCAGATCCGAAACTTCATTGCAAGAAAGTCAAGACTTGAAGCTAAAAAGTCTAGAACCAAAGAATCAAGCTAAAACGAAGGAAGGATACCTAAATTTGATCTCTTCTACCCACATGTGCGATGTTATGGTTTCTGCAGAAGGTCTGAGAGTTGCAAGTCGAGATTGCAGATCCAAGCTAGGGGCTGGAGTTAAGATTTAAAGAAAGTTGCAGATTTGACTCTTGTTGACTTAGTTGATCTTTGACCTAATTGGAAGAGATTCTCTAAGGGTTGACTTGGTGCTTGGAGGATTTGGTCTAGGGTTTTGTGTCTTGGTTTTCTCATTTGATCAGATCATAAAAGAAGAGAAGAAGTTCTTTTGGGTTTTCCCCTTGGAGGGGTTTTGCCCTGGCTTGGAGCCTATATTTGTGTCCATTGTTTTATTGTTTATGCTTTTGATAATTGTTTGATGAAGAGAACTTAGTTAAGATTATAGAGAAGCTAATACAAGATCACAAACTTTTATCAAGGATAGGGAGAATTTGTTTTAATAGCTTCCCTAGCAGATTCTCTAACATGGTATCAGAGCTAAGGTGAAGAAGAGAAGGCAGCTTGGTGATCATCTTGTTGATATAAGAATGAATTGCTTGTCTCAGGGAATCATTTGCAAAAGGACACAAGGAAAGAAGAAGAAGACATATTGACCTAGAAGGAGGGTTAATACATCAAGCTTTCGTTGAAGACCTCATCATCTAAAGAAGGATCAAGCTCTCATTTAAGGAAGGAAGAACAAGCTCTTTTTGAAGGATCTTTAGTGAACTACATCGTCTTGAAAAAGAGGAAGCATCAAAGAATCTTGGATCATCATTCACTCTTTGAAGTTGTTCGAAAACACCATTGTTGAAGGCATCCTACAAGTCATCATTCTAGGGCATCCTTGAAGTCCCTTTGAAGGTCTTGAAAGCATCAAGATAGTTGGAAACATCATCAAGAAGGAGGACTCTTGGTTGACAAAGTGTCATATTGTCTACTCTACATTTTGTAAGGAAAGCAACAAGCCCATTGAATCAGCAAACTTCCTAGCATGGAAGAAGAGGATTGACTTGGCACTCACAAAAAATGAAGTCATGGAATATGTTCTTGGTGAAGTTGTTTTACCAGACAAAGAGAAGACTCAAGAGTTAGCCAGATACAAGAAGGGAGAAGTGAGGGCACAAAGGATCATTGTTGAATCCATAAAGGATCATCTAGTTCCCTTTCTTGTTGATTTGAAGACATCCAAAGCTATGTATGATAAGTTGGTAAAATTGTACTCTATAAGTACATCAGGTCAAAATATTTCCTTGAGGAATCAATTATATAGAATAAGGAGGTCAAAGGATGAAGACATTGCTACTTATCTTATGAAGATCTCACAAATAAGAGACCAATTGCAAGAGCTTGGGGAATTTGTTTCCGATTCAGAAATGACAACTTGTGTATTAAATGCTTTGCCACCCGACTGGAGCTGATGTGCAACTAGTATCTACTCAAAGAAGGATACTACTACTTTTGATGAGTTATGGGCTCAATGTCTCTTGGAAGAAACTAGAAAAAAGGCAAAGCATAACACCGAATCAAATGAAAAGTCTCAAGCCTTTAATGCAAGGTCAAGAAGAAGAAGAAATGGAAGTTTGAAAAATCCAAACGAAAATCAAATATGTCCAAGATTCAATGCTTTGGATGCAATGAGTATGGACACTTTAAGAGAGATTGTCCAAACAAGAAGAATAACAAAGGAAGGAAAGGAGTGAAGTTCACATAGCTGAAGAAAAGAGAGAACCTGAGAAGAAGCCGAAAGGAGAAGACCCCAAGGATCTTTACTATTGAAGGAAGTTCCATCTCTATCAAGTTCTTTATGCAATTTTTCTTTCTTTTATTAAGTAGAAAGTAGAGTAGCATGCACAATTGCATTCTTTAGAAGAACCCTTGATTTTCGTAAAGCATGGCATCATAGAAAGAAGCATATGATAGTAGAAGAATTAGAGTCTACTTGATTAAGTTATTATGCTAGCAATAATCTAGCTCACAAGAATGAGAAGATAGGGACCATATTGCATAGTATAGTTCATCCAAGCATTTTTCTAACATAATGTTAGAGGTAGTAATATTGCAAAGAGGGATCATCAAGGTCCTATAAGAACCATCACATTTACCTCTTTATTATATATATATATATCATTTTGGAAAAAAAGGTTTGGTATGCTTCGGAATGGCTAAAGATTAAGAATCTACCACAAGATAGCATGGAATGAACATAACAATATTGATCAACATCAAGTATGGTATCTGGACGAAGGAAAGTGAGCTGATAATGACAACTCCAAGGAAGATATTGTAGCTTGCTAATCAAATTGATCCATAGGCGCCCTGATTAAAGGGAGCGCATGGAGAAAGATTCTTATACAATATGGAGATGAATCATGCGGAAGGATGTTGATCTCAAAGGATTAAAGTAAGCAAAAACTTTGATGAAAAGGCCAGCATGATAAGGTAAATTTAATTTTAATATTTTGGTTATTTGGTTAACATATTACTTTGCTACCTGGAAGAATATTGCAGAAATATATAATGACAGTTGAGGCAAGTTCAACTGTTGGTTTTGAACTCAATTCAAAGAACATATGGATTGAGTTAAGAATTGCAACGTCAAGATGTTTACATCATCTTCAAAACAAGAGGTAGCAGTACAAAAATATAACCCGATGTTCATGTTCCTATAACAACAAAGATCGCTTTCATGTTTAGAGGGAGCTATGATTAGCTCTAGTTTGATCAGGCTCAATATAATGCTTTCATTGATGATGACTAGAGGAAAGTGACGTATAAGGTTAATGGTATGAACCCTGTCACAAGATTTAAGGAAGAAGATGGCTCCATAACATTCAAGAAGGTAGAAGCTCAATATGATGAGATGCAAAAGAAAGGGGGAGACATACAGCGACTACTTGAATATCTCCATGAAGAACTGGTAGCTTACACACTTATGAAGACAAGCTAAAGAGCTTGTGGATATGACTTCCCAGTTGAAAGGAAGTGAAAGAATCTCCTCTATGATTTAGAGGGAGTAGGAAGTCTCCTTAAATAATTAAAAAGGAGCAAGGATCAATTCCCTAATCAAAAGGGAATAAGGATCTCCTCTCTGATTGAGAAGGAGTGATGTTAGACATCATATTCTCTTTTTCATGCTTTATGCACTAGGCCAGGACTAACAACCATACATCTAAGTGAAGGCCATGGAGGGAGAATGGTGGATGGAGGATTGGATAAGCATCTAAGATTAATATTCCTTGAGGATATAGAATCCAAGATAGGAAGTAGTCTTATTGACCGACACTCTTTGAGGATTGGACAGGTATCCAAGACAAAAGTGGTTGAAGAGGACCGATATTCTTTGAGGATTGGGAATCCAAGATAATAATAATCCTAGAAGGACATACCTAGTGAACATCTAGATGGGGTATGTACCTTGAGAGGTAGTGTGGTATCTCACATAAAGCCTTCCAACGTTATACTCTGATATAAGAAGAGCTTGTTAAGTTAAGGCCTTACTATGTTGACAATGTTGGTTATGATGTTGTTGTTTAAAGATGGCTTTACCAATCCGACTCTTCTTGTGACCACTCTTCAGTTTTAAAATATCCTTGTACCGGTTGTACAATTATGAATACCTTACTAGTTAAGAGAGAGTGTTGGAAAATGTAACTAGTTTCGGTCTTCATAATTGTTATTGTACTCATATCATTATGTATATCTTACGTTACAAGAAAAAGAAGAAAGAAAAATATTATTTTGAGCATGGATTTCATGCTCCATTTTGTTGGTCAACTAGGTCAAGCATGTTTTTCATGCTTTTGGGGTTTGTCAAGTCAAAAGACTATTTTTCTTGGGTCAAAAGACTCTTTATCATTTGTATAAGACCCTGTTGGGCAAGTTGTAACATGTAAAAAATATTGTTGAGTCTAGAAAGTCAATATGAGCCTCCAAGAACAAGTCGGCCCTACCAGTGACAAGTTAGCCTAGAAGAGGCTATTGACCTCCTCATATTGGTATATATAAGAGCCGCTTCGACCTCCTTAACACACAATTCGATCTACAAGCAAGACAAGTTTGATCTGTAGCAAGGAATAAGAAGAAAGCAAGAGCGAAGGTCTAGGAGAAGGAAGCATCTCAAGAACAAACCGAATTTCTCATTTTTTTGGTCATATTCTCTCACATGTGCGAAGAATTTAGGGTTTTTGTTGTTGCTACAGGGCCGAGATTGCAGACCTAATTGCAGGTTCGAAACTTTGTTGCAAGAAGGTCAAGACTTGAAACCAAAAAGTCTAGAAGCAGAGTAGCAAGCTAAAACAAAGGAAGGAGACCTAAATTTGATCTGTTGTACCCACACGTGTGGTGTTAGGGTTTCTGCAGAAGGGTCAAGATTGCAAATCTGAGCTAGGGGTCGAAGTTAAGATTTGAAGCAGGTCGCAGATTTGACTCTTGTCGACTTGGTTGATCTTTGACCTAATTGGAAGAGATTCCTGGAGCGTTGACTTGGTGCTTGGTGGAGGACTTGGTGTAGGGATTTGGGTCACGGTTTTCTCATTTGATCAGATTTTAAAAGAGAAGAAGTTATTTTGGGTTTTCCCCTTGGTGGGTTTTGCACTGGCTTGGAGCCTATATTTGTGTCCATTGTTTTTAACGTTTATGCTCTTGATAATTCTTTCATGAAGAGAACTTAATTAAGAATATAAAGAAGCTAATACAAGATCACAAAGTTTTAATAGGGATAAGGAGAATTTGTTTAAATAGTTGCCCTAGTAGATTCTCCAACAATGGGACCTCTCAAGAAGTTGTTTAAGATGGTTTACCTTTTGAAATATGCTCTTGTTATACTTGAGAGAGACCTCGAAAGAAGCCCACACAAGACTAGGGTTTATGGATTATCATGGGAGGAGCCCCTCCAATGTATTCACTAGGTCAAGGTGAGAGAAGGAATGGGGTATTGAATGATTTATTCCAACGAACGCCAAGTTTTGCAAAACTAAAAAAGCCACCTTATCCAAGGGAAGAAACAACTAGGTTTCAATCCAAAGGCACAGCTAGGGCATCAAATTTCCAAAGATTTAACGGTGGGAATCCAAACAAACTTGGAGATCTTGTAGAGGAGACGCCAGTGCAAATGCTTATCCAAAAAGTTTTGAAAGATCACCCCTCTATAAGATTTCGCGAGAAGCCCCAGTTGGTCGTCTAGGAAAAGGGGCTAAAAAGTTAGGAGGAGAGAAAAGAGAAGGAAAGGAAAGGTGACCACCAATTTTGCTTGGACCAACACCTAGTCCTTGGGCTATGGAGTCTATAACGATTTAAAATTTCGCCAAAATCATCTTCAAGGAGGCCAAAGAGTGATGCCCTAGCAAGCACCCTTCAACAATTACCCGCCCAAGTTTTTATGGATTTTCATGGAAGAAAGACAAATCCCATCCGCTAGGAACATTCATCTATTGCCATAGAATGAGCAACATGTGCAATTGCAAATCAAATAACATTTTACAATGATATTCAACAAAAGTAGGGCACAAAAGCATTAATTAATTGCAACAATTCCACACATTAGACATTGGTCAAGAGAGATTCAACAAAATAACACTTACAAGATGAGAAGAGATATATCCATCCATAGAACAAGAAATGGCTCCAAGAAAGAACAAAAATTTCAACCTCCAAAGATATCGAAATGCATCAATAGAAGTCTCCAATAGTCACCCAAGAAAAAGTGTGATAATCTTCAAGAGAAAGATCGAAGTGTGATGATGATCTCTCTCAATGGGAAAGATTCTCTATGTATATGATCCTCTATCTAATTCGAATTAGCCTATGATGCCCCTAAACATTATTTTAGGGTGCAAAATAACATGCCCTTGGTGACAAGCCCACCAAGTAGCTCATAAAGTGAAGAATAAGCCATCCAAGAATAAGTTGAAATGATGAAATCATGGTGCAGAAGGTTCGTTGGAGGGCCTCATTGTGTCCTCAAGGTGCCATAATGAGAGTGAGGGCTCCATGAATGATAGACGAGGGGATCGCCCCTTGATCTCCAAGCAAAACATCATGTGGTGCTCCAAAGTGGATTTGGGGCACATGTAATCATCCCATGGGTATCCTGATGAAAAATAAGCCTCTAGATTGCTCCAAATGAGGGAACAGAAGATGGTGCTTGCCCTCCCATATCTCAAGGATGAGACAAACCTCCTCTGGGCCTCGAATCAGTTGCAAAACCCTGTATATACTACTAAGTCGGTTGGGGGCACTGCTGGTCCAAGTACATCATCTCGCATATAATGTGGGGCAATGAACAAGTTGTTGAAAGTGTTGAGGGTGCCCATAAGATAAGATAATGCTATATCACATGACAAAGTCCCATGGCTCTCAATGCATCCTCTATAAGCATCAATATGATCCTCTAGTGGGCTTGGGCCCCAATTAAGTTGCCTAATCCATGATGAAACCACCTGCCAATCCTGTATAAGACCCAATGTGTCTCCTCGCCTTTAGGTGCAATAATTCATTAGTGCATCTAAGTGAATCAAACTTATTATTCAAGGGCACAAATGTCACTTCATAGTGGGTTTCCTTTCCAAATTTGGGGCATTAAGCATGTAAGGGTGTTACCTCCCTAGGTAGGGGTAGTTAATAAACAACCCTATTAGGTGTTCTCAACCCCTAAATGGAAGGACATGTCCAAGGTACATCCTTTAAATGGTAGGTGTGATGTGGATAATGATGAGGTGGATTGGGGCACAAGGGTCTAAAGGCCAAATGCCATGGGCTCAAGGGTGGTAATGATGAGGGATGTCCACATATTTGGGTGTATGACTATAGGAGGCAACAATCGTGGTACATGAATTACCCCGACCTTTGCTTTTCCACCCTTCTTCATTTGCCTTTTGCCATTTATTGATTTTTCTTTTATTTTACTGCTCGACGCTCCACGGGATGAGAGCATGTTGTGTATGATATAGAAGTGATTACCCCCTTAAGGTGGGGCAGTTCATTGTCCACTAGGGATTGAGACATGCATGGGTTCCTTAATGATGCAAGGGGCACTCATAAGGGCCCTAGCAACCAGGGTGATGGCCATAATGATAAGAGGTAGGGCTCATGTTTGGCTTTTGCCCACGTGCTAAATTTATTGTCTCAACCATCTTCTGCATTTTGTGGCATTGTTTCCTTTTGTATGTGGCCATGATATGATTTTTTTTAGCTGCATCAACCTCCAGGGCATCGTTCCAGGCCCAACCAAGACATGTGGACAAGGGGAGGGGGAGTACTAAAGCCTTGTGGACCCAGAGGGGGAAAGATGATGAAATAGGGCATGAAATGTGCAGAGGGGAGTGAAAAATGTGGAACGAGAAAACGAGACTGCGCTACCAAAATTGGGGTTTCCAAAGTAGTGCCCATCCTAAAGTTGTAAGCCATTTAGGGAGATCCCATGGGACCAAGGTTGAGGATTAACCCCCCATTTAAGGTAAGGGAACAAGACTACAGTCGAAACCCTTCCTTCTTCCAAGTCACCCAATAATCCATACCCAAGTGTGCCCAAGAAAAACAAGCATAAGCACCATATTGCACAATGAAAGACATACCTTTAGGATTGGACCCACCTTCAAACATATAATCTCAACAAATGGGTGAGGGGGCATGTGACAGGCTCAGGGAGCAAAGATCAACTGGCACAATATATCAATTATATACTGGTGGTTGTCAGGGTTGTTGGCTACCAGCTAAAGACAAACTAGGAGAGAAATTTCCCCTATGGGGTCGCCCACTGGGTGAGTAACAAGGCCAAGAGCGAGAGATGGCTCGTGAGGCTAAGGAAGAAGTAGTTGCAAAGAAAGATGAAAAATTTTGAAATCCAAACGTGACAACAAAACACTATGCAACCAAGAAGTTAGTAGCAATAGTCAATGGCAGCAAAACTATGTGTTACAATGATGACAGACTATGTGTTACAATGATGGCAGACAAAGCAAAGAATCCATATGTGGACACCATCGAGGGTGGAATGGTTCATTGTTACAAAGGAACAATAATGACAACGTTGGAAAAGGCACAGTCACAAGCCATGGAAAATGGATTTTGGTCCCGCCTACATAGGTTCACAAAAATGGATGTGACCTTTTTCAGGTTGTTGGGGCCATGGAGTGAGTTAGAGTGGAACATTACATAGAGGGTTGCAGCCTAAGGTGTGGATGTGGCCTTTCTTGGACTATGTAGGTTGTGAAACAAACTTGAGTGGATGATAGCATAGCTTCCATAGAAGGTGCAAAGTGGAAGGGAAGGTTGTACATTGGCTCGCTTGCTTAAGTTATATCCTTTTGTAATAAATCGTCAAAGGTTCAAATCTTCCTCTCTATTTTTCAAAGGGGAAAAACACTTCCACTTTGTATGCTTTATGTCCAATTTTATTTTGGCTCACTTGGTTAAGTTGTACTTTCTTGTAACAAATGGTCAAAGGTTCAAATCTTGCTCTCTATTTTTCAAGTGACTCTAATGTAAAGTTCTTCTCACCCAAATTATAAAGTGATATAAGGTGCGAATTGTATGTCATGTAACTTACAAAGTAGCTTTTATTTATAAAGCACTTTAAGGTGCAAATAGTACGTCATGTAACTTACAAAGTAACTTTTATTATAAAGCACTTTAAGGTGCAAATTGTATGTCACTAAACTTATAAAGTGACCTGTGAACTACAAAGTGTTTTAAGGTGCAAATCACACATCACTTAAGCTATAAAGTGACTTTAATGTTATGAAGTCCTTTAGAGTGTAAATTGTATGTCACTTCAGCTATAAAGTGACTCAAGGTATAAAATGTATGTCACTTCATTATGAAATGCAGCCCAATAGTTGTAAAGTTTTAAGAGGAAATCCTTTTCCAAGGGGGAGGGCAAGTTATGTACATAATCACAACAGCCTTGTAATAAGGTCATATGTGTATAAAGGCCTCCTTTACATAAGCAAGTCTTAGACATGTGACATAAGCTTAGGGATAGAGTTTATGCATTTTATTGTTATAAATAGGGATTTCCCCCATCTCATGTATCTCATTATCTATTATCAGCATAAGAACCAACTTCAAGTTGTTGACCATGTAGATGTCTTCCTCTATTTATTCGGATTAGCAAATTTCATCCAACCCTTGGGTGTGAAAATGTCCCTATTGTTATTACTTATTTTATTTCCATTTATTTGGGTCATCCCATTTGGTGTTTAGGGATCATTACCCACAATTCTGTCCTACTCATATCATGGTAATCAAGGGAGTGTGTGTACAAACATTGAGATCATTCAATTAGAAGGATATGATACGACATCGAAAGGACAAACAACTAGTCTAGAAAGGGGGAGTTTTGAAATATAATCAGTCTTTTAAGATCTAAAAGATGTTATTAGTGCACTAACTTCTGAAGTGTAACATGTACCATGAGAAAATCAAAAGCTTACAAGTGGCTCATAGGGTGTTTCGGAATTTATGATGAAAAAACCAAGATATATATATATAGTGATAAAAAAACATGTGGCTTACCAAAGTTCAGTCTAATGACAAGACTATGATGCAGGCACCTTAATGGATTATAGATAGACTATGAATTGTGTAGTTGACTCCTTGTTGAACTAGTGTGATCGAGTCGACATAGCAGGCTAAATTTGTTCTTTGTGCCTTCTATGAAATCATTTTGGAAATTTGGGGTGAATACTAGTAGTAGAGTTGTCAGCAGGCATTCCATCTAATCATGTAGCAGACTCCATGTTAGGTACACTTTCTGAAGACCAACTCCAACCAAATTTAAGTATGTCATGATGTTTAGTTAAGGATCTGTAGAATGTTGTTGATGGCAGCCTGGGCTCAGAAGGTTTCAGGTTTGAATTTGCAGGTCGCACTGAGGAAATTATGGTATGGGAAGAAATCAATTCAGGAAAAGCATTTGGACAACCTCAGACCACAAATTTCTTTTGAGATGAGCATATCAAACATATAAAGAAGGGTCATGATGTGTGTGTGTGTGTGTGTGTGTGTGTGTGTGTGTTATAGGAAGTAGACCTCTTGAATTAAATGATGGTCGACCTGTGATGACAGTTTTTTTTAAGTTAATGTGATGCAAAGGGATAAACTGTATTTTAAAGGATTTTTTTTTAAGGAGAGACGGTGCATTAATACCCACAATTACCCATACTTCAGGCTGAGCATACAACTTGTAATCCCTAGGCCACTTCGGAGGATTATTTGATGTGTGGTCTTGCCTTTGGGATTCTACCCACTTTGGAAGGTCAGGGTGTTTGCTTTGGCGATGATATGGGGCTAAAACATGCTTTTGGGAGCCCACTTGTCTCTTTAGAGAAGAACTTTGGATATTTTTGAAGATTAGATTTGCTCATTCTAAGACCCCACATGCCCACATGAGATAAGTGGGGTCTCGCTTGCATTCTTGGTGAAGGAATCATCCCTTTGGAGTTCTTCTTTTTGTGGAATCATGGGGGTTTGCCTGCCCAATTTAAGGGTTTCATGGCAAGCACCTTGGAGGCCTATGGAGGCTGGATGCTACACCAACACTCTCTTTTTATCATTCATTTGATGGAGAAGGGTCATTTTTGTGCGCTTTCACCTGTAGGTTTTATATACATGGCATTAAAAGACCCATTTTGCAGTAATTTAGATTAATTAATTTATAAAGAGGGCCTTTTGCCTCTCCCTAGGATAATTTAGGAGATTTTAGTTTAGAAAATATTATTTTATTGTAATAATGAGTTGAGGTTCTCTTCTATAAATAGAGAGAGATCTCACGTCATTTTCTCATGGAGTTCTGAGGCAGGGTTGCGGGGGACCGCCCCTCCACCCCTCGAATCTACTCTCGGAGCGTGCTGTGCTCAAGTGCGGATAGGGAGCGCACTCCCTTAAAAAAAAAATCGCTCACTATTTTTAAGGGAGCGATTTAGGGAGTGGTCGCTCCTCGACCGCTCCCTTTCGCTCCCGTCGGCGAAAAAGTCGAGCAGCAGGGCAAGGAAGGGGAGGGGAGAAAAAGATAAAAGGCCCTCCTCCCCTCCCATTATTCACTATTTGCAAAGTAAGAGAGCAAGAGAGGAGGGCTTTTGGAATTGGACCCTTGGAGCTTGAGTTGAGGAGGGAGATTAAGAGAGATTGAGGAGCTAGCAAGGAAGATTGGAGGTTGGGATTAAAGACCAAAGAGGTAGGATCCACACTTCAATCTAACATTTGTGTTTTTTATATGTTCATTGCTAAATGAAAATGTTCTCCTCTCTTTCTCATTCTCATTCCTCCATTTTATTGCAGGCTAAAAACTTCAAACATCATGGCTATATGGCTTGCCATTCTCTTGTTTTTGGTTTCTTTTTTGTTATTATGGTGTTGGAGAGTAGAAGGAAGAGGATTGATCATGATCAAGAGGATGAAGAAGTGGGTTCTAGTGGATTTGATGAAAACCTTAGAGAGGAGTACCTTGGTGAGGGGGAAGAGGAGTGGAGATGATGAGGACACAAAAACCAAACCAAACCAAACCCAACCCCATTGTGGAGGAATCAAAGCTTGTTTAAGTGTGTCAACAACATAAAGAGCCAAATACATAAGTGAAGAGGAGGAAACCCAATACAGATCTAAAAGATCCAAGGGTGTCTTCAAACATAGCCCACAATCACGTGCACAAAGAATTCCAACTGCATCTTCCCATGGCAATGGATATGGAGGCACAAGAACAAACATCTCTTTAAAGTGTAGAACCATATCATATTTCATTGATGAAGGGTGTAGGAATGATGTGGCCGATTTCTCTATGCATGTGGGATACCATTCAATGTTCTTCGCTCACCTTATTTCCATGAAATGATTTCTGCCATTAATGATGCCCCCTGTTGACCACTGGAGTGGCACCAGATGATAATGAGAAGACTCCATGCCCAAGGATGAACCAGAAGACATTTGTACCATGGGATATCATCAATTCAACAGAGTTTTTAAACTATACTTCTACTTCTTATCATTTTCTCTTGTACCCAGATTCCACGCCCTATAAGTGATGCTAGTAATGATGAGTTTTGAGTTAGTATTGAGTTTGTAACAGGCCTAGGTAGCCTGGGACCTTGCCAACAAGTGAGTATTACTCTGGGAGGTTCTTTTTTACTTGGTTAATTATCATCTCCCTACCATGAGTTAATAACTAATTGAGTTTTTTCCTCCAATTTTACCCCAAAGCCAAAGTACGGCTTGATAGTGAGGCCTTGGGTGAGTCCTAGTGTCTAGAGTCAATGTATATTACCATACTAGATCACACACAAAATTTCGTGAAATTTGGTTAGGTCTAGGTAGTGATTTTTTAATTTTTTAGATTTCCCGCAAGTGATGCTAGTAATGATGAGTTTTGAGTTAGTATTGAGTTTGTAACAGGCCTAGGTAGCCTGGGACCTTGCCAACAAGTGAGTATTACTCTGGGAGGTTCTTTTTTACTTGGTTAATTATCATCTCCCTACCAGGAGTTAATAACTAATTGAGTTTTTTCCTCCAATTTTACCCCAAAGCCAAAGTACGGCTTGATAGTGAGGCCTTGGGTGAGTCCTAGTGTCTAGAGTCAATGTATATTACCATACTAGATCACACACAAAATTTCGTGAAATTTGGTTAGGTCTAGGTAGTGATTTTTTAATTTTTTAGATTTCCCGCAAGTCGAAAATTGCAATAAAAATTGTAATTGAATTGTAATAAGTGTTGCCTAGAGAAGTTGTATGGGGTATGAATAATCAAAATTACACCTCTCACGCTCAACTTTCTACTATGACACACTTTGAGGAGTTAAAAATGTGTTTTGAACCCTCAAAACCCACTTTTCCTAAGTTTAGTGGGAAATCTGGCAATTAATTAAGCCAGAAATTAAATAAATGGAGAAAAATAAATATCCACACATGCTAAATGAGGTGGAAATGAGGTGGAAAATTATGGAGGAGTTAAAGTGAAATCCCAAGGTGATGTGGACTCTTAAAATCAAGGAAAAGACATGTGCTCAAATAAAATTGAATTTTCGGCATTAAATAAAAGTTGCTTACTTGGAAATTCGAATTTGTGAAGTTAATGCATATTTGGGAGGATTTGGGAGAATATTTGGTGGAGATTTTTGTGGGAAATTGTCCCCACATGGGTTACCAACCATATACACATGTCATTCCATCATAAAATTCGAATTTGGCACATAAGAGAAGAAGAAAATGATGTCCATTTGCCAGAATTCGATTTTTACACTTGGCATTGGAGCTCCACTTACCAAATTCGAATTTGCCTTGTGATCTCCTCCCTCTCACCACTTGGCATATGGTTCTTCATAGGGATTTGCTCCCAACTTTCTATATAATGGAGCCATGGGCTCTCATATTTATCATTGGATACGAGCTATTGTGCTTGCGGAAGCATTGTTACTTTGTACACTTTTCAAGAATATCAATAAAAAGACTTTGGGGGTCCATTCATGGGTGTTCTTCCTTTGGAGCATGGTGCATTTGGAGCTATTGGTATAATCTTTTCTATGCTTTGAGTTATTTTATTTTCCATGTATTCTTGTGAATTTGCTAGTGCACAGCTATCTTGTATTAGCATTTGATTTGAAAGTAGGCTCTAGAGGTAGAAAGTTCTAGTTTATTTTAAAATAAATTTCTAGAAGTTTCAATTCATTGTTTGTTTATCTAAATCTACATGGACTAATGTGTGACTTGAGTATTGTAGAAGAATTCTTTTTGGATCAAGCGTGAGGGGAAGTCTTTGGGAGACCAACCCACTCTTGAAGCACCTTCAAAGGAACTCTCATTTGTTATTTGGATTTTCATAATTTATCTTATGAAAAAGTGTCTTGCAAGGATTTGTTTGGACATAGTTTGTATACATGCAATCATTTAAAAAAAATATATATTTTTTAGTGTTCTTCATTGGATCATATTTTGCTATTTAAAAAGCTTAAGCATGGCTAGACAAAGAGGAGAGTTTACTCATCCTCTTTGGCTTATCATTTGTAGATTATTGTGTAATATTTTGTGATTTTCTTTGTCTAACACTTGGTTGGTTTTTTGTAGTCTTCTTTTTCTAACTTGTTTTCTTGTAGCAACTTGTGGGATTCACCTTCAAGAAACTACTAACAAATTGTTGCAGGACTTTTGAGCTCTAATGTCAAACGAGGAGGACTCTCTCTTTTTCCTTTGGTCGTGGGCAGTTAAGGAGCTTCCTTGAGAAAGGCCAAGTTCCTTTTGTGGCTTCTTCTCTCTCTCTCTTGGTCGTGAGCATTGAGAAGGCTTAGTCTCTCTTCTTCACTTGCAAAAATTTGATTTCTATTGAGCCTTTATATTGCAAAAATTTCTCATCAAGGATAAGTCTAAAACCTCAAGTTTCATTTGTAAAGGTTTTCCTTGAGATTGTAGGAGGCTTTATAGTCTCTTACTTCTAACAACTAATAAAATTTCTGATTTTGGGAGCGTGGGTTTTACCCATTGGCATCTCAATCTCTTCATTTTTTAGAGAGGACTTGTGGTGAGATTTGTTGATCTCTTTAAATTGCATGCATCTCATTTAATTGGTCAATTAACACAACCATGCATTTCATTCATTTCACTAGCTATTCACTTTGATTTGCTACAAGTTTTAAGAGCGTTTACTTTCATAGCAAATTCAGATTTTTTTATATGCAAGCATCTTTACTTGAGTTTTTTAGCTTGAAATCATACTTCAAATTTGCTTATGCTTCACCATTGAACACACTCTACAATATTAAGTCTAATGCATCAAAAAAAACTACATTTTATTTCATGACAAGCAAATATATTTCAAGTTGAAGTTGAATTTTCATTTTCATGTTAATTTACTTTTAGATCTTACATGCCCCAAGCATCACTAAAATTTACCTCCAACTTAAGTTGGTTGAATAGACATTTTAGGGACCCTCTACCTCTATGGACTCCTCACTATGAGATCCAAATATTTGGGCAAGGGTGAGGTCTGAGAATTAGAGTTCAATTGTAACTTTGCTTTAGAACTAATTAATCAAATAAACCAAAAGCACTATCTCATCACATTTACTTGCAAATTTCTCAATTTTTTTGCTATCTTGATGGTTTAAAGATTCACATGCAAATATTATCTCAAGAAGCACTTTGGATGCAAGCATTTTAATTCCTTAAATTTTGCAACAAGTTTAATTCTATGGTACTTGGAAATTTGCTTACTTTTGCAACTTCATTGCATGTTGTCATTTTAATGATCATTATGCTTATGGATGATTGATATAGATGATCGATATATCTTGTTTAATTGGCAAATACTCTTATTTGGTGTTGCAAATTTAATTGCATGTTGTTATCTTGGTCTAACATTTGAGTTTTTCTATTATCTCATTTACATTCTCCAAAGTAGACACTAATTGTTTCCTTTTGAACAAGATAGTTTCTCATGCTTTGATTCATAAATCTATTTATCTTGAGAGCATTTCTGATATCTTGTGCTAACAGTCTTTTGTTTTCATTTCAGGATTACTGTGTTCTCATCTCTTTGAGCATTTCTTTTACTTTTGAGCACGTTATTTGTAAAGGCACTGATTAAATGGTTTGTCATTATTTCAAAGTTGCTCATAAATGCTCATGAATCTTCAAAAGTAATCCAATTTCACTCTAATATTCTCATAGAAACTCAAATATTTAACTTAGTTTTCCATTTAGGAACTACCCCCCATAACTAACCTATGAGATAGCTTAAACGGAGAGAGTTGGGATTAGTGTGACAGCCCCTTCTCTGAGTTCTTTGCCACCAACCACACCTTGTGGGGTTGAAGGCTTTTTCCGCTAATTGTAGGTAGGTGTAGGCGGCAAGCGATAACAACCCCAAAGGATACAAGAGCCCTAGGTATGACAAGGCTAGAACCGTGGGACTTGATCATGAAAAATCAAAAATAGCACATTCTTTGGGTAAAATGACAAATTCTTGGAATGAGCATGGGGTGTCCATTGTATCTGATGGATGGACAAATGTAAAAGGCAAGCCATTGATAAGTGTTCTTGCTATGTCTATTAATGGTGCAATCTTCCTTTCAACATATGATTACTCAAAAAAGTTCAAGACCACCATCAACATTGTAGAACCATTACTTGAAACACTAAACGTATTGGGCCATACAGTGTCATCCAAGTCATCATTGATAATGTTTCTAATTGTAAGGTGGCGTGAGCAATTATTGAGGATGAATACCCCAACATATTTTGTTCTGGGTGTTTGGTTCACACAATGAACCTTTTGATGCATGATATTATTAAGAAAAAAACCATCAATACAAATGGATTGGTGATTTGTACAAGAGAGGCAAAAAAATGATAAAATTTATTACATGATTAGAAGTACCCATGGACTTTTCTGTAGTCACTCAAGATTGGAGTTGTTGAAGATTGCGAAAACTAGATTTGCTAACTATTACCTCACCTTCAAGCGCCTTTTGAAGGTAAGAGAGTCATTGGCTAGCATGGTATCAATTCCACACTGGCAGGTATTAAAGGGCAGGGCTCTAACCGCAATTGACAAGCAAGGTTTTGAACAGGTGGAGGAGATCGCCCTTGATGGTCTATTTTGGGCACATGTGAGGGAAGTTTTGCAATTCACCAAGCCCATTTATATCATGATTCGTTTTGTAGATACAGATAAACTAGTGATTGGGGAGGTGTATGAGCAGATGGATAGCATGTTGGGCCAAATAAAAGATATTGTTCAGGAAAATGATCACAACTTGTATACAATGATTCACAATTGTGTGTGAGCACGGTAGAATAAACTTAATGTTCCACTACATGCCTTGTCGTATATCCTTATGCCAAAATAGTACTCTCCATCTTGGTTGGGCCAACCTGCACCTGAGGAGTGGGGTTAGGATCAAACCCCATACACATCCAGAGGTATCTAAAAGATATATGGAAGCATTAGACAAGTTGGTACCTAACAAGGAGGAGTGTGCTAATCTGTGTCTTGAATTAGGCATATACTTCAGTTGCACTGGTTTGTTTGGTTCTTTGCATGCAATGGAAGATAAAGACAATTTTGATGCTCTCACATGGCGGGAAGCATATGGCGACATGGATTTTTTGCCAAAATTGGCAAAAAAAATTCTCTCACGGGTTGTAAGTACTTCTTCTGCAGAGAGGTGTTGGAGCACCTATAGCTTCATCCATAATGTGAGAATAAATATAGACTCAATAAAAATCGAGCAGAAAGATTGGTTTATGTGCACTACAACTTGAGGTTGTTGAGTCATTATTGTGATCGAGCTTATGAGGATACATCATATAAAATTTGGGACAACAACCCAGAGGATGATAATTTGGAAGATGGCACTATACATCTAAAAGAATTGGAAGCAAAATATTTGAGAGATGATGGTGAAGCAACAACAGCCATGCCACTGCCAACCCCACCATCCAGTAGCAGTGTCAACGCTCGAGTTCCAACTATTGTTTCCTTTGTTGTCGTCGCCTCCATCTACATCCTCACGTGGAGGGCATGTGCCTTTTGGTTCTGGTCGTGTAACTATGCGGGAGGACACTCCTAGAAAACCACCAGTACCACGACCTGCTCAGAAATTAGACATTTCTCGTGGCGGCAAGAGGAAGCAGTAGTCTGTAGATAACATATTTACTTGTCTTTTCTAGTTTCTAGTAGTTTTTATAACTATTGACTCTTTCATATTTATTATGATATTTTTTGTAAACAATATATGAGAATTTAAGTTTGAAGTTGGAAATTATAACTCATTGGTAATGAATTATGAATATGATGCTTCGTGAAAGTTGAAAGTTGTTTCATTTCATTTCATTTTATAATATTTCATTTCATGTTAGATATGCTTTGTTGTAATGGTTACACTTAGCTTACAAGTACAACTTTGGTGATAATGATGATAAATGTTATATATTGAATTTTGAACGCTTGAAATTTTAAGATCGGTGAATCATGAGACTCCATATGTTGTATGTTACTAACTTCTAGAATCTAGATGATTGATGTTATATGGTTCGATCTATGTTTTTATGTTTTTATATCTAATTCATCATTCTACATGCTTTTGTTGACATATATGCATCAAAATATAAAAATATATATATATTATATAAAAATTCTCTCCCAGACCGAGAGCTTTTGAAAATGTCGCTCCCACTCCCACTCCCCGTTTTCACTCCTACTCCCAAGTAACCTTGCATCAACCCATCCATCAAACATGATTGTGCACCCTGTTTTACTCCATGACTCCTTGAACTCTGTGAGGTATTCATCTACTCTTTGGACCTCATTTTGTAAAAGTGGTTGACTAATATCATGAAAGCTAGGGCAGTTGAAGCCCGGACCACATGAAGTTATAGCTTCTACATTGAAATGTATGTCTACATCATACCAATGTCACATGGTTCGGGTTCGAATTCGAGTTCGACAATGATTAAGTTCGATTCGCATTCGAATTTTCTAATAAGGTTCGGAATGAGGTTCGCCATATTATATATATATATATATATATATATATATTTAAAAAATCCAATATAATATTTATATGTTAAATTTGTAATCATATATATATATATATATATATATATATATTTAAAAAATCCAATATAATATTTATATGTTAAATTTGTAATCATTTATATACATATAAATATTAATATATTTAACATCAAATTTAATTGAACTTAATATGAATCTCATTATAATATTAATATATTATTTTTTAATATATGTAAAAGAATTATATATATTAAATTATTTATAAATCAAATTTAATGAGATAAGATATTCAAATAAAATTTAATATATATTTCATTATTATGAATAAATTATTTTTTTAATATGTATAAAGGAATATCTATCTAAAAGCAAATTATAAAACTATATGAATGTGATTCAAATTTAAAAAAGGCAAAAAAGAAAAAGTTAAAAGCTTGTTGACTAGTCACTAACCTACCATCGCGTCTCTCTCCGTGAAGGCGTAACCTACCAAAGTTTGCAGTTGCGTCTCTGTGTGATTGCAATTCCGCCAATGGTATTTTTTATGTACAAATCGTCGAAGTTCAATACGTCGAAGCCTCTCTTATCACAACCTGCGTTATCTAGGAGAACCGCCTAATGGCTTCTGAAAGTGTCGGAGTTTTCACAATGGCCCTCATACAGGATACACTAGATGTTTGTGCATGTTTTCATCTGCATGCTTGGAACGAAGAGAGATTGGAACTCTAAAAATAAAATACGGCGGGCAAACCCTGTAACGCGAAGAGATTGGAACTCCAAAGTTTAAATACGACAAACCCTGCAACGCAAAAATAAGACATGGAAAAAATCGAACATGAACCGAACTTTATCAAACTTAATCCAGAAAAAATCGAATATGAACCGAAGTCTCTTGTAAAGTTTTGTAGATGTTCTATGCTAGTAGAAATTTCACTTTTCTTTCAGCAATCATACAAGTAGTAAAGAAAAATGCAGATAGAACATATAAGTAGATCTTACAAGATCACCGAAACAAAGAAAATGTGCAGTATTCGTTGCAGTACACAGATGCTTCAACCAAACAGTCTTTGGTCACCAACAAAGATGTGTCATAAACAAATTCTTCAACGAGATGATTAAATCAAGTCAATCTCCGCAAAAGTGTGATTTGGCCGAAAAGTCAATTTGTAGGAGAGGCAGTGTTAAAAGTCAACATAGCAAAGAAACTGTCAATCCTTTGACTTCGATTTTTGTGCTGTGTAGTACGGTCATAGAATTTAACTCTTCCATGTTTTCAAATTGTTTGGACCAAGCATTAATTGTGTCAATGTTGCACAAGCTTTAACCCTAGGCAAAAAGAATCAGATTTAGCTTAAATGAGTTAGCCCTCTGTCCTTCCATATTCTTCACACGTGTGGCTGAAACTTGTCTTTAGGTAGCTCATACTATTTGATGAGAAGAGAAGATGATGAGTTGTGTTGATGATAAAATGCTCTTCAACTTTTCCTGTATTTATATCAATCATGAGGGTGTGTGACACATCTGTTGGGCATGCGAGCCTACATTACAAAACTGGCCGACCTTGCACATACAATTTATTAAAAATAATAAATTCAAAATATAAGTTCTGCTCATCGGATTAAGACATATTTTATATGGATTTTACACCTCTCAGAAAGAGGAATCCAACAAAAATATTAGCCTCTTAATCTGAGCATCTTAATATGGAGTTTGGACCCAGTTGTCCAAATTTAACACTCCCTCTCAACTAGGGAGAACTCCATCTATTAGTGCAATCAACATCGTGCGTCATCCCGCCGAAACTTGCTTATTGCTTCGTATTTCGTAATGTATGGCCGGGTCAAAAGATATTTGAGATTAAAGAGACAGACTACCCGTAGGTTCCAAGTTCTTCACAACCTTGATCCACATCATGGTTGGACCGTGCCATCTCAGATAGAGAGTACGGCAACTTCGATGCGTCCAGTCACTTTTGCCAGTTCTGTTTTTCCACACACCTCATTGGCCAAATGAGAGGTACTTCCATGAGCCCCGAACTCAATGGGTAGGATGCATACGGGCACAAGTAAGTCGAGTGGTGAACCGCCTCAACAATCACAAGGGTGGCAAGGCACATTACGAGTGCTTTATAGCTCTTGTTAGTTATCCCCAAAGTCTCCAGAGTTCTTAGCTCTATCTGCACAGACCCACATCATAGGGTCGTTCCATGACACCAAGACTCTCACGGAAGGTTAGGAACTTGACCTTCCCCAGGGGCTTAGTGAGAATATCCGCGACCTGCTCATCAGTTCCTATATGATCGAGCCTTACGGCGCCTCGCTGTACCATATCCCAGATAAAGTGGTACCAGCCATCAACATGCTTGGATCAATCGTGGAACCCGGGATTCTATAACAAATGAACCCCCCTCTGGTTATCACAAAGGATAACGGTGGCATCTACTTATTGCTCGAACAACACAAAGAGACAGAAACAAGGATTCTCAATAACAAACATACATGTTACCGTATCTGGCCCTCGTTATGTGTTTAAGATCGGCCATCGCGAGATTTCGGCTCGGCGGCATTCGTACATGTGAAGTAGCACATCTGGGAGGCTTGCGATCCACCACACTCGCAGCCCCAATCGGCACGTATTTATCCACGAGCGTCGAAGTACTCTCGTTAGCAGAGCCCACCATGGTCTGTCGTGCCTCAGAGATATCTCAAGAGTTTCTTGGCACCAACCCAGTGAAGGTTATGATCAACCATGTGTTGACTCAAAGTGTTCACTGCACAGCATATGTTCGAACAAGTGTTCATTGAGAACATCAGGGTCCTTATGAGTTCACGATACTCAGTAGGACGGGCCCAGCAACGTTGCTCCTCAACTTCTTAAAGTTGAGTTCCATGGACTTACAGTCCATCATACCAGAACTTTCCAGAAGCTTCACAATATATTTTCTTGAGAAAGGAAAATCTCTCCAGGTCTCTGCCAGACCTCCAGACCTAGGAAATAGTGCATCA
Organism: Pinus albicaulis; assembly: GCA_034641835.2. Classification (NCBI taxonomy): domain Eukaryota; kingdom Viridiplantae; phylum Streptophyta; class Pinopsida; order Pinales; family Pinaceae; genus Pinus; species Pinus albicaulis. Next base: position 617,215,862 of record CM076578.1, on the reverse strand, counting down.
GTCCTAGGTCTTTCATCTCGAACTCAGCAGCAAGCTCCCTCTTACATTGATGAATGAGAGGGTCATCACCAGTCAGGAAGAGGTCATCCACATATAATACTAGAATGAGAGGCTTCTCTTTCACAACCTTGAAGCAGTGTTCGGACCGCATTACCTTAGTATATCAGCCATCAAGCAACCATCAAGTCCGTACCGAGCTCGGTGTTGCCGTAACCCAGGGAGGGCTTCTTCAACTCCGGCAGGCGATAAGTGTCTCGATCTTGGCTCAAATCCCGCAGGCTGTTCCAGGCACACCTCTTCTTTATTGCACCATGGTGCTTGTTTTGTCAGTCCAGGGTCCTGACAGACCCATCCTTGCGTAGGCAAATAAGCGGTCGTTATAATTGACCCATGGTGGTATCGCTGTTAAAAAAGAAATATATCAACATATTTAATTCTTCCTTTTGAGAGAGAAGCCATGTAACAAATCTTTGCCTTAAATTTTTCATCACTCCCATCGTATCCATGTTTAATCTTTGTAGAGCCATTTAAAGTGCATGTCGCATTTGTCCTTCTTCTCGGGACCACATCCCAGACATCATTCTTCATAATAGACTCATATTCTTCATGCATAGCATCCTTCCAGACTTTATGCTTGATGGCTTCCTCAAAAGATCCAGGTTCAGATTGTACAATAGTACTCATGGCAGCTAGATACCCTTGGTATCTACACGGCTTCTTGCTTTCTCGAAATGTCCCCCTTGGGGCAGCATGTCCCTCAGCATCTTCGAGGGTGTCCCTGAGTCATGATGGTCTCTTTCCTAAGAGACAAGGATCACTAGGTCCCATCTTTTTCATGACCAGGGTCTTCATGTATGGGTTTTCCGCATTTCTGTGTCTTTTTATGATTTGTTTTACCCAGGAAGATCTGCCTACTTTTCTTCAGGAATATCTTTGTCAGTGACATATGCTTATCTCTTTACTTTTGTCCCAGGCAAGGACCTTCATATGCCTTAGTTCTGTACCGTAGCCCACAAACATTCTTTCTTCCTGCAGAGAGCATCTATCTTACTTCTTTTTCTTGCAGACATGAAAACAGACAAGAGAACCAGTAACTTTCAAAACGTAGACATCAAGCTTACCGTAGAACCTTCGGGAAGTTTTTGTCCAGCTAACGAGGGCATCGTGTTTTAACAAGACAAGTAGTATTTATGCCTTCTCCCCACAAACCCGAGAGACCCCGGTCACATAGCATGGCACGGCAGCTTCCACAATAGTCCTATTTTTGCGTTCAGCAACACCATTCTGCTCAGGAGTATATGCAGTGGTAGTCTCCCTCTTACTGCCAGCTTCTTTGCAAAAGTCTTTGAACTCATTTGACTCATATTCAGTGCCATTGTCAGTCCTCAAAATCTTGATCTTCTTTCCGGTCATATTTTCCACCAAGGCTTTGAAGGTACGGAACCACATGAAAGCCTCATCCTTCTTCTTCAAGAAGTATCTGTGTTTTTCGTAGTGTCACTAGGGGCTGTCATAGTAGTAAAGAATATCTTCGTGGATGCTAAAAATATACCGTAAAAGACTTAATGGCTCCAGCCAGAATATCTAGATGTCTTTGTATACTTCAGAGGGTGCGTCCCTGTATGTTTTCCTTCAAAGCCCTTACATACCTTCATGATTATTTACAAATCCATCAGTATCCTCAAGCCACCACCTTCCTTGTTTTGAAGGGCTTTGTAAATAGTTATGTCCAAATCTTGTGCTGTATGTCTGCTCAATGATTGTATCACAAGTCATAGCTCCCAACTGACTCTCCAACCCGTAGAGTGTACCAATCCTAAAACCAATTGACATAGCTTCCTTGAAGCTCTTCTTCCACATGAGCACCTTTCCATCAGAGAAAGTTACATTGAATCCTTTGTCTTCCATGGCAGATACAGACACAAGGTTCTTCTTCAATTTGGGTACATAGAGTACATCTTGCAAACGGAGGACTTGTCCTTGGGACAAGTGGAGGGTCACAGTCCCGGTGCCTTTCACAGGATAAGTGGCATTATCCCCAAGGATAATTTCTAGATTAGTATCCCTTTCAACCATGTCAGAAAGTGCTTCCTTGAATCCGGTGATGTGTCTTGAGGCACCACTATCAATTAGCCAGACATCCATAGTGTCGGGCGAAGATGCAGCTGAGAGAGCAGATACCAGAATATACTCATTTCTTTTATCAACAACATTAGACTCCTCATACCTGGTATTTCTGGACCTCTTAGAAGGTTGATTGTTTCCTCCAAAGTGTGCCTTCCTCTTTCCTTTGGATTTGTCATTTCTTCGATTCCCATTTCTTCGGTTGTTGTTGTTATTGTCACTATCGAGAGAATCCTTCTTGAAGGGGCATTCTCTAGCATAGTGTCCAGTCCTATGGCAGGTGAAACATTTACCCTTATTCTCTTGGGTCTTTGTCCTTCTTTTGTCCTTAGAACCACCAAAGTTCTTCTTTCGGGAATGAGCACCATAGGCAGCATTTCTTACATTATCAAATTCCTTCATCCTTGTTTCTTCTTGCATACATCTAGACAGAAGCTCATCAAAGTTAGGAATGGTATTATTGTTGAGAATGGTAGTTGTGAATACTTGCCATTCATATGGAAGTCCTCCAAGTGCGGTGAGAACCATCTCACGATCAGCTATTGGCTCCCCAATAGCTAGCAGATTGTTCCTGGTTTCGGTCAACTTCAGAAAGAAAGTTTGAACAGACTCATCTCGGCCCTTCTTCATATTCTTCAACTTGTTCTTGAGGAATAGCACTTGGTTCACATTGTTTACTTGGAACATAAGTATCAATTTGTCACACATCTCCTTGGATGTGCCTAGTTCAGATATGTAGGCAACCAGACTCTTATTTATGGATTCCCTGATCAGCAGCTTTGCTCTGATTTCTCCCTTCTTATACTTGTTTCAATAAAGAATAGAGAGTGCTTGGATGGAGGTTTTAATCTCTGCCACATGATCCAGAGACTGTTGATCTTCGAATTTGTGGGATCTAATACTGCCTTCAAAAAGGAAGCACATTACTCAGCTTCTACTTTGTCATTCTGACTCAAGACTAGTGGAACCCATTTCCTTCGATGATGATTGCTATAGATAGAGTTTGTCTTCACCTCAGGCTCTGATACCATGTAAAGTTTTGTAGATGTTCTATGCTAGTAGAAATTTCACTTTTCTTTCAGCAATCATACAAGTAGTAAAGAAAAATGCAGATAGAACATATAAGTAGATCTTACAGAAGACAAATCAGAAACAGGAAAAATGTGTGTATTCGTTTCGGCGGTCAACAGGATGCTTCAACCAGCACAGTCTCTTTTGGTCAGCCAGCCCAGCATGTGTCACAACAACCCTTCAATCAGTAGATGAGTCAACCCAAGTCAACTCTGCAAAAGTCAACGCTGTCCTGAAAAGTCAACGCATGGGCAGCAAGCTAAAAGTCAACGCAGCAGCAAAACGGTCAACCCTTTGACCTCGATTTTTGTGCCAGGTAGTACGGCCTTCATAAATCGAACCTTCCACAAGTTTTCAACTTGTTTGGACCAAGCGTTGACCAAAGTCAACGCTGGTCAAAGTTTCTGCGAAACCCTAGCAGCAGAAAATCCGTACTTCAGCTCAGCCGTACAATTTGTCCTCTTCGTCCTTCACACGTGTGGCTGAAACTTGTCTTTAGGTAGCTCGTACTATTTGATGAGAAGAGAAGATGATGAGTTGTGTTGACGATGAAATGCTCTTCAACTTTTCCTGTATTTATATCAATCATGAGGGTGTGTGACACATCTGTTGGGCATGCGAGCCTACATTACAAAACTGGTCGACCTTGCACATATAATTTATTAAAAATAATAAATTCAAAATATAAGTTCTGCTCATCGGATTAAGACATATTTTATATGGATTTTACATCTCTCAGAAAGAGGAATCCAACAAAAATATTAGCTTCTTAATCTGAGCATCAGAACATGGAGTTTGGACCTAGTTGTCCAAATTTAACAATAGACATGGAAAAAATCGAACATGAACCGAACTTTATCAAACTTAATCCAAACCTAAAAATATTTTTGAGGTTCGCCGAATTTCGAACATGAAGGTTCAAGTTCGGCGAACCCTGTGACACTGCATCATACCACCGTCTACAATGCATTCCTCTCATTTTCCATCTCCTTCCAATTAGCATCAATGGTGAGTTAAGCACCATGGGTGTTGTATCGTACAAGAAAGAGTCAAAAGCCTGCAGAGCTTATTCAACTTCGATGAACCAAAGCCGGAAACAAATTCTTCTCTGGGATCAATGGGAAAATTGGAACATTCTTCAAAACCATGCATTTGATCTTGAGTGTCATCATGAATTATACCTAAACTTCTCCCTATCTCTTTTCTAATATTTTTGGCCTTGGATGTTTCTACTTAGTAGGATTCCAAATAACCTGGTATCTTCGCTTTTAGACCATTGGAGAATTTTTTACAAGGTTTTGATTCTTGAATTCCCTCTTACATGTGTTAAATGTTGTTTCAACCTATGGATACCCCACTTCCTCCAAAAAAAAGACCAACTTCCTTCTAACAATAGTTGCATACAATTTTCCCTTCAACATTCAGCTGGCAATGATCCCATGCTAGATCCCTCTTCTCTTTAGGAGCCATGGAAATTTTTATACCAACAAACAAGAATCTGCAAATAAAACCATAGGAATTCTTAATTTCTAAAGAAAAAATAACAACTGTAAAGAAGATTACTAATTAAGGTTTAAAAACTAAAAGGCATATTTGACATACCCTCACAAGACTTCCTAATCAAGAGAATAAGGGCAGCACCAATAGTCCAAAACAGCTCCTAACAGCAAAAAAGCAGCCCTATAACATCCCAATAAATTCTGAAAATCAAACCCTGAATCAACTCAAAACCACCCAAGAAATTCTAAAACTAATCCCTTGAATCAGCCCCAAATCATCCCTTCAATCAGCTCTCCAAATCAATCCAAAAATTTATTGAAAACAGCCCTTCAATCAGCTATCCAAATCAGCCCTAGAAACTCAACCCAAAATTCCAAATAGCTCAAATGAATTGAGAGAATGGAGGGTGGAGACCTTTTCAAAAAGCATTATTAGGGCCCTAGGGTTAGGGTTTGTGCATTCATTTTCATTAGTTTTTTTTTTTTTAAATTGACTTTAAGTGGTACCTAGCCATGACCAGCCAGTTCCGTATGGAACCAAAATTTTGTGAGTGAAATGGAGGGTGGGTACCTCTTTAAATAGCAATAGGAGGACCCTAGGGTTACATTTTGTGCATTCACTTTTATAAATTTGCTGGATTGCTATTTAAAATTTCCTTTATGTGGTTCCTAGCTGCAGTCATACAATGTCATACAGAACCGGGTGGTTTGACTATTATAGCCAGTTCTGATATAGAATTGGCCAGTTCAGATTCTAAGTCGAATTGGCCAGTCCACTCTTGATGGTTTGAGCCCAATTTTGATAACAAAGGTTTCGAAATGGGGCATATTAGCTAGTTGTTCTTATTAGCTCCTTGCCACTGGTAGGTTTCATGCAGGAGTTTTTTGTTTTTTTCTTTATTGACCATGAAGAAGCTAGATACCCATAAGCAAAAGAAAGATCTACATCAAAAAAGCAACATATCCATGATCCGGTTTCCGATTCCAGGACAGATATATGACTTGTAAGCTTATTTCCTCTTGAAGAACTTTTCCAAGGTCTATTTCAATGTAGACTCTTGCATAGGTTGTTAAAGGTCTTCTTCATATTTCTTTCGAACAATGATGAAATTTCTCAAAGGCACTACCTATAGCTTTCAAGGAATCTAGACCACACAAATGAAGGGGCAGATATGGAAGCCTAACACAAACTGGAGCCAAACAAAGAAAACCTACAAAGGCATCAAAAGAAGGATACCATTGTTTTGTAAATAACTTGGCTTTAGCCATAAACAAGGTCTTGATTCGAGAATGCAATCTCTATCATCCATTGAATCAAATTCTAAGACAAAGAAGCCCCAGGCACATGGGTGAAAATATACCTCTTCTTGCATGGGTTTCCAAGAATCAAAAATCCAACAATGAATATGTAGAAGCTTTGGCCATAATCCATTAAACCTTAAAATAAGGCCATGCCCTTTGTAAAAAATTTGATTCAGGCTAGCTTCACCGTCATCATAAAAGGAAATAGTCAAAATTTCAACAACCTTCTCCGTGATAAAATGCCTTGGTTGACACACCAAATCCCCTATTTGTGATTGAATTTGACATCAATAAAATTCAATAAAGAGTTGTCTAGTTAAAAACCTCTAATAAAATTCACGATTAAATCCAACAATATATAAAAGTATATATTTAAATTATTTAAATTATATAAAATTATTATTAAAATTATACAACTCACATTTTTATATATAATGTAATGTATGTAAAACAACACAATAAATATAATATATCATATGAAAAGCATTGGCATTGTGATACTAAAGATTAAAACTAGGATATAATATTAAAATTATTAGATCAGTCCACTGTTGACAGTTGTAAGTCTCCAACAAGCACATTCCCTTGATGGAGTCATAGAGATTTTGTCCATTGGCTAATACACAACCAACCCAACAGAGGCATTAGTCTGTGATGTGTGAAGAGGCATCCCAAATGCTACTACACAAGCAGCATACCCATTCCACTAGCAAGCATACTATGTTTATCCATTCCAATTGCAACCATATGATGCAAAGAGCAAGAATGTTCACGCATATTTGTAAGTATTTCTTATCTAAAACATAGCAAAAATAAATTACTAAACGATGGTTACATTGAATGGAAAACTAGATTGTTGATTGTTATCAAATTTGTACCATTGCTAATTAAATGAATCAAATTTCAAATATGATCCTCAGAAGTCGATAAATGTGGTGACATAGTATATAATCTATAAAGACATATTAAGAGCAAAGGGTTAGCTCAATTAGTTGTTGCAATGTTGCTGGGTATTTGGCTAGTTTCATGCCAACAAGTGCCCAATTCAAAACCCCCTAAGCTAGCGACACTAGAAACCTTGGTGAATCTTACTAATTCTTAAAATTCCAACTATAATATGTTTGGCAATAGTTTTGTAAAGATATTTAAATTTCTAAGGATTTCATAAGTTTATGGCAAGTTTGGTGATTTTTCAAGTAAAATGATTTTACATTATAGAATTTGGAAATATCTTTTTTGGAAAAAGTGGAAAGTGAACAATCATTTTTGAAAAAGAAAAATGAAAACTAATCAAATGGCAAAATTTAGCCTATAAAATTTTCCTTGCCAAAGGGTCTACTAGGGGTGACATCCACAAATGTGGGAAAGCATCCCTAGGTTGAATCACGAGGTTTTTCTTGGAAAAAAAGATGGATTGAGAGATAGATAGATAGATTATTGTCGTCCCAAACTGGCCATCCCATGAAAAATTTGGGGGCCTGCTCTAGCCACTCTAAAAGTGCACTCCCCCCTTCTAGAAACTCATGAAACACAGATAATATATGGTTGCAAATTGCAATCAACCTCCAAAACAGCATCCAAATGCTGCAACATACAATTCTGTAATGCAACTAAGCCTGCCTAATGTGTTTTATAATTTATTTCAATCAAAAATTGAAATACATAGATTATCATTTAACAAATAAAGCATGAATTCACAACCAACTCCAGAGATCAAATCACTCTCACCAAAAAATAAACTTCATAGATAACATGCATGCTTCTCAAGTTCCAACTACAACATCCCAACTTATTTTTTTTGCTTCTGAAATTTCATTTTATTCTCAATATTCCTCATGCTTTATGGGTGGCAAACATGCCCATAATGATATTTCCACAATCTCAGCATTTCATCAATGTGGAATCATTCTCTCTGTACTCCATAGTAAAATATATTTACCTACTCTTGAAGCAAGTGAGAATATTTTGTTATCTCTTGACATTCATGAGTGTTGTGCCACTTGCACCATTAAAAGTAAAAAAATCTCTACCCTCTCACAGCGAAATCAATTTACCTATTCTTTAAATAAAATGGATTGGCTTTTCAGTCTTTCCTATTGAAAACTTTTTCTCTCTTATTCCTCCATAATAATGATTGGCTTAGAAAATGCTTAAATGTACCTCAATGTGATTCGTGGATGGAGAGAAATACCTACATCCGTTACTTAATACATCATTTTACTTTGCTCAAATACATTGCAGGCCTTAATGTTTGATACATGTTCCATATGTCACTTTAGCCAATAAATTGTTTTCCAACAAAAGAGAAGAGTTGTGTCCATGATACATAATATAAGACCAAAACCCTATCAGTAAAAGGATTATTGACAGACAGACTTATGATCTATATGATCAGAAAGGAGCATTCACTGCCATATGTCAAATAATAGTATGCACGAGATTGACACAAATAAACTATACCAGTGAACACCATCTGAGAAAACAGAGCAGAGTTGCTTAATAATCTGCATAACGTTAAAATAGGGAACTATTATTCTTCAGTAACATGCTAATATCTTGGCACTGACATTCTAAAGAAGTAACATCAGAATCCAGATATAAAAAGTCTAAGCAAAACCTCACACCATATAAACAGGCATACAAACAGCAAGTCAACATTAAATCATGATTCATTAAGTGAAGAATACATACCTTCCAATATTGCCAAGCAGCATAAAAATAGCTGCTATGAGCACCTCTGATTCATTAGGTTGAGCCATTCTCCAGAGATGAGGTATGAGTTCATTATACGTCCAATCCCATCCCTTATGCCATAAATCCAAAAATTCCATTATCAGTCAAAAACATGATAAGCCATAGCAGGATAAATATAAAGATATTATAGCCCAGTCAAAATCAAAAGCCTTTTCTACTACATACAATAATACAAAATACAAAATATTAAGAATTTATTTTGAATTGCAACCTTCAAGATTACAACTCGCAAGTCCTATTGCCAATCCAAATAATACACTGCATCTTCATTGACAGAAGAACGTTCCATGCTACAACATCTTAATAGTAAACCAAATGCTACATGTTGAACTAAGAAACTCACAAGTATCAAACTAGCTTATTTCTCTAAATAATAAATATTTTTCTCACTAAATTGAGTTCAACAATGGAAACAAAGGAAGACAATGCAAACTGTAATAGATAAAAAAATGATTACTAATACCGGAGCATTCATTACCCAAAGAAAATAACCTGAAAATCTTAACCAGAATTTGTGCCCAGGAATAGAGGGACAAGGATTGGGAGATTAGAATAGTTTTCAATGTTCATATTAGTAGCTATGTAGATGAAGCAGGACTCTAGACTGAGTTCTATCCATGATACATGTGTGGTAATTGTTCCTGAAATATTATGATGGAAGGAATTTAGAGCACAAATACTCAAACAAATGTAGTAGGTATATTCGAATGGAAGCAAATTAGAACCAATATGATCTGATCTTGCCAATTTCATTTATAGCAACCTTACATTGTTATTTGCATAACATTTTTTGGACCTATCACATATCCTAAAGAGATGTTTTGATATGGTAATGATATATTTGATGATCGCTTGGAAGGAATGGCATCAGTAACTGAAACAACTCACCCAGTATTGTCTGGCTAATATAACCAACAACATATATAGTTTTGAACAACACAGCAAAGGGAATTGATTGTCTATAGTAGAGCAACTCAGTGCTTCATAAGAGCAGGTCACCACATTACCATATCATTTTATTAATGTCTGTTATGTAGTGGTGAGATTTATTCATTTGCTCAATATTATATTAGCTACCATGAAATCCACCACATTATGCATGAAATTCCAGTATCATGAGTAAATAACAAATGGGGCACCAAAGTCATGGTACAGATATGGCATCAAGATCTTCAAAATGACCTTTGAGAATACTGAAAACTCTGCAGAAGTTTACGGAATTGCAGAAAATGAATTTCAATGCTTTGAACCCTTCATAGAGGCAACAAATCCACCATTAATATTCAGGAGTTATATGACTCAATTTAGTAATACTCCAGTTTTGACCCCTAGAATATATTCACTCAGATAATGGATATATTGAAATGACATGGTTATTTTCATGGGTTTTCAAGCCAAGTGGGGTTAGTTGTAATCATTGTAAATCCTCTGTGCAGATTCATAGTCTGAAGCGCAAGGCAGACATCTGACTAGAGAATGATGGATGCATTAGACATATGTTAAATTTGGCAACTAGGGCAAAATTCCACTTTAGTCTGTTCAGTTGATGGAAATAATAATCCCATTGAATTCCTCTTTTCGAGAGGACTAAAATCTATCTAAAGATCGTCAAATTCGGACAAGGAAAATATTTGTTTATTCAATAAGAAATTCTGTAAGTCATGTTTTCGTTTTGGCAGGAAAAATTGAAATTTTGAATTTTGAATTTTCCTCCAAATATTAAGGTTGAAGTATCACATCCATTAGCATAAATAGATGTCCTCCAACCTCATTCGTACACTCATCCCATGAGCTCCCATATCTGAAAGAAGGCAGCAGATCTGAAGCTAGGGCAAAGAGGCAACTGTTGAAATTTGATGACTAAAAAGTTTCCTGCAATCCCAACCCGGTTTTAATTACACCTTATCACTCCCATTCAGTTAGATGACCTTTCCCATAAACTTACATTCAACATATAAAATTCTGGAAATGAAATTTTCAGATTAAAACACATGGCACTGTCAACACATGCTGAAACTAAATATGGACATAAACAGACCAGCAACACATAAAAAAATACACAGATTTTTTGTCAACTTAGACCCAGAAAAAACCCCTTCAATCTTCTCCGGGGAAACCCTGTTAGAAAGCTCTTCAAATTTATTTTTTTCAAGTTCAGGAAAAATACATTTGCAGACAAAACAAAACAGCAAGATACAACTTATCTCTTCAACCCAAAACTCCTTGAAAACCGTGCCAACTTTGCCTTGATTTCCGTCCCCACTTGAAGCTGAAACAGTTCTGTACAGATGCAGACGGTACTGTACAAATTCCATATGGACTATACGGATTTCTGTACACACTGTATGGTTTTTCCCCTTCTTTTTTTGGCCCAAAAACAGCCCTCGAACTACGTGCAGCTCACAGCATTAAATGTTGTTGGAACTGTACATTTTGTTGTCTTCTATGCCTTGATTTTCGTGCCCAACTTTGCCCAGAAATCACTCCTTCAGCTTGCTGCAACAAATTTCTCATTCAGAACTTTTCTCCAACTCTCAGCCTCCTTTCTCCAATCTACTCATGGAGAATGAATGAATGCAGTCTCTTTTCTTTTCCCTCTTTTGTTTCCCTAAATGACTTTTGGGTAACCCTAAGATCTAATGGCTCAGATTCATTTAGATCAACGGATGAGAATAAATGTGCATTTAATTTTCACTTTCTATTTTTTAACTCACCCATTAAATAAAGCACCCACATTGTACTTTATGTCTAAAGTCACTTTTCACTTTATAATTTAATATTGACTTTACCACTTATAAAGTCACTTTCACTTTATAAAGTCACACTTAGGAAAATACTTATTTTGGACACTTTACCCTAGGTAGAGACTAACCCATGGGAAACCACTTGTCCAAGGTACATTAAAAATCAATAGCAACTAGCACGAGTTTGGGGAGAACATTGTCTTCCTCTTAGATGCAGATGTCTAGCAGAAAAAGGCAGCAAAAGTCTGGTTCAGCGTGGAGGTGTTTGAGGGTTGATTCATGATGGTCTACGGCAACGGACTTCTGGCCACATCACTAGCAGAGAAAGGCAGCAGAAGTCTGGGTCAGCGTGGAGGTGTTTGAGGCAGCGGACCTCTGGCCACATCAAGACGCAGTAGCAGAAGTATTCTGGGTATGTTTATATGTTTGCTTTATGGACTGTCATCGTTGTTCAGTAGTCCGTAGGGCTGAGCTTATATAGTGTCCCAATTGGGGACTATTCCGTGAGCCATGTAACCTTATTCACCCTAGCCGTAGTCAACCTACAGCAAGCCGCATATGATCAAAGGATAGCGAAGGCTGAATCAAGGTGTTCTCATACCCTAGGTAGGACGCATTCAATTTTGTATCAAATCTGTTCATTAAGGAGTAATATGTGATGGTTCCAAGGTTTACATAGAACATGAAGGCAGCGTTGAAGGGTTGTTAGTTTGAACAGGAATCACTATATCTTCAAGCTGGATTAGAGTCACTATGATACCTTATCACTGTATCTTGGAGTTGAACTGGGATCTCTATGATACCTTAGCTAAAGCTCAGAAGTATGCACAGAACTGTTGAACAGCAGCAGTGTATTATGCGTCTGATCTAGCATTTCAGGCCATCTACTTTCAGAATCTGCCAAGTCAATTATGACTTTGAATTGATGTACTCTCCCTCTCTCTCTTTCTATTGAACAATTGAATAATAAGAAGAATTGATCTAGGGTTTTCTGCATCCTGAGTTTTTCCCTGGCTAGTGCCAATCTGTGTTCTCTGGTCTTGGCTTGTCTTCTGCATTAATGTTGTATGTTCTTTCTTTAGTTACTGTTATAATATGATTGCTAATATGGAATAAAGAATGGGCTCATGGAGTAACTATCTCAAGCAAAGAACATGTTAAAGATTAACAACATAGGCTTGGGTGTTCAGCATATATGTGTCTGTTTATATTTCCCATTCATGGATGATCCTTAAAATTGTCTGCTTTTCAAAAAATGTGGGGCTCTACGAGGGGTTCATTGATGCCCTAATGATTGTGATAATTGACATGTGACATGCGATCATACTGTATTTCCAGCATTGAGGGTGGCCTTGCTGGCCCATAAATTTTGTTAGAAGGTGAGGCATAATTACCTTACCTAACCATTGTAAAATTAATTCACGGTGATGAGTCTGGATCAAAGCTGCTTGGAAGCAGGAGCAGAAGTGGGAAGCGGGCGCAGGGAGCAAAAATTTTCAGAAGTTTCTGGGTCCGAAGCGATTTTGGGTATGTTTTTCATATAATATATATTTTGATATATTTTGATGCATGTATGTCAACAAAAGCATGTAGAATGATGAATTAGTTATAAAAAGCAGAAGAACATAGATTAAACCATATAACATCAATCATCTAGTAGTTATAATCTGCATCAACTACAAGTCCACAAGTTACAACATCTCGATTCTGATCATGTTGGGTGTGGAGCCTGATTATATTCTTGATTCAAAGGTCTTGTTGCGGTTGCATTTGGATCCCTCAATTCCTAACGGGTGCGGGGGGACTTGCCCCCCCACTACTATTGCAAGGGGATCTAGTGGGGGCAGAAACAGCGTTTGAACCCCCATAGTGACGGTTTGGGGGCGCTGCTCCCAAAAGGAAATTTTTGAGAAAATTGCCTTGTAAAATGTAATAATTTTGTAGTCAATCTAGACCATTCATTAGGCGAAAAATCGAACGGTAGAAGTTATGTTAATTTAGGGTCTTTTGCACTAGAAGGCAACCCTCCGTTTGTATGAGGGAATTGTATTGCAGCTAGGTATTATTTTGTATCTATTCCTATCTTTTGCTAGCACTTGTTCACAAATTTTGACTCATACAGTCTTATTTTCATCACATGGCATACTCTTGTAAAGATGTTTTCTCACACAAGTATATTAACTAGTGTAGGTTGTTTTACAATGGGAGCATGTAAAATTTGTTGTTCTAACCCTTTTCATTCTCACTAGCTTTGTTGCATATTTTTACAAGGGTTTTGTTGTCCCAAGTGATATATGCTCTATCAAATCAAGCCTGCTCACAACAATGTGTCAACAACCTCAAGTTGTAGTGTACATAACCAAGCTTTCTACTCAGTTTTCATTGAGCCAATTTTTTTTGACATTGTGGATGAAGCTATAGGTGCTCCAACACCTCTCTACAAAAAAAAACATTAACCACCTGTGAAAGCACTAGGGAGGGAGCGAATTTTTTTTGGCAAGAGTGCGCTCCTGAAAATCGCTCCCAAATAGGAGTGAGTCGGCAGCGCACTCCCGGGGTCACTCCCTAAGCGCTTGGGGAGCGAGTGCGAAAGGGGGGGGGGAGGTGGTCGCTCCCCTGCAGCCCTAGTATGAATGAGTGGCTAGCGCAATGGCACCCAAGGCTCCCCAAAAGATTGTACCATGAGGTAATTGTTGATTTTTGTAGCATCAGAAAGTGTTCCAAGTCTCAAAATTTGTAAGGAGGCTTGGACATCAGTATTCCAAACTTTGAACTTCTGAGGTTGGGGGTCAAAGTTGTGTTGTTGGAAGAGATTTGACGGGGTTTGACTCGGATAGAGGAAGCACATCATCAAGAAGGTCAGACTTGGTCTTGGAAAGGTATTGGTCTTGGTCTAGAGGTCTTCGAAATCGTAAATTGAAGAATCTATAAGAAGAGAAGAGATTTAGTGGTTTTCCTCTCAGATGGAGAGGTTTTGGCCCTGGCTTGCAGCCGATATCCTATGTTCTTGTGTACTATAGTTCTTCTTGTTTTGGTAGTTGTTTGATGATAAGAACAAACATAATAATAACAGAAGAAGTTAATACGTAAGAAAAAAGTAAAAATTTATCACAAGCAGTTATCAAGAAAAGAGAAATCATCCTAACTACTGCCCTATAGATTTCTCAACACGAGGTGGCAGTTACAAGTTCAGTTAGAGCGAGTTAGTCTTCAGTGTTGATTGAAGAGAGAAAGATTTAAGAACTCCAGTGTTGATTGGAGAAAGGATGAGAAGAACTCTCAGTTAGCTCTTAATCAGAACCCAACTTCTAAATTAGAACTGGGCCTCCTTGCATGTTCGAATTAGGTCTATAAAGAGGAGGACGAAGGCACAGGAAATCATAACTTTTGTGCACAAGGTTTGTGAGACAAGACAGTTCACTAGTTTGTGAGAGTATCTTTGATTGTGGAGAGCGCAGATCTTGTGTCCGAAGAAATAGGAGATCAAAAGTGCGCTGGAATTTAGGAGATTGATTGTGCGCATTCTTGAGGAGCTGGTTTCCTGAGAAATAGGAGGCAGGAAGTGCACAAGGAAATAGGAGGACTTGCGATTAGAAATAGGCCAGACTTGTATTAGGAAATAGGGGATTTGTGCAAGAAAATAGGGCTGCCAGTGCGCAAGAGAATAGGAGCTGTGATAAGGAATCACAAGGGCAACTCAAGGAGGCAGCAGAGGAACAGCTGCGAGCTAGAGGTCTGAGATCAAGCAGTGATCAAAGCAAGCCAAGATCAATTGTATCAGCTGAGGTTTATGAGAAGAAGCAGAACCTTTTCTCAAAGACAGAACGCTTTGTAATAGATCCAATTGCTCAAGAACAACCAAAAAAATACCACATCAAGGAAGCAGGTTTTTCCTATTGGGTTTCCTGAGAAAACAAGTGTGTCAATTTGTGTGTTGTGTTTTTTTATCTCTGGTATTTATTCCGCTGCTTATAGGTTGTTAAAAAACTTTGTATCTTGATGAAAGTAAACTAGGTTTCAGTTTTCAGTTATTCATCTTAGTAGTTGTAGAGTTCCATGGAAATTTGACAAGAGAAAAAAAAAAAAAAAAAAATTTAAATACTGGCAGAGAATTTTCCCAAGTCAGACCAACATAAATGATCGCTTGAAGGATCAATTGAACCCACCCTCTTCTTCTCTTCAGTTGTATGGTTTCAAAACCACACCCTTAACAGATTTCCTTCAATGATCATGCAACATCAAGCAGGTTAATTTCTTCCACTGATTTTAATAAATGTTTTTCATTTCGAAATTATCCATTTTGAAGTATACCTAAGGAATTAAGTTATTTCTGTGGTTGCAGTAATCATGTGGGCCAATTCTTATGATCCATACAGTGTTGGTTCTGATTCAACGCCACTAATCAATTTCAAATTTCTCAATTCCGGATAGTAAAGCTTTTCTTCACAAACTAAACTTTTGCTGTCAGACCAGAAATTCTAAAAATTATTTATCCCAGAAGAGTGAAACTTAGAAGATAATTTGGTGAACAATATTTTTAAACCATTTCTACTGTAAATATGATACCAGTTTCAGAAGACCAACCCAAATGGTAGTTTATGTTCATAATCTTTTCTCAAAAAAAAAAATTTATATAAGTCACATATCCAGAAGGAACATAAAGCAAATGCTAGCATAGAAAAAGTATAGTTACTGTTAGAGAAAATGTGGGGATGAAAAACAAGGAAGAAAAGCATACCAGATATTGTGCAACAAGCTCCAGAGCGCGAACAGTATCATTTAGACTAGATAACTGGCATCGATTCTGATGTACTGAGACATCTGATTTATTCACATCTGCAGATGCATCCTGATGCATATTCTGACCTTCTACTTTCCTTTCAGCTTTTTCAGAAATATCTGAATTTGGACCTTCAAAAACTCCAGTTGGTGTTTGTTCACCATGGTAATTTGAAATAGTTGAGTGTAAAGTTTCCAACAATGAAGAAACAAGTGCATCCATACTAAGCAGGTCCTCTGCAAAGGGGCAATGTACACACGGTGAAGGAGTCTGATTTTGGACACTATCAAGAAAAATATTATTCTGCATGCTTTGTGAAACTCCCTTGCCATGCCCTTCAAGCAGTAGGATAATAAAACATATTGTACTCCCTAGTAAATTGCTTCTGCTGACTTGCAAAGAATTCTCCCAACAATGAAAAGCAATTGAATGGACTATAGTGAGAAGCCAGATGGAATCCTTCTTGCACCACCGAAGTACATTGTAGATGACTTCATATAAGCAATCCATGTGTCCGAGTGCAAGGCAAAAGGAAGCTAATATGTTGCTCCCTGCCTGTAACTCAGCAAAAGTAGCTACACGATGGGAAACAAAGTATTGACCACATTCTGCTTCCACAAGTCTCCCAGTAAGGTTGGAACATCCCTGTTTCACATTGGAAGCAGCTGTATACACCTCAATTTTGCCCTCTAATAAGAAATTTGTCATAAGCCTCAGTATAATGTCGAAGGCAAAAAAATTAAAAAATGTACCTTTTGTCTCAGGTTTTGTAGAAACTGCCAGAAAATAACACCAAATTACATTGTTAGGAAAAATATTATTGTAAGAACAAAAAGAGAGGAAATTTAGCATAATTCCACTAGAACAAAAAGGAAATCAACCCCAACTAAAACTCCTAAATACAGCAATATCCCTGACACCAGTAGAAATTTAAAACAAAAAAATGTGGATTTTTAACTGTACATTTTTACCATCATTCATGAATTCAACAAGATAAAAAGGAAAACAAAAATGAGATTAAAAAATGTCATTTAAATTATATATTGAGAAATGCCTAGATTGGAAAACATGGCCAATACATGGCCTATAAGACAAATCCTTGTGCAGGTTGCACCCACAGAAATTATATTAAATGGTCTCATGACCTGTGCACACATAAGTGGATCAAAGCCCACCCCCATGTCCATTTTAAAAGTCTCCTCACGGTCCTCAGCTTATATCGCGCCAGAACTGGTACCACCTGCATCATTCTCTCCCGAGAATGGAGTACATCATGTCATACATCAAACTGGCAGCCTTCACGATATCAGATTTTCCTTGCACGAATGTGGCTCAGTTCACAAGTTTATTGGATGAAGGGGCGAAAGAGTGTTGTTTCCTCATCTGTTTACAGTCGTCCTTCCCTGTTCTGGACTTTTTCTCAGACTTATCCTC
Source organism: Pinus albicaulis (assembly GCA_034641835.2). NCBI lineage: Eukaryota > Viridiplantae > Streptophyta > Pinopsida > Pinales > Pinaceae > Pinus > Pinus albicaulis. Next base: position 617,198,154 of record CM076578.1, on the reverse strand, counting down.
AACTTTCTATTATCCCAGAGCTCTCTGGGTGGAATTGTGGCGCCTTATCTTCTGGATCCTATCCCTCAGTCACCCCTTCTGTCCTCCCTATTGAGGGAGCAGTCAGCTGACCCCTCTCAATGGAATGAAAAGGATGTCACACTTCTGGTGGACATGCAGAGCAACCACACTCTAAGAAAAAAGGAAATCAATGCAGGCACTCAGAAGAAATTTCAGACTTGCTGAATGAGATAGACAACCTCCAGCTTCAACAAGCCCAATTGAGCATCACAATAGACTACAGCTATGGATATTCTAATAAGTCAGAGGCAGCAGATACAAAGAATGGAGCATAAAATCAGTGCCTTCAGAAGCCAAATGGAATAATTGAAGATCCCAGGTCAGCAAGGCACTCAATTTACTTCCCCTCCTGCAAATTTTGTCAGTTCTTCTCCTCCACTGACTGATTTAAATTCGGAGCCTCAGTATGTCCCTCCTGTGAATAGAGACAGTAATTCCCCTCTCCAGTAGTTGCATGCAAGCTAAAACAGCTCAAATTTTGGGTATTTTCTATTTCATATTTATAGCTAAGAACAGAACTCATGTTGTTGTAATTTTTCTGATATACTGTGTTAAAAGTGGGCCTCTTCCCCATTAGAGAAACTCAGCCAGAAGGAAAAGTTTGATGTAAATCTGCATTTATGCTGTGACCCAGATGCAGATCTGAATTATTCAAATTCTCAGCTACGATTTAGAAAAAATAGAAGTCAAATACTTGTGCAAGCAATTACATAGAATTTTAGTTTTCACCAGATTGACATACAAAAGGATCTTCAAATTGTTCATAGCTGATAGAACACAAAGTGAGGCAAATAACAGTAGCACTTAAAAGGAAAAATCAAATCCATAGAGAAATTTGGAACCATCATACAAACAGCATATTGGCGCGACCAACAACCTAGTGACCAGTTATCCAGAATCAATCCTACAACCAGTCACTGCAAAATAGAAATTAGCTTCTTCTAAAACTCTCCCTGAACTTACCTCATTTCTTTTAGTTCTTCAACAGTGAGCTGCATTTCTACCATGTACACTGTTGGGTCATAACCATAAGCACCACACTAAACGCATGCAATCTAACTTAACTGCAACACAACTTGTAACTATGTCTACTGTTATCATACTTAACTCAGAAAGTTAATGCACTACACATTACATGTTCCTTTCAAAAAGGACCTCTTCCCCTGGCCAATTTTTTTGGTCCTCAAACCACATTTCTTTCAATGTTCTGTAACAGGATTCTGATGAGGACACGTTTCAACCAGCCTTGTGGATGTGCTAACAGATCCTGTTTCATCCATCCCATTGACCACTTTTTGTAATTCATTAGCATTATTCTAACTTCTCTCCTTCTTAGTAGGGTTATTATTTGTTGTATGCTTTAGGGAGTTCGAACTATGCTTCCTAGTTCCTGGTTTTCAGAAAATGCACATTGTACATTACATTAATGCAAAAAAGTTTGTAAAACAAATAAGACACAGAAAAGTAGCTTGTTATTTTATCTGTTTATCCTCTTATTGTTATTACCCTTATTTATTCATTCAAGCTTGTAAGTCATTAAGGAACTTTTCACTAAGTTTTGAATTGAAAGGGAGAAGTCAATTTGATAAAATATCCAATTGGCTTGGCTGGTCATCATCCTGAGCCCCTAGCGGCACCTAAACTTGTGATTGCATAGATAAGGAACAGATATAGATAAGGAAAGTAGCCTTATGTTTCCATATATAATGTTGCCTGGAATCCGGATCAACTGTGTTAGTCAAACTCCTTCAGCTGCCACACAGTCTTTGTTGCCTAAGCTAATGGCTTGACTCAGTTGCCAGGATCAAAATCAACACAGGCTTGAAACAATCTCAGTAGTATGGATCAACTGGGTTAGCCAAAGACAAACACTATTAGCTGGACTCGTACTTGTTTTTTTCTCTCTAGTATGGTTAGAAAAGGATTGAGTTGCAATAATGTTATTTCCAGAAGAATTAAAATTCCATCCATACAGAAGTTCTAAATGTAGCTGTGTTTAATGCAAACCTTTCTTAATCTGGGTTATTAAATTCTTGCACCAACGAGAGGAGGCATCATTTGGACTGAACGAGCTACTTGCTTCTTTACTTCCCTCAATTGATGTTAAATTGCTCATTATTGCTGAAATACAGATAGAAATCATGTCCCTGCAAAAAAACCAAAGAAATTGTACAGTCAGGAGCTAGTTCTATTTGTATTCCCTTTCGAAAAGTTTTATAAAGAAAACCTTGCTGGCAACATTTCATAAATTGTCTACTTTTACTAGCCAAAACTACATGATAAGCACATCCTGCAAAAAAAAGGCCACGCATTGTCGTTGGTCCTATCAATGAAGATTGGGTAGGTAGAGAAAAAATGGAAAAGTAAAATATGTTGACATCATAAGCAATAGGAGCCAAAGTAGATTAAATTAGCTCATACCAAGCTTTTGGGCATTAGGAATCAGGTCAGATATTTCATGTCCCAAGGCAGGGGCTAATAAATAAAGATTTGACAAAAGAGAAACGTAACCAGAAATATCCTTTACTTTTTATCTCAATCACAGAATTTAACAATAAGAAAAGGTGCTTTGAACAATTCCCACTTCCAAAGGAAATGCCCAAGATTTCTTAGAAGAATACAATGTAAAACTGTTAAAATTCTGAATTGATAACAAGAAAACTACTTCTTCAAACAAAGCCATTTGATTAATATCCTCAAATGGAACTGTCAATATTGGACCTGTTATGGCAAAATATAGCACTTAGTGCAAAGCCTCACTAAGTAACACAGACAATTTGCAACAGACAAGAGAGTTACCACAGTCACATCAGCAAATACTCCCCTTTCTTTAGTGCCAAACTTGATCCAAGAAAAAGGAGGATTCCCTAATAACTTATAAGGCTTAGGATTCAGGAATCAAGTAACCCAAGGATCTTAAGCTAAATGCCCCTTAAAGATCGTACAACAAAAATCCACCATATAAATGTATGACAAACGAGGGTTTGTGGTGAATGATGGAGTAAAATCAAGATTTGGATTCAAAGGATCTATGGGTCAATCTAAAGGCCAGGGTTAGCAAGATCTAAAGGCCTCGGTATTTGTGCCTCCAGCTGTGGCCTTCCAAGATCGGATTTTCTGAGCTAAAAACGCAGTCAAACAGCAAGGTTTGACCCATGGTCAACACTGGTCAATGCTCCAGAAAAAGCCATAAAACATTATGCAATTTCCAGCTACCTGTTTCACACATGTGGAGGAGATAAAAGCCTCTTAGGCTGCACTAACCAATCAGATGAGAGAGAGATGTGTGAGATGAGTGAATGAGGAAATGAGCATCATGTCTCTCCAATTTATATCCATGATTGGGGGTGAGTGACACATCTTTTGGGGTTTGTGAGCCTACATTACAATTCTGGCCAACCTTGACAATTTGCACGTGTGAAAAATAAATTCAAAATATAAGTTCTGCTCATCCAAACAAGATGATCTTTAGAATCTAGATCAATCTTGCACCTCTCTGAAAGAGGAATCCAACAAAAATATCATCTCCATCATATGAGCAATGCAACATGGAGTTTGGACCTAGTTGCCCAAAATTAACACTCCCTCTCAACTAGGGAAAAATCCATCTGTCCACCTATGGAATCCTGTCATCCAGTACCATCATATACTATCATATATCATCATGCAATCCTGTGTCATCCTGATGTAACTGCTTTGCTGGGTCTTCTATGCTAGAAAATAAATAAGACGAACGACTAAATAAGACGAACGAGAGTGAGTCACAAAGACATCATTTTCCACTGACCCGAAGTCAGTCTAGAGGTAAGAACCTCAACCGAACCCAAGAGTGAGTCACATACTGACTCGAAGGAAGTTTAGAAGTAAAAACCTCATCCAGACTTGATCCTAGCTCAAGTTGTTGGACACATCCCATCCTAGACATAAAGAGTACGGCAATCCCCGATGCGTCCATCGGTCATGCTATTGATCTCTATCCTCATTTCCCAACTCATTGGCCAAATGAGAGGTACTTCGCATGAGTCCCAGACTCCATGGGTAGGATGCATGTGGGACATAGTGTAGAAATTTCTTGTCTTCCCACCCCGGTTTTCAGTTTCACCTTATTTCTCCTTTTAATTAAATGCCCTTTCCCATATCCTTACATTCAACAACATGAAAATATTTTTTTTGCTAAAAACACAAATTCTGGAAAATTTACAGAATGCTGAAAACTACAGAAATAAAAATCAGCAGATACAAACAGCCATTCAACACATTATAACACAGTGATTTTTTGTCAAGGTGACCTTGGAAAAACCCCCTAAAACTCTTGGGGAAAACCAGTCTGAAAGCTTCTCTTTTACTTCTGAAAAATGCTTTTACAGTGAGCAGTATACACAGAAAATTACAGCAAACACAAAAATCACTTATCTCGACTTTCGTGCCACCCTCCACCTTGAAAACCATGCCAAACAGCAAGTAGAAATTTTACAGAGAAATTACAGCATTAAATGTTGTCTTTGCTGCCTCAAAAAATGTGCCAAGAATGACCGTACGGACTATACAGATTCTGTACGGATAGGACAGCAGCCCCCTTTCTCGATTTTCGTGCCCAAAAAATCAGCCTAGAAAACCGTGCTCCTTGCTGCTGTTCCAGTTCCTCGAAAACAGTGCTGCCCCTCTCTCAAAAATCGTGCAAACTGCTATACGGATTTTCTGCCTCGGTTAGTGTGCCAATGAAACTCTGCTGTACGGATTTTCAGCCTTGGGAAGTGTGCCCTCTTGCTGTACGGATTTGCTGTGCTGCCTTTGCTGCTCTCCCTCTGCTCAGAAATTACTCTTCAGCTTTCTCTCCTCCTCTCTCACTCTACTCATGAAAGAATGAATGACCTTTTCCTCCTTTTCCTCCTTTAACCTAACCCTAAGTGACTTTTGGGGAATCCCTAAATCCAATGGCTGAAACAGATTTAGATCTAGGGCTGAGATTAAATGCTCATTTAAATCTCACTTTCTATTTTTTAATTCACCACACTTTAATAAAGACCCACTTAGTCATTTATTTCCAAAGTCACTTTTCCTTTCTAATTTTACATTGACTTTATTAAAGTCACTTTAAAATTAGACTTTAGTAACTTTATCACTTAAAGTCACTTTTAAATTAGATTTGACTTTATAAAAATTATAAAGTCACTTTAGGAGAAAAATTAAATTCTTTCGACAACTTTTCCCTAGGCCAAAGATCAAAGCCTTAGGGAACCACCTATCCTCCGATAACCAAATTTCAACACTCCCTCTTACCGAGGAAGGTGTTCCTCACCACACCCATCTTGTCTCTGAAGTAGACATGCTTGCCCCGTGGTAAGGCTTTGGTAAAAATATCTGCAACCTGCTCATCAGTGGGAATATACTCAAGCTTCATAGCTCCCTTCTGAACATAGTCTCTGATGAAATGATATTTGATCCCGATATGCTTTGACCTGTCATGAAATACTGGATTCTCCGTGAGTTTAATGCAACTCTGATTATCACAGTAAATCACTGAAGGTCTCAACGGCTGACCAAATAAGCTAAACAACATCTTGCGAAGCCAGATGGCCTCACAACTAGCTAGACTGGCTGCCATATACTCTGCTTCCGCTGAACTCAATGCTACTGACTGCTGCTTCCGGCTGAACCATGACACCACTGCCGAACCCAACCCAAAACAGCACCCTGAAGTGCTCTTCCTATCAGAAGCACAACCTGCCCAATCAGAATCAGTGTAACCTGCCAATCTCATTCCATCCCCCTGCCTGTAGTCCAGACCATAATCCACTGTCCCCTGCAAGTACCGCAAAATGTGTTTTGCAGCCACCCAGTGAACCTTCCTAGGCTCACACATAAACTAACTCATCGTGTTGACTGCAAAACAAATATCTGGTCTAGCGTTGACCAAATACATCAAGGAACCAATCCGCTGTCTGTACAATGTGGGATCCACCAACTCGGAATCCGAAACATGGAGCTTCTTCCAGTTGGTGATCACTGGTGTCAACATGGGTTTACAGTCCTCCATTTGGAATCTGCCAAGGATGTCCACAATATACTTCCCCTGCCCTAGGAAGAAATGCCCCTCCTCCTGCCACACCTCCAAACCCAAAAAGTAATGCATCAAGCCGATGTCCTTCATCTCAAACTCCGCCGCAAGATCTCTCTTGCAGTGCTCTATGAGTCTCTCTGCACCTGTAATGACTAAGACATCCACATACAGCACCAGAATGAGAGGCTCCTCACCTATCACAATATAGTAAAGGTTCGGATCTGCCTCATTCTTTGTGAAGCCCATCCCCTGCAAGTATGTATCTATCCTAGAGTACCAAGCTCTGGGAGCTTGCTTCAGGCCATAAAGGGCCTTCTTCAGTCTGCACACATGGGACTCCTTCTGATGCACCTCAAAGCCCTGTGGCTGCTCAATGTACACCTCCTCCTGTATGAAGCCATTGAGAAATGCGGTCTTCACATCCATCTGGTGAATCTTCCAACCCATCTCTGCTGCTATCGATATAATGGAGCGGATCGAAGTATATCGAGCCACGGGAGCGAAGGTCTCCTCATAATCAACTCCCTCTACCTGGGAGAACCCTCCAGCCACAAACCTCGCTTTGAATTTCTCAATGCTGCCATCTGCAGCATGCTTTACCTTGTAAAGCCATCTGGAAGTAACCACGGATTTGCCCTCAGGCCTCGGCACCACCTCCCAAATATCATTCTTCATGATAGAAGAATACTCCTCCTGCATGGCCTCTCTCCAGACCTACTGGCTAGCTGCCTCCTCATAGCTAGAAGGCTCAGAGTCAAGGATGTTGGTAGCCATTGCCATATAGCTACAAAACCTCTCAGGTGGTCTGCTCTCTCTGACCGGCCTCTTAGGCCCAGCAACAGATGTGGCCTCTCTCAAGGTGTCCTGAAGCCACTTGGGCTTCCTCTTCCCTAAGCATACTTCTCCCACTGGAGAATGAAACTCCTCCTCCTCATCATCATCAGGAGCCTGAACTCCTGACTGTCTGTCTGCTGTCCTCCTACCTGCACCTGAACCTGTAGAAGCTGAGGTATCGTGTGAAATGTCCATCAATGGACTCCCTAGTGAACTGCTTCTCGTGGACCGCTTCAGTGCATGCCGCCCAAGCACCAACCCTTCGACTGTGTGTGAGCCACCGTCACTAACGGACCCGACATCGTCATAGATGTACTCTCCGGATCCTCCTCGAATCCTCGTGATCGCACCGCCTACTACCGAGGATCGGTTGATCCAGATACTCCAACTCTTGTGACCTCCTGAAGGCCCTGTCCTCCTCGAACTTCACATCTCGCCTGACAACAACTCTCCTTTGTGTGGGAATATAAATCCGAAAGGCTCTCTTTGAGGTCTCACTGCAGCCCAAAAAGATACTCCTCTCTCAAGGGTGGTTTCAGTTTGGTCCTCTCCTCCGTATGTAGGAGTATGAGATACACCCAAAGATACGAAGATGACCAATATCAGTGCTTCTTCCCTAGAAAGCCTACTCCGGTCATGTGTGCCCCAAGGCACGATGCGGGACTCTCGTTCTCAAGAAATAATCAAGCAATGTTGCAGTCTCTACCCACAAAAACAATGGGCACCCCCAATCATGTAACATGGCTGGGCACTTCTCCGATGGATCCGTTTCTTCTCCTCTCCGCAACCCTCGTTCCGTCGTGGGTTGTAAGGAACAAAGAACTCCCTCCAATGCCCTCCGCACAACAGTTAACAAACTCTCCAAGGGTGTACTTCCCCCGTTGTCCGACTCGTGACTTGATCTTCCGAATCTTCTCGTGTTTCCACAAGAGCTCTGAACTCCTGAAACCGCTTGAAGACCTCACTCTTGGTCTTCAAGAAATAAATCCAGGTCCTCCTGGAGTGATCATCAATGAATAAAACATAGTACTCATATCCACTCAATGAAACATGAGACATCCGACCACTCACATCGGAATGAATCAAATCAAGTATCCCAGTCGCTTTGCTGTCACTGCTAGGAAAAGGGGATTTGGCAAACTTGCCCATCGCACATCCTCTGCAAGTATCAAAGTGATCAGTACTGAAATCTGCCACACCCGTAGTGATCTCCCGCAAAGTCCTCAAGGCTCCATGATACATGTGCCCCATCTTGCGGTGCCAAATCTCACACAGCTCAGAACTGCTAGCTCTACTGTCGGTACTACTGCCCAATGCCAAAAGGGGCTGAAATGCAAACTTGTACACCTTTGCATGGCGTACACCTATCACTCTAGCTGAACTGGAGTGAACTCGGGATATATCAAGACCTATCCTCCCCGAACAAGATTCATCCTTTATCATCCTCTAAAAGGTTTAATTGGACAGAGGTTCTTCCTCATCCCTGGCACATAAAGAACATCCGACACCTTCAAGGGAGGTTTAGACTCCCTCTGAAATGTCAGTGTTCCCACACCGACTGCTCTAACAACTCTGTCATCACCGAGTACTACCTCTATATCAGTGCCACTCTCTGAAAGCTCTGAGAAGTACTCACGGACTCCTGTCATATGACGTGAAGCCCCACTGTCCACATACCAGATACCCGAAGATGCTCCGCTAGTCGAGGGAAATGCATGCTCCCTCTGAACCTCTGTGGCAGGTAATCCTGCGCTAGAGGACTCACACGCAATGAACCCAAACTCCCTGTCAAAGCGATCTGCAAAGTCCTCAACCTCTGCTGAAGCTGCCATGCTCTGGTTCTTCCCCTTCTTCTTCTTCTTCTCCGGACACACAACTGCATAGTGTCCCATCTTCTGACAATTCCATCACTTCACTTTGGAATAGTCCTTCTGTGAGTTATCCTGTTTACCTTTACCTTTGCCCTTGCCCCCACCATTGCTTGTGGAAGCCTACTTCTTCCCCTTTGCCTTTCTTGCCTCCCCACCAACAACTAAGCATCCTCAAGCCTGCTCAACCGGCTTGGTTGCCCCAAGCCGACCTTTCATTATCTCCGTCTCGAATGCAATCATCCCAAAAACCTCTCCCATGTGGGAAGGGTCTCACGTGCACAAACCCTTCAGCACGCAAAGTTCATCCATGAACCGGGGAGGCCATTCATCGCAATCCGCACCAACTCGGGTGGAATGATCTCTCCAATCGCCGTCAACTCATCTCTCACATTAGTAATCTTTGTGAGATATCCATTTGACTATCACATATTACTCTATCTTAATGGTCTTTGCCTTCTCCTTCTGTGACCATTTTTCATTTTCCGGTTCTCATTATAACTTATCGATTGACAAAATGCTTCCAGTCACATCTCATGAGCATTTCTCTTTCCTCTCACATGAGGAATGCAATGGTCTTTGACTCCGTCTAGAATCAGTCTCTTACCCTTGTTGTTCTTTTTATTATATGCTGCCAACTGAACAGCATGAGTAGGCACAACAACAAGGTTCTGTGTGGTATGCACCATGATGTCCCAGACTTCTGCCTCCTCAAAGATACTCTGCATTCTCTCCTCCCAAATGCTGTAATTGGTATGCCCATTCAACCTATCCTCCACCCTCAATCCCAATGACATCCTGCTATCCTAAAAACCGAAAAATAGCACTGCTGTAGTAAAGATAAAAATTCTGTGTGAAAAATCCGCTGTCTGTATTTTTCTTCTTGCTGTCCCAAACTGCACTTTCAGCACCCAAGCTCTGATACAATATAGAAATTTCTTGTTTTCCCACCCCGGTTTTCAGTTTCACCTTATTTCTCCTTTTATTTAAATGCCCTTTCCCATATCCTTACATTCAACAACAGGGAAATAATTTTTTGCTGAAAACACAAATTCTGGAAAATTTACAAAATGCTGGAAAATGCAGAAATAAAAATCAGCAGATACAAACAGCCATTCAACACATTATAACACAGTGATTTTTGGTCAAAGTGACCCTGGAAAAACCCCTTACAACTCTTGGGGAAAACCAGTCTGAAAGCTTCTCTTTTATTTCTGAAAAATGCTTTTACAGTGAGCAGTAATACACAAAAAATTACAGCAAACATAAAAATCACTTATCTCGACTTTCGTGCCACCCTCTACCTTGAAAACCATGCCAAACAGCAAGCAGAAATTTTACAGAGAAATTACAGCATTAAATGTTGTCTTTGCTGCCTTAAAAAATGTGTCAGGAATGACCGTACGAACTGTACAGATTCCATACGGATAGGACAGCAGCCCCCTTTCTCGATTTTTGTGCCCAGAAAATTATCCTGGAAAACCGTGCTCCTTGTTGTTGTTCCAGTTCCTTGAAAACAGTGCTGCCCCTCTCCAAAACTGTGCAAACTGTTGTACGGATTTTTTGCCTTGGTTAGTGTGCCAATGAAACTCTGCTGTACGGATTTTCAGCCTTGGGAAGTGTGCCCTCTTGCTGTACGGATTTGCTGTGTTGCCTTTGCTGCTCTCCCTCTGCTCAAAAATTACTCTTCAGCTTTCTCTCCTCCTCTCTCAATCTGCTCATGAAAGAATGAATGACCTTTTCCTCCTTTTTCTCCTTTAACCTAACCCTAAGTGACTTTTGGGGAATCCCTAAATCCAATGGTTGAAATAGATTTAGATCTAAGGCTGAGATTAAATGCTCATTTAAATCTCACTTTCTATTTTTTAATTCACTCCACTTTAATAATGACCCACTTAGTCATTTATTTCCAAAGTCACTTTTCCTTTCTAATTTTACATTGACTTTATTAAAATCACTTTAAAATTAGACTTTAGTAACTTTATCACATAAAGTCACTTTTAAATTAGATTTGACTTTATAAAAATTATAAAGTCACTTTAGGAGAAAAATTAAATTCTTTTGGACACTTTTCCCTAGGCCAAAGATCAAAGCCTTAGGGAACCACCTGTCCTCCGGTAACCAAATTTCAACACATAGATCAAAGAGAGCATGAACCAGCTCGATATCATAACGGTGGGGAAGAAGCACACCAACAAGGTAAAGAGAACCTCGCCCTGTGGTTGCTTATAGCTCCAAGAAGTTATCCCAAAGCCCCCTGGAGCTCCTAGAGTTCATAGTCCAACTCAGGCGAGACCCTCAGAATAGGGTCTATCCACGATACCAAGCTTCTCACAGAAGGTTAAGAATTTGACCTTCCCCAGGGGCTTCATGAGAATATTTGTGACCTGCTCATCAGTCCCGATGTGATGGATCCTTACGACGCCTCGTTGTACCATGTCTCGGACAAAGTGGTACCTAATATCAATATGCTTGGATCAGTCGTGGAACACGGGATTCTCAGAAGGACGAATCCCACTTTGGTTATCGCAAAGGATAATGGTGGTATCCAGCATATGTCCAAATAGCTCAATGAAGAGCTTTCTCAACCAAACAGCTTCACAACAGGCCATACTTGCTGCAATGTATTCGGCCTCAGCGATGCTCAAAGCAACCGATTTCTACTTCCTGTTCATCCAAGATATCGAAGCAAAACCTAGAGTGATGTGCTCTTACGATCCACCACATTGCCTGCCCAATCAGCATCGGTATATCCATGGAGCCTCATACTCTCGGCAGTGTATCTCAGCCCATGGTTGATTGTGCCTCGGAGATACCTCGAGATTCTTGGCACCAATCCAGTGAATGTGATGAGGATCGACCATGTATTAACTCAACATGTTCACTGCAAAACATATGTCCGGATGTGAGTTCACTAAGAACATCAAGGCCCCCACGAGTTGACGATACTCAGTGGGATTTTCAAACTCGGGCCCAACAGCACTTCCACACAACTTCTTAAAGTTGAGGGAAAAGTCATGGACTTGCAGTCCACCATCCCAAATTTCTCCAGTAGCTTCACAACATATTTTCCTTAAGGAAAATCTCACCTGGCTTTTGCCAGATCTCCAAGCCTAGGAAATAGAGCATCATTCCTAGGTCCTTCATCTCAAACTCGGAAGCTAGCTCCCTCTTACATTGATGAATGAGAGGGTCAACACCTGTCAGAAAGAGATTCTCCACATAGAGAACTAGAATGAGAGGCTTGTCATTATCAACCATAAAATAAAAGTTTGGATCAACATCACTTCGAGTAAAGCCTAGCTTCATCAAGTAGCCATCGATCCTCTCATACCAAGCCCTGGGGCTTTCTTCAACCCATAGAGGACTTTCTTCAACCTGCATACATATGTGTCTCTATAATGGACTTCGAACCCCAATGGTTGTTCCACATAGACCTCTTCCTTGATTGAACCAAGTAAGAAGGCAGTCTTCAAATCCATCTGATGGAGACTCCATCGTTGCGTTGCAACAAGGGCAATGATTGATTGAATGGTGGTATAGTGGGCAACATGTGCAAATATATCATCATAATCTATGCCTTCCTTTTAAAAGAAGCCTCGGGAACAAATCTTACCTTGTACTTTTCAGCACTTCCATCGGCTCCATGATTGATCTTATAGAGTCATTTCAAGGTGACAACAAATTTGCCCTTCGATCTAGGGACCACATACCAAACATCATTCTTCATGATGGACTCATATTCCTCGTGCATAGCATCCTTCCAAAATTTATGCTTCATGGCATCTACAAATGTTCCAGGCTCAGACTGTACAATAGTGCTCATGGCTGCTAAGTACCCTTGGTACCTATTCGGCTTCTTACTTTCATGGAATGTTCCCCTTGGAGCAATATTTCCCTGAGCATCTTCGAGAGTGTCTCTAAGCCGTGAGGGTCTTTTTTTATTTGAAGAAGGTGGATCTACAGGATCCATCGGTCCTTCAACTTCGGTCATCGGTTCATCCTTCGGTTCTTCCTACCTTCCAACTTCTTCTTCTTCTTTGTCTTCCTTTGAGATAGGAAGATCCTTGACATTCCTGAGGACAACATCTTCGTCGAAGGTGACATCATGGCATATCTCCACTTCTCTTTGACCAGGCACATAGATTTTATATACCTTCGAGGTTTCACTAAAGCCCACAAACATTCCCTTCTTCCCAGAAGCATCCAACTTGCTCCTCTTTTCTTTCGGCACATGAAAATAAACGGGACTTCCAAAAGCTCTAAAATGAGAGACATCGGGCTTCTTACCAGAGAAGACTTCTTCGGGAGTTTTGGAGTCCAATGCAGAATGTAGGCATCTATTTTGAACATACACAGCGATGTTGGCAGTTTCTCCCCACAGAAACTTCGAAAAAACTTGGTCATAAAGCATGGCACGGGTAGCTTCCCAAATGGTTCTATTCTTTCTTTCAGCAATACCATTTTGTTCAGGAGTATACACAGTGGTGGTCTCCCTCTTAATGCCAGCTTCCCTGCAATAGTCATTGAATTCATTTGACTCATAGTCGATTCCATTATCGGTCCTCAAAATTTTGATCTTCTTTCCTGTTTGATTTTCAACCAAGGCCTTGAAGGTACGAAACCACTTGAATGCTTCGTCCTTCTTCTTCAAAAAGAATATCCAAGTCTTGCGGGAGAAGTCATCTATAAAAGTGATATAATATAAGCATCCTCCCAAGGATGTTACAGGCAGCATACCAGATAGATCAGAATGTATCAATTGCAAAATATCAGATGTCTTCGTGACACTTGAGGGGAATGTTCCCCTTGTATGCTTTCCTTCGGCTCAACCCTGATATACACCTTCATGATCATCTTTGAAATCGGGCATCCCTGTCACCACCTTCCTTGCCTCATGAAGGGCTTTGTAATGAAGGTGTGCAAACCTCTGGTGCCATATCTCGAATTGAAGAGTTGTGTCACATGTCATGGCCCCTAGCGGACTTCCTCCAACCTGATAGAGTGTATCAACCCTAAAACCAAGAGTGAACGCTTCTTTGAAGTTCCTCTTCCAAGTGTGTACCTTTCCATCGATGAATGCCACCTTGAATCCTTTGTCTTCCATTGTCGAGATAGACACTAGATTCTTCTTCAAGTCAGGTACATACAACACATCTTGCAAGCGGAGGACTTGACCTTGATTTAGATGAAGGGTCATAATCCATGTCCCTTTCACGGGATAGGTGGCATTGTCTCCAAGGATAATTTCCAAATTAGTATCCTTTTCAATCAAATTAGAGAGGGTTCCTTGTATCCAGTGAAGTGCCTTGAGGCACCACTATCAATCAACCAATTGTCCAGGGTGTCGGAAGGAGATGCAGCAGAGAGGGCAGATATAAGAATATATTCAATTTTCTTATCAACAACATTAGATTCATCATATCTGGAATTATTTGACCTCTTGAAAGGTTGACCATTTCCACTTCGATCAGAGGGAACTTTCCTCTTCCCTTTGAACCTGTTGTTCCTTTGATTTCCATTCCCCCTGAAGTTGTTGTTGTCATCATCTCTAGAAGAGTCCCTTCTATTAGGGCACTCTCTTGCATAGTGTCCAAACTTGTTACAAGTGTAACATCTTCCTTTTCTTCCTTTGGGACCTGCTATTCCATGATTTTGATTTCTCAGACCAAAATTGTTCCTCTTCTTTGCATGAGCGTTGAAGGCAGTAGGGTCACTTCCATTCTCATTAGAGGGACGGTCTCTCTCCATCATCCCTATCTCCTCTTGAGTGCATCTCGTCAACAATTCATTAAAATTAGGAATCACATAATTATTAAGAATAGTAGTATTGAATACATACCATTCCCGGGGGAGTCCTCCAAGAGCAATGAGAGTGAGCTCTCGGTCAACTATGGCTTGTCCAAGAGCTAAGAGATCATTCTTGATTTCGGTGAGCCTCGTGATATATGATTGGATGGATTCTCCTTTTCCCTTCTTGATCTCCTTCAACTTGTTCTTCAAAAATAGAATTTGATTAGCAATGCTAGCCCTGAACATGCTAACCAACTTATCATACATCTCTTTAAATGTGCCCAGCTCGGAGATATATGCAACCAAGTGCTTATGAATAGAATCCCTGATGATCTTCTTCGCCTTGACTTCCCCTTTCTTGTACTTTGTGTTAGTGGCAGCCAGTGCATTTGATGGAGGCTCATTGATCTTTCCCTGCACATAATCCATAACATCTTGATCTTCCAATGTTAGATCCAAGGACATCTTTTAAGCATGATAATCAGACTTATCAGTCATCTTATCATCATATTTGAATCCCTTGTATGATGAGGAGGCCATTGATCCCAATCCTTGATTATTCAACTTCTTCAATGATTGCTTTTCACTCTTGCTTGGGCTTTGTCTTCACCTTAGCTCTAATACCATGATAATTTTAGATAACCATGGTATGTTATATGCTTAGAGAAGTTTACTTCAATCTTTCTTATTAGCCAAATTCAAATTTGCAATCACATAACCATTGAAAGTAAATGTTGATAGAACATAAAATTAAATCGACCGAAGACAAGCCACTACAAGATACAAGAATTTGTAATTCTTCTTATTCAGGAGAGAGAGAAAAATGCATTTTACAGTAGTCAACAGGATGCCCTAGCCAGCAAAGACTTTGTTGGTCAAACCAACCCTTTCAACCTCCAATCAGGTTCAGTCAAACATGTTCAAATCAGCAGTCAAAATCTGCGGTCAAACCAGTCAACACTGCAATAAATGATGTGGTCAAAGGTCAAAGGTCAACGTCAATATGTGAATCATGCCCTGATGCATTTTTAGAAGAGAACCCTTTCCTTTGATCATACTCATGAGGTAGAGTATCTATCCATGCTATCTACAATTATATAATGACATGACCTTACTTATCAAATCTATGCATACATACCTCTTTTTCCTTCTCTTGATCATCTAGACTTCTTCCAATAGCTTCCTTTCTTTGATTGTGAGAATTTCAACCATCTCGACATCCTACATTCCTTAGTTATCATATCATCATTCTATCAAATTGTGAATCCCATCCAAGGTATATTCTTAGTGAGCCACTTACTTCTTCCAATGGATGAACATTCTAATGAAGATTCCTAAAAAGGATCTTGAGACTTGGATATCCATGTCCTGCAAATGCTCCTTAATGATGTATTCCTATGAAGGATCTTGAATATCCCTGTCCTGCAAATGCTCCTTAATGATGTATGATGAGATCTATACAAGATGACTTCCTCCTTCCATAAGTGCCACTTATGCTTCTAATGAGGTTACCAAGAGCTCCTTTTTCCTATGATAACTATTAGCCTCCACAATGTCCCTAGGCTGAGAGGATATCGACAGAGGTAACCTCAAACCAAGCTTTTAGTTTGGTAGCTAGCCCTACCAAACCAAAGAGGGCTCTCTCTATGAAAAACACAGCCAAGGATTTGACTAGTTCAAGAGTGGATTTTAGGCTAGATAGCTCATCTCTAGGGTTTTGAAAGATTTAGGGTTTTTCTGCTGGATAAGGAGTGAAAATCAGGGAACTAGGTCAAAGTATCAAAGGTTTCATTTGCAAGAGATATAAAGGAGCAAGGTAGCTATGCTTTTGTGATGGCTTAGGAGTTTGTCAGTGTAGTGTAGGGTTTGAAAGAGCAAGAGATCATAATGAGCATGTGCACCATGAATTCATTAATCAAGAAGAAAAAATTACACAAAATGAGATTCCTAACAAAACAGAGCTTTAATGAAAAGAATTATGCTTATAACCTCTTAGGAAAATCACTGAAGATCATAGATATGGTAAGGAAACAAGTATATCATTCATATAAAACTATAACAGAGAGAAAACATTATCACAAACTCACAACACGAGAATTCCTCAAAAATAGTTACAATTGTCCTTTAATTTCCTGTAAAAGTGATGAAGTACAAGCTACAAGATTTCCACCCTCTGATGTCCAACCATCAAAATGACTGAAAAATCCATACATATAGACTCAAAAACAACTTCCCCTCTCTCAGGGGTCGAATCCCTCAGTGTAGGAACAGCGTACAAATATCTCTCAACAAAACCCTAATGTCTAGGGTGGTTAAAACAACTCCTCCAAATAGAGTTGACTAAATTGCTCCTCATAAATGAGGTCTAAAATTTCATCAAAGTGACTATAACAAGCCCATTTACCCTTAATTACATCACATCAACATAAAACTAGAGTAATTACATCATCAGACCAAGAGTCATTGAGAAAAACCTCGAAAAAATACACACAGGGAAAAGCGCAGTGCATGCATGTCTGATAAAGTGCAGTGCACCTCTGATAAAGCGCAACGCCTAGCTTGTGGGAGACTTTTAGAGGCCCTCCCATGCTCCAAATCCACTTCTGAAAGATGCATTGGAAAGTTTAGGATGTCTAGTTGTCATTAGACACCTCAAAGAAGCAAAATGGACACTCCATGAGGGAGAAAAATGGATTTTCCCATAGGTACTCCCCAAAGCACAGCGCCTGTTCCAAAACAGTGGCAGAAAGTGTGTTTTTGACCCCTTTTTTGGCATTTTCTCTTCACCAGTTTGTTGACAAGGCACCCCAGGTGGATAGCAGAGATGTATGAGTCAATATCTATCCAGGCATATCAATTTTTTGGCATTTGGATGGCTAAGAAAAACCGCAGCGCCAAGGCATTGTGCTTTTGGGTATGCTGCAATTACCAAATTTGCCAAAAGTCTCAAAAAACCAAAAATTTCCAAAATTTCTTCAAAACTTCACCAAAATTGTCCCATGAAGGCTTGTGATGATATGTCATGCTACGAGAGAGGCTTCAACAAGTAAATCCAACTTATCCTTCTCTTTTTGTCTCATTAGGGTTTCCTTGAGCTTTTTCTTCAATTGCTTGATCCTGACCTTCGAGACCTGATTCCTTGTATAGTAATGCATAGCCATGTGTCTTTGTATGTTGTTGTTCTTGTTTGCCCTCTTGAGGAGCTTCTCCAAGTGGCAATTCACCGAATCAAGCCAACATTCCCTATCTTTCTCAATTTCTGCCAATATGAGTTCATCAATTGTCATTTGAGTCTTTGGTGGCGTTGTTCCTTTTTGCTGCTCAAGTGCCCTTTTGAGGCCTCTTATCCTTGGTCTCTTTCTTCCAACATGCTCTTCCTGATCATCTGAATCATCAATCTCAACCACTACTTTACCTTTTACATCATCTTTGCTCAAATCAACCTTGGGATTATTTAAGAGTAGTTGATTTACCTTTAATTTCATATTCTCTTGTTCCAAGAATGAGACCAAGAAGTTAGCCTTTGACAAGTTGTCCTTAAGTTCTTTGATCTCAGCCTCCTTCTCCATGATGATTTTCTCCAGTGTTTTGTTCTCTTCATTCACCTCCAAGTTTGCCATGTCAGTGTCAAGATGGAATGGCTCCTCATCTTGCAATGGTGCCTCGTGATTGTGATGATGATCCATGTTCACCTAATGTAGGCTTGGCCCTTTCAACAATATCTGGAGCAAACAAAAGCCTCTTACCTCTGACATATGTTTGTGTCACCTCTGCCCTAGGAACTCTTTTGGTAGGTTTGCTTGAGGAAGCAACCTCTTGATATGTTGGTGAAGCCAAGGGTGTAGAGTGACTGCTAGACTGAGCTAGAGAAGACAAAAGAGAATTTGAATATACAAAACCATCCCATGACAAATTGATCTGTGATAACTGATGGCAAACCAAGACCTTCACCAAGCCATGGTGAAACAAACTAGCATCATGATTTTCTCCCATTCTCCGTACCTTCTCTACCATCCTTACCATGCTCTTGTAGAGGTAATGAGGTAAGTTTAGGGTTTTTACACCGCTGAAATGCATCAAGAGTCTCATATGTTACTAGTATAACTTTGAGTACCTGCCCTACCATGTGAAGTACCTCATAATCAATTTCATGAGAGGGGCATATTTGTCAAGCGTCTAAATGGAAAGATGTGTGTAGGAGTTGCTTTGTATGTGGGCTTCAAGTACATTTTGCAGTTGTCAAGGTCAAGGTCTCTACTCTTGAACCAATTTTCTTCGTTGTTTGGAATCCCTATGGCTGAGGCAGTGATCTTTGTTGAAAGAGTGAACACCACCCCTGAAATAGTCACCTTATCTCTCCTCAATCTAGTGGCAAAAGTATTGGTAAGTTTGTCATGAAAACCAAATTCCTCAACCTTTTGGCAAAAGGCAAGGCAACCAACATCCTGAAATGATTTCTTGAGGAAAGGCGAGAACATGATCTCATTTACTAAAGTGGGCTCATACCTGCTGATCTGACCTACCTTGTGCTTCTTCTACTCAATGGTTTCAAAATCCATTGCTAACCGTAACTCAATGGAAAAGGGAATTATGGCTTAATGAAGGGAAAAAACAGGGGATTTGGGCAATTTTTGGGAATGAAAGGAGATGAAGGGGTTTAGGGCTTCCTAAATCCTTGGGAAAATTTAGGGGGGTAGGGAGAGATGTTAGGAAGTAGGGGAAAGTGCAATTTGAGGGAATGGGTAAGGGGAAGGGGTCCAAAAAGGGAAAAAACAGTCCTAACCTAGAAATGTCTAGTCTCGGCTAGGGTTTGTAGGAAAATAGGGAAAATGAGGAGTAGGGGTGGGGAAAATGATTAGGTAGGTGTATAACAGGTGGGGGAAGGTGAGTGAGCATCAGTCTTAGGGTTTCTTTCAGCAATTTGTCAATGTGAACATGAAACCAAGCAAATGCACTAAAAACCCTAGAAGAGGGAATTCTTTTTCCAATCACAAAATGAAGCCACAACAGGTGATTTGGAGGACCCACTTACCTATCTCTAATACAGTGGAACCTTTTTTGCTGATGAATAATCCACTTCCAGTGATGATTTGTGCCAAAATGAAGAAAGCGCAGCGCTCAGGTAAAAGCGGAGCAAAGACGCAGCACTTACACAACGCAAAGGAGAGATGGCACTCTTGGTCAAAGAAACTGCTTTTTTGAGGGTGAGAGTGAGTTTTCTTGGTGGAGAGAAGTTTCTTGAAGATGAAATGAGCAAATGAGAGGCTCATTTATTCTTTTGTAGCTTTGGAAATCAATTTTCACCTCTGGTGGTTAAGTGGCCCCACCAAGTCTTTTCACTTTTAATTTGAAACTTTGCAGCTTTAGAACCTTTGAGAAACATATTACATTCATGATTGAAATGAAATTACACTTTAAAATCTTTATTGAGCATTTTTCAATATTAGTACTCCTTCAATGCTAGATTTATTGGTGAAATGACGGATTTTTAATGATTTTGACCCTAAAACCTAATGGTGACACTACACGAAATGAGCTGAATGATGACCATGATGATGTGACTGAGATGGTAATGGAGACATTTCAGTGATGACTCATCAAAATGAATGATGGCAATGACCAAAACATGAATTTTTGAAAAGAGTAGTAACACACATAGACACACTAGCTAGTGACCAAATTTTTATTTGAAGACCTACTGAAACCATAAAAATTTGACTTAAGACCCTAAGAAAACCTTGTAAGAGCATATTTGATCACTGGTGACTGGCAGAACTGGCAGACTCTAACAATAACTACTACAAGTATGTAAACTTTTACTTCAGTTATTACATGAGCTCTTGCTTCTTATGATGCCTTCTTACTAAGATGCATCCTATCATTCTTCAACCATGGCAAAGGTCTTTCATCTTCTATTTTTCTTTGTTATCCATCTTCATCATGAATAGTGTTTAAGGGTTCTTAGAGTTCCCTTCTTCCATCATGTTTCTCAAAGGATTAGCCAATCCATCTTTACTTCTTGTACCTGCAATATAACTTAACAAGTACCCAAGCAAATATTACGATACCAAAACATGATGTCTAGTTAACCTTCTAGGTTTTCTAAGCAACCAAGAGGTCATCCTAGGGTTTCTTAGGTACAAACCCCAACTCATATTACATTACACTAGGGTTTCTCCCATGCCC
Source organism: Pinus albicaulis (assembly GCA_034641835.2). Classification (NCBI taxonomy): domain Eukaryota; kingdom Viridiplantae; phylum Streptophyta; class Pinopsida; order Pinales; family Pinaceae; genus Pinus; species Pinus albicaulis. Next base: position 617,177,352 of record CM076578.1, on the reverse strand, counting down.
TAGAATCTTAAACCCTAGAAGTCAAATCATAGGGAAGAAGTACTTGAAGATTCTAGTTTCTAAATACTAGGGTTTCTTATGAGCCATCTGCACAAACCCATGAGTCTATAACATTTTATGATAGACTCTTAACAATAACAAAAATATTATACATACCTCATGGATACCTACCTGTGATGCCATCTTTTCTTCACAAAGGTATTTATGTTGTCCGTTTTGCTATCTTTCAGAATTTCTTTTAATGCTCTCTTGATGTGACATGCTCTTTCACGAGTTTCATTAAGACATGGAATGATTGTAGCTCCTTTCTGCTACCTTAATGGCTACAGGTCTTCCTGTGAAACAGAACTTCACTGCTTTCTTAATTCCTTCAAGCTTTTTCATAGTGAAAATATTCATGAGATTGGGGACTATATCTTTTGTGCCATATGCACTCGAACACCACAGGATTAGAACTTTGTAAGTAGAGTAGAGTAGTAGTGTCACAGGGACACATCTTTGAAGATGAGATTCATATTATCACAAGGACAAAGAGATCTATGCTTCAAGATTTCAGCAAGTTTGAATTCTTGACAGAGATCAACCTTATTTATGACTGAAGGGAGTTGTGATCTACAAATCCAATTTTTTCTTGAGATGAGTATCATGTTTACGTATGTCCAGAAGAGGATCAAGTTTTGGGATCCTTAATGAGTTTGGATTGATGCTTCCTTTAGGAGTTTCATTTACCAACCTTTTTGCAAAAATCTTAGCTTTTGAATGAAGACCTCAAAATAATTGTATTTTCCTCAGAATCTCGGGTTTGTAGGCTTGACTTCATGTAATGGTGCAAATAATCCAGACTTCTTTTCTTCAAGATCTTGGCCTGCAACTTTATTTTGATTCAAAATTTTGGCTCTAGAGTTTGACTGTAATTTGGAGCTACTTCAATGGTGGATGCCCTAGATTTTCCACGAGATTATAGCCTAGAAAACTAATCCATATCTTTTCGGTCCCCTCCTTGAGATAATGGCACAAGGTTACTAAGATGATGATGTGATCCTTGTCTTTGTATAGCTTTTAGAAATGAGAGATCCCTTATTATGATTGATGTCCTTGATGATCTTTTAGTGTTTTGATTCTTGAGTGCCCTTCTTCACGCTGAACTACCTTGATTTGTTGCCTTAGCTCTGATACCATGTTGAGAAATCTAGGGGCAGCTACTGTAGGTGATTTCTCTTACAATGATAACTGCTTATGATGTATTTTTACTTTTATTACTTGGCTTCTTCTTCCATTTGTTTCTTATTAGAGTTTTTCTTCATCAAACAGCAATCAAATCATAAAGATCAATAAGACAAAGGACACGAGATATAGGCGATCAACCACGGCCAGAACCTCTCCAAACTGAGAGGAAAACCCACATAGATTCTTCTTCTTATAGAATCTTCAATTGATGAATTCCAAGACCTAGACCCTTGACCAAATGACCCCTCCAAGACCAAATCACAATTCTTCTTGACTCCTAGCAAAGTTAATCCAAGTCTCTTTGCTTCAAATTTGTCTTCTCATCAAAAACTCGAACCTACACCTTGAATGTGATTTTAGCTCCTTCCTACAGTAACCCCAGTTTGTATGTGAAGCAAAATCATGGTGAAGACAGCTCTTCTTCTCCTTCGCTTGTGCAGTAGATCCTTCTTCAATGATCCGGCTTGCATTCCCTTGCTTCTTTGACCCTTGATTCTCCTTATTGATCTAACTGTAATTTCATCCTTTTGTAGTTGAAAGTGTGCCCTAGTTACAGTTTGCATATGTGAGAGAGATGACACAAAACAGACATAACACTTATGCTTTCTTCCCTCTTATGTTTCTCCCTTATTTGCTAGGGTACGATGCTCCTTCTTGTCTCTAGATCGAACTTTTGTGATGCTTGTGTATGTCTTTTTGAGAGAGGTCGAGTCCTCCTTTATATAGGCATTGTTGTGCTCCAAAATAGGCCGACTTCACTAGCAGACCGACTGATGATGCATATAGGCCGACTTGACTTGTAGCTAGTATACTTGGTCTTGGAGGGGTTCCCTTGACGAATATAATTTCTTTTGTAATATGTAACATGCCCAAGAAGGGTCTCTTATACATGACTAAGACTCATTTGACTTGTAAACCACGTGACAAGCCCTAGAAGCTCTCAACGGGAGTTATACTTACAAAATAAAATTCCTTGAGCATGAAACCCATGCCTCAAGCATAACAAAATAATTTTATTTTTCTTCTTTTCATTAATTATATAAAATCATGATTACATATGTCATTATGAAGACCGAACCTAGTTACATATTTCAACACAAAGAAAGTCACTCAACTAGGCCTTCATTGCACAAAGAGAGACATCACTAATAAATAGTTGTTATAATCCAAGTGCATCAATGATCTAATGAGGAAATCAACTCCCTTATTTATATCAAGGTAACCAAGTTTTTTTTTAACTAGGCCAAAATCCCTAAAAACTACTAAATCCATGATACAAAGTGGATGTGTCATCAAACCAACCCACAAAGATAGCCAAAATAATGAAATAACATGAAAATAAGCCTCAATTAACCCATACATGTGAGTTTAAAGACCTCCAAGGGTGATATCATCTCCCAAAATACATGTTTCTCCATGAAAAGTTCCATGGAATGACGTAAGGGGTTTATCTCATCCCAAAAGTTAGGTCTCCTCAACAAAACGATGCCTCACCATCAAAGAAAACCCTCTGAAGACCAATGTCATCATCAATTGCATCTAAAGGACGATGTCATCATCAAGCACATCAAAAAGCATGAAATCCCCTCCAAAGGGATACCAAATCATCATCATCATCCTCAATCATCACCAAGAGAAGAGCAATGTTCATCAAGAAGGTATAATCCCAACCTGGAAGCATCCTGTCATTTTCTGGGCACACTTGATTACCCAACAACGTCCTACCCTAGATTACCAACGTCCAAGGTGTTGAGGCCAAGGGTGTGTCTCATCACTTATGCCAAATCATCCTCAAGATCAACATCCCTAAAAAGGTGCCCAATGTCCTCTGTCAAAGTGCACTATGTCATCATCAAAATGACTAGACATCATCTACGGAAACCCAAAGAAGCATCATACCAACCCTCGAGGGGTCTCGGCTGCAACTAGAAAAATCATCTAAAACATACTCAAGGAATCAAGTGAAATCAGCAGCATCGGTAGAAGAACTATAAGAGCATCAAGATGGACCATATTCAATGTCAAAGCCACCAAAGTACTTCACACAAGTATCATCTTCAAAAGTCTTACTAGCTTGATTATGCATAAGTTACCACACCTAGGTATGGGAGGTTTAACACATGATCCTATTAGGTGCTTTCAACTCTGACAAGAGGAACAGTTCCTAGGCCAACACTTTCCAATGATAGTTACAAGTGACGGTTGTTATGGTTTGGGGTTTACTTCATGAAAGGTGTCACAGTATTATACTAGGTTATGTAAACCATTGTCACAGACCACCTTTGTAAAGCTAGTGCTTAGTTGCTTGAGTTACCTTCCCTTGCCTTTGTTTTTCCAAGCCCCCAAATTTGCCTCATTTCTTTCTTGCTTTGATATGGCTTGTTCAACAACCTTCATTGATTCATTATGAGATAATAATTATATGATCTCGCTTCAATGAGGGATTCCATTGAGAGTTCCTTTTACTTTGATAGGCATGATATGCATAGATACTCTAAAGGACGACTAACTATATAAGAAGGGGTAGAGTACAAGCTATAATAGGGTTTTGATTATTTTACATCCCTTGCCATTCTTTTGCATTTTAACATTTGGCTTATGCTCTTTCTTTTCTTATAGCTACATCAACCTCAAGTATTTTCAACTCCTTATTTTCATAGGACAAGAACAACAGGGAACTAGAACGAGCGAATAAATCAAAAGATAGGATAATGAAAATAAGGGAATGATGACCAGAGTTAAGGATGAATAACATGGAGCGCGACCATCATAACAACCTCCTATTTATGCCCCTCCTAGACAGTGATGAAAGACCCCAAGGAAGCTCACACTAGACTAGGGACAAATGATAACCTCCAAGGTGAAGCAAGAGAACAAGTGCACAACCAATAGCGGTCTAAAATCCAATTTCACCTGTGATGCATATTAGAATGCCTTAAACATTAAATGAAAGCACTTGAATGCAAAAATGATTAATGTACCTTACAATAGCTTGTTGAAATCAAGTAACCTCGGGAGGTACTCCCACAAGGCCCAAGTGTTAGGCTTGTGAGGAGAAAATCCACAAAAAGAAGACTTTGTGTGCGAGGCAGCCAAGTTTCAGGTTCTGACCGAAAGTGGGTGGGCTTGGAACCCAAGGAAAGCACTTTAACATTCTTATTAATGGTTGAGGTTGATTTGGAAGCACCTTAATGGGAAAAGGCTTCAAGAGTGACCTAAAGACAAGTATAAGTAGCCAAAGAATAGGCAGGTCACAAGATGTGGAAGGAGACACACTTGTGTGCAAAGGAAAACCATAAAGGAGTTGCAGCAAGCTAGAGAGAGGCCAAGTAAATGCTAGAAGCTGCAACAAGGAGCTTTATGAGCAAAGGAGGTCGAGTTAAGGAGTCTACCCGCAAGCCACAAGACAGCAGGGCTTGCCGTAGACATAAAAGAGCAAGTCGAGAGTGTTGCTACAAGTCCAGGATAATCGAGGTTGAGCGACAAGCCAAGGGTGAGTAGGTCGTGTGCAAGTAATGTGCTACCAGTTGTGGAAAGCAAGGAGAAGGGCTATGTAACAAAGATTGCAAAAGGATTGGTAGCAACCTAAAGGAAAGGGTTACAATAGGGCTATTATTGACAGTTGTAACAAAGAATTGTAGAAAGACTAGTTTCCAAGCACAACAATAGCAAGTAGGTACAGTTGTATTCTTAATATGTTTTGTTTGAGCAGATGAGAGCCTAATGGACTAGGCCTTAGCCCTAGGTTATTAGTCAAAGGATTGATGTCATTGATTGGCATTGTACTGGGATTCTAAGGGTGATGATCCATAGAACGAGAGCCCCATGGTTTTCTTATTAAAGGACTAATAAGGAAGAAGCTTTGGGTACATTAAATTCTTGTGTACTACAATTTATCTGATTGTTGTTATATTTCTGTTGTTGCAAAAGTTGTATAAAGTTAGGCATTTCAATGTGTTTATGTTCCTAGCTAAGGCATAGACCACACATGGGGTGCATGGAAAATATAACATGGTATCATAGCTACTTCAGAGCTAGTGGTCAGAAGTGTGCATGGGGATCAACACAGAGCTAAAGTTATCTTGCTATGAAGAGGACAGTTGGTCAAGATGGTTTACGGCTTGAAGTTTGAGGAACAATTGATGTTACCTGCCAAATGTACCTATCAGAGATAGGAAGAAGAACATCAAAGTTGGACAAGGCATCAATCAAATTTTCATGCCCAAAATTCCTGTAGGGCAATTTCTCCCCTTCTTTTTCTCTCTTCTATCTCTATGCAATTTTCGTACCCCATGTGGGAATTGTAAAAAATGTTACTAGCATGACGAACTTATGTAAAAGGCTTAGCCCTTTGGGACTTGCTTACTAAGGAAGTTGCTCTAGAGTGTTTTTTTCACTTAATTAATTATTTTTATTTTTTAGCGATTAATAATTAATTGAGTTTTTTCACTTAAATCCTCCAAAGTTGGAGTGTGTCTTAATAACTAGGCCTAAGGGTGTTTTCTAAGTATAGAGTCAATGTATATTACTATGTTAGGCATTATCTCAAGTCTCGCAGAATTTTTTGGAAAATGTAACTAGGTTTGGTCTTCACAATTATTTGTCATTGTATATTTTATATAAAAAACAAAAGAGGAAAAAGAAATTTTACTTTTCAAGCATGGGTTTCATGCTCAAGTCAAATTATTATTTTATTGAAGCATGTTCTTCATGCTAATTATTATTTGTTTTGAAGTCAAAAGCTTATTTATAGCCTTGAAAAATAGTTTTAAAATATGAAATTTGGGTCAAAATTTCCCTCTAGAAGCCAAGTTGGCCCTATCTGTCAAGTCGGCCCTACCCCAGAAGACATGTCTGTTCGAACCCCTCTGGACAGTATAAATAGAGGGAAGTTGGAGCTCATTTGCACACATAATTTTCCCATCAGTTGACCTGAAATATCGCAAAGAGGAATAGCGAAGGAGAGGAGAGCCGAAGTCTGAAATTGAACAAAGGTTTCTTTTCAAGTCTTATTTGTGGAAGTTCTGCCTTATCACATCTCTTGTTGAATATTTGTTATTGGTCTCTTGCTGATGAATTTGTTATGCAGAACGGAGGAGGGTTTGACTTGGCATCTAGAGGAGTTGGAGTCTTTCTATGGTCATGGGTCTTGGATATCTCAATTTGATCTGATTCTATAAGAAGAGAATTTTCTGGGTTTTCCCCTTGGAGGTGTTTTTCCCTGGCTTGGAGTCTATATCGTGTGTTCATTAGTTTTCTCGTGATCTTCATGTCTTGTACGTTTGATAATTGTTTGATGAAGAAGAACATAATTAATTAATAAGTCAACAATTTTCACAAGCAGTTATCAAAGTGAGAAAAATCTAATCTAATTTGCAAGCCTCCCGATTTCTCTACAAAATTGCATTAGGTTTTTATAGGATTTTTTAATAAGTAAAAATTTCTCACAGAATAAAAAAATTTAATTAAAATTTATGCAACAAATAAAAAAGTTGTACTAGGAGTTTTTGTATGGCATCTAGGTACTCGTTTTTCATGCTCAAAGTACCAACTTTACCTTAGTACCCCCTTTTGGGTGAAAAATACTGATTTTCCTCGTAAAAATCAATTATTTAAACAAAAAAGGTGAGAAAAACACACAAAAAATCAGGATATTAAATAATAAAAAACATGTCAGGGACATGATTTTCTTGTCTCCAGTCAAGTTGAGACCCTCAATCACTTGAGGGGAGTTGAGTAAGCACTCAAGGCCAAGTTAAGAGGCCAAATTGGAGGACAAGTTTGTTGCCAATGAGGTCAAGTTAGAGTAATGAAAGAGGCTAAGTTGGAGGCCAAGTAAACTCACGAATTGGAAGTCAAATTGAAGGTTGAGTTAGGTGTCGAGGAAGGCCGAGTTGGATGCAAGTTTAGTGGGCATTCACTCCTCTTTGACTCACACTCTCGGTAACTCGCACCATTTCATGCCCATGAACTCCACATGGAACCACGCATTCCCCCTTGGAGATATGCATGCCTTTCCTTCTAATTCTCACTTTCTTGGGATTCTCACCTATCTTGGGATCTCCTCCCTCTTCACCTATAAATCGGAGTGTTCCCTCTCGTGCAAGCTAGTGTGGAAGAGCTGTAACTCTTGGGGAAGCTCTATTGCTATTGTAATTGCTCTATCATTTTTAATAAATAAGGCTTTGGAGGCTACATGGTGTGTTGATCTTTGTGTGGTGGCATGAATCTTATTGAAGGTTTAATTGTTATATTGCATGTCTTGAATTTGTTATTGTAGGCTTTTATAGGGGATCGCTGCCCATAGGGGAAGACAAACAGTCTCGGTAGTCTGTTTTGTTGAGAAATCAAGGGTAGCTAGATTAGGGTGATTTCTCTAACTTTGATAACTTCTTATGATGTTCTTTTACTTAACTTGAAGTACATTGTAGTTAGCTTCTTCTTTACTTGATTATTATAGTGTTCTTATCGTCATACATCTACCAAACTATGAAGATCAAAATAACAAGAGGACACAAAATATAGGTTGCAAGCCAGGGCCAAAACCTTTCTTGTTGAGAGGGAAAACCCACAAGAATTCTTCTCTTCTTATAGAATCTTCAAATGACAAATTCCAAGACCTAAGACCCTTGACAAAGAACCCTCCAAGACCAAGTCAACTTCTTCTTTGATGAGCCTTTTCTTCCACAATGTCAACCCAAGTCAAACTAGCTTCACACTTCAGATTTTGGCCTCTACTTCATAATTCAAATTACTGCTTCAGATCTGCAATTTTCGGCCTCTACTGCAAAAAGCCTAATTTTGTACGTGTGAGAAAGATGGTGAAATATGCCTTCTCTCTCCTTTGCTTAGGGTGCTTCTCCTTCCTTGATAACTCGATCTGCAATCTTGATCCTTATGACCCAAATTTCAGCTCCTTAAAGTGACTGCAATTTCTATTTTCTAGGAGCAAGATGTGTCGTAGTTTTCCTTGCACGTGTGAGATGATGTAACCCAAAACAATCTCCAAAATACTTTGATCTTTCTTCCTTGAGCTCTGCTCTTTTTCGCTTGATTTTAGTCTTCTTTTCTTGTCTTCTTGTGAGTTGATTGGATACTCCTCAAGTGTGGTTGAATGCCTTGTATATATAACCTTTCCTTGGAGCTCAAACTATCATCATGAGGCCGACTTGTCATTGCTAGGTTGACTCCTGCTCTTGTAGGGCGACTTGGTTTTGGAGGGACTTTATGACACTTTTTTTACTCCTAGACTTTATGACAAGTCACAAAACCATAGAAGCACTCAATGGGTGTTTGACCTATAAATAAAATGACCTTGAGCATGAAACCCATGCTACAAAATAACAATAATAAATTTTATTTTTCTCTTTACATCAAATACATAAAATCATGATTACATGAGACATTATGAAGACCGAACCTAGTTATATATTTCAACACTCCCTCTTAACAGGGGAGGTATTCATAACACATACAAGGTACATGGGCATTCTCATACTGAAAAATTCTCATAAGAAGAGTCTAATTGGTAAGCCATCTCATAAGCTATTTATTCAGCTTATATTAGTGCATCTCATCATATCAACCAGCATTGTCATATAGCAAAGCCTTGACTAACAGCTCTATCTCTCCACAAGATTAGAGCACAATGTTTGGGAGACAAATGATTTATAAACACCTTCATCATTATCTCTCTAGGCACATACCCCATCCGGATGTTCACAAGGTATGCCCTTCTAGGACCATTCCCATCTTGGATTTACACACCCTCATGGAATTTCCTCTTTGACTACTCTTACCTATTGGATGCCCTACCTCATCCTCAAACAGTATCGGTATCAGTCTCAGATGCTTACCCAATCCTCCATTCTTTCTTCATAAAGAAGACAAGAATGACGTGTCTATCTCTCCCTCATAACAAGGGAGGATCTACTCATTCCTATAAAAAGAATATACCTAAGTTTCCTCTTAGCTAGGGGCTTGTTTACAAGATTATGGTGCTATCAATTGCTTGTAGAGCTCCTCCTTTCTGCATCATCATGTCATGGATGAACTTCAACTTCTTCATCATGGAGCCATCTTCTTCCAAACTTCTTTGTAGCGCATCATCCATCTTCTCCATCACTTCCCTTCAACGAAACATAGTGTTGAAACAATGGTCATGCCATCCTTCTCTTCATTGGGAAGTGACCTTCTCAGTGATCATCTAGTTAACCTTCATACTGCTACCTTCTTCAAGTCATGTTTCTTTCAGGATCTTCCATCCAATCATAGTTGTAGATGAACTTCTACAACCCTCTTTCAATAACCTTGTTACAACCCAACCAGATGCTTTCTTTCAACAATCAAAAATGAACATCAAATCAATATTACCTCTTTATGATGGCCCTTTGTCATGACATATGCTTCTTGCAACATCAACATCCTTACGCAACCTGTATTAATCCATCTCCGAGACATACATTACCAAGGTTCTCCTTCTTCAAAATACATATCAGGGTCTTCATACCTTCTCCATGGAGACGTCATAGCTAATCTGTTAATTTTAGATAACCATGGTATGTTCTATGCTTAATAAAGTTTTACTTCAATCTTTCTTATAGGCCCAATTCAATTTAGCAATCACATAAACATGAAAGTAAAATGTTAATAGAACATAATAATAGATCAACAGAAGACAAGCCAAATCATATATCAGAATTTGTAGTTCTTCTTGTCTAGAAAATATAGAGAGAAATGTTTGTTACAGCAGTCAACAAGATGCCCTAGCCAACAAAGACTTTGGTTGGCCAAACCAGCTCTTCAACATACAAGATCAACCTTCCTCCAGGAGTCACACACACCTCAAAGACATCTCCCAAACAGTCAACGCAAGTCAACAAAAACCAGTCAACATTGGTCAACGTTGCGGTCAAAGAGGATTTGGTCAAAGTTACCGTTCAACCTCGATTTGTGTGCCCAGCAGTACGGCCTTCAAAAATCGGAATTTCTATGCTAAAAACACAGTGAAACTTCAAGGGTTGACCCAAAGTCAATGTTGGTCAACGCTGTCCAGAAAGCCCTAAAAACAGTCCGAAATTTTCCAGCTTTAGCTTCACATGTGGGAGAGAGAAAGAAGCCTCCAAAGGTTGTACGAACCAATCAGATGAAGAGGAATGTGTGTGATGAGATGATGATGAAATGAGCATCATCTCTCTGCAATTTATATCCATCAATGAAGGTGTGAAGACACATCTTTTGGGGCTTGTGAGCCTACATTACAAATTTTGCCGACCTTGACAATTTGCACATGTGTGGAAAATAAAATCAAAATATAAGTTCTGCTCATCCAAACAAGATGATCTTTAGATCAATCTTACACCTCTCCGAAACAGGAATCCAACAAAAATATCATCATCATCATATGAGCAATGCAACATGGAGTTTGGACCTAGTTACCCAAAATTAACATAATCCTTCTTGTTATCGAATGTTGATCAGTTATCTTATCTTACGTGACTATAGATACATCTTTCACAAACTCTTCTTTCACCTTTCTTCACATATTTCTTTATCGGGATCTTTTATACATAGTTCCTTCATCATAGGAACCATAGTTTCCAATCACCTCGTATTCTTCATGAGGTCATATCATGTCATCATGTAGAAGAGTTCAAGGCACATTGTATTCATGCCTTTATGTATCATACAAAAAGAAGAGTTCCTTTTTCTTTCATTATGCTTATGAGATAGAACATTCTAACCATTCTATCTGCAACTATGTGATCCATAGTATTTAAAACCATCTGGTTCAAACCGATCGGTCAGATACCCAGCCAGGTCAAATCGGCCTGAAAACCTGGTTAAGGGAGTGGCTTGACCAATTTTCCCAGTTCGACTACTGCTAACCGACCGGTTTGTGGATAAACCGGTCGATTTATCCATAAACCAGTCAGTTTATCCATAAAACAGCTGGTTGGCTGCCACAACCACAAAAGGGACCCACAGAGGCTGATTTGGCTGGTAATGGGTGGTTTTGGAGGGAAAATGAGGGTTGTTTCCCTCCAAAAACACCCTCCCTAATCCTTTAAAAGCAAGGGTACCCTCTCATTTGTCTCACACATCTCATTTGGAGGCTTCGAGCTTTTGTGAGTTTGATTGAGAGCTTGGAGTGTTAAGTTTTTGCTCGAGTAGTTGAACAACATAGAGTTTGAGCTAAGTAGTAGCCATCATGCCTACAAAAGCCAAGGATACTGCATGGGCTCATTGTGATATGATTGATGGCAAAATGATCTGCAAATATTGCCAAAAATCTATTGCAAGAGGGGATATTTACAGGTTCGAGAAACACTTGGTTGGGATAGGAGGCCATGTAAAGCCATGTGGAACACCAAATGAAGTAATAGGGCATCTTAGGGCAGAATACCTTTAAAAGTTTTGAGACTCAAGTCACTGAATCAATAGAGAAGTATGTGACTCGAGCAGTAGCAAAGTTTGGGAGTCGAGACTCAACCAACTGAGTTTAATCATGATGAGAAATTTCAAGTGATAATATTGATCACTAATATCATATATGTAGATTTGTAGTGGGCCAATGGCCCCATAGTTTATAGGCATTGTTTTTCAACTCTAGAGGCCATTTAGAGCCCCACTGCTCATGTATTTTGTCGATGATATGTATTGCACTCGCTGCCATTTTGATATATTCACCTTTACATGGTATATAAATGAGCAAACTTTGCATATTTTGTCTCTATTGGCTTGGAATCATGGTTGAAAATCTTAAAAATGGTTTTTTTATTAAAAAATAATTATTTAATGTATTTTTTTTAAATTGGTTCATTGAGATCTAACCAGTCCCGGTTTGACCAGTTCCGGTTCGAAACCTAGTTCATTAGGTCCACCGGTTCCAGTTTTTAATGCTATGATGTGATCACATGACTTAATCTTATCTATTACCAAATATATACATACCTCTTCCTTCATGTAGTCATCTAGACTTTCTTCTAGCAGCTTCCTTTCCTTGCTTGAAGATGAAAATATTTCAACCAACTTGACATGTTGCACATCTTTGTCATCATACCATCATCCTTCTAAACTGTGGATCCCACACAAGGTGGAATGTAGACTACCTATGTGACACTTGCTTCTTTTAAATAGAGGTGAATCTTTTCAACAAAGATTTTATGGAGGATCTTGATGGTCCTTATTCTGCAAATGCATCCTTCTAATGAAGATGAGGTGTGACAAACTTTTATCTTCCTATCTTGCTAGATGACTTGCTTCAATCTTTCAAACTTTTATTTAGTCATCCTTATATGCTTCCGATGAAGATGCTACGAGCTACTTCCTTTCTATCATGTACTATGACTGCTTCAACCATATAAACTTTTGCTTCGGTTATCCTTCCATGCCTCTATGATGATGTCATCTCAATCTTTGCTATAATGCATCCCATCATCCTTGTGATGCTTTCCATCATGACTGGTATCTTCTACAAACTGAAAAGAACGAAGTATATGATGTTATCTTAGTCATAGTAAAGGTGTTAAATTTAGATAACCATGGTGTTCTATGCTTAATGCAATTTTACTTCAATCTTTCTTCGGCCCGATACAAAATAGCAATCACATAAACATAAAAGTAAAACGATGATAGAACACAATAATAGATCAACAGAAGACAAGCCAAATATAGATCAGATTTACAATTCCTTTTGTCCAGCAAAGATACGAGATATTGTTGTGTTACGGCAGTCAACAGGATGCTTCAGCCAGCAAAGTCTTTCTAGGTCAGCCAATCCTTCATGTGTCACACCCACAGCCCTCAAAGATAGCTCATCACAAGTCAATGCTGGTCAACCTAAAGTCAACGCAGGACAGCAACAGAAAAGTCAATGCAGCAAATTAGGGCTTCGATCAAACAGCTTGGATTTCCTCAATTTTAGTGCCCAGCAGTATGCCCTCCTAAAGTTGAAATTTTGGCTGAAATTTGAGGTCAAACGACCAAGGGTTGACCACGGTCAACGTTGGTCAACACTGCAGCAACAAGCCCTAAACAAATCTGCAGAAAACAGCAGCTTCGCTCCACACGTGTGAGGGGAAAAAGGCCTCCAAAGGCTATCGAACCAATCAGATCACAATGAGAGAATGTCTGATGAGATGATGAGCAAATGACCTCCAAGTCTCTCCAATTTATATCCATCAGTGAGGGTGTGTGACACATCTATTAGGCATGCAAGCCTACATTACAAATCTAGCCGACCTTACACATGTGGAAAATAAATTCAAAATAAATGTTCTGCTCATCCAAACAAGACGATCTTTAGATCAATCTTGCACCTCTCTGAAAGAGGAATCCAACAAAAATATGACCATCGTCATATGAGCAGTGCAACATGGAGTTTGGACCTAGTTGCCCAAAATTAACAAAAGGTCTTTCACTTCATTTTCTTGCAACCCTTTTTTAGTTTAGGACAATCCTTTTGAAATGCCCATATTCATTACATTCGTAACATTGAATCTTAGACATCGATTTTCTTTTGAAATCTTTTTCGAGACTTCCTTTTCTTCCTTGCCATAGCTGCATATGCTTGAGTTTGTTCACTTGATCCAACATCATTCTTTGCCTTCAATCTGGTTTCTTCAATTTTGCATAATGACCATAGATCATTGAATGGGGTAGTTTCCTTCTTCCCATAAATACTTGATACAAAGTTGCCCCATTCATCTAATAGTGCATTGTGTACAATGGCAGTCATTTCTCGATCAGAGATTATTTCTTCTAGCTCTTGTAGTTGATCTCTTATTTGAGATACCCTCATAAAGAATGAGGCTAACCCTTCTTCCTTTGATACCTTCATCTTGTATGGTTCAGTTGTTAACCATATAATTTTTCCTACAGTACTTACAGAGAACAATTCCACCAATTTTTCATAGATCTCTTTCAATGTCTTCAACTTTGCTACATAAGGAATGAGAGAATCCTTGATTGACTCAATAAGGATTCTTTGAGCTCTTACTTCTCCTTTCATATACTTTGATAGTGTTTGAGATTGCTCTTGAAGAGGTTTGGTGATTAAGCCTGTGACATATTCACTAACTTCATTTTCTATGAGGATCAAATCTATTCTCTTCTTCCATGGAAGGTAATTCGATGTCCCAACAAGTTTGTTGTTCTCCTTGCAGAAAGAAGTCATTGTAGATAAAATGTAGAATTCCTACTTGTCAAGTGAAAATGCTTCTTTGAGGATGATGCCTTCTTGATGATCTTAACTTCCACTTCTCCTTTTTCGTTGACAATTGATGATGAATGCTTTCTTGATGATCTTACTTCTTCAAAAAGACATGTTTCTCTTTTCTAGATGGGAAGAGATGATTTTCTTCAAGGATGTTTGTGATGTGATCCTTTCTTCAATGTGAGGGAGATCACTTTTATTCCTTTGATGATGATGAAGTGATTCTTCTTGCTTCCTATGGTTGAGAATGCTTCCAAGAATACTTCAAGTGAGTAGAGTTTTTTGAGTGGAGGTGGGGTCCTTGAGGTCTTCTTTCTTCTTTCAAGTATTCCTTCCTTCAAGATGATGTGTAAACTAGTCTTCCTTGATGCTCTTTAGCTCTCCTTGATGACTTGATTTCCATGATGCTTTTATTATGTTTGGCCCTTATGTATCCTTCTTCAATGGAGTGGTCTTCACGTTGCTTCTTCTTCTTGTTACCTTAGCTCTGATACCATGTTGAAAAATCAAGGGCAGTTAGATTAGGGTGATTTATCTTACTTTGATAACTTCTTATGATGTTCTTTTACTTAACTTGAATTAATTTGTAGTTAGATTCTCCTTTACTTGATTATTAAAGTGTTATTATCATCTAACAGCTACCAAACTATGAAGATCAATAGAACAATAGGACACAAAATATACGATGCAAGCCATGGCCAAAACCTCTCCTCTTGAGTGGAAAGCCCACAAGAATTCTTCTCTTCTTATAGAATCTTCAAATGACGAATTCCAAGACCTAAGATCCTTGACAAAGACCCCTCCAAGACCAAGTCAACTTCCTCTTTAATGGGCCTTCTCTTCCACAAAGTCAACCCAAGTCAAACTAGCTTCACACTTCAGATTTCGGCCTTTACTTCAGATTTTCGGTCACTGCTTTAGGTCTGCAATTATCGGCTTCTACTGTAAAATCCCTAACTTCGTACGTGTGGGAAAATATGGTGAAATATGCCTTCTCTCTCCTTCACTTAGAGTGTTTCTACCTCCTTGATAACTCAGCCTGCAATCTTGATCCTTATGACACAAATTTCGGCTCCTTAAGGTGACTGCAATTTCTGTTTTGTGGCAGCAGAATGTGCCCTAACTTTCCTCACACGTGTGAGATGTTGTAACCCAAAACAGTCTCCAAAATGCTTCGATCTTTCTTCCTTGAGTTCTCCTATTCTTCGCTTGACTTTAGTCTTCTTTCCTTGTCTTCTTGTGAGCTAATTGGATACTCCTCAAGTGTGGTCGAATGTATATATAGCCTTTCCTTGGAGCTCAAACTATCATCATGAGGCTGACTTGTCATTGCTAGGCCAATTCCTTCTCTTGTAGGCCTACTTGGCCTTGGAGGGACTTTACACCTTTTTGCCTCCTGGACTTTATGACAAAGCCCTAGAGGCACTCAATGGGTGCTTGACCTATAAAGCCCTAGAAGCACTCAATGGGTGCTTGACCTATAAATAAAATGACCTTGAGCATGAAACCCATGCTACAAAATAACAATAATAAATTCTCTTTTTCTCTTTACATCAAATACATAAAATCATGATTACATGAGACGTTATGAAGACCAAACCTAGTAACATATTTCAACATGTTTGTCTTCTTGATTGTTTTGTATTTTGGCATTGGAATTCACATGTGCTTCTAGTTTGATTGTTATGTTTATTTAATTTCCATATGCAAGACTTCACCTAGTTTATCTAATCCCTTGGCAAGATTTTAAGAAGTTGCATGTGTTTCAAGTTTGAAGAGTTGGATCTTCCTTAGTTGGAGTGTCCATCATTTGTCAACATAAACGAAGCTATATTCCCACCAAGCACCAATTCTAGACTCCAAATGCTTTGAAGATTTCACCCACTTCTCTCCTTCTCTTTTCACATACAAACTCTAAAAAAATTCTCAGAAAAAAATTGGTTCTCTTTTGTGAGATTTTGTTGTTAAATCTAGCATATTAAAGGCTAATCTTGTTGCTGTCCTAACAGCAACAAAATCAGCTAAGAAAAGCTGATTAAAGTTGGCTTTTCTTGGTAGTTTTAGAGTAGAAACTTATCATTGTTTCGTTAGAATTTTACTTGGAATTTTTCTACATTTGTCTACTAACAATTGCAGGTGTTCTCAAAGTGTTTTGGGGCATCTTTCACCATTTTTGCCTGCTGGTTTTTTGCAGGTCCGTGAAAATACAAGGGGAGGTGTTGCCCGGTTTTGTAAAATTGAACCATTCAAAAACCCAGAAGGAACCTATAACATTCCTCTTCATAAAAAGGGATTATTATAACCATTGTAGCTTTGAAAACCACCATTTTCCCTTTATTCACAACGGATACCTGGCATAACAAAACCATTGTAATATTTGAGGGAGATAGGAGAGTCTCATAACCATCTGATTCCCCCTCCTACCCAGCAGGGATTTGTGTGTTTGTTGTCTCATTTTTCATGGTGTGCCTTTTGGATTAGAATTAACCTTGCACCAGAAGACATTTAGATTAGTCTGTTTTAAAGATTAGATTTACATTTTTGCAAAAGTAACGAACTTTTCCCCTCCAAGTCTTGTTATGTTCTCTGCCAATTGCAAGCGAAAGCTTGATCCTTGTGCATGATTCAAAGAGCACCTGTCTTGGCTAGATTAGTTTAACTAGGGAAAACCCCTTTTAACTATTTATCGTAATTTTGGGAAAAAGAAACTGTTGACTTGTGAAATCAACGGAGTGAGGCTAAACTTCCTCTTGTTGGATCTTTGAGCAATTGTTGACTTGTGAAATCAGGGGAGTACTCATTGAAGCTAAGATTCCTCCTGTTGGATCTCCGACAACCTTCTCAACCCCATCAAAGGATAAAGGTAAAAGAGGAAACAAACATTAGATTAGTTATATTTTCCTGCAATCACACGGGTCACATACCCACCTCTCCATTTTGCACTCACTTAACTAATAAATCCAATTGAACTCATCCTACGAAAGATTTCCAAGAGCATTCTCCAAAACATTTCAACAGCATACTCCAAGGGCCACGATCACATTGCCCAGATTTATTTTCAAGCAACAACAATTTACTTTTGGCACCGGTCTATCTTGTTATTTAATTTTTATCATTTGATTATCTACTTGTCTATCATATAAATTATATGTTGTTGGTTAACCTACTCTGGTGTAATCTAATTAACTCCTAGAATAATTTCTTGTTTGCTATAGCTTAATCAGCCTTAGTTGTTTTAAGGACTACCCCCTTTGGCTTCGCTAGGAGTTAGCCTAGATGGAGGAGTCGAGATTCAGTGAAAGCAACTCGATTCGAGACTTTCCCCCAGGCCACACTTAATGGATTGAAGATTTATTTCACGTAGACCAAGGTGTGTATTAGGTAACGACAACTGGAAGGGCTTTCCAACTATAGTCTATGGAAGGAAAGAATCAAGCTAGTGTTATTGGTGAATGGTCTGTGGAATCATGCCGACACCAAGGTCGTGGAACCAACAAACGCAGAAGATTTGGCTTTAGCAAAGGCCAAAGCAATGTTGATCATTCTTAATGGAATCAAGGATCACCTGATACCTCATCTCACTGAAAAAGAAGACTACATGGGATGTGTGAGAAGTTTTGAAAGCACTATTTCAAAACAAGAACAAACACCAGAAAATGATATTGAGAGAGAAGCTCAGGGACATCAAGATGACAAGTGAAGAGAACGTGACTTCGTATCGTACTAGGATTCAACAAGTTCGTGATGAGCTTAGTGCCATTAGTTATGATGTTTTGAGAACCCAAGTTGGTGAGGATTGCCATAAAGGGCTTCTCGAAGCACTAGAAGTCATTCATCAAAGGAGTAGTTTCACAAGAGAAACTTCTAGATTGGAACAGGTTATGGGATGATTTCATCCAAGAGGAACTTCGAGACAAACAACTTCAACAAAAGACTAATGCAAAGAATGTTGCCCTCGCAAATAAGCTAAAGGAGGGCAAGGGGAAGTTTGACCAACAAGAAGGACTTGAGCAAAGTGAAATGCTTTGCATGTGGAGAGTTTGATCATTATGCAAGCAAGTGTCGCACAAGAAGAAAGGAGGGAAAGAGAAGAAGCCTAAGATGGCGATGGTTGCTCCAATTATAGTCGACATGATTGACTTCGCGAGGAGGTTCAACAAGGAGTTTTCTCTCATCTCTTATTTCTATGGGAGTACAATTCGTGGGGGTGCTTGGTTCATAGATAGTGGAGCGCTGAAGCATATGACGAGATCACGAGAAATATTTGAGAGCCTAACTAAGTGGGACTCTGAATTACATGTGAAGATCGATAATAAGAGTTGGCATGCAGTCAAAGGAACCCGAACTATACAGTTCAAGATGGAATCAAAAGGATCATTACGAGTTCAGGACGTACTTTAGGTACCAGAGCTCAGGTGCAACATGCTTTTAGTCTCAGCAATTGACGCGAAGGGGTTTCATGTTATTTTTTAGGGTGTAAAAGTGATGCTCAAGTCCAGTGGATCAAACTCTAGCCCACGAGTGGGTCTTTGAGTCTAATAGAATGCTCTACATAGGCTAAAGGGAAAGCCTATAAACTAAGGAACAAAGAAGGTTTCGATAGCAAGTTTGCAAACTCAAAGGGAGAATCTGCAACCCCAGAAGAGTTCATTAAAGGAGATTGTATCTGAGAAGGAGGAGCCATGGAATGGGTTAAAGGCCTATATGGAATTGAAGAGGCAGAAGGCTTCTAGTAGCCAAGACACTTCCAAGAAGGATGTTATTCATACTGATGAGTTATGCTTCTGTAGTGGAAACTAAAGCATATGATGATTGTTGGGGGCAGCCATGCAAGAGAATTGTGTTCCATCATGGGAAACAAAGAGAGGGAAAGTAAGTACCTCCCTGGCTAAGAGGGAGTGTTGAAATTAGGTAGCCTCGGGAGGTACTCCCACAAGCCTTGGGTGCTAGACTTGTGAGGAAAAAACCCACAAAAAGAAGAGTTTGTCGGCGAGGCACCCAATTTTAGGGTTCTAACCCAAAGTGGGTGGGCTTGGAACCAAAGGAAAGCAATTTAATATTCTAATTAATGGTTGAGGTTGAGTTGGCAACACATTATTGGGCAAACAGGTTCCAAGAGTGACCTAAGGACAAGTACAAGTAGCCAAAGGATGGGTTAGTCACAAGATGTGGAAGTAGACACGTGTATGCAAAGGACAGCCCTAGAGGAGCCGCAGCAAGCTAGAAAGAGGTCTAGAAGCCACAGCAAGGAGTTCTCTAAGCAGAGGAGGCCGAACTAAGGAGCCTATCCACAGACTACAAAGATAAAATATAAGGTCAATAGAGTCGGTAGAGGAAGTCGTGATTGAGGGATGGGTCGAGGTGAGTAGGCCATGTGCCAACAAGGTGTTGTTGGTTTGGAAAGCAAGGAGTAGGGCTATATGACATAGATTACAGAAGGGCTAGTAACAACCTAAAGGAAAGGGTTGTAGTAGGGCTATTGTTGACAGTTGTAACAAAGGACTATAGAAGGTTTGGTTGCCAAGGACAACAACAACAAGTACAATGGTATTTATAATATGTTATGTTTGGGCAAATGAGAGCCTAATGGACTAGGCCTAAGCCCTAGGTTATTGGTCAAAGGATTACCCTCATTTACTAGCATTGTACTGGGGTTCTAAAGGGTCATGATCCCCGGTACAAAAGCCCTACGATTCTCTTATTAAAGGACTAATGAGGAACAGATTTGGGCACATTAAATTCTTGTGTACTATCATTGATCTTATTGTTGTTATATTTCTGATGTGCAAAAGTTGTAAGTTATGCATTTCAGTGTGTTTATGTTCCTAGCTAAGGCATAGACTAAACCTAGGTGCGTGGAAAATCTAACATAGATGACCCACCTTCATTGGATGAGTAGGTTAGACCAATGAATGTACTGACCAAAGAATGGATGAGAGACATCTAAGGCTAGCTATTTCTGAATCATGGTAGGGGTCGCTAGCTACTAAGGTAAATCCTAGGAAAAAAATTTCTCATACAGTTACCCATGCATATGGATGAGTAATAGGACCCATAGTTGCACTTATAGTATACAGTGTACTTCTTTGCACTCAAAGGGAAATAAACCTCCTCTATGAAGCAAACTAACTTGAGTAGAAGGAAGGAAATGTAATAGTACCAACAAACCTAATTGTCCAAAATTAAAAAGAAATGATTTCCAAAAAAGAGTATACACACAAACTATGGTAGGCAGATAAATTTAAGGAATCACCCTAATGGATCTACATAAGAAAACTAAACTTGTTGCTTACAGAAGGTGCCAATAGTGAAAAAACATGCCACTCCTATCGACAAAATAATCACAAAACATACCCATAATGATATTAAATGCCATCATAACAAACGGGTTTGCTCAGCATATCTTAGTCTAGGGGCTCAATCAAAAAAAGGGTTCAACACATACTTCTGTAAATGTTAAATGCCATCCTAATGTGGGGGGGGGGGGGGGGCGGGGGGTGTTAAGCACATCTTGAGCTGGTGTTTGGGTTAAAAAGTAGGGATTCAGTGATGCTGCCATAGGCAAGCAAACTGCCTACCATCAATTTGCATAAGCCTTTATGAGATTCATATTGCAAGGAAGAAGGCATCCACACCCAAGATCAACTAGACCACTTATCTGAACCGCTCCCTTTGGCCCTCCACCCTTTCCAAGACATTTTTAACTTTTTCCTTGTCTGGGTTGAGGATGGAAGGGCTCTTGCATCACATGCTCAATCTCATTTCCAAAGAAAATGCATCTAAGAAAATATCCAATATTTCAGAGATGTTAACACCCAAGACAACTCTCATCGCCAAGAATAGCAAGCTTTACCATGGCAATTTCATATTGGAAAAAACTTGATCTACTCCAACTCTGTACATTCTTCCTTAGGGAATTAGGTACTCTATTAGCATATATAAAAGCAAAGCTTTGATCTGTAGGCCCAATGGCCTTTGGCCAACATGCTTGGCCCTTAAAGATTGGATAGTAAAGAATTGGACAAAAATATGTGTTAACTTGGTAAGTTTTTATTCAAGAAATTATTTTATAGTGTCCTTCGAAAATCCAAATGGCTGAAAGCAAGCAATTGAGAGACCATGGTTCTGAGGTAGAGTTGTCTTCTCAGAGGCATCCCAACTTCTCTAGTAAATTATTATCCTCGGAGCGCCTTACCCCATTTGAATTCTCCCTTGATGCGTCAAACCATCTCTTGCAAACTAAACAAGTACTAAATCAAGCTATCAAAGAGAATATCTATAGATTGTACATTCAGGTCATCTGAACCTCACCTCCAATGAGCCTAAACTCGAAGATGTCCTTATACCTAGAGCACATTTTGGAGTTGCAAGATGGCATCATCTTCTGCACCACTTATACGTGCAAGCATTGGATGCACTCACTTAGGATCCCTTTAGGACAGCTTCAAGTCAACTCCCATCGGCTCCAAATAGAAACAAATAATCATATACCATGATCTAATAGGATCTACCAAGTGTTCCACCTTCAAGAGCCACACACATAGAGATGCACCTTATTTCTCGGTGCCCCATATACTTTGAGACCAGAGGACACTATAACTGCCTCTAAAGGGACTTGAGGGTCTCCCTCTCCACTTTATTCCAATACTAGGATTAGAGATGCTTAGCCCTATTCATAAGGGAGATATTTTGACACAAATCCCAGTGCTTGCATGGCATGCCCCATCTAAGATGACTAGACCAATCACCCCAAACTTCCCTATCGGATCAGAGCAACAAATGACAAGAAAAGTTCCAAATTGCACCAGAAAACAAAATGGTGAGGCCCCAAGTTTCTCCTCAGCATCCCCCTCTAAGAGACTAATCGATATTATTAAGACCAACTCAGCAATACTGGTTCATACATCAAGTCACAAGTTCTCTGAATGTTAAAGATATCAACTCTAGAGGAGTAACCAATGATCCATTTGGAGTTTCCTTCTTTCGACCTCGAATGCTAGGAGTATCCCTCAGTGGTACATTTCCACCCCATATCATACAACCAAACACCACGATGGTTCCAGAGGACTCCGACAACAAGCAAGTGCCTTTGTTCACCCCCGCTCCCCCCCCCAACCAACCCTTGGCCATCAGACTCAAGGAACCTAGGCATCATCAACCTCATCATTTGATCTCTCTCTCTATCTATCTATCTTGACAAGTACTTAAAGTGTCCAAATGTACTTAGTGTTTTGTAACATTGCATCTTTGTCACAGCTTTTTACTTATGCTTTGATGTTATACTTATGTAGGTCTCCTTTATATTATTTTCAACATCTCTACGAGTTGCGCTTGCAAGCCCACATTGTATGGATATCGGTTGTACTCTTCAACCCCATTGACCTACTTTTGTGGTCATTCATTGGACATTAATATAATTATCTTATTTTATATTATCTTCAAACCATGGTTCCGAGAATTTAACCCTAGTGATCTGTAAATGATGACTACAAAAGCGTGCCACACCTTGTTCCATTCCCTTGCTCTTGGTGATTGGGGTTGGTAGAATCTCACATTTTATTCCCCCCTCTTATGCCTCTAGTCCTATTATTGTATCATGGCATCTACAGCTTCTTATATCTTTTGGTTGGATGGTGAGATTATAGTTTCTAGCCAAATATCTAGCTCTACATTTCCTCTTCTTTTTATTCTTATTTTCAACATTGATCTAGGAGTCACTTTTGCACTCCCACATTGTATGTACACTAGATTGTAATTGTTAGTCCCATTGACCTACTTTTGTAGTAACTTCTTGGATAATACTGAAATTATCTTAAAACAGCTTCTTTCTCAATTTCCTCGATTCCAATCTTGGTAAGATTGCCAAATCATCCCCTTTACTTGTGTGAAGATGAAACTTTACAAGCATTAGAAACTCTATAGGTAAAATTATCTATAGGTTCAATGGCCTCTAGTGAACATCTTTCGCCATTACTAATTGGATAGAAAGGACTTGGACAAGAGTACGTGGTCAGTTTTTAATTCAAGCATGTGCATTAGATGTAGCTCTAATTGTCATGAGGAAAAGTTGCTAACCTCTCCACCCAAGGCTCAAATCCCACTTTGTGACATGTTTTCTTCCAGTGAGTGGATTGTTGAAGAGCTATATATGACCTATTTAAGTTGTTGACATCGCCTAGTGCTCTGATGAAGCTAAGGTTTACCCTAGGTACCTATTAGCCACCAAAAGTGGGTAACCCTATAGGAGAAAACTTTTATCCTATCTTGGACAATCGACCAACCAGCAGCCCTACATATTGCTTAGTGATAATGATATGCCACATTTCTCCGCCATTTGCACCATTCATACACCTCTCACCATCTGACATCCCTCTTGAATGATAGTGGGTCTACCACTTGGCAGGTACTTCAACAATTATGCAATCAAGTGCTTTTACTTAATGTTTTGGGCATTCCTACATAAATAAAGTGGTGATCTAGATGACTGACCAATCTTGATTGTAAATTTGTTTTCTCACCTTACTAGGGGAGTTGGTCTTTAACCCTAGTCCAATGGGACCTCCTCTAAGGTCTTAGGGTTATAAGAGGGGGAATACTTATGAAACTTGGATTGAAGTAGCATATCCATAACCATTCCATACTTAACGTCTTTCATCTTTCCCATTATATCACATCCATCCTTCGAGTTAACTATCATTGGTTCATTGGGATTTGGCACACATATACCCACATGTTTGAGTCGAGCCAGAAAACTTTGCCCTAAAGGTTGGTGTGGCTACAAGAAAGATAAAAGTATAATATGGCCACAACAAAAGAAAAAGAAAAGTTAAAATGCAAAAGATGGTCAAGACATAATTAGTGTGTGGGCAAAATCCTAGCATGAGCTCTACCCCCATCATTAGCCACCACCCGTTTCTTGGGCACCAAAAGCTCCATCTCATCACAAGGGACCCTTGCATGTCCCAACCCTGATGAGCAAGAAGTTAACTCACCTTAAAGGGCTAAATAAATGTTATATCATAAAAAGCAAGCTTGTACACTTGAGCTACGCTCCATATAAAAGCATTATCAAAAAGAAGTAAAAGGCGCACCAAAGGTGTGGAAAAAGCAGACCAAGGAAAGGCGTAACTCATGCCTCCACAATTGCTCTCTCCATTACATCTATACACTCAGGATGTAGACCTACACCAGTTGGTCCCATGGGCTCCATTGCCATTGCCATTTATTGTCACCAACACCTATGAATTGACGGGTTGACATTGGTAATGCCGCCTCACCTTAGAGGTTGGAAGCACCCAATAGGGTTGATCACCTAGCCACCTCTAACAAGGTAGGGAACACTTTTATGGGACTTGTTCTAGTTAGATATTTGAAGGTGATCCCAGTTTGAAGTATTACTTGCCCAAAACAATTAAGTACAATCCACTATGATGCATATATGATCATTGTCTCTAATGAGTGGTTGCCTTCACTTGAATTTGAGATGGTTAGGCCAAGTGGTTCTACACATAGCAACAAAGGTCTTGAAGGCACATTCCATGCCTACTCTGCAAGATGCCCAACCCGTATTACATTTCCGAAGAGCATGATGACCTTGCAAATGTAGCATTTCCCTTCCACATTACAGTGTCAAGCATTTTGATGATCCTGACAATTGATTGCCACCCAAGAGCACCTAGAGATGCCAAAACTTTGATGTCACTTTACTTGGCTTTAGAGATTCTTGACGATGTACCCAGCAAACCCAGCATGCCCCCAGGCTAGCCTCGACGTTGTTTGATGGGCATGCCTTGATCCACAGTCCATATGACGATGATCATCCTCAAGATGATTAGGGAGGGCTTGGATTGCCTCATGGAGCCCCAACGCTGGAAAGACAGCACACCATGTTGTGCAAATGACACCTATGGAGATGACGCAAGGCACACAAAGCTAATTTTTGGACACATAGAGATGTTTTGAGGCTTGATTTGAGGATCCCTCCTCAATTTATGGTTGATCATGATGGTTGGAGATACATCTAACCCCTGTATTTCACTTTTAGAGCCTTATTAGCCCTAAAATGGCATGACGTCATGCTTAGAGAGGGGTTATAGCTCACACGAGAGGGAAAATATTGGCATATTTTATTTTGTTGAGCTATTGGGTTGGCTCGTAACTCACTCACTTCACTTTTACTCTTGTGATAGGACTTTTAATTGGATTAATGGATGTGATAGAGCTCATATAAAAGGAGGATCACTCCATTCTATTTGTTCATCATAACTTGTGGATTTCAGCCTCCTTTAGAGAGCTTGACTGCCTGTTGCTACTCGTTACTTGTGGAGATGTGATATTTTTTCAGCTATTGCTATTGGACACTAGTATATATATTGGAGATGTCTTCTTGGGATTGAAAGAAAACAATTTCTTGGAAAAAAATTGTAAGTGTTATTGCATATTTTTAAAGGTTTTTCATGTAATGAATATATGTTGGATTTTTTGTATTGTTCCATGTCTAAATGCATATCTTTTTTGGAAAATCTTGGATGATCGTTGCATGTCAAATGTATATTCCTTGAATGCCATAGAAGACCTCATAGAGAGCTTTCTTCTAATTAATGTCTCCCCTCATAAAAAGATAGTTAGGGCTTGCAAGTGAAAACTAGAGTTTCCCCCTTCACACATAAATTTCATGTCTCCTAAATTTAGCCCTTAAGACTACATCACCCAAATAGGGAAAGGCACTGGGAATCCTGGTGGTGGTAGTCAAATATCATAAAATTTTCATCTTTTCTTCCTATCTATATTCCTAGGCCCTTTAAAGCAAGCCAATAGGGCTAGGGCATATGGTCAAATTCCACTAGGGCTCCTTGAAGGAGGATGTTGAGACCTTTATGGCATGATCTCACCCTAATTGATCCTCTAAACTCAAAATCTGGCTCTTCTCATGGTGAAATTTTCCCTAATAGGGTTGACTTCATCAACCCTAAGCTATTTATGCCTCACAAAACCCTTATCTTATTCAAGGCTTCAACTTAGGGCTTATCTTGAAGGTTTTCCATCTCCTTTTGTTGATTTCATCATTAAGCAAACATTTTCTTTCTGCTTGCATGCCTAAATACTCCTTTGTTGAAGTTTGAACTACACCTTGAAACCCTATGTATCAAGTACCTTTTTCAAGGCTTTGTTTTTGGTACGTTTTTCCTATACATAGAGGATTGTGCCTTTGTCCATCCAAGAGGTACCTTACTTAGCCTTTCATACAGATCACCTTGAGCCAATTGACTTTGAATATCCTTTAGGTGAATACTAGGAAGCCTCTTGTGTTGTGAAATTTCACTATAGAGCAAGTGGTAGATTGCTAAGGTGACAGTGGCAGTCCACCTCATTGTTGCATTAGGGTATGGCCATTGCTTTGTGAGATATCTTACAAGGCCTGCTAGCAACAATACCATCCTAGAAATGAGGAGACATGCCCGGGAGGTTTCCCTGGGGATATACTACCTAAAAAAAAATTATTCAAGGAGTTCTTCAATAGTGTACTTTGAAAATCCAGATGGCCAAGGCAAGCAACAGATGAGGGGATCATGGTTCTGGAGCAGATTTTTCTTCCCGGAATATAACCCTACTTCTATGTCAATGTCCTTAAGTCCAGTCTAGGTAAGATTGACAAACCTCCCACTTTGCTTGTAGGAAGACAAAATTTTACAAGTAATTGGAAACTCTATAGATAAATTCATCGAAACAGACAAGAACCAAGAGAAAATGGGTATATTCACATGGGCTAGAAATTGTGTTGAAGTGGATCTGAGAAAAGGATTGCCAGATGACCTCATCCTTGATTGTCAACTCTTTAACTGGACTCTGCCTTTGGATTATGAAGACACGGCTTATCTAAACTCTGTCCTGAAACGTGACACCCATTTGAAGCCTGTCCACAAAAGGTTTGTAAACAAGAGGATGCTCAAGTAATCACCATAGAGAGAATACTTGATGGGTCCCAAAAGCTGAAAAGAAAAATGGTTTGTTTAAAAGGCAACCCAAAAGGGAAAATCTAGAACAAGCAACCAGATTAGGAACCTCTTCTAATATCAAAGGCCAAGACTCCAATCATAAACAGAAACTCCTCAGGAACTTTGGCTGCAAAACCCCATAATTGGGAAAGAGAAAAAAGAGGAAGAACTATCATTAATTGAGATAAAAGGCAAAGGATTCCATCTATCAAGTTCTCAGTTCAAAACCATCAGCAAAGAAGCAAGGAGTAGAGATAAATAGAACTTGTTCCAGTACTCTAAGGCCCAGTATCCCTCAGTCTTCAAATGCCCAATATCTAATTCTTTACTGACTACAGGTATAGCTGGGGCAGCTTGCACTTCTTAATTTTTTATACAATTTCTTGTTTTCATTAAAAATATATTAAATGCTATCCTAAATAAACCAGAATAACCAAAAATGAATTGTGAATGCAATAATAAGAAAACCAATGGACCTAGATAACTTTTGAGTTCCTATTAAGACATCAACAAGCACATTTCTATTTCTGTAGCAAAAATTTCCAGGGGTCCTTACTCTCTTGAAAGCTTGGTATTCGAAGAAAAATTGAGAATCAGTTTCTCCAAATCAAGGGCTTTTGACGAAGCATTGAGAATATCATCCAAAATATGCTGGATGTTGTGAAACATGCTATTCAAATTATTTTCATCTTGAAAGCAAGAAGATAGAATCCAGAAGTCAGCAATTTTTTTCTTCCCTTGCGCTTCACAGATATTTGCTACTTCTATGACCTGTTCCTCACAACTGACAGAAAGGCATCTGCGTCTTTCATCTTCAGTTTTCTCTTCAAGTCCATTCACCAGCTCAATATCGCTTTGACTACCCAAATTATTACTATTTGTATTGCTATTGTTTCTGTTATTCTCAGGATCTATTGGAGGATACTGAGACAAATTTGATTCTATAGCATACTCATCCATTTCTACTCCAGATGATTTGCCGCATTTAATCTCATCTAGATTGCCCAGATTATCATCCTCCCCAACTGAATGAAGCAACAAAGTATTATCCAAAATAGCTGCAGTTCCATGAAACTTTTGGCTCATGTCATGTTTAAATCCCCCAATGTCACAGCCTCCACTGGTAAAAGGAACAATAACCTGAGATGGAGCATGTTCACAGGGCAGATTAGAGCAGTGGCCCTCCAGTTGTTTCAGAACTTCATATGGCTTTGGCAAAGTAGGTGACGATAAGATTTGTTTGTCTTGAAAGTAACATTCTTGATCAGCATCTCTGTCCAATTCAAATGGTTTTGTGCCATCAAGCAGTTGGCTAGAAACACCGTTCATTGTTACAGGTACATCAGTATGATAATTTTTACCAGTAAGCCAATCAATGTCATCGTATAATGTTTCCTCCAAGAAAGGATCAAAGTTTTCAACTGCCAGATCTTCAAGGTCCATATAAGACATTTCTGGCATAGTAGGTGACAACAAGGACTCTGTAGCTTGCACGTAAAGTTCTTCATCAGACTCATTATCAAGCTGTAACATCTTCTTGATATCAAAATCAAATGGAGATTCTGTAGCAGCTTGTTCATTAAAGACTACCTCATCCAAGTTACCAGCCCCCTTAGCTCTTCTTTTCCCGGCCCGATCACATGATATTCTGCTTCTAACAAATTCTGGCATTTCTCTACTACCTGTCTGCAGCTTAACATGGCTCTCATCTTCTTGTGATTCATTTTCTTGGATTGACACATGAACTCGAGAACAATTACCTGACCAATCTTCTTTTGTGCTTTGCTCAAGCTTGGACTCATGCACCTTCTGATCCTTGAGTATCACCTCTACAAAATTTGGTTCTTCTGATAAATTTCTTGCGGTTTCACGCTTCCTTTTGTGAATAAGCTTACTTTCCTTTACTTTTGAAGACAAGCCATCACATGGTGTCCCCTGCTCAACTCTCAAAGCCTCTCTCAATGCTATTATTTTTTCTTCTATCATTAAAACTGCTTTCTTCTCTTTGTTAAACAAACGTGCAATTGAGTCCACGATATTTTCTGGTCCATTCCGCTTCTTCAATGCTTCACTAGTTCGTTTATGGGCAAGAATTTCGCTTGCACTTTTTTGAGCTTTGATGAGATCACTCCCTTTTTTACAGAGAAAAGGTCTCTTTTCATTGCAATCCGTTGCACCCTCTTGTATCCTAGGGCCTTCAGACAATGCCAGCACTTGAGTGCTGACCTGTTCAGCAGTTGCTGATGACCCTCTTGAGACATCCAGTCCTCGGTTCTTCTTATGCTTCCTCATTTTTGATGAATCAGAACTAATAACTGCAACCCCACCCTGTGATTCCACCAACTGCCCATCAGAAAAAGATGTGATAGTAGAATGCAACGCAGAAGTTTGCACTTGCTTTTCAACAGAACCTCCAATTGAAGGCTCCAATAGACAACTAATACCTGGATTTGGTCCTTCAGATTCAGATGGCACACTAGGAGATTCCTTTCCCAGACTACTACTGTTGAAACAAAAATTTCCCTGGATATTGTTCTTGATCCCCACTCTTGCCCTCCTACTGGGCTTTGTAGCAGCAATTTTGCCAGGTGTTTTACCTTGAGGAAGATTCCTTTTGTGCATACAAGTGACATCAGCCTGCCAAAGGAAATAAGGTAGCTTAGACATTAAAACATATCTAAAAACCAAGTGGACCATTATAATTGTTCACAGAAATAGGCAACAAAGCAGAAAATACTTGAATAATATCATAGAAGAAATTAATCAAAATTATATCATTACCAAGTTGTGCAAATATATTTCATTTATAGAAGCATGTTATGGTTGCATAAGTTAATATAGGGCAATATTACCAAATAAAAGTTCTTCCTATGTGAAACATCTCAAATACAATTCACATTCATATTAGGCAAATACACAAAAAAATACAAAGAAAAAAGTATCAAATGCTCAAGTTCGAAGACACAACTAGCAACAGATAATAGCATTTATGAAATAGAGGCAAAACAGAATCAGAGAACAGAAAAAGAGCAGTGTCAAAACAAAAAGAGGAACAGAATCAGCGAAAGGAGCTTAGGCAACTGGTTACATGGACTGACCACTTCCAATGCTCAAGCTTCAATCACTGACCCAAATACAGTTTTTGAATGATCTAATTCTTATCAGGGATGACTATACCTTGGCCTCCAATGCCAAAGTCTTTGCAAAAATTTCAGATTTTTCTCATCAGCCCCCAAAAAGTAGGTAAGCATGATCAAATCCCTTTGCTCTTTAATCTGGTTCCCCAAAGAGGTTGAGAAATTAATTGGAAGTTTTACCCCTATAAGGTCAAGCTGCTAGAAAAGGGCTTCACATAGATGGGGTTCCTCCTCAAACCAAAGTCATATGGTATCTCAAACTCACTGGCTCATAAACAAAATAGAAAAGCAAATCAACCTTTGGTGCAATCAATGGTTATCACTGGTTGGAAAGCTGCTTTTCATTCAAAGTGTTTTAGAAGTAAATCCAGTTTACCGGATGTCATCAACTTTTATCCCAAAGTAATGATTATGATACTCCCTTCTATCTCCTGCAAGTCCCTGTGGTCTGGCTGTTCAGATGAGATGAAAAAGCCCCTATAACAATCGAATACTTTATCAGCCAAAAGTTCCAAAGGGTTGGGGTTTGAAAAATCCAGGCATTTTTGGAAAGCCTCTTTCAGGTTGCCGCAGAACAGTGTGGCAGTTGATCAAGGCTAATGAGTCAAGGGGTTCAATTATCCATTATAAATATAATCAGATCCAGAGAATTAAAAAGTTGAAAAACTCGCCTCAAAGAGTCACTCTTCTTGCAAACCCTAAACAACTCATTAGTCATTGTTCCACATTTATCCTAGATGGGTGGTAATGGCAAGTTGAATAGAATGGGATCTCGTTCTTGGTTGGGTCTGCATGTCAAAATCTCTGAAATACTCTAAAACCATGTATTTCAAGGATCTGATTTTTATTGCAAATTCAGAAATTTCAACTCAACCATGAGGTTTCCAAAATCTATTACCTGTGAAATTTCACCCTTGGGTCTGAATCTGAAATATTAATTTAGAGTGGCAAATACTTCACTTCTTTCCACCCAATTCACAAGACAGCCCAACAAAATAAAGACCAATCAAGTGTACTTCAACCACAAAGTTTCAGCTCTTTGGGCACACTTTTCAAATCATATAACAGATATGAAATGTCTTATTACATTGGAATATAACAGCAGTAAATATTCCCTCCCATCTTCTAGATTTGCGTTAAAAATTAAAATACTTAACCAATTCAGCTTTGTGTTATGTCAAATCAGCATGAACAACCAACACTAAAATCTACCCAATCAAAAAGATAGCATAAGCTGAAATTCAAATCAGCAGGTACACAATATTTGGACAGATGGAATATTTCACATATATATATAAAAGATGAAGCACATGTACATAATAACAACTCATCACAAGTTAGCATAAGTCAAGCTCTCTAAATCCCAGCTAGGAAAAACAATAAGAAAACTATAGCCACCAACTCCTCCTAACTAGGAATCACTCCTCAAAAGACCTCCAAACATCAAAGCTCCAATGCTATCTCCTACGTTGTGTGTGCCTTTAGGGCTACTACACCTACATTATCACTCAATCCAAACATCCTCAAGTCAAGTACATGCCTCCATCCAAGCAATTGAGTGTCCCCATGCCATCTAAGGCTCAACACCCTCCTCCAAATTAACTCATCCTCCCAAGCAAGCAAGCAAATTCCATGTGTGTGCACCATGAAATATGACACTAGCCACATAGGTCTCCAAGACTCCTTGGAAGAATGTCACACAAGCATCGAATCAAGGTCTAGCAATCGACAAGCAAGTTAACTCCAATGTGTATGTCCATCATGTAACAATCAAGGGTAATCAAGATTCAACACATCATGCACCCCACATCACATGAAGAACCCCCAAGCATTGTGTAAAGACCTTTGGAGTAACCCCAAAGGCTACACTCCCTCTTTACAATGGAAGTGTTTTCACCAATACCAGTTTGCTCCCCTCTGCAACTCAACCAAACCTATTGCAATATTGAAATCAACCACTAGCTCATAAAACTTGGAAGGGCATTGCTCCCCAAACATCACACTTTTGGCGTAACCCCAAAGGCTACACTACCTCTTTACAATGGAAGTGTTTTCACCAATACCAGTTTGCTCCCCTCTGCAACTCAACCAAACCTGTTGCAATATTGAAATCAACCACTAGCTCATGGAACTTGGAAGGGCATCGTTCCCCAAACATCACACTCCTCCATCAAGGTATCACACCTCACCTCCTCAAAACAATTGGAAGGCTCACGAATGAAAAACCAATACAATATGGCTAGCATATCTCCTAGGCAAAAATTTGTGGGGATTGACAAAGATCCAAGAAGGTTGAAGCTCGTTATGATGTGATGCAGATAGGAGCCAAGCAGCTACAACTAGATCTCCACGGAAGAACAAGTAGTTGATGTAATGATGTCGAATGAGACAAGTTGAGGCTTGTGGTTATGTCTCCCTAGTTGAGAAAGAGTAGAAATATCCTCCCTGGTTGAGAGGGAAAGATGGTGGACACTATATTCTCCATGTGTCATGCACTATGGCTAGGACTAATAGTCATAAGCCTAGTAGATGGATTGGTAGGGAAAGTGGTGGATTGGATAAGCATCTGGAACTGATACTCATGGAGGAATGGTATCCAAGATAGGAGTGGTCCCGAGGACCGATCCTTTTTGACGAATGGGAATCCAACATAAAAGTAGTCTTGAGGACTAATATTCTTTGAGGATGGGATGATATCCAAGATAAAAATAGTCATGTAAGGACATACTTGGTGAACATCCGAAAGGGGTATGTGACTTGAGAGGCGGTCGTGGTGTCCAAATGTATGCCTCCCAGCATTGCGCTCTAATATAGTGGAGAGTTAGAACTTGTCAGTCAAGGCCTTGCTATTTTGTAATTAACAACGTTGGTTATGATGATGCTTGATGATGCTTATCAATCCGAACTCTTCTTATGAGAATATTTCAATTTGAGAGTATCCTAGTATCTTGTTGAGTCATTATGAATACCTCCCTCGTAAAGAGGGAGTGTTGAAAAGTGTAACTAGGGTTGGTCTTCATAATTATCATTGTACTTGTATCAATATGCATTTCATGGAAAAACAAAAAGAAAAGGAAACTATTATTATTATTATTATTATTTTCTAGTCAAAGCATGTTCTTCATGTGAAAATTTCTGAATTTACTAAATAGAAATCCTACAGCAGTAGTCTGATTTACTTCTCATGCTTGTTTTATTGACTTAACAAGTTATTTTTCTTAATAATACAAGAAAAAAATCGAAGTAAATACACTGCTACCTACACATATATATAAATCAAATAGTGAAGAAATAAGCACATTCGACAAAGGACACACAAGATTTTTCAGACAAATGTCCCCAAAAAAACCCAATGCGGGCAAACTGGTACAGTAGCTCTTGAGGGTTTTATTATTAAGCAGATTTCTGAATACAAACTAGGGTACCAGTAGTGGCTTACCCAACAGAGAAAATCTCGGCACAAGTACCTCTATCTCTGGAGACAGATATTATGGTTGATTCAGCTCAGAATGAAGAACCCCACAAGTGCCTACGCAATCCCCAGCAAGTTCTGCGTTGAGACTGCATCACCCTTTAGTGTGGTTGTGTCACCCTTTCCGATTTGTTGAATACGAGCCCAATCTGGCCCACTGAAACCCCAGTGCTGCCCCTTCTGGCTCTGCATCAACTCCTCTAGGCCTGTGTCACCTTCTCGGCCTGCGTGACCCCTCCTGGGTCTATGTCACCCCTCCCAAGCCTACGTTGCCTCTCTGCTATTGTATTCTCGGTCTTGGATAAGAAATCCCACTGCCGAACTGCCCCTTGTTGCACTGCAAGCTCACTCGAAAATTCTCAGCAAACCACACCCCAGAATTTTGACTTACCTCAAGTGTTGCCACTCTGTGTGTGTTCTCCAACTAACCCCAAGCCTTCCTTTAATACTTTTCTTGTTGAACATTCAACGGTCGTGATTTAATCTCTAATCAACAGCTAAGATTAGAAAAGACTTGATCCTCGTTACTTAGAACATTCTCACCCACATGTTTAAATTAATTCACATTAATTATTTAATTTCCCTAAGTTAGACTTAGGGACTCCATTAAAATAATTAAGTATTTGAATAACTTAAGCTCTGAGTGGAATTTCTCCAACGATTTCTGGGTCTTGGAGATCTCATGTGTTCTAGCCCCTCCACAAAGTTTCGGAGCTAAAGCACATTCGATGCTACCCAAAAATGAACACTCCCTCCTAGCAAGGAATGTGCTCTAGCAATACTTCATCCTGAAGCATCACCCTTATCCACAACATCGATCCCCTGCGCTGCTAATGCTTGGCCTGCTGACCCTCATCCTCTGCGATGTTGCCTTCTGTACTGCTGCCCATGACTCTGCCACAGTCACTGCCTCATCTATACTGCAACTCCCTCTCAAATGTTGCATCATGTTGCCCATAGCACTGCCACTGTTAACTGCTGCACTCCAACTCAGTTGCTGAGAGTTAGGCAACTGAAGGACATCACCCAAGATCTTGACAGACAAGTCAGTATGGTCGCATCTCGATACTAAAACACCCTCTGCTGCTAATCTACGTTGACCCTCTAGAGCTCTGCGTTGTTGCCACGCTGCTGCTGCCTTTGCTTTGTGATGCTCAAGTCCTTAGCATCCTAGCTCTGCTAATGTGCCTCCATAATCCTCCGCACCAACCGACTCCAATCATCCTGCTACTGTCATTAAGGGCTCTCGTAGATCGTATGTGATCTAGGAGTTTGGGCACCTCAAGGATCCTGCCCCCTTCCACCATTTCTAGTTCAATCTACAGATCTATGTCGCCCCACCTCTTCTCTCCAGGCACATGAGCACTCATAGCCACATCGTCATCACTCCCATCATCGCCCTTAGCTGCTGCAGCCTTTGAATCCGAATCTTCCTTGCCCTTCTTCTTCTGAGGGCAAGTTGTGGCGAAATGTCCTAATTCACCACATCTGAAGCACCTGACCTTTGAAAGGTCTTTCTTCTTCTTCCCTCGATACCCCTGTTGTCCCTTAGATGTGAGAGCTGCATCTTCCTCCTCCTCCTCCTTGATCTTCATTCCTCCGTTGTTGCTGCCCGCCTTGGTCATCCTCCTAATCTCTTTTTGTCAAAGCGCTGCCCAAATGTATACCCAATTTGGAAGTGTCACTCTACCCAAAATGCCTTGGACAAAGGTCTCCCACTCTTTAGACACTGCATTCAGGGCAGTCCTGACCAGTAGACCTTCATCAAGAGTGTCCCCCATAGCAACCAGTTGATCACAAATCACCTTCAATCTGATGAGGAAGGGATTGATCTCCTCTCCCTTATGCATCTGAAATAGTCTAAGTTGATTCTCCAAAAGCATTCTTCTCTAGACAGAAGAACCCTTATACATTATGGTTAATGTCGTCCACATCTCATTTGTTGTGTTCTTTTCAGCAATGTGTGGGACCACATGATCCTTGACCCTGTCCATAATCAAGCGCTTGGCCCTTGCTTGCGCTTCCTCATACTTCTTCAACGAATCAATATCAACAGGAACAACTACAACCTTCTCGGCATGATCTTTGATGCGATATTCATCAAGACCTGACAGGATTCTAGCCTTCCAAACAACGAAGTTGGATGCTCCATCCAGCCTGTCCTAATCCCTCTATCCATGTGCGGCCATCTCTGCTCAAAACATGTCGAAGTGAATACTCTTATCCCTTCTGTTGATACTGTCCTCAGCAAAAGACTCGGATCTGGGTTTCTTGGAGCTAGAAACCCTCTAGACTCTAGAGAATATGCTCCCTCTGACAAATGATTTCCCTCCCGAAAATCCTCCAGCAAATGCTATCGAATCAACCCTCTCTAATCACTCCGCTGACCAGATCTCAGACTTCTTGGTGAGAAAGTCTATTGAGGAACTGCTTCCCCTTTGTCACACCCTATTAGACACTATTTTGTACCAACAGAACAATGCCCCACCTGCAACTTTCGAAGAACAAAACTGCACCTCCAGCCACGACAACCGAAAGGACGAAGACTTGAACCCTCTGCGCTGGTTTTGCGCCACTTCCTCCCGGACTGCATCACCCTTCTGGGTCTGCGTGAACCTCAGCCTCAGCTCTGCGTGAGCTAGACTGGCTCTGCGTCACCCCTCCTGGGCCTGCGTTGTCCCTCTAGTGCTTACGCTGCCTCTTCCTGGATCTGCGCTGTCACTCTGGACAGCAGCCTTCCTGCAGAAAAAAATTGTCTCTTCGTTGATGGCTTCAGCTCTCCCTGATCTGCAATTGCTCTGATACCATGTGAAAATTTCTGAATTTATTAAATAGAAATCCTATAGCAGTAATCTGATTTACTTCTCCTGCTTGTTTTAATTACTTAACAAGTTATTTTTCTTAATAATACAAGAAAAACATCGAAGTAACTACACTGTTGCCTACAAATATATACAGATCAAGTACTGAAGAAATAAGCACACCCGATAAAGGACACACAAGATTTTTCGGACAAATGTCCCCGGAAAAACCCAATGCGGGAAAACCGGTGCAGCAGCTCTTGAGGGTTTTATTATTAAGCAAATTTTTAAATACAGACTAGGGTACTAGTAGTGGTTTACCTAACAGAGAAAATCTCGGCAGAAGTACCTCTATCTTTGGAGACAGATATTATGGTTGATTCAGCTCAGAATGAAGAACCCCAAAGGTGCCTACACAATCCCCAGCAAGCTCTGCACTGAGACTGCGTCACCCTTCAGTGTGGTTGCATCACCCTTTCCAATCTGCTGAATACGAGCCTGATCTGGCCCACTAAAGCCCCAGCGATGCCCCTTCTAGCTCTGTGTCAGCTCCTCTAGGCCTACGTCACCCATCTAGGCCTGCGTAAGACTCTGCGTTGGCTCTGCATGAGCCTGGCTAGGCCTGCATCACCCCTCTTAGGCCTGCGCTGCCTCTCTGGTGTCAATCTACCTCTCTGTTATTGTATTCACAGCCTTGGATCATAAATCCCACTGTCGAACTGCCCCTCGCTGCACTGCAAGCTCACTCCAAAATTCTCAGCAAACTGCACCCCAGAATTTTGACTTAGCTCAAGTACTGCCACTCTGTGTGTGTTCACCAACTGACCCCAAGCCTTCCTTTAATACTTTTCCTGTTGAACATTCAATGGTCGTGATCTAATCTCTAATCAACGGCTAAGATTAAAAAAGACTTGATCCTAGTTACTTAGAACATTCTCACCCACATGTTTAAATTAATTCACTTTAATTATTTAATTTCCCTAAGTTAGACTTAGGGACTCCATTAAAATAATTAATTATTTGAATAACTTAAGCTTCAGGTGGAATTTTTCCAAACGATTTCTGGGTCTTGGAGATCTCATGTGTTCTAGCCCCTCTACAAAGTTTCAAAGCTAGAGCACATTTGATGCTACCCAAAAATCAACACTCTCTTAGCGAGGAATGTGCTCTAGCAATACTTCATCTGGAAGCATCACCTTGATCCATGGCATCGGTCCCCTGCGTTGTTGATGCTTCGCCTGCTGCCCCTCATCCTCTGCGTTGTTGCCTTCTGTATTTGCTTCCCATGACTCTGCCACAGTCACTGCCTCATCTGTACTATAGCTCCCTCTCAAATGTTGCATCATGCTGCCCATAGCACTGCCACTGCTAATTGTTGCACTGCAACTCAGTTGTTGAGAGTTAAGCAACTGAAGGACATCACCAAAAACTTGACAGACAAGTCAGTCTGGTTGCATCTCGATACTGAAACACCCTCTACTGCTAATATGCGTTGACCCTCTAGAGCTCTGCGTCGTTTCTTCTCTTCTCTGCGTAAGCACTGCCTCTGCGTTGTTGAAATCCCATCAACCTCTGTGTTGCTACCACGCTGTTGCTGCCTCTGCTTTGCGTTGCTCAAGTCTTCAGCGTCCTAGCTCTGCCAATGTGCCTCCATAATCCTCCGCACCCACTGACTCCAGTCATCCTGCTATTGTCATTAAAGACTCTCGTAGCTCGTATGTGATCTAGGAGTTTGGGCACCTCAAGGATCCTGCCCACTTCCACCATCTGTAGTTCAATCTACAGATCTATGTCGCCCCACCTCTTCTCTCGAGGCACATGAGCACTCATAGCCACGTCGTCATCACTCCCATCATCGCCCTTAGCTGCTGCAGCCTTTGAATCTGAATCTTCCTTGCCCTTCTGCTTCTAAGAACAAGTTGTGGCGAAATGTCCCAATTCACCACATCTGAAGCACCTGACCTTTGAAAGGTCTTTCTTCTTCTTCCCTCATTGCCCCTGTTGTCCCTTAGATTCAAGAGCTGCATCTTCCTCCTCCTCCTTGATCTTGATTCCTCCGTTGCTGCTACCCGCCTTGGTCATCCTCCTCATCTCTTCTTGTCGAAGAGTTGCCCACATGTCTTCACAATTTGGAAGTGTTGCTCTGCCCAAAATGCCTTGGACAAAGGTCTCCCACTCTTCAGACACAGAATTCAGGGAAGTCCTGACCAGTAGACCCTCATCAGGAGTGGCCCCCATAGCAACCAGTTGATCACGAATCACCTTAAATCTGATGAGGAAGGGGTCGATTTCCTCTCCATTATGCATCTAAAATAGTCGAAGTTGATTCTCCAGAAGCATTCTTCTCTGGACAGAAGTCCCTTGATACATTGTGGTCAATGTCATCCACATCTCATTTGTTGTGTTCTTTTCAGCAATGTGTGGGACCACATGATCCTTGACCCCATCCATAATCAAGCACTAGGCCCTTGCTTGCACTTCTTCATACTTCTTCAACGGATCAGCATCAACATGAACAACAAAAACCTTCTCGGCATGATCTTTGATGCAATATTCATCAAGAACTGACAAGATTTTAGGATTCCAAACAACAAAGTTGGATGCGCCATCCAACCTATCTTGATCCCTCAATCCATGAGCGGCCATCTCTGCTCAAAGATGTCGAAGCGAATACTCTTCTCCCTTCTTCTGTTGTTGCCCTCAGCAAATGACTCGGATCTAGGTTTCTTGGTGCTAGAAACCCTAGAGAATATGCTCCCTCTGACAAATGATTTCCCTCCCGAAAATCCTCGACCAACTGTTCTCGAATCAACCCTCTCCAATCACTCTGCTAATCAAATCTCAGACTTCTTAGTGAGAAAGTTTGTTGAGGAACTGCTTCCCCTTACTTTTTCACACCCTACTAGACATTGTTCTACGCCGACATAACAATGCCCCATCAGCAACTTCCGAAGAACAAAATTGCACTTCTAGCTACAGCAGCCAGAAGGACGAAGACTCGAACACACTACCCTGGTTTTGTGTCACTTCCTCTCGCACTGCATCACCCTTCTGGGTCTACATGAGCCTCAGCGTCTGCTTTGCGTGAGCTAGACTGGCTTTGCGTCACCCCTCTTGGGCATGCGTTGTCCCTCTGGTGCTTACGTTGCCTATTCCTGGATCTGCGCTGTCACTCGGGACAATCGCCTTCCTGTAGAAAAAACTTCATCTCTTCGCTGATGGCTTCAGCTCTCCCTGATCTGCAATTGCTCTGATACCATGTGAAAATTTCTGAATTTACTAAACATAAATCCTACATCAGTAATCTGGTTTACTTCTCCTGCTTGTTTTATTAACTTAACAAGTTATTTTCTGAAAAATACAAGAAAAATATTGAAATAAAAACATCAATGCAATCTTCTCGTCACATGGTATAAAGAATGATTTAATATTATTCATATCATAAAACCAATACATAGCAGATATAGGGAAAAAACATAAAAAATCAGCGGGATATGGAATTAATTTATTATTAATTTATTCATTTATTAATTAATTAAAAATACAAGAAAAATATTGAAATTAATACACTGTTGCCTACACATATATATAGATCATGTACTGAAGAAATAAGCACATTCGACAAAGGACACACGAGATTTTTCAGACAAATGTCCCCAGAAAAACCCAATGCCGAAAAATCGGTGCAATAGCTCTTGAGGGTTTTATTATTAAGCAGATTTATGAATACCAACTAGGGTACCAATAGTGGTGTACCCAACAGAGAAAAACCAGGCAAAAGTACCTCTATCTCTGGAGATTGATATTATGGTTGATTCAACTCATAACGAAGAACCCCACAGGTGCCTACGCAGTCCCCAGCAAGCTCTGCATTGAGACTGCATCACCCTTCAGTCCAGTCGTGTCACCCTTTCCGATCTACTGAATATGAGCCCGATCCGACCCACTAAAACCCCAACGCTGCCCCTTTTGGCTTTGCGTCAACTCCTCTAGGCCTGTGTCACCCCTATGGACTTGCATGAGCCTCTGCACTTGCTCTACGTGAGCCTGGCTGGGCCTGCATCACCCCTCCTAAGCCTGCATCACCTCTCCTAGGCCTGCGCTGCCTCTCTGCTATTGTATTCTCGGCCTTGGATCAGAAATCCCACTACTGAACTGCCCCTCGCTGCATTGCAAGCTCACTCCAAAATTCTAAGCAAACCTCGCCCCAGAATTTCGACTTAGCTCAAGTGTTGCCACTCTGTGTGTGTTCTCGAATTGACCCCAAGCCTTCCTTTGATACTTTTCTTGTTGAACATTCAACGATCGTGATCTAATCTCTAATCAACGGCTAAGATTAGAAAAGACTTGATCTTCGTTACTTAGAACATTCTCACCCACATGTTTAAATTAATTCACTTTAATTATTTAATTTCCCTAAGATAGACTTAGGGACTCCATTAAAATAATTAATTATTTGAATAACTTAAGCTCCGGGTGGAATTTCTCCAAACGATTTCTGGGTCTTAGAGATCTCATTTGTTCTAGCCCCTCCACAAAGTTTCGGAGCTAGAGCACATCCAATGCTACCCAAAAATCAACACTTCATGCTTCTAGGACTTATTGATTCAATAAGAAAATTTGTCATAACTCAAAGTCCCATCCCATTTGGACTTTTTGTAAAGAAACAAATTTTTTATCGAGTCAAAAGAGTGAATTTTGTCACCACAAGACAAAGTTGGCCCTCCAGATGGGCAAGTCAGCCAACCCATAAGGTGTGTCTTTTCATATGGTCAAACAACTATATATTGGCAACTGTGCTCCACATTTTGGCAACCAATCACTCAATTTTTGTACAGGAGAAAGAAGAAAAATCAGCGAAGTCTAAGGAGAGAGAAGAAGGGAACAAGGAGAGAAAAAAATGAATTGATTTATGCCCTAATTTTTGTTCACACGTGTGAGCTTCTTATGTGGTTTTATGAGGTTGTTATAGGGACGAAATTTCAAGGCCCGAGATTTCAGGGAGGCCAAATTTTCAGGGATGGACCAGAATTCAAAGAATTGACCAACATTGACTTTTGTTGACTTTGTTTTTATGAAGATAACTTGGAGGAGAGTTGACTTCGGTCTCTGTGGCAGTTTTGGTCTTGGTATTGGGTCTTGGATATCTCA
This sequence comes from Pinus albicaulis, assembly GCA_034641835.2. NCBI lineage: Eukaryota > Viridiplantae > Streptophyta > Pinopsida > Pinales > Pinaceae > Pinus > Pinus albicaulis. The sequence goes on along the minus strand of CM076578.1, from coordinate 617,135,353 downwards.
ATTTGATTTGATTCTATAAGAGGGGAATTTTTCTTGGGTTTTCCCCTTGTGTGGTTTTTGCTCTGTCCTGGAGCCTACATCTATGTGTTCTTTGTTTGTTGTGATCTTCATGTTTCGTACTTTTGGTAATTGCTTGATGAAGAACATAAAAAATAATAAAGCCAACAAACATTCACGAGTAATTATCATGACAGAAAAATCAACCCTAATCTACAAGCTTATTCCACTTGGACACCCACTGACTCACTTCACTCATTGAACAACCTAATCTACGTGCCACGTGTGGATAACATTGATTGCTTGGACATCTACTCATGGATCAAGTTGTCCACATTATTTCATGACTATCTTACACATGGACACATCATATATGAGGGTGCACTTGTCATTTACTATTTTGGGAGCCTAGACTATCCTTAATTTAAGAAGGCACCCTTATCTCTTACATCTATTTTTGGAAAAAAGTTGCAACTAACTTCAATATTGTATTGTTGTTAAAATTTTTGAAGTTAGTTAGATGAGGATATTAGTATTTTTGCTTTCCTAAAGTATTATTGGAAAAAGTTGAGAATATCAACAAACTTCTTACTACTTCTAGTAAGCAAGTCGTTGAGTTTCTTATTTTATCATTTTCCTTAGAAAAGTGGATCTAGGAAACAAATACTATTTTATTATATAAGATAAATGAGCTAAAACCTATATAAGGTTTTGCTCTCTCCATTTGCAACTTGGCGGTTGATTAATGGAAGAACTTGTGAGCAAGGTAGCTCCAAGCATTGGATTGAAGGTATCGTTATTTAGTTATGGTCGATTCATGTAAAATTAATTATAAATGGCAAATGTTCTAGGGCGCAATATCAGAGGCAAAAAATGGTACTGAGGGACCAACTGCACAACACAAGGGTGTCAAAGGGTGAGGGCGTAGTTTCCTATTTGACCAGAATCACTTAGTTACAAGATGAGATGGCAGTTGTAGTACAAATTATACCTGAACCATAACTAGTGCATATGGCCTTGAAGGGCTTTACAAAACAATGGAATGTGTTCATCAAATGCATTGTGGGTCGAGAGTGCCTTCCCACTTGGGAAAGGATGTGGGACGATTTCATTCAAGAAGAGATCAGAGAAGGTGATAGTGGTGACCAGAAGAAGAAATTTGAGAAAGAAAATCTTGCCCTAGCTAGGAAGGGTAATATGAGGCAAAGAAAAGGCCAAAAAGTGGTCGACTTCTAAAGGAGAGAAGAAGAGGGACCCTAGTAAGATAAAGTGTTTTTCTTGTGATCAGCCAGGACACTTCGCCAGCCAATGCCCTAATAAGAAAAAGGGAAAGCAAAAGAAGAAGGTTGTTGCTAGAATTGTAGTGGCTGAATTTGCAACCAAATTCGAAAATGAGTTTTCAATCATTGCCTGTCTCTCGAGTTCAGTAGCCACCAACGTGTGGAATATTGACAGTGGGGCTTCTTGCCACATGACACAAGTAAAGGAGTATTTCATCAGCCTGAAGGAGAAAGAACTAGACTTCTACATAGAACTTGGGGGCAATGCCAAGTACAAGGTAGTTGGAGTTGGTATTGTCAAGATTCAAATGGAGCCTTGTAAACCCTTGCTAGGGGAAGATGTGTTGTATGTTTCGAGAATGACTAAAAATCCAATTTTTGTAGCTACCATGGAAGACAAGGGTTACATTGTGACTTTTGAGGTTGGTAAGGTGTACATTTAACCTAAGGATTCCAAGACAGTTAAGGTGATAGGAATCGAAAAAGGTAACATATTTAGACTTTAGTTCAAACTTGCGCAAGCATTGGAAAGTTGCAGTTGAGAGTTAGACGAGTCATGGCATAGAAGGATGGCTCATCTGCACCATGAAGAGCTCAAGGTGCTCAAGGAGATTGTGACAAGACTGTTGGAGTTCAGGGTTGAGCAGCCTAATGTGTGCAAGAACGCCAAGACCACCTTTCCAAGCAGCAATACAAGGGCCAAGGGCATTTTGGATCTGATACATTCAAATGTGTGTGGGCCCATATCAGCAGTATCCTTAAGTGGATACCACTATTATGCGACCTTCATTGATGACTTATCCAAGCAGACCTAGATATACTTCATGAAGAAGATAGTCGAGGTTTTTGGTCAATTTAAAGAGTTTAAAGACTTTGTAGAAAACCAAACTGAGAGAAAGATCAAGACACTCAGGTCTGACAATGGAGGCGAGTACACCTCGAAAGCCTTCAAGGACTTCTATGCACAAGAGGGTATCAAAAAAGAGTTGACAGTTCCATACAACCCTTGCCAGAATGGGGTTGCAAAGTGAGAGAACAGGACTATTATTGGAGTAGCCACGGCTATGCTACACAACCAACAGTTGCCTATGTTTCTATAAGCAGAAGCTTGCAACACTTGTTTATTTGTAGACGCGTAGTCTACATAAAGTACTAAAAAGTTTGACACTTGAGGAGGCTTTCACAGGAAGAAACCAGATTTGTCAAACATCCACATCTTTGGTTTATTAGTATACATCCATGTTCCTTCAAAAAAGAGGACCAAGTTAGAACACATTGCGGAGAAGGGAATTCTTGTGGGAAACAATGAGACCTAAAAAGCCTATAGGATTACATTTTGGCACTCAAGAAAACAATGCTACACAGGGATGTGAAGTTTGAGGGATAGAGGGCTCTTAGGAGGTCTTGCAACACAAATTCCCCTACAGCGAATTTTGAGGAGCAGGAGACGCTAAAGACAGACAGTACAGACACCTCAAGATATCATGACACATAACCCTGAGCAGAAGGAGCAGGTCGAGCAAGAATAGGAGCAGAGGGTTCCTCTCTCTCAGGCTCATACTTCTAACACAAGGAGGAAGAAGGCCAAGTGGGCAGAGCAGACGCTGAAAGATGCTCAAGAGTACATAAGTACTCCTAGAAATTCAATCAGACAGAGCAGGGCACCACAGCGATATTCAAGTTATATGGCGTTGATGAGTGAGCTAATTGAGGATTAACCTTCCAGCTTCCAAGAAGCATCCAAGAATCAAGTGTGGATGGATGTTAAGGTGGAAGAGTACTCTTCCATCATGAACAATAGCTGAGAGGTTGTGCCATCGCTAGAGGGAAAACCTATTGTTGGCTCTATATGGGTCTACAAGATTAACCATGTTGCAGATGATAGTGTGGAAAAGTTCATGGCTCGATTTGTGTCTAAGGGGTTTTCATAGAAGGAAGGGATTGACTATGATGAGACCTTCACCCAAATAGCCAAATACTCATCCATCAAGGCAATGATTTCTATTGCAACACATATGGGTCGTATGATTCACCAAATGAACGTGAAAATGGCTTTCCTCAATGGTGTGGTTGAGGAAGATATTTACATTAAGCAGCGAAAAGGGTTTGAAGTGCATGGGAGGGAATCCCATGTATGCAAATTGAAGGGAGTGTTGTATGTACTCACGCAGGCTCCCAAGGCGTGGTATGCCAAGGTTGATAGCTACTTGCATGTCATGGGCTTCACCAAGAGTGAGGCAGACCCAAACCTATATTGCATTCAAGTTAAGGGTGAACCTCTCATTTTGGTGTTGTGTGTGGATGACTTATTTATCATAGGTTGCAAAATGCTCATAGCAAAATGCAAGAGGGGCCTAGCAACAGAGTTCGACATAAAGGATTTCGGGTTGATGTTGATTTCTGGTAGTATCAGATGTGCTCTAGCCTCAAGAATTTGCAAGGAGGCTAGGACAAATGCATTCTCCAAGACCTAGAAATCGTTTTGGGAAATTCTACCTAGGAACGGTTTAATTAAAATAATTAATTATTTTTAATGGATGCCTAAGTCTAAACTTAGGAAATTAAAATAATTAAAAGGTATTAATTAAACTGGGTGTGAATCTTCTAGAAAAAGACTAAGCTCAAGTCAAGATGATTCGAGCCATTGATTAGGATTTAATATGGGTCGTTGATTGTTCAACGAGAAGATTATAAGAAGGAGCTCGATGGGTACTTGGAGAAAACATCGAGTGAGAAATCAAGAGAACAAATTCTCAAGAAAGCAGCACAGTAGTTGTCGGAGAGTGATCGAGGTGATTTCTTGTAGTGAGGGGCAGGGATAGTTGTCCGGTGGAAGATTTTCCTGATCCGGAGAGTGCAACGCAGAGGAGGCAGTAAAATCCACAAAGAGACTGTGCAATGCCACGCAGAGTTCCATAGGAAGTCCAAAATTTTGTTGAGGAAACAATCGAGGGTCGGTGACAAAAGCCGGAGGGACTTTCCGGGGGCCAGTAGAGCCTCGTTTCCAATCCGCAAAAGATCCGAAGGCAAGAAGGAAGGTTGCATCGAGTTGTGAAGCAAAGACTGCGTAGGGTGACGCAGTCACTACGCAGAGCAACACATCTCGAGCTGAGGTCAGTGTCGGATACCTGTGGCAAAGTGAGATTTTCTCACAAGATTTATTTGTTATTTCTCCTCTGTATGACTTGTCAGTGTCGACAGTCATAGAATTGTATTTAGAAACTACTGCATAATAATACAAACCCTCAGTTGTTGCACCGGTTTTCCCGCATTGGGTTTTTCCGGGGACATTTGTCCAAAAATAACGGTGTCCATTGTGCGCGTATTTCTTTCCTGCGTTGTATTTTGTTTCCGCGATATTTTATATTTGTGAAGACTGCAATGTGTTAGTTTCGTTATTTACCGTAGCAAGCAGTAAATAATTTTGTCTAGTAATTTAACAAAATAGAAGAAACTTAACCAGTTACTGCAGTAGGGATTCTGATTGAGGAATTTTCAAATGGTATCAAAGCGCAGGTGAAGCAGAGAAGAGCTCGGAAGCAGAGCTGAAGAGGGAGCTCGAAGAGGGAGATCAAATCCCCAGAAGGCTTGCGCAGTCTAGTGCCAGGAGGGCAAGATTTTTGTGGAAAAATCATTCTCTAAGTGAGTCGAAAAAGAAGAAGATTTTCCAAATCAAATTTTCCAATGGCAGAGGGAGCAGCGCAGAGCAGATCTTCAACTAGAACGCAAATTTTCTGCAGCAGTGGCTAGTGCAGAAAAGCGTCAAAAGGGAAGAAGACCACACTGAGGGAATTCCGACCTCAAAGAATTTCTTGCCCAAAAATTATAATTTCCCACGTAGAAGCAGTAGTAGCCGAGAGAAGTTTTGCTCAATTCAGCAGGGAGTGCGTAGAGCCAGTCAGCAGTTGAGCAGAGGGTTAAAGGAAAACTTCGACATTGTTTTTGGACGTGATGGCAGCAATCGGCTGAGAGATCAGGATCAATTGGAGGGTGCCTCCAACTATGTGGTCTGGAAGGCAAGGATCTCCTTCCTTCTGGATGAGCACGATCTTAAGGCCTTTTATCGATAATGTGGTAGTTTTCCCTGCAGATCCGGATCCATTGAAAGCCTACAAGAAGGATATGGCAAAGGCCAAGAGGTTGGTACTCGATGGAGTTCGAGATCACATTGTTTCTCACATATCTAGCAAAGGGACAGCCAAAGAGATGTGGTATGCATTGGCCATGTTGTATCAAGGATCTTCCGAGCAGTGCAAGATGTACTTGGAGGAGAAGATGAGATCCACAAGGATGCAGAATGGGGAACGCATAGATCCCTTCCTTACGAAGCTTCAGGAAGTTCGGGATCAACTGAAATTTGTAGGGTCAACACCTCAAGCTACAGAGATGGTGAGATTAGCCCTGAATAGCGTCTCAGAAGAATGGTAAGTCTTCGTACAGATTATTTTTGGCAGAGAAAGATTGACAGATTGGGAGGGGATGTGGGCAGCTCTCCAACAAGAAGAGATGAAGCATGACTTAGTAAAGTGCAAACTGGATGGGGTGAGATTAGCCCTGAATAGCGTCTCAGAAGAATGGTAAGTCTTCATCCAGATTATTTTTGGCAGAGAAAGATTGACGGATTGGGAGGGGATGTGGGCAGCTCTCCAACAAGAAGAGATGAGGCATGACTTAGTAAAGTGCAAACTGGATGGTAGCAGCAGAAGTGGGACGAAGCCCAAGGAGGAAGAGGAGAATGTAGCCCTTGCATCAAAGGGGCAGCACGAGTAGCGGAGGCGGACGAAGGACATCTCAAAGATCAAATGTTTCAGGTGTGGTGAGCTTGGTCACTACGCTACGCAATGTCCTCTCAGAAAGAAGGACAAGGAGGAGAAACATGATTAGCAAGCTGCACCAAAAGAGATGAAAGAGGAGAGTTTGCCACAATTGCCCACATACTTCCAGGGGAGAGGTGGGGTGATCTAGTACTGTAGTTCCAGAGAACTGCAGATGGGCAAGAACCTTGAGGATTCGACCTCTCGGATCAATACCTTCCTACGAGAACCCATATCAGAAGTAGCAGGATGTAAGAGTGTTAGTGGGTGCATAGAAGTACCGAAGTGACAGTTGCAATGACTAAGAGCACTAGAGACTGAGCAGCACAGAGCAAAGCTGGCAGCAGTGCAGTTGGCACAATGTAGAGTCAGCAGCAACGAAGAGGCTTCAGAGGGTCAGCGCAGAAACTAGCAACAGTCGGAACTCTAGTAACAGATGCATCATACTGAACACAGTTGGTTCAGTATTTTGGATGTTTTTATGTTGAAACAGCAACAAAGTTGCAATGCAGATGCAGTTGGCAACAGCATGCAGAATCAGCAGCAACACAGATGCAGCATTTGCGCAGTAGTTGGTGGGCAATGATGTCAAACATCAGCAGTGCAAAGGGAGATGATACAGAGTCAGGTGATGCTTCAATAGGTTGCATTGCTAGAGCACATTCCTCGCTAAGAGGGAGTGTTGATTTTTGGTAGCATCAGATGTGCTCTAGCCTCAAGAATTTGCAGGGAGGCTAGGACACATGCATTCTCCAAGACCCAGAAATCATTTTGGGAAATTCCACACTGAGACAATTTAATTAAAATAATTAATTATTTTTAAAGGATGCAAATTAAAATAATTAAAGGGTATTAATTAAACTGGGTGTGAATCTTCTAGAAAAAGACGGAGATCGAGTCAAGACGATCTGAGCCATTGACTAGGATCTAATATGGGTCGTTGATTGTTCAACAAGAAGATTATAAGGAGCTCGATGGGCACTTGGAGAACACATCGGGTGAGGAATCAAGAGATCAAATTCTCAAGGGAGTAGCACAGCAGTTGTTGGAGAGTGATCGAGGTGATTTCTTGCAGTGAGGGGCAGGGATAGTTGTCCGGTGGAATATTTCCTGATCCAGAGAGTGCAATGCAAAGGAGGCAATAAAATCCACAGAGAGACTGCGCAGTGCCACGCAGAGGCAGTGCAGAGTTTTAGAGGGAGTCCGAAATTTTGTTTAGGAAACAGTCGAGGGTCAGTGCCAGAAGATGAAGGGAGTTTCCGGGGGCCAGTAGAGCCTCATTTCCAGTCAGCAAAAGATCCAACAACAAGAAGGAAGGCTGCATCGATTTGTGACGCAGAGATTGAGCAGGGTGACGCAGTCACTGTGCAGAGGCAGTGCAGAGCAGCTCATCTCGAGCTGAGGTCAGTGCTAGATTCCTGTGGTAGAGTGAGATTTTCTCACAAGATTTCTTTGTAAGTTTTTCCTTGGTATGACTTGTCAGTTTCAACAATCATAGACTTGTGTTCATAAAATACTGCATAATAATACAAACCCTCAGTTGTTGCACCGGTTTAGCCGCATTGGGTTTTCCGGGGACATTTATCCAAAAATAACGGTGTCCATTGTGTGCTTATTTCTTTCCTGCGTTGTTTGTTTCCACAGTTTTTTATATTTGTGAAGGCTGAAGGCTGTTAGTTTTGCTATTTACCGTAGCAAACAATAAATAATTTTGTTCAGTAATTTAATAAAATAGAAGAAACTTAACCAGTTGCTACAGTAGGGATTCTGATTGAGGAATTTTCACAGTTGATGCACTATTTTCCTCAAATAAGGGAAGTACACAATTGAAATCCAGAAGCGAATTAGAATGTTGGACTACACATCCATGTCTACGCCACTAGCGACCAACTAGAAAATTAATGCTTCCATATCAGAGACAGTGGACCCTACATTATACAGACAGTTGATTGGCTCTCTCGTAAACCTAGTCAATACCAAACCAAACATCTAATTTGTAGTTAATACACTCAATCAATTCATGATAGAGCCAAAGCAAGTTCCCTAGGTGGTTGCAAAACGTGTGTTGAGATACTTTCAAGGCACAATTGAGTATAGGCCAAGATATGCTCAGATGGATGGAGTGAATTTGGAGGGGTACACCGATGCCGACTGGAAAAGCAGCACAGCTACCAGGAAAAGCACTTCTGGGTGTTGTTTTAGCTTGGGATCAGGAGCAATTTCTTAGTTCAGCAGGAAGCAGACCTCAATTGCTTTGAGTTTTATTAAGGTCGAATACATAGCTACTAGCTTCGCAGAATGTGAGGCAACCTGCCTTTGGAAGCTTCTCGTGGGGCTATTTGATCGAGAAATGGAGCTAGCTATGATTCACTATGACAATCAGAGTTGTATCAAGCTCTCGGAGAATCTGATGTTTCATGACAAGTCGAAACACATTCAGATCAGGTACCACTTCAATCGAGATTGTGTACAAAAGGGGCTTGTAAAGTTGTAGTATGTATCGACAGATGAACATGTAGCAAACATCCTAACAAAGGTTTTATGAAGGAAAATTTGTATTCTTCAGAGACAAAATGGGGGTGGTGCAAAACACCTTCCTCGCTAAGAGGGAGTGTTGAAAATGTAGCTTTGAAGGTGATTCTACATTGATCAAGTGCCATGACATGTAGAAAACCATCAAAAATTATCTCACAACAATTATTTAATTATTTCCTAAGTTTGGACCTTAGACATAATGTCATTAATTTAATTTTTTATTTTAATGGCCATTTTTTTTAAAATTAAAAGTGTCAACTTGAGATTATATCCTGACCATAGATCTCAAGTGTGGAGATGTAATATCAACCCTCCATTACTTTGGAGATTAGGCTAGAAAATTATAAAAGAGGAAATAGGTTGTTGGAGAGGCAAATCGATTGGGTCTCTAATCCTCTACTCCTTGACACATCTTATTTTACCAATACCATGGCAAGAGTGTTCGCATGCCAAATGTTTGCTAAAGCATCTACATGCAAAGTGTTTGATGCAATTCTTGTACGAGGTAGCATTAGGTCAATGCGCTCATGGTCTTTACAATCTAAAGATGCACACGAAGCGTTTGATGAAAAGATTATAGGGTACTTGTTCGAAGAGATGTCTACTCAATATGCATGCCTTTAAATCATGGTTAAATCACTCATAAGAAAAACCTTGTTATTATAGGTAAATTCTGAAGATTTTGTAGCATCTATAAACCTCAAACTGGAGCACACAATGAGTCCTCATCGAACAACGGAGAATTTTTTTTGCAAGGAAACAAATCGATGATCAATGTATGTTATCAAACTAGAACATTTGTAAGGATTTAACTCTTTTTCTAATATTATACCTTGCATGGAGGGGTGTTGGGAAAAGTTATGTCTTCATCATCCAATCCTATTGTTTTCAAGGATGCAACCAAAAATAAACTACCCTCTCCAATTTTTTCAATCCCTCGTATACCTAGTGTTATATCATGGAGAAATAAGATTAGGTGTCGATGTTGGAGGTCATAGAGCCAAGCGTCACAAGCTTTGACTAATTATATGAATCAGCAATGGTTATATGTGTATTTAATGGATTCGAACCTGTTATCTCAGATTTGTACCAATGGATTTACTCGACCTACACATAACATAGCGAAGTACATCTATGCTCTAGAGGTTTTCTTATTGTCATGTTTCCAAACCATGTTGATTATCAGAATGTGTTTGAGGAGGATCCCCAGTTTTGGGGAAGAGCAAGACTTTTCGTTACCCCATGGTTCCCAATTTTATACCCTAATATTATGTCAATCACTTAAATGACAGTTTGGTTACCTCGCAAATTACCATTACACCTAAGGTATGTAGTCTTTGAGCATATTGGGAACACTTTGAGCAATTATATAAACACAAATCTTGAGAGGACTAAGTTGGGCTTGTCCACATACGCCTAAATTCATGTTTAGATAGACATCATTAAGGGTCTACCACTCAACATGATTCTCAAACAAAGGAACTTTTTATGGAATTAGACCTTGAATTATGAAAATACAAAATTTTGGTGTTGGATCTATCAACAAACAAGTCATCTATTGTAAAAGAGACTGCCAAATTTCGTGCATGATCTCATCCAGCAAGGAAAAAAAGGGCTCAAACCAAAATATAAAAGCTAGCAATTTTGCAAGCAACCTTTGTTGGATGTTGAAGGTGATCAAAAGAAGAAAATCCGCAAACAACAAAAATAGAGATGGTCAAAGAAACCTATCCAAAAGCCAACTGAGGTAACATTTCTCCCCCACCCCGGAAGCTAGTAAGGAAGAAGAAAATACAAGGGTTTCCCCCTTAGGGATGTGTAATGTCCTAAGGAAATTTTTATTTATTTATTTTTTTCCAAATTACAATAGAAGGATTATGAAACAGCAATATACTTCCTTATAGCAATAAATATCTCCTATGTAGACATGAATATAGGATCCTCACAGCAATATAATACTTCAATCAAAGCACAACAATTTAGGGCTAATTGCCCGATTAAACGAGTGTATCCAATCAATAATTCCCCAATACTGTGTTGAAATGCAGTATTTAACAAATTTGTAAACCAATCCGATAAGTATGTTGTATCAATTTATCATCTATTGTATCACCCTTAACTCACTGCACAGGATTCGAATAGTCCTGGAGATACCCCGCAGCTCTGGGACTGTAGTTGCTAGCTTCAGGAGACCTTCATGAACTAATTGTCGAGTTGCAATAGGGCTTGATTCCTCCACTTAGGGCTAGTCACAACCTAAGGAAACTAGATGTTGGCATAGACTATTTGCATTGAACAATGTCACAATGTCACACTTAGAAAGGTCATCATTGTCAAAGAATCTATCTCGAAGTTACTTGATTTACCTCTGTGTATGGTCTAGTCACCCTATTTGGCAATATGCAACCCTTGGAGGGCCAAATACAACATGTTGCTTTTAGAATAGGCTTCAGATTTAATGCAAATCCCTTACTGGTTATTATGGTGCTTGAACAAGTCACAATTTTTCCCTTGTTGTCCTAAGATTTGTGTCGATTTTTCCTTAGCACTTCATAATCAGCTCTATGTCTAAAACACGATCACAAACACATTGAAATACCACAACTTCAAGCACTTTGCACGGCGAAAATATAACAACAATGAACCAACAAAGTACACAAAGATTTACAGACCCAAAACTTCCTTGTATTACAAATTTAATACAACAAACATAGGTCTCTCGTACCAAGGATCATGGCCCTTACAATTAGCCCTGATACAATGAAAACTAGGGCTTGATATCAACAACTTATGACTCTCAATCTAACCAAGAACAAGAACAACTTGACTTACTTGCTAAAGAAACGCTTGACACCAACCTTTTCAATCCACTTGTCTTGAACACCTAGGACATCCTTTGCCACTTCTACTCACAAAGAATATTGTTGCTCCAATACCTTTACCTTCAATTGCTCACAAGGTCCTCTACAACTCCAGATTCACTTGTACAACCAGCTCAACAATCTACCTTCTCTCAATGACTATGTTGCTCCAGAGTCATTGATCATAGGCTCAACAAATCTACCTAATACATAGGTTCAAATAGTTTGGCAGCTCATAGTACCTTTGTTTGCTCCAAGGCCACTATACATAGCCATCAAAACAAGGTTTGTTCACACTATGAATTCACCGTCCAACGCAACCCTAACTAGTCAAACTTCTCACAGTTCCTTACTCCACAAGGATGACTTTATAGAGCCTTCAACCAGATATCCTAACACATCATAACAAGACAGACTTCAACGCACAAGATCAACAATCATTCTACACTTATATATCAGCCCACTTGACCACATTCAACCCTCTCTCTTTATCCAAGACAACACATTGTTTTTGTTCACTAATTAAGGCAAATTTAGGCCTTTTTTAGGCCTCAGATCAAGCCCAGAAATCTAACGCAACATCACAGGGCCTGCAACCCACTTTGGCAACCTAGACGAAGGTTAAACAAGCCTCATTTCTAGGCTCAGCTCACTTTCTTTTCCACGGAACAAAACAGACTTCTTGCACAAAGAATTCAATGGTGATATCTTGCTTGGATAGACCCTTTGTTAGGGTTTCTTGACACACAGAGCTTGGTGCTCCTTTACCTCTCTAAAACGGCCAGAACCAAGCCCTTTTAGGGCACACACCTCCATAGGAAACTCAACCTTGTGTCTGCGCAAAACTCGGCCTTTATCACTTAAAAATTAGACCATAAACCTTCACTCCAAGACTACAGCTCCTCTTGAGGTATGCGGCTCCCTCTTACGCAGATATTAGCATAAGAATGAATGCTCTTGTGTGTGATGAGACCTCACTAGGTCTCCTATATTTATATCCTCTCCATTGTTAACATAGGGGCTCCTTTACTCCTTCAAAGATGCCCCCACACAACAAATGAAATAAAAAAATTACTTTCTTTGGGTCCTTAGCCCACCCCTTTGGGTCCAAAGCCCACCACTTAGGTACATTGCCCACAAAGCCACATTTCTGTGCGTCAACTCCACACAAACCCAATACCAGGGGGGTTGTGGGAGTACCTCCCAAGCTACACATCTCAACACTCCCTCTTAGCGAGGGAGGTACTTCCATTACTTGGAAGTAACTCGTTAGCGACACTAGCCCAATCTCTAGCAACCACCACTGCAGCATACCCTCTAGAACGAACCACACTATCCTCGGCAATGTCCCTGCCTCTAGAAGCCTCTCGCTTCTTCTTCTCCTAAAATGTCTTCAGGCCATTCCATGGTCCCTTCTTGCCAGCTATCAAGTCTCCTACTCTCCAATGACCATGTGCTCTTCTTTGGTTGTGGATTCTCCCTCTGAACCTGCAAACTCCCACTCAAACTTGACTCCCTTTGAGTCATAGGAACCTGCTTCTTCCCTTGATCTATAGGCTTTTTCGTCAACCGATATAGACTATTCTCCCTAACTCCAATGATAGTTCCAAAGAGTTAGGGCCTCAGGGCCTGCGAATTGGTTTCCCATCTCGGAATATCACCTCAAACCCCTTCGCCTCAATCACTGAGATAGACAACATGTTGCACTTGAGCTTTGGTACCCATAGTACATCTTGAACTCGTAGCAGTCTACCTAACTCCATCATGAATAGAACAACACCTGACCCTCCGAAAATATTTTGACTCTTATCACCAACCTTCACGTGTAATTTTGAGTCCCATTCAGTTCAAGTCTCAAAAACTTCCTGTGAACTTGTCATATGCTTCGACACTTCGCTCTCAATGAACCATGCATCCATGCCAAAGGTATACTCTAAGAAATGAGAGACCAGAGTAAAGTCTTCCTCAAACCTTCTTGAGAAGTCATCAAGCTCACCTGAAGCAGCCCCAGCTATCTCCTTCTTCTTCTCATTGTCTCCCTTCTTCTTACGCAAACACTTGCTTGCATAATGACCATACTCGCCCCATGTATAACACTTAAACTTGCTCAAGTCCTTCTTTGCTTTGCCCTTCATCTTTCCTACAAGAGCCACGTTATCTTCAGTAAACTTCTTCATACAAAAATCCTTGTCTCGCAATTCTTCTTGGATGAAGCCATCCCATAACCTATTCCAATTTGCCAGCTTATCTTGAGCAACAATCCCTTTGATAAATAGCTTTCGTTCCTCGGAGAAGCCCTTCAAAGCAATCCTTGCTAGCTTTGAATCTGGAACATTATCACCAATGGCGGCTAGCTCATCACGAACTTAAGAAAGTCTCATTAGATACGGAGCCACACCTTTGTCATCCAACATCTTGATGCTCTTCAACTTCTCTCTCAACACCAACAATCGATTCTCGTTCTCATTCTGGAACAAGTCCTGGAGAGCCTTTCACATCTCTCGTGCAGTGTTCTTCCCTGTTAGATGACGTATCAATTGATCTTTGACAACATTTAGGATGATCAGCATAGCCTTCGTATCCAACTCCTCATAAACTTCCAACTCCTTGGGGTCATTTGGCTTTTGAATCTCCTTGTCGGGAAACTTCCATATCTTGTTCACCAACAAGACTAGCTCGATCCTTTCCTTCCAGGGACTATAGTTGGACTAGCCATCCAATCTATCTTTGTACCTTGGACTACTGACCAACTTTGGCATGTTGCTAGTCCTTCAACAAGGCAACCAACACCCTCTTGAGTTGTTTGTTGTGCATACTCTGATTTAGTTGTCCCTTCAAAGTAGCTCTGATTCCATGTTGATTTTTCCTTGGCACTTCAAAATCAGGTCTATGTCTAAAACACGATACAAAACACACTAAAATACCACAACTTCAGGCACTTTGCACAATGGAAATATAACAGTAATGAATCAACAAAGTACACAAATATTTATAGACCCAAAACTTGCTTGTCTTACAACTTTAATACAGCAAACATAGGGCTATTGTACCAAGGATCATGGCCCTTACAATTAGCCCTAATACAAGGAAAATTAGTGTTTGAGATCAACAACTTGTTACTTGAGATTTGCCCAGGAACAAGAACAACTTGACTAACTTGTTTAAGAAGCGCTTGACACCAACCCTTTCAGTCCACTTGTCTTGAACACCTGGCACGTCCTTTGCCACCTCTAGTCACAGAGAATGTTGTTGCTCCAATACCTCTGCCTTCAGTTGCTCCAGATTCACTCGCACAACCAGCTCAACGATTTGCCTTCTCTCAATGACTATGTTGCTCCAAGGCTCAACCAATCTACCTAATACATAGGCTCAAACAGTGTTGCAACTCACAGTCCCTTTGCTTGCTCCAAGGTGATTGTACATAGCCTTCAAAACAAGGTCTGCTCACACTATGAATTCACCCTTGAATTCAACGTCCAATGCAACCCTAACCAGTCAGACTTCTCACAATTCCTTACTCCACAAGGATGACTATAGATAACCTTCAACCAACAATCCTAACACACCATAACAAGACAAACTTCAATGCATAAGCTCAGCAATCATTCTACGCTTATATATCAACCCACTTGACCACATTCATCCCTCTCTCTTTATCCAAGACAACAAATTTATGTTCATTGTCTGAGGCCAATTTAGGCCTTTTTTAGGGCTTGAATGAAGCCCAAAAATCCAATGCAGCATCACAGGGCTTGCGGCCCACTTTGGCAACCTAGCCGGAGGCTAAACCAGCCTTATTTCTGGGCTCAACTCACTTCCTTTTCCATTGAATATAACAGACTTCTTGCACAGAGAATTGGGTGGTGATATCTTGCTTAGACAGACCCTCTGTTAGGGCTTCTTAACACATAGAACTCAGTGCTCCTTTCCCTCTCTAACTCGGCCAGAACCAAGCCCTTTTAGGGCACACACCTCCACATGAAACTCAGCCTTGTGGCTAAAGCAAAACTCGGCCCTTATCACACAGAAAATTAGACCATAAACCTTCACTCCAAGGCTGCAACTCCTCCTGAGGTATGCGACTCCCTCTTAGGCAGATATTAGCATATAAATGAATGTTCTTATGTCTGATGAGACCTCGCCTAGGTCTCCTATATTTATATCCTCTCCATTGTTGACATAGGGGCTCCTTTACTCCTTCAAAGATTCCCTCACAAAACAAATGAAATAAACAATTACTTTCTTTGGTTCTTTAGCCCACCCCTTTGGGTCCAAAGCCCACCACTTAGTCACATTGCCCACAAAGCCACATTTTTGTGGGTCAACTCCACCCAAACCCATTACCTTAGGGGTTGTGGGAGTATTATACCTCCCATGGTACACATCTCAACAATCTGTCCTCCAAGCAAGTCACAAATCTTAATATCCTTAACAAGTCTCAAATTGAATCTTCTAATTGAACAGAGAACGTCTCAATGTGCCAAAACCAAAGCAGAACTGCTCCAAGAAATATGTTGTGCCAGAACAAGGAAAAAAGGTGTCTGGTAGGGTGGAAGCAGCTCCACCGAAACTAGAGAAGGGGATTAGCTAGGGTGGGATCACTTCCACCAAAACTAATCAAGAAGGGGTATTAAAACCCTCAGAGCCTCAGCTCAAGAAAACAGAGTATTCAATCCAAATTGATGCCCCAAAATGATTCCAACTCTCCTTTATTTATAGATTTCCTCATGGAGTTTTCTCTAATGTGAGGGGTTGCAAGTGCAACCCCATTTGGGTTTTTTTACAAGTTACCCCAAAATTTACCCAATGTTGCCCCAAACATTGGATAATTGGGTTTTCCCATTTATCAAAGACTATAGCCTATGGGCTTGGATAGGCTACTTCGTCCTCCCTTGGCAATTAATCCATAGGGTGCATTGCAGTCCCCCCTTCTCGACATTGCTTGCCCAAGCAATGGCATGTCTCGGCGTTGCATAATTTGTTCATTTTTCGAGTGCAAATTATACAAGCACTTATTTCTGAAACTTGATAATTACTTCCAATATGTAGATGTTTATTTAGTACTTCAAAGTTCAATGTATCATTAAGCAATACCTTTAGAAATTCAACCATAAAGGCAATGAAGCGGTAGAGATCACAATGCACAAGAGAAACACAATGTTTACCCTAGGAAAACCCACTTGGGGAAAAACCTAGCAACCTTCTTCTTAGAGAAATATTCAGTTCAATAGGAGATACATCAAAGACAAGGTCAAGGTCACAATAACCAGCAAGATGCTTTCCACAACGCAACCACGAGATGTCAAGTCCAGCCTCCTTCACTTGTCCACAAGAATCCTCTTTGACCAGCTTAGTCAAGGTCAGCAAGACTGTCCACCAAAAGCCCTTCCAATCTGCCTTAGCCACCTTGGTAAAGAGATCTACAACATAGGTCTAAAGTTTAGTTAAAAGCAGAGTTTTGGCCCTTTTCCACAGATAGTAGTCATTGAAGTTTCAACCTCTTTGCACAGAGAGTAACCACAGATATTTCGCCCTTTTTCACAGAGAAATCACCACAGGGAACTCAGCCCTTTCACAAAGATTTACCACAAGGAACTCGGCCCTTCTCACAGAGAATATGCCACGGGGAACTCGACCCTTCTCACAGAGATTATACCACAGGAATTTCGAACCGTAACAGAAGAAATTCGGACCTGATATTCAGTTGGCTTCTCCTCTTCTATGTCACAAAACTCTCGGACTTCTTCTTCACTTATTCGGATGGCTTCTCCTCTTCTGTTCAACCTTCTAGTCTTGTCTTCCTTCGCTTGAAATCAGAGATCTATATGTCTTCTGTGTGAATCAAATGATACCTTTGGAGGGAGGATGAATCACTTATTTATATGTACTGGAACGGGTTTGAATGGATGTCTATTGGGACAGAGCTGACTTGATCACATGTAGGCCGACTTGACATCTTGTGGTGTCTAAAGTACAAATTTAAAAATTCAATTTCCCGCTTTTGAAAAGGCCATGAAGAGCATGCTAAATGTTATTCTTCTTTCATCACAAAAATAATTTATATTTTATCTTTACAAGTACAAATTGTACATTATGAAGACCAACCATAGCTACAAAATTCAACATAATTTTCTCTTCAACCTCCAAGAATTAAAAACTTCCTTCAATCCTCACAGCTGCCATTTCAAACAAACCAACACCCCCTTTTTCTTCTAGAAGCACAACCACCATAATGCTAGTGGGGGACATCATGCAATAGTTGTTGCTCCCACTTACTAGATCATAGGTGAAAAAAATGCTAAAGTAAATTTTACTTTTCCTAGTGTAGCAGCAATCTTCCATAGTTCTAACAATAAGTGGCAGAAAATTGATCTCTTTGTTGGAGATAATTTTATTGATGTCTTCACATCACTTATAGGTGGCCTGTTTTCATTTTTGTTTCCTGACATTAAAAGCCTCTCATTCTTATGGACCAGATCTTTCTTCTCCATAGCATTTTTTATCCCAAAATAATTTGCAGCACAGCAAATTGCAGCAAACTTGTGGGCATTGAGTACAATTTGGCACATAGTTCAAGTGCATGAGGCCCTCCTGGAAAAACAGCAGCCTTCGTTACCAAATTCTGTAAACAATGGCTCTTACACAAAACAACATTTTCCCTGTTTATTTATATGTTGCCACATACCTTTTTCCATGCTTTTTACGATGCTTCTTACAACCAGTATGTTTTGTGTTCCCTCCCATTATAAGACTGCCACCAACTTCAGGAGAATCTGTTACTATGATCAGATTTTCTTTGGGGCCTTTGTCACCATTCTTTGACCTATTTTTGCCAACTGCTTGTTCCATATTTGTGCAATTCCTGAATTGAGGGTGAGGCTCGAACGTGACTTTAGTTGGTCTGTCATGTGTAGTTCTAATGAGCTTTTCCCTTAGTGTAGATTCAGGGACAAAATATATCTGATCTTCATAGAAGATCATTTCATCTTCTCTACCTTGCACCTATTATCATGGATGAGTCCGTCCAACAATTCGCAGGCAAACTTATTTTGGAGTACTCTACTAAGAGGTGGGCTCACCAATCTCTCAAGAATGTGCATATGTCATGTTCAACATCCTCTTTGCATTCCAGCTCATAAACTTGTAAGCTGCTACTTGACGATATGGAACTTTGTTAAATTTGGCAACTAGGGCCAAATATTTTTGTTGGATTCCTCTTTCCGAGAGGTGTAAGATTGATCTAAAGATCATTTTGTTGTGATGAGCAGAAGTTGGATTTTGAATTTATTCTCTCACACATGTGCAAATTGTCAAGGTCGGCCAGAATTGTTATGTGGGCTCATAAGCCCCAAAAGATGTGTCTCCACCCCTCACTGATGGATATAAAAAGGAGAGACTCATTCCCCATTTGGACATCATCTCATCACACATCTCTCTCCTCTCTCATTGGTTCGTACAGCCTCATAGAAGGCTCTCTCTCTCTCATCCGCACGTGTGAAAGGAAGGTCAGATTCTTGCTGTGATTTTCGGACTGTTTTTTGGGCCACTGCAGCAGCATTGACTTTGTGTCAACCTTGATGATTTGACTTCAATTTTCTGGGCTGAAATCCGATTTTTGGAGGCTGAAGTTGGTGGCACGAAATCCGAGAATTCTGGGCAGTTTGACTTTTGGGTTGACCACAGCTTTGACCACAGAATTTGACCGCAGAGTTGACCAGTGTTGACCAGGTTTGACCGAATATTTCAGGACTGTTTTGAGCTGACTTTGATTGATTTTGGAGGCCAAGTTTGACTGGGTTTGACCGAGCTTCATTGGAGAAGGAATATTGCTGGTTTGACCAGCGTTGACTTTGCTGGCTAGGGCATCCTGTTGACTGCTGCTTGAATAAAGGAAATTTGTAAATTGTACTTTCTCTCTCTGCTAACTTTGAAGAATAATAAGAAGATTTGATCAAAGGGTTTTCCCCACATTGGGGTTTTTCCCTAGCATCTGCCAAATATTGTATCATCTTGTCTTGGCTTGTCTTTTGGTTATTTGTTTATGTTCTATCAGCATTTACTATCAATGTTAATGTGCTTGCTAAACAGGAAATTGAATTGGGCTAATAAGAAAGATTGAAGTAAATTGCTCTAAGCATAGAACATACCATCGTTAACTAAAATTAACAAACTTGCATTCCTACAAGCTGCTATGCACATCACTCCGCCCTGCTTAGGTATGACCTCTGTTTTAAAAATCGGCCGTTTCGACTCCTACCAGGCCTGGTCGACCGAGCCATTAGGCTGGCCGATCCGACCAGGTACAAAAACAGCCAGGCTGGCCGGTTTGTTACCGAGCCAGCCGGTTTTTGTATCGGCTCGGCCGGCTTGGTAACAAACCGGCCGACCAGGCCTGGCCTGAGTTAACTCGGCCGAGCCAAATCTGCCGGCCGGTGAGCCCAAAAAATCGGATTTTGTGGACTTGAAACCGGATTTTATTCCGCTGTTAGGTTTGTTTGAGGTTTTCTGAAGAGTTGTGGAGTTGGTTTTTTGAGCAGCTTCATGGTAATGTTAAATTCTTAAAGTAAAAGGATGAATATGAAGATTAAGGAGAATGTCACTTATGAAGATTAAGGAGAATGTCACTTAGAATGTCACTTTTACTTAAATTTTTAACATTACCATGAAATGACTCAGGATGTTTGAGAGTGGTTCCAACCTCATTGGATTTCATATGGAGAAAGTAGAATTTTAGATCTCATTCAAAATCCAGCAGACTTATCAGTTTTTCAGGATTTCAGGATTGGGTTATTACAATGTTTCCATCGAATTTTGTCATGTATTAGGGTATGGAACTCATATTTAATCAAGAGCACCAATCCCTCTATGTACCTTGATGACATGATGTTAGTGACAATGACCAAGAACAATATGTGATCATAAAAGCATGAGATACAATATAGGGTTTTAATACACTAATGGAGGATGGAATTCAAAACATCATCCTCATCTAAATACCCTAGAATCCACAAATCCTAAAAATTAGGGTTTCATATGTGAGCTAGGGTTTTCCATGAGCCATCTAGGGTTCTTATTCAAATTAAACCCTCCATCAAAAGAGCCTTAAAACAAATAAAAATAAATAAATGCATTACACATACTATGAGAGAGACCATACCTCTGATTTTACGTTCATACAAGTTGCTACAGGGATTTGTTTCAAAGTGCCTCGCACTTCTTCTGTTTGTCAGACTTTCAAGGGCACTATCATCTTTATCCAAAGGTGCCAACATAGAGGAGCTACATACTTTTCTTAGATGAACTTCCTTTACTTCAGCTGCTAGACAAAAATAGAATCACATGAAGGGTTGCCACTAAACCTTCTTAAAATCACATCAGCTGCTAGATAATGAGCAGCTTAGTCAACAATATGACATCATGGAGGGCTTTTACTATTCTTCAAACATCATTTTCAAATTGATGTCTAAAGAGACCATCCCTTCTCATAACTGCATTTTGTATTTTCATTGACTTCAAGGCACCTTTTATGAATGCTTCAAAGACATGAATATATATTAATTATTGATTTACAAGTTGGCTTCGATGGAACTAGCTTATAATACTTGTGTGTGTGTGTGTGTGAGAGATTGTAATAGTGATAAGGACTCAGCCTCTTCTTCTATACACAAAATAGGGTTCCTTGATTTTACTGATATAGATCACAAAGGATGCTCGCTAATTGTCTTTTTAAGGCTACAATTCATACCTTGCAAACGTATGTATACAAGATCTTGGCTTCCTTAAATTATGGAGGGCCTTAGAACTGTCCTTTATAATGATGTGCCTCTAATTCTAGGACAATTCCTCCTCACGATCATTGATAGGATACCACCCTTCTAGTTGTAAATGAAGTCACCTTTTAAGTCCTCATAGTCCAGTGACCACAATGTCAAATGCCGAATTTTTCTTTAGATTAGGGGATTTAACTTTCTTCAGAACAATGAGAATAACAAATTCATAACAAGGATGCACTGTCAAGAGAAACAGAAGAAAAATACCCTTCAATTCTACTTGAGCAAAGAAGTCCTCCATAATTGCTTCAAACGAGGGGCAGAAATACCTTGTTTATACTTAGAATCAAGTCTTCAAAGTAATGTACAAATATGCTGTGAATTGATCCACGTTAAATTCTCAACGTAGATAGGGAACTTAATAACTCGGTCTGAAGGCTATTGTGGCTCAATTGCAAATGCTTTCTTATTTGAAGAAAGACACAATGAAACCCTCTTCAATCAGGTCACAGAACTTAACACTGTAGGTTTAATCCACGGTTCTTTATATGATTTGAATTACCACAGGCCTTCTTAGAGGGTTGATGTCTTGTCGAAAGGAGTCACCTGTGACATTGGTTATGTTTTTTGTTTTGATCTCTATATCATCATCCTGTATTGGACAGTGCACTAGGTGCAATTTTGATATAATGGATATATTCATGAGCCTACTTTGATCATCTGTTGTCTTTTGTGACTTATCTATATTGTAATGCTTTGTGTTTGGAAACATGAATAAAAATCTTTAAATTTATGTTTTTGTACAAAAAAATTAATATTTAATGTATTTTTTACAAAAACCGAGTCATTGAAACCGAGTCGACCGAGTCATTACCGATTCGGAGTCATTACCGAGTCATTACCTCGGCCTGGTAACTGACCGATTTCGTTTTTTAAAACATTGGGTATGACCTCATTTGCTTGGCTGTTACAACTCGGGGGCCACCATTTGTCATGCCTCTTAGTACTACCTTGCTTCCATTTGGGTCTTAGAATTTCATTTATATCACTTCGTAGTTCATTACAAATCTCCCTAGTGATTACAACCATTGTAGTCCCAGCACCACAATAGTATTTGCCAATTGTATCACATAAAAATCATTAGTAAGTGTATACTTACATAATGTGACGCTCATACGTGTAACTACCTGTGTGCATGTCATATGATATCTATCAACTGCCCTCACTTTGAAACCTTCAAATTCCTGGGTAGGGATGCCTCTCCTTACCACCACAACTACATCAATGAAGTTGTATGTTGCCCCACCATTAATCAATGCTATGATTCGTTGTCCTCATATGACAAACCTGATTTTGAAGGTGTGATATTTAGGGAATCCTCAGAGAGTGGCGAAGGTACCACCTTCAAGTCTCAAATATGGTTGCTTGTCTCCCTTAGCCTCTTCCAGGGATGGTGCTTCTTCAAAATGCTAGGCTCCTTGCTTGATGCCAGTGTTGTATCATTTTCATTGTCACTATCGAACATTACCTCAATGTAGTGAATTTTTCCCTTTCCTAAACATCGGTGACCAAGTTCCCATGGCTCTTTGTAAGTGAAATAGAGCTTCTTCCTTCTAAGATCATTTCGAGTTTCTTCATCCAAACGATCATTCTTGGTCTCATCCTTCTAAGATGTCTCCATGTCCTCCTCCATCAAAGGGATTGGTGGTATGGGTGGAGTCTTCACTTTTGGTGTTGCACCTCCCATGTCTCGAGTCTTGGTGATGGTCTCCTACAGGGTAGTAGTCATGAAGGTCTTGACCCAGCCATGCAGGGGTTCAGCTAACCCTTTCATGAAAAGCATAATTAATCTTTGTTTGGATATGTTTCTCACCATGAATGCTATCCATTCGAATTTTGCAATGTAAGCCTCTAGTGATCTGCTTTGTTTGAGTTGTGCCAACTCTCTAAGATGTATATCAGGATCCTTCCCATCAAAACGTTCTAGTGACCTTTGGGTGAAGTCCACATAAGAGGTTATGCTGGAGTGCCCTAAGGTGACCAGTTCATGGTACCGCCATTCCTATGCCTCCCCTTCCAAGTGCAATGTGGAAAATTAGATAGTGCCCGCTTCCCACGTGGGATTAAGTCAGAAATAGGTGTCCAACTTCTGTACCCAATCTCTTGCTGAGCATTTAGATGATCCATTAAAGGAGGAGATGGGTAGCTTTCCTACCTTGCACATCAAATCTTGATTTCATTGTTCCTTGGGTTTATTTTGTATTTGATGTTGTTGTATTCTTGGAACGATATGGTTGCTCGTGTATTTTCTTCTAATGCTACATACTCCTGAAAGTACTCATTAAAGATTCCATCATGCTTTGTTGCTCCTTGGATTGCAGTTGGTTGACAATCCAAAAATTGAGGAAGTAAGGGTTTATGGTTACTTCCATTGGTTGCCCTGGCATTAGATTATGCAAAAGTATTGATGGGGCCAGGAATATGGTTGTTTCTCCCTTCAGTCTTGGTCTTGTTATACCAACATTAAAACCATTAGTCATATTATTAGCAAGATTATTTATGGGTTGCATGAGCTACAGCATTTGTTGTTGTCCCTAGGCCATCTATTGTTGCCCTTACACTAACAAATTAGTTATTTCTCCCTGCCCATGAATTAGCACATGTAAGATATTATTGAGAGTTGATCCTCCTCGTTCTTCCCTATCCCCCTTAGCTGCGCGATGGGTGATCCTCGGTCTTCTTATTGTAACATTGCTTGTATCTGCTGGAAGCATACAAGGCTCATATCCTCACAAGCTGGTAGGATGCACAGCTCTAATACCACTATAATATCCAAAGGAAATTTTACCCTTAGAGTTCTACTTGACTAGGTTTTTTTGTTTCCAAATACAACAGAAGGATTACGAAACAGCAATATACTTCCTTCAGCAGTAAATATCTCCTATGTAGACATGAATATAGGATCTCCACAGCAATATAATACTTCAATCAAAGCACAAAACTTAGGTTAACTGCCCAATACAATGAGTGTATCCAACCAATAATTCGGGCACAACAACTTAAGGTTTGATTGCCCAATTCAATGAGTGTATCCAATCACTAATTCTCCAATACAGTGTTGATATGCAGTATCTAGCAATGTGTAAATCAGTACTATAACAATGTTATACTAATTATGTTGTATCAATTTATCATCTACTATATCACCCTAAACTCATTGCACAGGATTCGAACGGTCTTGGAGATAACCGCAGCTCTAGGACTGTGGTTGTTGGCTTCAGGAGACCTTCACGAACTGATTGTCGAGTTGCAGCAGGACTTGATTCCTCTACTTATGGCTAGTGGCAGCCTAAGGAAACTAAATGTTGGCTCAAATTGTTGGCATTGAACAATGCCACAGTGTCACTCTTGGCAAGGTCACCAATGTCACAAAATATATCCCAGAATTACTTGGTTTACCTCTGCATAGGGTCTGGTCATCCTATTGTGGCAATCTGCAACCCTAGGAGGGTCGAATACAAGATGTTGCTTTCAGAAGAGGCTTCATATTGAAAGTGGATCCTTTATTGGTTGGTATGGTGTTTGAACAAGCTACAATTTTGCCTCTGCCTAAGTCACAGGACACTGCCCTTATGGGTCTCGTTTCTTGTATCCCATGTGTCAAACACGACACGACCCATAAAACATGTATGACACGTTTTTCAATGTGTCCTAAAATCAGGACACGTGTTTGGGCCATGTCAGAAAGGTGCCCTAAGACGCATGCCCCACTAAAATCCCAAAGTAAAAAGCATCGCGTCTTGAACTTTTTTCATTTTTTTCTATCAATTTTGTGTCTGTTCGTGAGAGGAATGTTGTTGAGTGTGCAATTATTAACGATTCGTAGGGAAACGGAGGATTTTGTGGGCAGATTTTCACACAGATCTAGACGCTACATGATCATGTTCCTCCTCCACACCAATAAATGCAGCAGCAGATCTTGGATTGGGCATAAAGGAGGGGGTGGAGCAGAGTCAAATGGCAGTGGCAGTGATGGTGATTATGACAAGGAGGACCTGGACTATTGATAGAGTCGTGACTAGTGAGTCATGACCAGTACCATTGTCGAGCTATGATATTCCTACTTACTTTGTATCTACTCTATTTTGTACTAGTTACAACTAGTACCACTGTCGAGCTATGATATAACTACCTATTTTGTATCTACTCAATTTTGTATTTTCCAGTGGCATTCCCTCAGTATCTATGTGATACATTTTGATTTTGATGATTTAATGAAAAATCTGCAATTTATGGTTTTAATATCGACATTCTACTTCTAAATTTCTAGTTTTATTTTATCAATCATGATATTTCTAAATCTCTAGTTTCTTATGTGCTTGAACAATTGTTAATAACATGTACAATGAACATTGCACTGTGAACATCATTCATGTAGTAAATTAATAAACTAACTAGTTCTAAAATTGTAAAATTGTAAATACTAAATTACTAAATAAATATAATCATGATTCATATTTGAAGTGTTCTAACTTCATCTTCCAACTAATAGAGAACGTCTCGATGTGCCAAAACCATACCAAAATTGCTCCAAGAAATATGTTGTGCCAAAACAAGGATGTCTATGAAGGGTAGGATCATCTCCACTGAAACTAGACAAGGAGATTGGCTAGGGTGGGATCACCTCGACCAAAACTAATCAAGAAGAAGGGGTCTTAAACCCTCAGAGCCTCAACTCAAGAAAACAGATATATTCAATCCAAATTTATGCCCCAAAATGATTGCAACTCTCCTTTATTTATAGATTTCTTCATGGGGTTTTCTCTAATGTCAAGTGCAACCCCCAGTTTGGGTTTTTTTCCCTAGCTACCCCAAAATTTACCCAATGTTGCCCCAAACATTGGATAATTGGGTTCTTCTTTATCAAAGACTATAGCCTACAAGGTTGGATGCGCTACTTCGTCCTCCCTTGGCAATTAATCCGTAGGGGACATTACAGAATGGAAGTCCTTAAGGAAGCTCCATCAAGAGGGAATAAGAGACTACATGAGTTTAAAATCTCTAATTCTAATAAGGAAATGATACCCACTATGAATGGTGGTGATATAAACTCTAAGTTATGAATAGACCTATGAATTCTTCTTTATGGGGTTGGATTGAGGTCAAGAAGAAGGGAGAAAAAGGCCGGATTGAGGACTTCTTTCAATCTTAGTTCTCCTATTTAGTCTCGAACTTAGCTCATGCTTGAATGCCTATTACTATGATACAATGTTAGTTGTAGGGAAGATATACTAACCTGTTTATTTTATATGCTATAGTAGCATTTATTTTTTTTGTTAAGTATGAAAAACACCTAAGAAATGTAATTTACACTCTCTTTATAAATAGAAATTGTGATTATTTCCTTGGAAAAAAGAAAGATGGCTGCACAAGTGCTTTCATATCTAGTAGGCTAGCTCGAGTGGTTGAGTTATTTAAGTCGATCCCTCGGGAAGGCTGCCTCTATTGCATGCCTCACAAACTATCCCTACTGCATCAAGCACCGTAAAGTTTAAACAATGCCAATGGGTTTACACTAGGTAACATCTACAAAATAAAGAAAAGTGCCCAGGGTTTTCCTTGGGAAAAAAGAAAGATAGTTGCCTAGGTGCTTGCTGAAACTACATTCCTCCTCTATTTTCTAACCATTAAGTTAGTTAAAAAATACAATCTTTTTATATTTTGGAGCTGATGCAACATTAACAAGAAAAAGAACTTAAAGAAAAATTATCCTAGATAGAAAACTAAATCAGGCTACAAAACTGATAACTAAATTATAACATGAAATGAAAAACAAGAAAATGTACATATTGCCCAAACCTCCATTTGCAAACGTTCAACCTCTTTTTTGGTATCATTTAGCTGACCCTCCTGAGCCTTCAAGCATTGGGTAACACGAGCCAATTCCTCTTTTAAAAGAGACTGTTCTCTCTCTAATGTTTCCCTCTGTGTTTTTGCTTCTTCAGTTCTTTTTAATTCAACCTCTAGTTGTTGGTGTTTCTTTCCCAAGTGCTGCTTCAACACAGAAAGTTCCTTCTCTAATGTCTCCCTTTGGGATTTCTCTTCATCAGCCCTTCTCCTTTCAGCCTTCAATTGTTGGCGTTCTATTTTCAATTGCTCCTTCAATTTCTTATCCACTTTGGACTTCTCCCTATCCACGTTTTCCTGTAAAGCAGGTCCATTTTCCTTGGCTTCATCATGTTTTCTCCCTTCCATTGCTCTTTGCCTTTCCAGCTCTGCCTGTTGGAGCTTTTTTTCTAGCATTTCCCTATTCATTTTCTCATCCTCTGCCCGTTTCCTCTCTGCATCCGCTCGTTTCTTCTCTTCTTCAAACTTTCTTCTTTCTATCTCAGTGCATTTTCTCTCTTCCTCTGCCTTTTTCTTTGCTGCATCTGCATGTTTCTTTTCGTCTTCTGCCTTTTTCTGTGCAGCCTCTGCATGTTTTTTTTCTTCTTCAGCCTTTTTCTTTGCTGCATCTGCACGTTTCTTTTCTTCCGCTGCCTTTTTCTTCTCTGTATTCACCAGATTTTTCATTTCCTCTGCCTTTTTCCTCTCAAATTCTGTGGCTTGTCGTTCTTTTTCCAGAAGTTCTTTCAATCTCTTTTCTTCATTGGCATTAACTTTCTCACCTTCTACATGTTCCACCTTGATTTTCTTCGTACTCTCTATATCACTTAAACGTTTCAGGACAGAAGTCAATTCAATCTTCAAAGAATTGTGTTCATTTTCCAGTTCCAGCCTGAGTCTCCTCTCCTCTTGTGCCCTTTTGCTCTCATCCTCTGCCTGCTTTTGTTCATTTTCAAGTTCTGTCAACCATTAAAAGAAAAATTAATAAATTTGAATTTTAACTTAGTGAGCACCTTGGGATATATTAAGTATCACAAAGAACCAAGCACATTAGCAGTTTCCAAAATAATAATGTCAAATCAGAATAATTAAATGCAAGAAAAAGTTTATGTTTATCTCTATAAATCCAAAGAAAACTAGCCACTTGCACAGTAAACAGCCAACCAGCAAAGACCCCATTTAATGCTTTAAAGAGGACTCGGTTTCCTAGATATTTTGCAAATCTAGGGTAAAAATGCATGAGTAAATGCAGTTGCAGCCTAGGATCAAGATCAGATATGCCTGATTGTTGGGCCTCTTTGACTCTTAGTTTATTATAAATTTAGAACTCTTACCTCTAAACTACTTCGGTGATAGTGAGTCTGCCAAAATAAATAATAGTGGGATAGAAAACTGAAACGAGCAGACAAAGCCGCCACTTAATCAGCATAAATGATAAAATGTATTAGTTAGATAAAACTGAGATAATGCAGCAAGGCAAGCAGGCAAGATGATCTTGAAGATTGTGTTGACACTGGATATGCATTCCAGTGAATAACAAGATGAATTAGCATGTCTGTTTTCTATGTTGGCTAAAGCATGGACCCAAAAAGTCTCAATATCTGCCACAGGGCTTGAGAAACCTCCCACAAGTAACAGAGAGCCCTGTAAGGCCACATTACTAGCTACTCACCAAACACATCAATGGGAAAACTGATGAAAAATGGAGGTGACTGGTGCATAGAAAAAAGTGAATGTCAGCAGCCAGACTTCCCTCAATCAGGGCGGTATGATGATGTGGTGGTTACTAAAGTGTTGGAGAGAAGGGGAGCTTGGAGGTCTCACCTTGTTATGACTCAGATGGTTTTCCTTTTTTCTGCTTGCACTATACCATAACAAAGTGTATATGGCCAATTAATGAGAAGATATTCCTTAAACATTTTGGTTAGAAGTGCCAAAGATCAATGCTGAGGCATAGGCACCCACATTCTCACCATGGCCTTTTGTGGTCTGCACTGGCAGAATTTTTTAGGTCTGCACCAGCAGCTTAAAAAGCCACTTTCCTTGGTGTACACTGTATAGAGATATGTTCGGGCAAGTTTCTATTCATATTTTTCTGAGGTCATTGTGAATGTTTAGAGAATGAATGCTTGTAAGAATCTGCCCCTTTACCAAGGTACTTAGTTAGAATCCGTTAGATGCATCTCTTACAAGATCTAGTGTAACATCGTCAAGCTCCTAGTCTCCAGACTCTCCACCAAGACATCCCCTTGCAACTTCGGTATTAGTTCATACAAGTCAGGCATACTTGCAGGCAAAAACTAGGAAGGGAGTGAGGGAAAGGGTCAGTGAAGTGGGAAGCTTTATATCCTTGTTTATATTGGGATGGAAATGAATCCGTTTCAGGCCTGTGGTTGTCATATACGGGAGACATGCTTGTGGCCCAGGTACTGCATTTACTTGCTTATTCCACTTATCTAAGACGGTATACTCTCACCAAGCACAGTTTTGACTTGACTTGAGGCAAAGATTCTTTCCATAATTTATTCAATATGCATCAGATTAGACTTTGGCATGTCATATTCTTGTTGGCACAGCACTCTTTTGTCATGAAGGATATTATGATGATCCGGTGAACATACATCTATTGACCGTAAACGGATAAATTTCTGATGAAGAGCATCATATCGTGTTACAGATTGCAGGTTTGCCAACAGCGCCTTGGTTCATTGGTGACGTCGATGGAGTATTCACAAGCATTAACTATTAAGCTATCCGCCAGTGTTCCACTCTTGCTGTGGCCTGCCCCACACCAATGGTATGACTAAGAAAAGGGATAAAGCCAGGTGCAAGTCACAGAGGATTCTGGGAGAATAGAAACCACTTACAGTCAGCATCTGAGCAGAAGAAAGGCCATGTTATGCGGTGCAACCCTGGCTTTGAGACACGTTTTTCTAAGAAACTTCCCACACAATAACAGAAGTAAAAATAAGTAATGAAATATTGCACCTTTGAACATGCGCATTGCCCAGTAATAGCACACGTTTCGGTTGTGGCAATGCGCTCATCAAAGATGTATTGATTTAACTGCAAATTAAACAAAGTGAGAGTTGTGGATTTCAACTTCCAAATCATAACGACGGAAGTATCAGAAAAACATATCTCCCAGTTCTAACTCAACACGCATTATTTCCAAGAACAAGGTTAAGCAGTGGACTCTCTGGAGACAACATACCTCTTTTAAGAGCTTCACTTTCATCTCGAGTCTTCTGAATCCCATCTTCCAGGATACGTATACCTTGTCTGAGCATCTTTCTTCCATTTTCAGACTTAATAAGCTTCTGTTTCCACTGCCGTTTTTTTAACAGAAAACATGTTTCACAGTTATTTCCAACTAACTCAGCCACATTTCGACAAATTGAACATGGCATTCTTAAACATTTCCATTTTTTGCAGGAAAAACATAATAATAAAGAATAAAATAAGATTTAAAAAGGTTTCAACCAACATAGACACGTAATACGAACAGTAGAGATTAGTATACTTACCTTCTCGCAGCAGACATTTTCCTGTTTGTCTTCATTCTCTTCCTCAATACCCATTCTGCCCTGAACGGACATGGAGATTACATAGGCAACGATTTCATTTAAATTCTAACAATAAATATGACATCTTTTGCACAGAGTTGAGAAATTTAACCTCGGCTGGATTGCAACTGACTCAATGCGGCCAACGTGGCAGGAAAATGCCCAACATTTAAGTAGCCTTACGGCTCGGTTCCGAGTTCGAAAACTTGCAGTCATAAACCCTGTGGTATAAACCCTCCCTTCGAAACAAATAGTATAGCCATCTAAGATACTTAACCGCCGTGTAACACATGGAAAGATAATTTTCTACTGCTGGAAACATAGCACTACGACAGTTCCGAGGATCGCCGCCTTCAGATTAATTTTGTAAAAGACCGCCTTTGGCGACACAAAAAAAATTGACCATAATCTCAAGCAACATCCACGCATGCACGGAGGGAATAATTGAAAAAAAACATTTTAGGTGTCTAGTGCTCGATCAATTGAACTAGATCTTCAATAAGTTAAAACCACATTTATGTTGAGTTATTTGATCAATTAGTTTTTGTAATTCAACGTATGAAATATCACTTTAATGTGGTGATCAAAGGAGTTGGGAGGTAGGTTTCATAATCTCTCATCTAAGTTTAATTTTTGTTGAATTTATTTGCCTCACTGTGATGAGATTGGAAGAGTAAGCATCTCTATGTGAGATCATTACATGTGTGTTTATAGATGTTTCGACCTTTTCTAAGTCGTAAGTTACTTTGTTGGGTGTGGGATCCTTACGGGTGTGTTTCTGGATGTTTTGACTTTTTTTAGTCCTAAGTTACTTTGTCAGTATTGGCTTACAACTTGTTGGTAGTGACATGGGATTTATAATGGGAGTCACTTCAATGACCTCTACTGGAATGATTCACTTAAGATCAATCATCACCTTCAAGATTTGCACTTATAGCCAGAGTTTCTAGAAAAGCCACTCATTCCAAAGCTCCTCTAACCAAATGCACTTAACCATGAGTTTTTTGCACATGATCAAACCCACCTAACTAGATACACCATTTGCAAAATGCCTACTAAGCTTGCTACCCCATCTGCAAAAACCTAACAAGTATTGTGCCTTAGACATTATTCATTTAAAGCTTTGTGGACTATTTATTTAAGCATGTGGGGACT
This sequence comes from Pinus albicaulis, assembly GCA_034641835.2. Classification (NCBI taxonomy): domain Eukaryota; kingdom Viridiplantae; phylum Streptophyta; class Pinopsida; order Pinales; family Pinaceae; genus Pinus; species Pinus albicaulis. Next base: position 617,103,489 of record CM076578.1, on the reverse strand, counting down.
TTCACAATAAGCATATGAGATATCAAATTTTGGGGATTCATTAAATTATTTCATCTATGTAGTTAAAACCCAAAATTTGATACTCACATGTTGCTTGTGAAAGCCCCACGTGGAGCTCAAAATAAGTTTTTCATAAGCCACAATAGGTTCTAAGGTTTTGTAACTAAGATAACGCGCAAAGTGGTCTTAACTACAAAAAAAATCCATGGTAAGGCATGTTTGAGCCAAAGAAATTTTGGGATGGATGCCCTTTCTAGCAAATCTTGGTTAACTAGTGCAAGTATTGGAGGTTAATTGACACTTTGTGAATCATTTCACTAATTCCAATTATTCTTCTTCACCCTTGTGAGCATCCCATGATTACTAAGTAGGTTATTGAGACTCGTGAGAAATTAGACAATTGGTCATTGTGATTGATATTCATGGAACATGAATCACACTGAATGACTTACACTATATAGTTAATCCCAAAATGTTGTTTCAAGATTAAGCTTTACTTAGTAAGAATCTTGGAATATGAAAATTTGGACAAGGTATACATAACATTGTGATCATGTGTATGTGTGTGAATGGGTGCAATGTCATACTTTAGGTCACTATATTCATCACCTTGTCGATGTGCCATAATATTGTTTAATTATTAGTTAGGTTGTGAGAGTTTATTGTGACTAACTTATCAATGCAATCTTGTATGGGTTTTGTTTAAGAATCCCCAAAGCACTAAACCTTAAAGTTTTAATGATATACTGCAATCAAAAATTAATTGTTGTAAAAGCAACTAAATTGTAAACAATTATGTATAGAACCCAAATATGTTCAATATATGAATTGAGGGGTAATAAAAAGAAGAATAAAATAATAAGTTTTATTTCGAGAAAATGTTGAATTTAGAACTCAAAACCGATATAAAGATTTGTTGACAAACAAGGTTTGAGAGGTTGGTATATGATCTCATTATCATGTGTATACCTTTATTTTGATACTTAGCCACAATTTTGAGCTTCATTTCGTAAAGCCTGTAAAATTAATGGAGTTTGCAATGGCACATAGTATAAAGGTGTACTAAATCCTCAACCTCATATGTGTTGTTATTGATCAAAAGATTAATACTTCTTTGCAAACCCAAAACAAACATTCCTCTTTTCACCATTCTTGGAATGGTTGGTGGAGGGATATATAAAATGACGACAATGGCTGAGGAGTCAATCATCTCGTATACACACTAATCCTCTTCTCCATTTGCTTAGGAAGGTGAAAGGACTTAAGGGTGGCTAAATTGTCCATGTTTACTCCTTCAAGCTCTTTGTATAACTAATCAAATAATACATATAAGTTATTAGAATGAATGGCATGACTACACTATGTTAAAAATTTGTGCAATATCTGAAGACAAAGAAATAAAATCAATATTGCCTAACTCATTAGGTTGTTCACTCTTGGACTGTTGTATATGTTTTTTTCTGTACTCAATCTTTGCTTCGCAACCAATAGTCATGTTGCCATCTTGGTTAGTTCAACAATGCTTTCTTCTAAGACCTTGCAATAATGGCAATTCACTGTTTTGATATCCATTGTGAGTGTTTATCATATCGGTTCTTCACCAAGTGTTTCCAAATTCGAACTCTAATAACAATATGATTCACAATCACTTAGCATAGGGCTAAGTCAATTCACTAGCAAAAACCTCAAAATTTCATGGAAATATACAATTTTTGTCTCTATTTTATTTTTCCCTAATTCTGATTGAGTAATACTTGCAAATTGTAATGCTCCTCCCAAAAGGAGCACTAGACACACGCTTAACTTAACAATTTGTGTGAATGAACATAAGCAACAATCTCATTTTAGTGATATAAATCTATGAGTATAATGAACATAATATTGCGCATTATTACTCATTATTAATACTTTACATAGTTTTTAAAAAATAGTAATAATAATAATTTGATTAAATAGATAATTTGAATTTATGATTATGAATTAATTCATTATAACTCGTAACTAAATCGTTGAAAATGTTAGGAAATGCCATGTGACAAACATTGTAAACTTGCCTACCCCAAATAATGTTTTTAGTTAACTTTGTTATAATTATTCTCCAAACAATCAAATAAAATCTTCCTTACCAATTCAAAAATCTCCTGAATTCCTTAATTATATAAACACAAACTCAAATACTTTAATAAAATATCTTTCCAACTACTCTATATACTTCTCCGTAATTTTCTTCCCAAAATTTAAAAATCGACTTGTAATACACTTTAAAACAAAACACCCCTTTGTAAAACCCCATAACTATAAATCTACCCTAAAAAAACACCCCCTCCACCTTCACTTTTGCTCGGGTTATAACAAATATAAAATTTTACACAAGGACATTGTGAAAAACAAAACATTTTTTAAGTCTACATTCAAGTGTGCTTTGTTTATAACAAAATATAATATGGTTTATACCTGTGACGTATCGAAAGAGTTGTAATGATTCATGTAATACTGACACAACATTGTTATAGGATGTCCTGTAATTGCTACAAGAAACAAACCGAGAGGGTTTTAAGGATGAAAAAGGTGCAAATAAGGTGTGGAAAGGTGAGAGAAGGTGGAATTAGGTGAGGGATAGGTGGACAACACCTCCAACCAAACTCAAAACCCTTGGGAGGCCTATTTTTTACTTCGAAGGCTACTCACAGTGGTGGTGAAGGTAGTTTCACAAAACAGGGTTTTGGTGGCAGATTTGGAGTTTGGAGAGAAGGAGGATGGATGAGATGGAGAATATACTTCCCCTGCAGCTGTAGAAAACCCTGCAATCACTACACACATTCATGCATTTCTTATTGACAAACTAACATGTTAACAAGTGGAAAAGATGAGTTGAATGGAAAAACCCTACTTAATATATGCTAAAATATAATCTAACACAAATCCAACTCCTGACTTACAATAAGCATATTAGGTGCATGATAATCACACTATCTACCTTTCCAAAACGAACTACTTTTGATCTGTGGTTGGACATATTTCTCCTCAAGCTCCCATGAGAGAGGTGAGGAAGAGAGGCTACAAGCACAATTTTGATGGATTTTTTATGTTGCTAGAATGTAAACAAGCTAAACAAGATGTTGAAACATAAAGAGAGAATATAAATACAAAAGAGGTTTGTAGCCAATGGATTGGGCCATAACCTAAGAGCATCAACCCTCTGAGACTAAATCAGTGATGGAACAAGCAACTTCTCATTATCATTGCATAAAAATGTCTAGTACATCATATGATAGTAAAAAATAACACTAAATCAGAGCTCGAGAGCTACCCAGCTGAATACAAAGTTAGAATCATAATGATCTCTTGTATATGCTTATTTATACAAATGGGTAGCTATCAACAACTCCCTAAAAATTAGGAATAAGTCCTCCTTGATCTCGAGAAGAGTAGAGCTTGGCTCCTCATAACTGTCACTTTGCTTGGCTGCCTTTGCCTTCGAGTTGTTGGGAGAGATCTCGATATGATCTTGGCTCATTGAGAGAGTGAAGGAGGTGGAAAAACCTCCTACAATATCTCCTTGTTGTCTACTCCAAGCCCTTAGGTAACATATCTCAAAAATAGCTTTATTTCCTGCAATTATTTCAGATTAGGTAACAAGACATGACAAACATCATACACCCTTCTCATTAAGCATAATATGACAAAAATGTTGATATATGTGAGAGAGAGGTAACTTAATAACTGAAGTGTTTCATTTTAACCCCTTAAAATATACTTAATGATGGACCTCATCATCACCCCCATACTAAAATGGTTGCTCATCCTATGAGCAACTCAGTACTCCTTGCCGATCCCTTTCAAAGCCTTGGTGGCCTCTCTAACATCCCAATGCAACAAAGAGGGGGTGCCTTTTGGTGGGTAGAATCCTGCATGCCTTTCTGCCTCATCCCACTCCTTTTGTTCCTCTATTTTATCTCTCTCTTCATGCAGCCCCAACAACAAAGGTGGGTTGAGCTTCAAGCATATCCATTGTATCTTCATTCTCTACATAACTTATTTGTAGAATGGTGCTTTTTCCAATGCATTTCTCATCCTCTCAAGAGAATTATATTCCCTCAACTGTAGGCTAAGTGGTAAGGTGTGCCATCTCCTTTTTCATGTCTGCAAACTCTCTTCTCCTAACAACCTGGATATATCATCAAAGTGAGAAATGGCCTAACCTTGTGTCTCAATGTATCTAGGTGCCAGTACACCATCATTTGAGATCAATTGATGATTACTATTGAGCCCCCTGGGGCTTACTAGTTTCAATATAATCTGTAGAGGTTCTCTTTCTTCTCTTACCATGACTCTTTTAGTCTTTGCTACTCTCTCTTCTTCATGTGTTAGCCAGGATGCTAGAGCCATTAATTTCATATCACCCAACCTGGAATTTGGGTCCCAATTATTCATATCAACTAAAATAAGGTCGTGTATGTAGAATCTTGCCATCCTAGCCCTCTCTCCTACACTAGAATGTTTGCAAAAATCAATGAAATGTATATAGCTTTGAAACGGTAGGGAGCCATGTTGAGCTAAGGTTTTTTTTTGGAATCGTACCCATTGCTCTTTTAGGTAGATTGCATAGGACTTTGAAGGTTGTCTATACTGCATGGGTTCCTTGCAAAGGTTGGCCATGGTGGAAATTTGGCTATCCTTTTCTTGTAGTTGCCCCTGTAGCCTCATGTTTTCTTGTTGTGTTGCTTGCAGTTGCTCTTTCACCATAGCTTCTCTAAGCCATTTCCAATACCCTTTCTTCCATCAACCCCATATCCCAAACATCCTTTGATTTGGCTACCTGCATCCACCTGTGGGTGCGCCCTCTTTCTCTTTCCAGCTCATATAGGAGGGGGATTGTGAATTTCTCGGGGATCAACCTTTCTCCCTCAATGAACTTATAATAGGATCCCAAATTAGGCTGTGGGGGGTTCCTAAAATATTGTGATTTGTTTTTCAACTATTTGTGAGGAGCCTATTGTCTTTCAGAGTTGGTGTTCAAACTGTATCCCCTCCCGCATCTCTTGTCCTTCCATTTGTGCATTCTGCCCTTTAATATGTGCCCTCTGCTCTTCCTGCTGCCCATTCTTATCTTCTAGTAGCATCTTCTGAGTTTCCTATAGCATGCTCTATTTTTCCTGTAGCAGGCTCTGTTTTTCCTGTAGTAGGCTATGTTTTTCCTGTAGCATGCTCTTTCCTTATTTTTGGATGTCAGTAGGTGCTTCTGGTTGGTTGAAGGGTGATTCCCTAGTGTTGTACCTCCTTGCATAGGCTATGGAAGCATTAGTTTTTGGCCTTGGAGAGGTGACCTCTGTTGAGCTATTTCAATCACCGTTAATTGATTAAAACTGCAACTATTAATTGTCAACGAGGGTAGGTCGGTTATTTCAAAGGAGTATACACCACAACCAAGAATAAAAATGGGAAAACAAGAAAGAATGTCGTTGAATCAATTTGCAAAAAACAATTCTTATACAAAATTAACACTTTCAGATAATAAAATCACACTTCAAATCTACCAGAACAAAGGCACGCCACACACCACATTGAGATCTATACCAGCTAGTCAATAACCACGCTTCTCACCAATCTAGTGTAACAGCACATCATAATCTTGAAACTGAAGCAGATCTATTCTACAAATTGTGCAACGATAAAAAAAGTGTATGTACTAGAAGGAAGAGATAAAAATAGACAACTATTGTATTGTTGCAATCTCTGCGAAAGAGGAGGGCCCTTCCTCCCTAGCAAGGCAGAAGGATGAAATATGAACTTAGTTAAAAACTCAACTCATAACATGTAACAACATCACCATAATGTCTCTGTATTGAAAATAAATGATAATTACATAATCAAAATAACAATACTCTCTTCCGTATATGTCCTCCCGTTCCCTGAGGGACTGAGTCTCTTATAGAAATTACAAATCAAAATTAGGAATAAACCAGTCATGAGAATCTCACGATTCTCATGTTGGTCATTAAAATAGACTTTGTTATAACAAGTTCCTAACTACAAGGTTTAATAAAATACATCAGTTTTGAAATTATAACCGCTCGGATCTCTTATCCTTCTATAGAGAGTTTGTAACTATTTAACAGTTGTCACGTGGAATAGTACCCACGGTTTGACAGTTGTGGTGTAACAACATCTGGAATGTGACGACAACAGTCTGTAACAACAAGTTTGTGAAAACATCGAGGTGTAATAGTAGTCTATAGCAACAACCTGTCCCATCATATTCATGGATCAATCGATACAGTTATTCACTTCATGGACTTGTGCCTAGGGATAATACCTGAAAGAGAAAAAGAGAACCAGAAAGACTTCTCCACGTTTGTCTCAGTTAGCCAAAAAAAGAAGTATCACTCCATTATATTTAACAAAAATGGCAAAGTAACATGTTATAACAAATTATGATTTCGACAACCAAGAAAGGGACAGTTAAGATGTAAAGCTCTGTAGGTTCAAAGGAAAAAAGGGAAAGAATGTATCTAAAATAGGCACAAAAACTGCACCCAACAACCTCCTCAATCTTTCCCTCATCTGGCCCTACCTCCTCCTTTTTACTTGGGGCCCCCTCATTGGTAGTTATAACTTTTATGGGAGTCTGGGTCTGCCCTATCTTATTCTAGTGATTTTTCATGTTTTAAAGTAGAGAGGGGTTTTTTTGGGATTTTTCTTCTTGGGTTTGTAAGGAATGCCCAAGTTGGCTAAAGTGGAAGCCAACTTATCTTCAATGTTCCCTAGTGACAGACTAGTCTGCTGGGGGGATATCTCAGTTTCCATTGGTACATTGGTTTGTCTATGACTTAGAGCCTCCTCTTCTAACTTCCCTTCCTCTTCTCCCTTATCATCTGTTTCCATTTTTTATTCTTCCTCTTCTTCTTTTTCTTCCTATGTTTCCATTTGTGTTGTCTTCTCTACCTTTGATCTGGTGTCTCTACCCCGAATGCTATATACATGGGTTTCTTAAGGGGTAATGCTCTGAGTTCTTATGAGTACCTCCCTGTCCATATCTTTTAATTTAAACCATGGGACATGAATTCTTAAGTGACTATCATCTTAGTAATTCCATGATGGGCTAAGTGTTGATGTTTCCATTCTTTGACTTTTTGGCTCATGTCTCTAATGGAATGGAGGAGGAAGTAAGGTACATTCAATCTCTTGTCAAGAGGAAATTTTTCTTGGTTATATTTGAGCTCATGCAATAGCCTAAAATGATAGCCATACAATACACTTAGTCTACCTTCACAGGAGATGTACCTTAAGATGTTAAAGGCTACCTCATCCCATGGGTAACGCAAACTTTCACTCCTAACCCCTTTTTATCTTCCACTGGTATCTCCCTGGACCTAAATAAATTCTTCTTTGCAGTGGTACTAGTGACTCTATCTTCTCTATTCCATTTTAAGCCTAGGGGAAGTGTGGTTACTTAGTTGATTACTCAAGTACTGATGGTAATGGCTAACCCTCTTATTACAATTGTGGCACTAACATTTGATTGGGAATTCAAAGCCATATCAAAATCAAAAGAAACTTCATCATCATATCCTTTTAATAATTCAAAGAAGCATAACCATTGATGTCTCCTAAATATGTCTACTACATGAGGGTGAAAAAGAATCATTATAGTGTCTATAGGTTCTCTTCTGTTGAACCCACCCCTCATCTTCTCTTGTTGCCTTTGACTAGGTGTAGGGAAGGTGTTTTTTTTATGGCATTAGTTGCTGAATTAAATGGTAGCAAAGGGCCATACAAAATTCTTATCACTCCAACTCTATATATTGATCCTTTGTTCCCCTCACACATACCCTCTAATTTCATAATTTTATGACTATAGACTGCAAATTTTTAAGAGAAATTGTGTGAAATTATGATGGATAGGTGAGGTAGGTGAGGTAATGGAAACTTGCTTTTAAAACTGATGCTCTGAGCTGAAGAATGGGAGTTTCATGAACCATTTAGGTCTTTAGTTGTGCATATATACCTCCCTTGTCCTTCTGTGCCACCCCTCGGCTCTTCCTGTAGCAGTCAAGACTTTCTAGTAGCAATTATAGGACTTCCTGTAGCACTTACAGGATTTCCTGTAACACTTACAGGATATCCTGTAGCACTGTTCTATAGCAGCAGAGGGTCGATGGTTTGAAGATCCTTGGTGGATTGCAAGCTTTTTCCTCTCTCAAATTGATCTTGGAATGAATAAATGTGCCAGGGGAAGCATGCCCAAGTACCTTTTATGCTATTTCGAATTGGCTTGGAGTGTTATGATGATTGTCCCTTGCATGAGTTTTCCTCATTTGGACCATTGGTCCCACTCAAAGATATCATTTTCTTCTCCCTCGTAATCAACACCCACTCCTAGTGATCGTACATCAACTGATTTGACAACTACACATTGCATGAGGAATCCACCATTCACTTTCTTTTTAACTAGTCGAGGGTGGCCAAGTTAACTGGCCACCTTCAACTTATTATAGTACCCCCTCTTCGACATTCATTAATTTAGTCACTTATGCATAAGGGGAGGGTGAGAGAGTGTCATACGTAAGCCTTACCTCCTTGCTGAATTGTTGTAGGATGATCCATGGTGGAGCTGGAGTTGCATCACTATGTTTGTATTACTACTTGATTCTTTGTTATGTCTTCTTTCCTTTTGAGGTGTTTTAACTTGATATTTTTGTTGTATGTGCATGTACCTTGTTGAGCCTTCAAGTGTATGTTTGTTGGTGGAGGTTCATCTTTGTAATTTCATTGTTGGATTTAGAGTCATCTCACAAGTCTTGTTGGTCTACATGATTGGTCAAAACCATCTTCAGGGCTTTTCTGGTGCTTACATAGGGCTTGCTACATGAAGTTTATTTTTCCGGTAGCAGCCTCTTTCTCTTCATTTTTTAGGCTTCTAGCTCTGCATTAGCGATGAGGGAGAGTGTGAGGTGGTATTAGGGTGATGGTAAGATGTTTATAAGTTGGTGAGGAAGGGGTGTGACCTTGGAAAATTGAGTGAAGGAACTCTGTGTCTTTCAGAAATTTACAGAGGTGAAAAAAAGGTAGGTTTGAAAGAAGAACTATTGTGTTTGAGATGGAGGAGTGATGAGAAGGTAGTAGGAAATGATGGGAAGACTCTCCCCATTGATTTTTGATACCTCAAGGCCCTTGGTGGATGTTGTTTTTCCTCAACCCACTTCCATCTAGCTCAATGTAACTTCCTATAGCAGTTATAAGACTTCTTGAAGCAGCGTAGGAACTTCCTATAACACCTCAAAGAAGGTGGAAAAAACTTGATTTCTGAGCTCAAGGAAGTTGTGGATGGATGAAGAGGTGAGTGGTGGCACTAAAGGGAGAGAGGATGGATGGAGGCGTGAAGAGAAATGGGATAATTACCTTGCTTGATTACCATGACATGCACTTCTCATAACCCTGCAAGACAGAAAAAAAGGTCAGCAGTCATGGTGCCATCCTTGTTCTTTTCTTTTGTTTTTTCTTCCTTCTTATTTTTGTTGTTGTTTTTTCAAGACTAGTGGGTTGCCTCGTAAGAGGTTTTAAACTCACTAGCCTGCCCTGGGAGCCTCAAAGAGTTTTTCCACCCAGGTATCTTCTATTTTCATATTCTCCTTTTTTTTTGCTCGAGGACTACCTTAGAGAGGTTTTCGATCCTGGAGTTGGCCTTGGATGCCTCATGGAGGCTTTCACCTAGGCCTCTTTATTTTTTATTTTTTCCTGGGAGGGCTGTGAACTGGAAGATGTGAAGCTCCCAATGACATTTAATTCCATTTTGATTGTGTCGATGAACTCGGCCTTGGACATGGGATTTTTGTAGACCTTGATCCTATAACCATTGAAAAGAAGAGGTATCCCCTCATCATCAATGGTTCTGATTTGAATAGCCCCTTTTTCATGGAAATTTTCTATCAAGTATGAGCCTAACCATATTGTAATCAACTTCCCTTTAAAGTCCTTAAACCTCGAGTCATATAGCAAAGCCCAACCTCCCTAGAATACTTTCTCCTTGATGTGTCTATCATGCCAAACCTTCCTCTGCAATTGTATGACTTCAATGTGGAGGAGGGTCTGCATTCTGAATTCATCTAAACCATTGAGTTGAAACAAACTTTCCTTTTGTTCCCTTACAATATCTAAATCCAATTGAGCTGCCATTCTTAGAGTGTTATATTCAAATTCAATAGAGAGCAAAACTTTCTTCCCATAAACCAAATCATATGGAGTTAACCCAGTAGTTGTCCCGGGTGGTGTTATAGCCCCAAGTTGCATCCACTAATATGTTTGCCCAATATTTCATGCTGCTGCTCACTACCTTCGTGAGGATACTTTCCAGTGCTCTATTCGTAACCTCTACTTACCCATTTTCTTTAAGGTGATAGACAGTAGATGTTTTGTGCTTGATTTTATGTTGTCTTAGGAGGTTCTCAATCAAGTGTGATGTGAACTAAGCTACTTGATCAATGACTATCTCCCTTGGAAACCCAAATTTGTAGAACACATTTTCCCTTAAGAATTCATCCACCTTTTCTTCTGTTGTTGCCTTGAAAACCTTTGTCTCAACCCACTTTTTCAAATGAGTGCATACTATGATGTATTTCTTTTGCCCGGATAAAGGGTCAATTGGCCCAATAAAGCCCATGCCCCACTTGTCAAATGGCTCCAAGGCCACCTTAGGTTGAAGAGGCATTTCATCCCTGGGTGTAAGTTTTCCCATCCTCTAACCCTGGTCACATCTATTGGTATACCTGCTAGCATCCTGATGCAGAGTAGGCCAATAGTAGCCATCTTGCAAGGCCTTGCAAGTTGTCCTCTTAACTGCAAAATGACCCCCACAGAGCCCATCATGACATGCTGATAGGATGTCAAAGACTTCCTCCTCCCTGACACATCTCCTTAGAATCTGATCTGGTCCCAGTTTAAAAATATTACCACCAATCCAAGTGAAAGAGGCACTCTTTTTCACAATTCTTCTCTTCTCCCTGGATTACAGATTTGGAGGAAATATTTGAGTAACCATGTAGTTGGCTATGTTAGAAAACCAGGGAGAGAGTAATGATATAGCAAATAAGTGTTCCTCTGTAATTTGGTCATCAATCATCTCTTCATTATCTGCAAGTAAAGTGAGTCTAGACAAAAAATATGCAAATACATTTTCTTTCTCAAGCTTATCAATGATAATTAAGTCAAACTTTTGCAACAATAATAACCACCCAATAATTCTAACATCCACATCAGGTTTGTTCATCAAGTATTTAATTTATGCATGGTTAGTATGCACAAAATTTTGGTACTCGGTGATATAATGTATGAATTTATTCAAGGAATGGACAATAACTAAAAGATCTTTCTCAGTGATAGTGTGGTTTAATTCAACCTTAGACAGATTTTTGTTGATGAAATAAATGGCATAGGGTAACTTATCATCCGTTTGTCCCAAAGTTTCCCCAACAAATTTATCTGATGCATCAATATGGATATGGAAGGGCATAGCCCAATTGGGACCTCTAAGTATAGGGGTAGTGTTCAAATTTTCCTTTATGATTTCAAACGCTTCTTGACAAAGACTTGACCAGGATAATTCAGAATCCTTGGTCAACAATCCAAACAATGGTGAATCCACCTTGCTAAAATCCTTGATGAATCTCCTATAGTAACTAGCCAAGCCCAAGAAACTCCTAACATCTCTTTGATTATGAGGAATAAGAGCCCTTTTATGATGACAATTTTGTTTGGGTCTACTTGTATCCCTTCCTGCGATATGGAGTGGCCAAGGAAAATCCCTGCCTTCCTTAAGAATTCACACTTCTCAGGACTCAAAGAGAGATGCATTTCAATGCATCTTCTCATGAATTTACCCAGATTAGAGAGGGACTCTTGGAAATCATACCCAAAGGGAGTGAAATCATCCATGTACATTTCCATATAAACATGGACGAGCTCAACAAAAATGCTTATAAGTTCTCTCTGAAAAGTGGCAGGGACATTGCATAGGCCAAATGGAAGAACTATATAAGCAAAGGTGCCCCAAGGATATGTAAATGTAGTGTTGTCTTGGTCTTCAGGGCTGATATGGATCTGATTGTAACCACTGTATCCATCCAGGAAAGAGAATAAATTCTTCCCTGCAATACCATCCAACACTTGGTCAATGAAAGGCAAAGGGAAATGGTCTTTCTTTGTGGCTTTGTTCAATTATTTGTAATCAAAGCAGATGCTCCACTTCTCATTCTTCTTTGGGACTAAGACTAGAGGAGACACCCATTCACTATTTGAGATGAGGTATATGAAACCTGCATCCAACAACTTTTGTAATTCATCCTTTACTATGTCTTTCAAGGTTGGATTCATTCTCCTTTGAGGCTGGCGCACAGGCTTGCATCCCTCTTTGATGTAAATATTGTGTGTGAATATTGAGGGATGCACCGCTTTCATTTCTTTGTAGCCCCAAGAAAAAACATCTAAGTTCTCTCCCAGCAGTTGGCACAAGTATTCTTCCTCTTTGGCCGAGAGAGAGGGATTGATCTTCAGGGTTCTATATGGGCCAAATTCTACAATCTTGGCTGGTTTAGGGATTGATTCAATTGACCATAACTCAATCCAACGGTTTCTTTGAGATTCTCTCACCAGTTCATCAAGTGGAATGGCAGTGGGGGGTTGGTTTTGAAGGATATGGTCAATGAGGTCATCTTCATCATGTTGCCTCCCTCTGATAACAACATCTAAGGTACAAACATAGTATGGTTTTGCATGGTACACTTCATCTTCTTCTTCATCCTACAACCACAAAGGTAGATCATGTTCAATAGAAGGGTGGGCAGGAGGATATAATACCATTTGTTTTGAAAAGGGCCCATTCTTGATGGTCATGTTTCCAACCCTACAACCGATATAAGCATCAACAATGGCCAACCAAGGTCTTCCTAGGATAAGAGGATAACCATTGAACTTGGTTTTGGGTTGAAGCACCAGGAATTTAGTTGGATACTCCCAGGAGTCAATGGAGATCATAACATTCTGAACAACTCCCTTAGGGGCTACTATGGATCAATTTGCAAGTTGTAGAAATGCAATGGTCTTTCTCAAAGCTCCTTGGAGGTTGAGCTTAAACACGGTTTATTTGGTCATCACATTGATGGAAGTCCCAAAATCAATCAATGTATGAGGGATAATGGTACCATCAATGTGTACATCCACTATTGGAATCCCAGTATCTAGGTAATTTTGGAAAATCACTCTCCCCAACATCAAATCAGATACTTGACCGACAACATCAATAACGGGGGTGTCTCTCTTCTTTCTCCCAGTCATTTTGAAGCATTTTTCTTTGATAATCTTATTACAGATGGTAACATTCTTAATAGTTTGGATAAGGGGTATCTTTACATACATATTCTTCAACTCTCCCAGAAGTTCGGTCTCTTATGGGGGGTGTTGGATCGGATGGATCAATCTCTTAGGAAAAGGAGGTGGATTTAATTGAGGGGTACTCTCTTCCTTTTCCTCTTCAATCTCTTGAGGTGGAGATGGTGGATGGTTATCTAGGATCACTCTCCCAAACCTAAGGTTAATCTCATTGATATCCACAACATAGGCAGGGTAAGATGTCTCTCCACTATAGACATGTTCTGCTTGTTTGTTATTCAGGTTCATATTAGGTTGAGCAAGTATATGAGGTTGCTTAGGTGGAGAAGGACGAGTGAGTGGAGGTTGAGGTTGGGGTGGAGGCAGTAAAGCATGAGGTTGGTTGAGTTGAGGCCTCCACCCTTGTGATGGGTTTCTCCATTGAGGAGGTTGGGGAGCATATGGCTCAGATGGTTGATTAACAAGTTGAGGATGATATGGAGCAGAATAAGGCCAAGAAGGAGGTGTGGTCCATGATGGATGAGTAGAAGAATACCAAGGTTGCAAGGGTGCATTTTGGTTTGCATTGTAGTAATAATAAGGCGCACCTTGCATGCCCTATTGGTATGGACGAGGTCCTTCAGGCCTCCTTTGACTTATAAAGCATAGTTGCTCTGGACCACCTTCCACCCCTTGATATACAACTTTTAGGCTAGGTAAGGAAGGACATTTGTCTGTTGCATGGTTTTCTTCACAGACCTAGCAAACTTCTATGAAACTTATTGGGCATTCATTCATAGGGTGTCTTCTAGTGCATCTAGGGCAAAATATGGCTAGGGCTATCTCTGCCTCCTCTTGTTTCCTTTTGATCTGCATGCTATCCATTTATAAGGAAAAGGTATGCAACATTTCACTCTTGAAATCCTCTAACATGTTCCCTATCTCACTTTTGATGGATGAGGCAGAGGAAAAGGTACTGGCCGAGCCTTAATTACTTCTACCCTTTTTTCTAGCTGTCCTGGAATGGTTTTTGAACACAATCTTGATGTCATCATAGGCCAACTGATAGATATCTCCTCCAAATAGCATGTTGAGTGTTTCCAACACTTCCTCCTTAATCCCTTAGAGAAGAAATAACTTTAGTGATCCAGGATCAAGGGTTCAGTTGGCCCTCTTTTAGTTTATTTGAATCCTTTCCTCATAGTCTTCTAAAGATTCATGAGGCCCTAAGGTCATCCTAAAGTTTTTTTCCTTGGTTTCTTTGGAACTGCAATAGTATATGTACTTGCTCTTGAAGGACTCTTGCATTTGGACCCACGTAGTGATGTTGCCCCCAGGTAGACCCATGAACCAACGCAAGGTTTCATCCTTGAGGGTAGAGGGGAACAATTTCAACTTTTGTTCATCTAAGGCATAGTCATAATTCCTACAGACAGCAACAAACTTAAACATGAAAGTGTTAGGGTCCTCGAGTTTTGCCATGGAAGTGTGGCAGCGTTGATGTTTTTCAACCCAGTCTCTCCATTGGTTTCTCTGATGGGAAAGACTCCTTGGGTTTTATTCTCAGCCATAGCTTGAACATGTGAAGCAAGTCCCTCTTGTGAAGCAAACTCCTCCTCTTCCACAATAGGTTCCTCAAAGTTTTCAGGTTTCTCACCTAAAGGGTATTATAACTCACAGTCACTGAAGAAGAGTGAAGGTTTACTGTGTGGGGATGTGGGGGTTTTTGGTAAAAAAATTCCTTGGTTGTCCCTACTCCTACGAGGCATGAAAGACAATTTTTTTTGTTTCTTTTTCACTTTTTTCAAACTGTATGTATACAAAATTAGAAAGCGATGCTTAAGCAAAAAACAAGAATATACTTAGACACCTCCCAAAAACGACGCTAAAAAGTGGTGATCCCTGGTATTGCACTAAGAGTGTTGCAACTCCCAAGGGCTACTTAACTTTACTTATCAACCTGGGGTTCGTACAAACTTACAGGTGATAGAGTTATATGCCCAACACATGGATTCTACTCATGCCACCCTCAACTAGGTCTTCTAGTTAGTAATACTTTTAGGACATTTATTCTACTTTATTAAAGTGAAGCTAACTAATGTAATGCATGGGATTGCTTCTAGTTTAAGACAAAGAGAATGTATATCAAACTCCTACTTGCAATTGATAGTGAAAGCAAAGCATAAACAATCGATCTAGTTGCAGAAAAAGGAAACTATGTTATGGCAACCATTCATCTAACTATCTACTTATTTGCAATAAAGAAAATATTCTATTATCACACACTTCATGAAAGCATAAAGCAAATCTTATCTACTGTTTCATTCAATTTGTACTTGCATGTGAAATTCAATCTAATTCTAAAATGAAATAAAACCCTAATTCCTACTATGCTTTTGCAACAAGGAAGGAAGGAGCTTTGGAGTGGCCTAAGAGCCTATTATAACCATGAATTTAGAGTTGGGGGTCAAGTGAATCATATTCTAGGCTAAGATGGAAAAAATGAGCTAAACTAGATTGAAGAGGTGACCTACAACGTTGCTACAGGATGTCCTGAAGTGCTACAAGAAACAGGACGAGAGGGTTTTAAGGATGAAAAAGGTGCAAAAAAGATGTGGAAAGGTGATAGAAGGTGGAATGAGGTGAGGAAGAGGTGGAAAACTCCTGCAGCCAGTCTTAGAACCCTTGGGAGGCATGTTTTGCACTTGGAAGGCTCCTCACGGTGGTGGTGAAGGTAATTTCACAAAACAAGGTTTTTGTGGTATATTTGGAGGTTGGAGAGGAGGATGGATGCGATGGAGAGGATCATTTTCCTACAACTGTAGACAACCCTACAATCACTACACACATTCATGCATTTCTTATTGACAAAATAACGTGTTAACAAGTGGAAAATATGAGTTGAATGGAAAAAATCTACTTAATCTATGCTAAAACCTAATCTAACACAAATCCAACTCCTAACTTATAGTAAGAATATTATGATCATGATAATCACACTATATACCTTTCCAAGAAATCATAAACAAACTACTCTTGATCTTTTGTTGGAGATCCTTCTCCTCGAGCTCCCATGATATAGGTGAGGAAGAGAGGCTAGAAGCATGAGTTTGATGGATTTTTGATGTTGCTAGAATGTAAATAGACTAAACAAGATGTTGAAACATAAAGAGAGGATATAAATACACAAGAGGGACTTAGCCAATGAATTGGGCCCTAACCCAAAAGCATAAGTCCTATGAGACTAAATCAGTGATGCAAAAAACAACTTCTCATTATCTTTGCCTAAAAATATCTAGTACATCATATGACAGTAAAAAATAACACTAAACGAGAGCTTAAGAGCTACCTAGATGAATAGAAAATTCGAATTCTAATGATCCCTTGCATATGCTTATTTATACAAATGGGCAGCTACCAATAACTCCCTAAAAAGTAGGAATAAATCCTGCTTGATCTCAAGAAGAGTGGAGCTTGGCTCCTCATAACTGTCAGTTTGCTTGGCTACCTTTGACTACGAGCTATTGGGAGAGATATTTATGTGATCTTGGTTGATTTAGAGAGTTAAGGAGGTGGACAAACCTACTACAACCTCTCATTGTTGTCTACTCCAATCCCTTGTGTGGAAAATATCTAGAAAACAGTTTATTTCCTGCAATTAAGTGAGATTAGGCAACAAGACATGAAAATCATCATACACCATTCTCATTAAGCACAATATGATAAAAATGTAGATAAATGTGAGAGAGAGGTAACTTAATAGATGAAGTGCGGAATTTTAGCCCATTAAAATATACTTAATGATGGGCCTCATCAGTATTTACCCAAGGTATTCATGTGGAACATAGCCTATTTAAAGGAGGAAGATAAACTATCCTAGATCCATCTTAACTCCGGATCTACCAAGCGGCGAGAGGTATAAAAATATTTGGAGATTCAAACCTCTTTTAGAGTGAAAATAGATTTGATCCATCTAGGTGCTTGGTAGATCTGGAGTTAAGATGGATCTAGGCTACTGGATAACACAATCAAGAAAGTTGGATTATCAAATACTAAGAAGATAAAAGTGAATGATTCAAGAATAAAAAATAAAAATAAAAAAAACTCACAAAATGTGGAGGGATGGAGACTCTTTGTTTTGAAGTTTCCACTTCCTTTTATTATCGATGCTGAAGTCGTTACAATAAATGGTCGATAGTTAATTTGGATTGATGACTTCTTGGAGGGACTACTTTAGCCATTCTTGGATATAATATTTTGTTGAAGGGGTTGTAATGTCCATTTTTACATGTTGGTTGAATATCTCCTCCTTGATTTCTTGAACCTCCTTCCACAATTGTGCTACTCAGATAGACTAATGTTCTTTAACATTAACAAATATAACCAACCACTTCTTAATTTCCTCCTTAGAAAAATCATTTATATTGTTGAATTCTAATCCCATTAACTCTTTTAGACAATTCAACTCAACTTTCAATATGTATCTGGGAATTAACCCGAAATCTCTTATCATGCGGGGGCTATGTAGATCATCGACAATTTTAATTGCCTTGAAAAAAAATTACTCATATCATTAATCTTGTTGCATTCTTACGTATTCTCCTTTAGTATGTTGATTTTTGCAGATCATCCAACTTGGACCTACTTTAGTATTTTAGGCCCAGGGAGACTTTATTGAGATATTTGTAGTTCACTGAGTGAACATGCCTTATGCATGAAAGTAGATAAGTCACTATCTACGAAATGATTTTCATGCTCAAGGTCTTTGTTAACCCAATTAAAAAAGGACGTAATTCTCTATGCTAGATATCTCAAATGGGAAGCTACTACCCATGCATCTTCAATAATCTTCAATCTTTTGTTTATATTACACACGATATAGGAATTAACTCTATTTAGGAGGCGGTTTTCTTTTTTAAATCTATGCGGTATGGCAGGGGTGGATATTGTCGATGTCGATGCCTGTATGGCAAGAAGAGTCATTAATAATTAAACATTATTAAGAGCTTATTTTAACTCTTTTATTCTGTTTTTAATCCTCAAATTTTTTTCTTACTCCATGACAGAGTGATTCAGTGATTCACAGTGGTTTGATGCGATTTCAATAGCCCCGTGGCTCCAAATTTAGAAACATCAATGTCCATTTGAGTTCGACCTTCCACTCTTTTATTTTGAACTTTCACCCTTTCAAATTTTCAAGTTTTATTACTTTTGTCATAGCTTGCATTCTTCAAGGTGACATGGTGATCATCGAAAGTGGTGGTCTCCTCATCAATCTATTCCATAATTCTCTGATTTTCAACTAATTAAATTAGTAGTAACCCAATCAAGTGGTGCAGTGCCATCGACTTGAACATCCATAATTTATTCCACACCTGGTGTTTCCTTCGAACCACTGAATTTGGCTGACTAAGTAGTGTGCGATCTTTATAAGGTGAATTTGGGAGGGGGTTCTTCCTCGTGTCTGCCACCCGAAAGCCTATCATTACACTATTTTTCACTCGAGGCAACATTTATTTTTCGTTGAGTCGAAAACAAAAACGAGCAAGTATAGGGTGTGGAGGTTGGAGGAGGCTATGTGGGATTTTTGCCTCTTTGTTTGTATCTTCCTCCCATGCTTGTACTAGTTTCTTCAAGAACTTCGTTAGTATGTGTTGGGAACTCTTTGTATCCAGATGGGTCAATGTGACTTTCTCTACTTTCCTTTGGAACCCTTGTAAACATATTGTCATATCTAACTATAGTTTGGTGCCTAGAAAACGTACCTTCCATATCATAACCCTGAACAAATCCATCTTCACTTATACTAAAAAGAATTTAAAATATTGGGAAAACTTTACAAGGTGGGTCCCATTCTTCATAGTCACTTGTGAAATAGCAGATGGTGTTGGGTAATTTAATTTTTAGTTAAATTACTTGTCATTAAATTGTCAAATTGAGGGTTTTGTGAACTTGTGAAGTATACATGCACTATATGTGTTAGGAAATTTAATTTCAATTAAAGGAAATTATTTTAACTGCAAGATGAATATGAAACTTATTTATGACAAGATCATGAAAATAAAGATTGAACTATTGCAAATGGAAATGAAATCTAGACTAGATGTAATTAAGTATATACGCACATTCTTTTCTCTACTCAAAACTAAGAAGTGATTTAAAAGAAAACTATTATGTATGAAAGAACTTCAAAGTCTATATTAACAATGAGAATTTCCTATTCTAGTGAACTTGAATGACAATTTTATTCTATGAAATTGAAAGACAAAACTTCTCTATAGATTGAAAAGAAACTAGAAGGAAATTTAATCTATTCCAACTTGAAATGAATCCTAATTGTGAAATTGAAACTGATCTAAAGCTATGAAGCTTGGAAATTGAAAAATATTCTAAAGCATGACAATTAAGAGAATTACTAACGTGAATTTATTAATTCAAAACTGATCATATCAATTCAACATGGAGACTTAAGTATGAAAGCGAAAGCAAAAAAAACAAAAAACAAAGTAAATGTTTGATGCTTTTAACTTATTTATGAAAAGATCACGAAAATAAAGATTGAACTATTGCAAATGGAAATGAAATCTAGACTAGATTAATTAAGTATATACACACATTCTTTTCTCTACTCAAAACTAAGAAGTGATTTCAAAGAAAACTATTATGGATGAAAGAACTTCAAAGTCTATATTAACAATGAGAATTTCCTATTCTAGTGTACTTGAATGACAATTTTATTCTATGAAATTGAAAAACAAAACTTCTCTATAAAATTGAAAAGAAAATAGAAGGAAACTTAATATATTCCAACTTGAAATGAATCCCAATTGTGAAACTGAAATTGATCTAAAGCTATGAAGCTTAGAAATTGAAAACAATTCTAAAGCATGACAATT
This sequence comes from Pinus albicaulis, assembly GCA_034641835.2. Lineage (NCBI taxonomy): Eukaryota > Viridiplantae > Streptophyta > Pinopsida > Pinales > Pinaceae > Pinus > Pinus albicaulis. Next base: position 617,083,231 of record CM076578.1, on the reverse strand, counting down.
AAGAGAATTACTACCATGCACTTGTTAATTTAAAACTGATCATATCAATTCAACATGGAAACTTAAGTATGAAAGCGAAAGCAAAAAACAAAAAAACAAAGTAATTTTTTATTTTTTTTAATATTGAGCGTTCATTCCATAACAAACAAAATATTTACGAGTAAATTGTGCTTGAAACAAAGCGGCAGAGCTGGGATGGCAAGAGGGGGAGGAATTCTCATTAATCCCAAAGGAATAATTGAAGATATATATGCGTGGGGTTTGGGCAAGAAGACAAATAACCAAGCAAAGGCCTAGGGATTGTTCCTTGGTCTTACCTTAGATCAGCAAAAAGGATTCATGGAAATGAATATCCTTGGGGATTCCCTCCTAGTCATAAATCATGTGAACTATAAATCTACATCCCAAAACAAAAAAAATGAATCAGATACTCAAGAGAGCCCAGGGAATTCTTCCTCTCTTTGGGAATCTAAATTTTTTCACATCCTAAGAGGTCAAAATAAGGATGTCGATATGCAAGCCAACAAGGTCTGCATATTGAAAAAAGAGTGCATCAAGGTCAAGGAAATAAATGAAAATTTTCCCATCCCCTAATTGCTTGGAGGAAAGTCATAAACTTGATAGTTACTCTCGACTCTTATTCGAAAAACCAGAAACATAAGTCAAAAATCATGGATTTAATGGCATAAATTGTCCATATTGCCCCTCTTTCTTAAAAGGTTCATGGATTTAATGGTTCCGCCCTTTATTTCATGTTTCCTACCTCTCGTCCACCCCTTGTCCACCTCACCCACCACATCACCCCCTCTTTGACCCCCCTCTCCCGACCACCTCACCCTCCATTGAAAATATCCCTCCTTCACCATCCCTCCCTCCCTCCCTGTCCCCATCACATCCATCCTCTCATTAATCGCCCCTTATCTCCGCACCGTGGCTGCAATCCTCAGCATGACGATCCTTGTCACTTGCCTCGTGCCTGCAATCCTGAACATGACAAAAGACTTGACGCAATGTGGTGTATAAGTGTGGGAAATATTCATTACACTCCTCATATCTGGATCTGTAGCAAGAGCATTCAAGAATTCACCATGCGAAATCTCTTTGAACGATAACCGCATTTATTCCCTCTAGGTTGGATCAGATGGTTCACGTGAAGGAAGGATAATTTGCACAAGGCAGAAGTTGTTTCAGAAATCAGGATAATCATGGTGGAGCATTGGGATCCAGGAAGTAATCCCACAGTCTTTCAATTCCTCATAAGGCTAAGGCTTTGAAAATTCTATAAATTATGGTATAATTGTTTTAACTTCTACGAAATGGGAGAGTCTGTTTATGTCCTAGTTTGGTGCAAGGACGCTTTGGCAAAGCCAGAGAAGTTAGGGGATAATTTTGGATATGGAGGGGATAATTTATCTTTTGGAGCGTGTGGCATTCACTGGCGAGGGTGTCAATTTCGGTTTAGTTGAGCGGGGAGAGTCAATTGCAGGGGAGTGTGAGTAGTTATGCTTTTGTGTGTTCAACCCAAGTGTCGATGGGTTCTCTGCTCCTTTGGGTCATCTGAATTATTGGGACAGATCCCAAAGAATCTCTAAGAATCAAGCATATGAGTTAATTTCCATGATGAATCATTCTCTCTAGGAAGTATCAATCTCTGGATCTTGGGGCCGACGATGCCCACACTCAGGTAGGATGGCGGGTCGTTTAGAAAATAGGTGGGTGAAGTGCCCTCCTCTGGAATATTCACTCCTCCTGACTGTGAGTCATGTGACAGAGAGAACTTTGAACTCGGCTTGGCAGATCTTCAGAGGTGTCTTCAACAAAAGCAAGAGGAAGTGTATGAAATGTACGAGAGGCAAATTGAAAATAACCAAAAGATTTGACAGTTGGAAGATGAAATTGATGCTATATGCAATCGAATCGAGGATCTTCAAACTAAATTGGACAAGAAGATCTCTCAAACTACCGATGAAACAAATGGAATATACCTCAATAGATTAGTTGCCATGGAGGAATAACGTGCTTCTTATGTTTGTTTTTATATGACGAAATATAAATGTATTTTGCTATTAAATTAGTTATGTAAGGTATATAGTAGTAATCATGTAATAACTCTGTTGTTTTTTGTAATTTTGGAAGGAAATTGGGTTTAGATAGATTGTCTGCAAACAATAATACCCAATGTTGGTAATGTACTCGAACTGTAAACCTCCCGGTTTTTTGCCGCAAACGGGCACATATTAATACCAGCATTTTATTCTTTGTTTAAAAAAAAAAAAAGAGCATTAGAGCATCAAAACATTTGTTTATTTCATAAACTAAATAAAAATGAATGCATGATGAAAGAAATTAAATCAAAAGAACAAATACGCTATCTCACAACTCTGCAGTGGGGCTTCCTTTTGAGTGTGAGAAAGTATGGATTTTAGATCACTAGATTAAATAATAAACACTTCAAAACTGCGCCATGAAACAAAGTGTTTGTGTTATTTGAAACAAATCCTTCCTCCAAGAATGATAACAACAATCTCAATTTAATACATTAATCGTCATTTTCTTCTAGCTGAAGAATTTGTATAGTTTTTACATTACAACTACATTGAGATCCTTATGGCTAAGAATGGAAACTGAAAGGACACCTCATTGACACAAATTTACTGAAACACAGTCCATTCATACCTCTTTTTTCTTGACTGGGCGTTAATTGGCACATTGGTGCACTGTTTGGTCACGTATTCTGGAAAATAGGGTTGTAAAGAACCTAGAAAACCTCCCAAACGGTAACGAAATTGAGGAAAACACTCATGAGAGCCTAATTGGGCTCGGATTGAAAAAATCCCATGTGTTTATTTTTCAAAAATCACTTTCATTTGCTTACAAAACGCGTTTGAAGTTGATTGGTCAAAACTGTTGAGTTTTTCCTTTAATTTATCATTGGAGGCTCATACATGCGAGCTGGGTAGACTTTGACCAACACAAATCCCTATTGGAGCTTATATAAACCAAGTCCAAGTGTCAGATTTCCTTATAGAGTGGTGCTACTACCTTAACCATGGAGATGGATACGGAAATTGACTTGAGCTGCATAATCTTGAACTGGTCAAACTATCGTTAGTAAAACAAGACGTTATCCTAATTAATTCATTAAAATCAAAGAAAATATATGAAAATTAACCACTCTGAGTGTTGGAAATATTTATGATGTTTTTACGAGATCTTGGGGAAGATGGGGTAAGCAACGAATGTAAAAAATGACACAAATGGTTAAAAGGATGATTTTGAATAATGGTGAAATTATGGCAAATCAGTGGGCCAACAACTCCCCCACATTAAGATATTTGCATGTCCTCATGCAAATGAAGGGAACCAACAAAAATGACCAACACATTTACTCCCGAATGTATCCTTCTTTGTTAGGCAATGAGTTTGCTTTCTTTGAACAATTGTTTGTTCCTAGAGGAATAATGTCTTGATTGTTGGTCGATTTGAAGGAATGAGATTAGTTTGAGTTGTTGAAGTAGATCTACTTCAATTCCTCCTTGAACAATCAACAAGAGAATGTGTCATGAAATATCTTATTGGAATCAAGGGACAAATTTTTAATGAGCATCCCACTAATGAAGTTTTCGAAGATCCTTAAACCATTCCAATGGCTCATCTTCAAAGGTTAATGTAAGAGTCATCATGCTAACATTTTCATGAAAAACATTAAAATATTTCATAACTCTATCAAATGATGAAATATCCCACAAAATGCTTTACAATATGACTCAGAAATCCATCATGTCAGATCTTAACTCTTTAAAACAATGGGCTGATCAAGACTGGGTCCTCAAGGATTATTGTTTGATTACTTTCTTCTCCAAGTGCTTCTTCAATGTGTTCTTCATCCACATTATCTTCATGTTTAATTACCTATTTTACCTTTTTTTCATGGCCCCTCAAATTCTACACAAACGATAGCCATCTTACACTTCTTGATATTTTCTTTTATGCAAAGGAAGCAAGGGACTATTGTACTTTGACAATTGCATGCTTATACTTTGTTTTTACTATTATCTCGTAGTCATATTCTCTGTAACATAGGAAACAATATTGAAATATATATTGAACACAAACATAGTAATTTCCACCTTAATGTTTCCTTAACAATTCCCTTGGAAATGTAGCTATGAAGAGCTATCAAGCAGATATTTCTTATTCAGGAAATTTTGTTAACGTGAATGGAGGTGCCATGAAATAAATTTTCCCAAGAAAAGACCAAGATAGCAAAAATTGCTAAAATGAAAGGATTTTAATTTCACAGCTGCAAAAATATTATAGTACTAAGATTCCCAAGTGGCATTTCTGACATCTTAATCATAGTAAGCTTGTATGTTTTAAGATCAAAAACATCTTCATCAGGTCTAGTACTCAAGGATCAAGTTTATCTTTTGTTCCCAAAGGACCAATGTCCGATGGAAAAAATTCTTAAGCTACTTTTCAAAGATTGTCCAAAGCATATATTTGGCATGAGAGCTATGTCAATGATGGAAAATATGTTTGATAATATGAGGTGGTCTGCAAATGAAATATATGGTGGAAAAATGAAAGGATGTTATACTTATAGTGGTTTCTCATCATAATTTTCTAAAATTTTAACAAATGAAAAAGTTTCATAAGTGATTTTACCTCAAGTTTAACTATTGGAATTGGTGGAGAAAATAACATGATCTAATGGCTGATTTGATGTTGATGTGACCGAGGTACTTTATTGTTGCATGATGCATTAGCCATCATTTTGAACTTGTTTCACATAATTTGTCCCCTTCTTGTAGCAAACTTGTTTTTCCAATTTATCTTAAATGGCGAATCATATTCTCGTGAAATTTTATGAGTTTGTTACCATTAATATTATCCATCTTCCCACAAAAAATCTCAGCCAATTGGTGCACATATCTAGAGAAAAAACAAGAAATGGATGTAGATGACGACGACCAATTTCTTATAAAATACACACTATAATTTCTGGAAATTTTGTGATTTTTTTTACCCTAAAAAATTCAGTACCAACATATGCACGGTTTGCAAGATATGGTCAAATCAATTTCTGCCTTGTTTCACCCTTCACGAGCCTACCCAATGTTGCAACAAAAACATATGCCACAAACTCATTTTAAGGCCAAATTGAGTGCTTCAAAAGGGAAACGATGTATTTTTACCTTTTTTATCACTGCATGCCTTCAGAACCCCATTTTGATGAAGAAAATATGTTGTTGTGAAAAAATACTAAATTATGTATTGATGTATGCACAATGGTAAAAAATGAAAATATACCTTAGAAACCCCACTGAGATGTCCTAGAAAATTTCTCTTTTTTTTGGAAATTTTCCTCCATCTTACTCAATTTATCATACTCTAAGAAAACCCACTGTATAATTTTATTTTATTTGGTCTTCGATCTCCTGAAATATTTGTGCCAAAACCGCCACAGAACAAGCTACTACAACCAAAGAACAGGTTGCTACAACAATAGCTGGAGAAAATGCAACTTTCCGTAGATGCTGTAGAAAAGTTAATTTCTGCAGCTATCTCTATTATTCTTTTGAAATTTGTTTCTACTGATTTGGATTGTGTACTACATGCTAAATTAAAGACCATGAAATACAATGCATGTTGTCTGAAATAAACACAATTTTATTGATTTGTAGGAAATGAATGAAGAAGAGTTATAGTGGTGCCATCATGTTGTTGTTGGATGGAAAATTTTATTTGATCCGGATTTATGCAGGAACGCAAAAAAATAGACATGTAATCATAAATACAAAGATGCAGTGGAAATAACACTTCATTTCATTAATATCAAAGAACTGAAATTTGCTTACAGACAGAATAGAAATAAACTAGCTAGGGCGTTGGTAGGTTATCTCTAAGAAGAGATGTGGTGGCTACAGGCCTATGAACTGTGTTATAGTGAGGCTCGAGGGCCTATTTGTTATTTAGAAACAATGGAAAACCCTTGTTGTGTGGAATTATGAATTACAGATAAAACACATTCCATAAATGTGGTGCTATACATTTAGGAAAAAGATAAAAGACTTTGCAGACACTTTATCTAAGAGTAAATAGACACACAGAAAGATAGAGGAACTTACTTGTGATCCAAGCGCTTCCTATTCTCCTTCTGTCGCTCTTGTTGTAGCTTCCAATCCAACTTAGATCGCTAGACTAGTTCTTGTAAGTATAAACATTAAACAACAAAGAGATTGCAATATACAGATGAATATTTGTCTTAATCAGTTAAATTGATTAAACATGAAACATATATATCAATTAAGAATCCATGATATGAAAAGTAGAAACATAAATAGATACATATATGGGAAAATTAGCAACAATCTTTATTAATGGATAGAAGGGGGACGTTACAACCAACGATTGATTTGATGTCACCGGCTCCAGCATCATCCCAACCTCATCACAATAAACATCTCACCATCAACATATCACTCTTATCCCACACTTAATTGAGAATCCAACAACATTTATTTACAAAATGTCTTCCTTTCATAGCATTAGGATCTGTGCTCAATTTATAGGGTAACTGATGGTAGTTTCTCAATCAATGACTTTCTAATAATAGGCAAGACATGTTCCCAAGCTCAGAGGTGTTAAATGGACACATGGATTCGAAGTTTGACACATATGGACTCTTCTTGAAGGCACTGGCCATGTGGAGATTCTGGAACAATGAGAATTTCGCTCCCATTTGACCAACGCACTCTTGAATGTCGGGAAGTGCTTTGCAGAGCACCTTTGAATGGAGGGAGCTGCATATGCAAAGCAGTTAGTCCCTTGAGAGGCTATGTTTGTGAGCTCATAGGTGATATAACATATTCTTCAAACCTTGGAAACCTTGCAATGTAAGTCATGAATGGTTTGTTATTGTCTTAGGGCATGTAGCAACTGAAATGATAGGGGATGATAGACCCTATTTAATTGGTCATGGGGATGATGTCCAGTTTGACCAGGTCATTGGGAATAATGCCCAAATTGACCTATAACAATTGCCCCCTAAAGCATGAAGTCAGAATAATAACAATATTTTTTGAATGAGATGCTTTACGATGTGATGGGCTGGAACTTAAGCAGAGTGGCGACCTGCATCAATCTTACAATACATTACATCATGATATATCCACTTGATCACAAATTGTTGAGGGGAGGCATTCCCATGCTCAGCACATAAACTATCTAATAACATGTACATAGTGCATAAATTTGTCTACATTGGAATGTTGCCCAATACAAACATGCTACAAATATAGGCCCATGTTCGAATGACGATCTGTATGTAAGGTCATCGTACAAATGATGTGTACAACAATCCTGAAATCGCATCATGGATGGCTGAAACTAGATCCGGGGTCTTCTTATCTCGTTCACTCGATCGTTTGGGTACAAATATAGCCATGCGAAAATATGATTTGTAGTCGAACATGGTAAGACAACATTTGATTACCAGCCAATGATTTGAGTTGTTAACAAACGCGAGAGAACCACCATTGATGTTAATGGCTCTCGAGGTATAGAAGTACATTTCGTAAGGCATGAATAGATGATTTGACGTCAAACGTCAAACAAAATATTTCGGTCAAAAGGCTAGAATCGAGGATCTTGTCAATGTTGTAACAAGCCTCATGGTATTGGAAGATGATGTTTCTAAGTAGACTTCCTGGATGATGATTTGACATCGACAGGAAGTCACTTTATTGCGAAACGGGAATTACTGATTTCAGAGACAAAATGTGACTTGATATAGCAATGTTCAGGAATGACTGTCATGAGAATGAATGTTTATGAGTATTGCAGAAGGATGTGTATTCACTGGATGACTTCTCTTGAACATATCGTTGACACTGAGATGAGTTGGAAGAATCGACCTAAAACTGAAGTAAAGTTATGATGAACCATAGGTATGAATGAACCATCAAGAAGATTACCCAACCCAAACAAGAGTGAAGTATCATGTTCAAAAGCGACCTGCTATCGTAAAAGTTATGTTCACTTTCCCAAAATTTCCCCAGTCATTTGTCGACCAGTACCTCTTTATTTTTTAACAAGCTTGAGGAGGACAACATATGCTTGATCTATAATTCAACCCTTCGGGTGAATATTGTATCGCTATTTATAATTTAACGAGTCTAGAGATGAATGAAAGTCAATTCTTTCCATGATCGACAAGCCCGTCGCTATTTTATGTTTTAATGAGCCTATCGACAGTGACAACCCGGTCCTTTTTCATATTTAGAGAGATTGAAAAAGAGGAAAAAAGAAAACTCCATAAGTAATTTTTCGTAAATTTGTCGCTCAGATTCGAAAAAGTTTAAAATAATATATGAGAGAACCTCCTAGCCATGTTCGACTAAGGCATTCCTTTTTCGTAAATAATCTATCTCAGACCGAAAAATGGTTAAACTTATACTGAGTAGATATAAATTCATTTACTTTTACGAGCTCGAAAAGACAAGTGCTCAACAATCTTTTCACATTATCGGAGTCTGAAAAAAGCTAAAAGAAGACTCCAAGGGTTCCTTTTTCACTGTTATCGAAGCTCGAAAAAGAGATAAAAGTGTGCTTCAAGTCCTTTTTTCATTTTTATCAAAGCTCGAAAAATAAGGATAAAGGTATGCTTTGTGGTCAAGTCATTCTTGAAATAAATGTGCACGACTAATATGCTCATCAGTTGTAAACATGTTCAAAACAACATCAAATGGATTAAAAATACCTATTTCATGATAAAAATAGAATAAAACCATAGTCATAGCAATAAATATGATTTGCAAATAATCAAATGACTAATCAAAAGAGTTTTGCTATTCATTTTTACCATTTGAAAGTTACCATTTGCATTTTGGAGCTCTGAACCTATTTTTGCCCCAAACTTCAGCTGTTGATTGCGATCGATTTTTTGGACAGTTTTCATCGCAGTTTGATCCAGATTGGTGCCATAAGCCCTCTCTTTCTTTCAGTAGTCATTTCATTTCATTGCAATTTTTGGGGATTTGGGTCCCTTAGGGTAAATTATTTTTCTAAAGAGGGAAACACACCCTTGGGCATCAAAAATTGCGTTTTAAAGCACTCAAAATGAAGCCTAGGTGCATATGCAAAGCACTGTCTATTGACCAAGACTGCGTTGGGCGCAATTCACATTTTTTATTCTTGCATTGTACCCAAATTTTGCCTTTTTTTTTTGCAGGAAAAGGAGTCTAATGAGTCTTCTGGTCATGTTTAAGGGATTCATCGGACTAGAATGACAATTAATTGGAGAGAAAGGGAGCATGAAGAACAAAATATTATTCCCCTTAATGATCCGGGTATAGTAAGATCCCTAAGAGATTGTGGGTTATTAAAGTACTTTCGCTTATCAAGTATGAGGCATGGGATCCGACAATTGAGGCATTTCACATTAGGAACAAAGTAGTTCCTATCACAGTGGAGAACATATATTTTCTGACAGGCTTGTCGAGGAGAGGCTTACCCATTTCTCTCTCAGGCTCTGCTCTCGAAGGAGAGATGGTGAGAGACTATATTTTGTAGTATTGCTGTCAAGGAGTAGAGCTAAGCAAGGATGGGAAAATAAACATCCATGACGTTCATGATTTTCCATCGAGAACCATTCTATTCATGATCACAAAGCTTGCCGATACCGTTACACTACATGTAGCAAACATATCTTATATGCAGTATGCGCTAGAGTGTATGGAACCAATGGTTTTCAACTGGTCTGAAGTTGTACTTTCTCAAATAAAAGGACAACTAAGCAAGGCAAATGGAGGAAGGAAGAAAAGCTTTAGTTATGGTTCGATCCTAATTTCTTTTTCCTTAGAAAAGATTCCACTGATGCAGCCTCAACATGTGAGGTTGGGTGTGTCTAACTTTAGAGATATGAGGATGCAGAGATGGGTAGAACTGATGGCTAGACATGCAAGTCAATCGTCCATCGTGTTTTCGACTGCATTCTTTGCCTGGTTTAGGTGACAGGTTATTGCCATCAATGAGTATGCATATGCAGGCATTGATTTCTGAGGGGATCCAGACTTAGCTTTACTAGAAGGCGCTTAGTGGGGTGCAATCGGTAAGAATGTTTTGAACATGTTTTTTGATTTTTTTAAGGTTTATACATGTTTTTGTATTTGATGTTTTCCCAAGACTAAACTAAAGTTTTAATGTAATGCAGATGTGGGTCGAGTTCAACCAATGGAGGAACAAGAGCATGGAGCAGATGAGCCGACAGAGAGGGTTGTCGGGAGAGTAGTCCTTCAGGATTTAGACATGGCTGAGACTCTTACTGCGCTTTGGTAGCACATAGAGGGGTTGAGCTTCTGGATTCCAGATTGTCGGATCGAAGAGTTACCCATGCGACTGCAGCGCCACACCATTAGCGTTCCTAACCACTGGAGGTGGTTACTGCGTAGGATAGCTAGATCGATAACATGTTACCATGAGCATCACTAGTTTACTTTTGACATGTTGCATACATTTTGAGGTCAGATGACCAATGTGTCTTGGGCACAAATTTTTGTAAAAACCTATAACTATTTATCTATTTGATTTCAGTGTTTTCCTATGTTTATTGTGCAATCCTATTCAAATATGTGAATGTATCTTTACATGTGTTGCAAATGTCTGTTTATAACATAATTCACTAAAGTATCAGTCAATGTGTTTGAGTTTATGGAAATGTGTTGATATTGAATAAAATCAAAGTATATTTCCAAAAGTCGAACTCTTAGGAACATACGATGCATTGTTGGATTTCTAATAGTATAAACACTAGTAAGTTGTAATACTACAGGTTGTGAGTCTAACCTTATGATGATGCAGTTAACACCAGATGAAATGGCATCAGAGAGAAGTTCGATCAACCCGCTATACTCAACGATATTATTTGTCGATCTACCGATACAAATCCCTTGAAAACTCACTAACTCGCCGTTCAGAGCAAAAATGGCCCACGCTGCAGAGGATATATTCTGCGTACTACGACTAGCACCATCAGCATACCCAACAAATGGTTCCAAAGATTCAAACATCAGCGATGAAATGTAAAGCAGATTACTAATGTCAAGAAAGCTCTAAAAAACAAACTAAGATAGTGAATGCAAATCAACAACAGATATATACAATATAATATAAAAAATTACTATGCTTATGATTAAGCATAGTAACGTTTCAAATACAACCCATTTCGTGGTTGTGCCAACGGAATTCCATCATAATCTACTAACTTGTAGGCACCCTTATCAAGAAATCTTTTGACAATATAGGGGCCATGCCATAATGGCTAAAATCTCCCTGTACCTATTACATCAGCTTCCTGATCATAAAGAAGGACCAAGTCGCCCTTTGAGAAAATGTGAGGCTGGACATGCTTGTCATATTGCGCCTTTATACGTCTCTTATGCGCTTCGTTGGCCAATTAGGCTTCACGACATGTTTCATCAAGATGGATGAGGTTAAAAATACGCGCTTCTTCATTTGAGGTGTTAGGTAACAAGTCGATAGTGAGTTTTAATGACAGAATTTCACATTGGATTAGCAAGATAACTTCTGGGCCATCCACCAATGAAAAGGGGGTAAATCCGGTTGCGTTTCTCACCGAGGTTCGGTATGCCCACAAGGCCGAGTACATGATCAAATGCCAGTTTTGTTTATGAACTCCTATCATTTGTTGAAGCATTCGTTTAAGAATGCTGTTAATAGCCTCAACTTGTCCATTTGATTTTGGATACTAAGGAGTAGAACTATCATGATACAGTCCTAAATTGACAGTCAACTCAGTCATCATGTGATTACGAAAATTCTTACCATGATCTGTGACTATAGCCTGTGGGACCCCAAATCATGCAATGACATGATTAAAGAAAAACAATGCAGTTGTTTTTCCTATGTTGTTGAATGTAGGCATTGCTTCAGCCCACTTGGTAATGTAGTCCACTGTGACAATAACATAACCATTCCCCCTTGACTAATTAGGGTTACAGGTCATGAAGTCAATGCCCCATTTTGAAAATGGTCCCACAGAGACAACATGATGCATTGGTGTTGGTGGTTTGCAGATTTTACGATCAAATATCTAGCACGCATGACAACTTCTAACCGCGAGGATGTAGTCACGAAATATGGTAGGCCAAAATTAATCGGCGCAGAGTATCCTCTGCGCGGTAGCGTATTTAGACAAGTGTCCACCACAAGCCCCAGCATGACAATCATTTTAAACCTTTTCGACCTCCTCATGAATGAGGCACCTTACACCGCGACGATTAAGTGTATCGCCGATGATCAGATAATATTTGGCTTGGTATAGAATACGTCGCTGGTTAGAGCGAGAGTTATTAGGCCTAAAAGTCTGGGTCTGGAGATAAATGATAAAATCCCCATACCAAGGATCAGATGATCCGATCGGAAACAAAGACTCGTCAGGAATATATGGTTCCGACGTAGTAGCAATACTATCAGAGGCCCATGTCACAGAGAAGCTCGGCCAAAACTAAAGACTTATTTAACTTGGATTTGATGAATTCCAAATCAAATTCTTGCAAAATGACAATCCATTTTGAATACTTGCCCCCCAGCAATTGACGTGATAAGATATAAGTCATGGGGTTGTAATCCAAAATGACAATGGTATTCCGAAACAGGATATAGTGGCGAAATATTTGGACAGCTTGAACAGCTGCCAAGGCAAGCTTTTCTACGTACGAATACTTTACTTCCGTATCATTGAGATTACGACTCAAATAATATATCGAATGTTCTATCCTATTTTATACTTTGACCAATACAATAGAAATGGTCGTATCAGCCGCGACGATATATAAGAAATAATCACTCTGATAATTAGGGGGATACGTTAATGACGCCCGGACAAGAGTATCCTTGACAATATCAAAAGAAGCCTGTGCAACTTGGTCCCAATGGAAGGGAATCCCCCTTTTCAAGAGTCGAGTAAATCCTTTAGCCATTTTGGCGTAGTTGGGTATGAACCTCCCTAGGAAGTTAGCCTTTCCTTGAAGTTTCTGTAACTGAAGCAAATTTGATGGCGTAGACAAATCAAGAATGGCCCAGACCTTCAATGGGTCTATTCGAAATCCTTCTTTTGAGATGACTGTTGGGTCATGAAGGTGACTGTTTTAAAGGTAACCTTAATGCTTTTCATTAATTATCAACCCAGGGCAAGTCTTGTTATTTCAAGAGTGTAAGAAAAATATATGCAAGTGACATAAGAGGTTAACTACTCTAAATTGTTGTAAGAAAGGTTGTCTAATTCTCGAAGTTCAATCAAAATAACTTGAAAATGAATTATGAAATACTTCAGACCAATCAAAGGAGCTAATTATATTCTAAGGTTATGCAGAAATAACCACTAAAGACTGAAAATAATAGATTGCAATTGAAACGCACACTTTGATGAATTGAACAACAAATTGAACAACAATACTAATGAATTGAACAACAACAGTGTTGAAACTAGTCTAACGAATGTAAAAGAATAAATTCTTGATAAGAGGACATGAATGATAAATCTAATATAGTGAAAATGAAGTTATAACACCTTACACTTGTGATTAACCAATTAAATGATAATGTTATGAAACACAATGGATAACTAGAAATGCAAATTTTGTAAATAAACGTATAGCACAAAAATAACAGGAGAACCCCTAGGACTGGGCCCTAAGCCTCTAGAAGCCTTATGCTAAGGAATACTCAGAAGTAGTTTATACTAAAAATGCCAATTCCTTGATTAATCAGTAGAGCAATACATTAGCACGAACTTGACGATTATGTTTGAATACGTTTATTACGAGAAAATTATAAGGCGTTGTCCTTTGTCTTGTTCACCTTCGGCCTTTTATAGCGTAAAGGCGAGTTCGAACAGAGTAACAGATCCTTCTCATTACGAGATCCTTCCATTTCATGGCTATCGACTGATCACTCCAAGAGTAGGCGTGCCTCTACATCTTCCGCTGATTCATCGAGGCCAATACGATTCCGTTCGCTTTCCTTGTTTCCTGTCATTTGGTCACCTTGGTCAACAGTTTGGCTGTTTCACTTCCCTATCAATAAAGACAACGAAAAATCAGTTTTTATGTTATTAAACACACCTTTTATCAATAATTCACTCTACCTTACTTTTGCATTATTTTCCTTTACTTTATTTCTAAGATGAAGGAAAAATATATAGAAGTAAATGAAAAATCGTGGTGAAGATGGGGGTAAAACGTACCTTATTCTTGGCCCAACATACTCCCCTACTTACCTTTTTGTAGGTCCTCGTGCAAACAAATGGTTTAGGTGCAACTGGGTTAAAGAATATGCAAGATAGTCTTATTCCTTGTAAAATACTAAAGCCATGTCTATGTTTTATCTTTGCAAATGATGAGTTTGTGTGCCCCTCTGGTAACTCATAATCATGATGGTAGTCTTTAGGGGGGTAACAGATGATGGGGCATCTCTATCTGCACCCTATCCACTTAGGACCCATGTTCAAAATTAGGTTGTTGTACAGAAGGAACCGAGAAGTAGCAACTTTGAAGTTCCTATACCCAAATGGTTCTCTGTTCTTAACATTATTTGTAGAGGCTAGGCATCTTTGTTTGGTTGCTGCTAATGCTTCTTCCTAAATGTCGTGGAATTATTCCCACCCATTTTGCACGATATCCTTGTGAATAGGTCCCAATTTGGATATCACTCCTTTCCGCTACATGAATTTCTTATGTTGAATAAAAAAGTAAAGGGGTTTAGTAGGTTCCCCTCTGACCCATAGATCTAGGCCATATTCTCTTTTTTGAAAGGTGTTGTAGGCCTTAGCCCATCTAGTATGGTTTTTGGAAAAGGACAAAAAATCTTGGAACTGAACGTCCCCTATGAAGGGGCTGGGGTTACTGTCCCTATCCTCCTCTAGAAAAAAATTGTGTAAATAAAATTCACACAAAAGATGTTGGATATGCTCATCCTGCTCATTGCAACATTGGAAAAATTCCTCAATGGTTTTAAAATTAGTGGCCTTCCCTGCCCTGACAGCCTTGATTTTCAACAATAAATATCTTTCCACTAAGAATAAAGCATAATTAGTGGTTGGTGCCTTGCAAGTCAATACATCTGAGTAAAGAGAGCAAACCATACTGGTTTGATTCTTAGCTTGTTCCACTTGATCTTGTGCCTTCTTCAATTTTCTCCTTTCTTCCCTGAGTTGGGCAAAGGTTTCGTCTTCAGTTGCAGAAAGGTCTTTGAATCGCTTTAGTAGTGCATGATGTTCCTGTAAGGGTACTGCTTTCTTCTTACACTGGGTCAATTCATGCCGAACTTGAATTAATTTGTTGCGAAGCTTCTTATTGGAAACTTTTTCTACCAAGGGAATGTAAGCAGGTGTTATCTCTGTTTGAGTCCCCTTATCCCCTGTGAGTATCAAAGCAATCTGCATAGGGACTTCAACAGTGTGTATCAAATCCATTTGTAGAGAGGCTTCAACATTATCCATTAACTCAGTCTGTGCAAGAACTTCAGCAGTATGCATTATATCAATCTATAAAGAGGCTTCAACATTGTATATTAAATCCGTCTGTACATAAATTTCAGCAGTATCTACCAGTTGGGTAACAAAATCTGTCTGGGTTCCGATGGTAGCCAATTCCTTCTCAGGCTTCCAAGCCTTGTCCGCTTCTTCCAACCGTTTCCTTAACTGTTTTACCGTTTTTCTCAATTTCTTGCATTTCTTGCTCATTTTCCTTAACTTAATCTCAGCTGATTTTTCTTTTAGCGAGGTTTTGGAAGGAGGAGGAGCAGTGGCTTCGGTTTCATGAACGGTTGTGTCAGTTCTAAGGTTATAAAAAATGATCTTTACTTCAGGCGTCCAATAAGTTATTTCAGCATTAACGTCCTGAATAATATCTTCTTCAAGCGTCAGAGGAACTGTCTCAATACTTGTGTCCCATTCTAGTAGAAAAGTGTCCCCTGACTGGTTTCCAAATTCAGATATTCTCTCTGTCTGGTCTTCCCTACTCACCCATTCATTATCAGAGGGAGATAAAACCCTCAAAGCCTGCAATTCATCACGGGGAGGTAGGATTTCAATATGGCCAGAGCTGCTAGCAGCGACAGACTGGTTCAAAAGGTCCCTATGTTCCTCAAATTGTTCAGATGGGCTTCCAATTTAACAAGATGCTCTCATTTTCTCAAGTACTTGAGCCATTTCTTCTTCATAGTCTTGTAAGGACGTATTTTGAGGGCTTGAAGGTGGTGTATGGGATGGTCCCGCCTCATCTGGCAATACATATGTGTTTTTCCGTAGTTGCAACCTTTCAGACCGTCTCTATTTTCTTGGTTCAGTGGTCGAAACATGGGTTCTCTTCCCTCTTTCTCCCCTGGGTATGACAATTCTAGGGAGTTCAATCTCTGCTATGTCAGGATTTTCTTTAGGGGCAGGCAGGGCAGGATTAACAAAGTTGTCCCATGTTATCTGATGTTTGTTTAGTTCATGAATGATGATAAATGTAATCAAGCCATGGTGACTGGAAACTGCTTGGGTGTTTTTAGCTCTTTTAATTCGAACAACAGTTTTATGCAATACAAAATTTAGGAAAAAGGGCAAATTAACATAAAATTTTCGCTTGAGAATATCTAATAGTTTAAGTTGACGAGACTTTACCACATCCTGACGTCCGTCGCATATGATATATCTTTGAATTAAGACTGCAAATTCTTTCCAAGGCTGCTGCAAGGACGCAGGATTAATACATTTCCCTTTTCATTCCAGTGGCTCGCCTTAGTCGTGGTACATTGAGATTGCTTCTTATAGAAGGACATGTTTTTCAATCCATATTTCTCCTTCTATTGGTAGTCCGGAGACCTCAGTGATGATTTCCTCGGAGACTGGTATGATTCTTCCTTTGACTATGGTATGCCATTCCCGTAGGTTTTGCAGGAATTCAATTGCTATCTCTATATTAAACCCTTGTAGTCTGTGTAGGTATGGAATCCAACTAGCTTGCTAGAGAACAGTGCGAGCTAATTCTGAGGCTTGAAAAAATTTGGGTTCATTGCGGAGAGAATTTCCACTCATGGCTATTGTGTTATCAGAACTAGTTTCTTCTTTTGTATGCATTTATTTCGACTCTGTTGGTTAAAACATTATAAACAATACATGTGGGATTATTTATTTATTTATTTGTAATATATTATAAAAATGCAACTTCATAACGTAAATGCAATGATCGTTTAGTCCTATCAACATATCCAAAGGAATTTGCGTGGTTAATTCGCATGCTTATTCATTATGAATATTCGTACCCCTTCCATCGGGAGAAGGGCGTCCACAACTTTAAAACTCAAGAGAAGAGGAAAGATTGTAACAATCATGAATGCACACGAAGAAAAGGTCAGAAGTTGGTAGTCATCACAAATGTATGAGAGAAGGGCGTCCATGGCCTTGAACCTCAAGAAAAGATGAAATATTGTAACAATCATGAATGCACACAAAGCAAAGGTCAAAAGTTGGTAATCATCACAACTATACATCATGTGGAAATGACCGAAGAAGGGGAGAAAAGCGGAGTAGAAATTATTATGAAAGGATGTCCTATTTTGACGGTATAGCATGACAGGTGATATATTATGATTGATTGATGTCATCCCTTAATTCAACATGAAAAGATAATTCACTCATAGTTAATTATGCCGGTAGGTAGTGATAACACTTGTTCAAGTAGTGCATTTATTTAAGGAATGGGTCAATAGGAAATAGGGCATATAAAATTAATTGGCTATTGTTGGAAAAATACTTCGATACCACAAGCAGAGCCACTGTTTCCAACAGGCGTTCATAGCCTCGACAGGGTTGCTATTTTAACTCGGAAATGAGTCATAATCCTCTATTTAAAAGTAGACATTTTGCTTATTTTATGGAGAGACCACTATGCTGGTGTGGTGGCCAGATAGTCATAGAGTCATTCACAAGGATTGTAACAAAGTGATCAGGCCGGCTCGTGATGAGACCTC
The DNA here is from genome assembly GCA_034641835.2 of Pinus albicaulis. Taxonomy (NCBI): domain Eukaryota; kingdom Viridiplantae; phylum Streptophyta; class Pinopsida; order Pinales; family Pinaceae; genus Pinus; species Pinus albicaulis. The sequence goes on along the minus strand of CM076578.1, from coordinate 617,065,192 downwards.
ATGTCCTTCAAGCAGTTTTAGCTGTCGAGAAGGTCACTACTCTAGTGTGTTGGCCATTGTGGCAATGTCACATGTTAAACCCTTATGATCATGGTAGGTTGGCTCATGATGAGACCCCCTATTCTCTCTTAATAAAAATTCACATAGACATAATATTTTTCTTTTTGAAAAGTAGACATTTTGCTTGTTTTATGGAGAGACCATTGTGCTGGTGTGGTGGCTAGATAGTCACAGTGCCATTCATGGATATTGTAACAGAGTGATCAGGTTGGCTCGTGATGAGACCTCCTATCCTTCAAGTAGTTTTAGTTGTCGAGAAGGTCACTACCCTGGTGTGTTGACCATTGTGGGAATGTCACCTGTTAAACCCTTATGATCATGGTAGGTTGGCTCGTGATGAGACCCCCTATTATCTCTTAAAAATTTGCACATATACATAATGTTTTTCTTTTTATTTATAAATGGAGAGAGGCTCATTAACTCCTTAAGAGTTAGGGATGGTATAAGAAGTAAAAAGAATGCCAGTAAAATTAATACTCTTATTCCTATGTCCTCGTGTCAAGGAGAATTACTACTTGAAAGTGTAGAAAGATATACCAGCATAAAGCTACGGAAATGAATTGTGTAATAATATGTCTGAAGAGGAGATATCCAGCCCTTCATTATATAGATAAACCATATCAGCTTCCAGACTAGATATTTCCATCAAAATTTCAAAAGATCATAATATTAGTAATATCACTGCTTTTTTCCTCTTGAGGTGCCAATTCCTTTTTCAAAAATGGCTTTTATGGCGAGAATGTGTAAAGGAAGAGTGGATATTCAAAAAGAAATCATCAAAAGACAAAAAAAACATGCTAGAAAATAAATGAGCCGTTCAATTCGATTGAACAATAGCTGTTCAATTGATTGAACAACTCATTTCTTTTCTAAAATGTTTTTTTTTTTTTTTTTTTATGATTTCTTTTCGAATATCCACTCTTCCTTTACACATTCTCACCATAAAAGCCATTTTTGAAAAAGGAAAAGTAAAATCATGCAAAAAACAGTCGCTCATTTGAATTGAAAGGAAACTGTTCAATTTGATTGAACATCAGTTGTTCAATTCGATTGAACAACAATTGTTCAAAGGTTTGAACAAGAGAAATAAACACACTAAAAAACACAGGCATTCATTCGAATTCAATAGCAGTTTTTCAATTCGATTGAACAACATCTGTTCAAAGTTTTGAACAACATAACACACAAAAACTAGCCGTTCATTTGAATTGAATGGTAGATGTTCAATTCGATTGAACAACAGTTGTTCAATTCGATTGAACAACAATTTCTCAAAGGTTTGAACAAAATAAATAAGCACACTAAAAACACAGTTGTTCATTTGAATTTAACAACAACTATTCAATTCGATTGAACAACAGTTGTTCAATTTGATTGAACAACAGCTGTTCAAAGGTTTGAACATCATAACATACAAATGAAAGAAAAAGAATGCAACCGTGAGGATAAAAATAATGAAAAAGAGATGGAATGTACAACAATGAGAAGAACTATAAATTGTAGGAAACATATATACAATATTTACAAGAGGAATTAACAAATTTTTATGAACTTAAAGCTGTCGGGCCATCATCCCCTGCAGCTAAAATTTGGATAGTGGGGTCGTTACGCACCTGCTGACAAAAAGAATCTTCCGTAAGTTGTTTATGATAGAGGCGCACCCGATGTCCATTGGCTCAAAAGGCAGAGCCAGATCCATCTATAGTGGTCAAGGTAATGGTGCCATTGATGTGTACTTCTTGAATTTTGTATGGATTGAGCCACCTTGTTTGTAACTTACCCGGGAAGTCTTGGAATCTGGAGTCGTAGAGGAGTGCCCAATCTCCTTTCTGGAATGTCTTATTTTTGATAAGGTTGTCATGCCACTTAGCTCGTTGTTGTTGAATAATTGTAGTGCATTGTAGAGCAATTAGCCATGCTTCATCTAATTCATTTATTTGCTGGATTCTTCTAACTTGGGCCTCCTTCAAATCCAACCCCACTTCCTGGGTTGTTCTCAGAGTCTTTATTTCAAATTCAATTGGAAAAATTGGTTCCCTTCCAAATACCAGATGGTACGGAGAATATCCGATGGTGTTTTTCCATGTTGTGCGATAAGCTCACAAGGCCTCTGACAGTCTAGTAGCCCAATCACGACGATGTGTTGACACTGTTTTAGTGAGAATTGCCTCAAGGACTTTATTGGTGGTTTCGACCTGCCCGTTCGCTTGTGGGTGGTAGGGAGAGGTGACTCTATGGGTGACATGGTGGTTCTTCAGAGTAGCCGTGATTTTATTTCCCACAAATTGTGCCCCTCCATTAGTTATCACTTCCCAAGAAAAGCCATATAGCACAAATAGATCAAAAATAAAATTAATCACAGATTTTTATGTAGCTCTTAACACAGCCACTGTTTCTACCCACTTCGTCACATAATATATGGCAACCAGTATGTAGGTCTTATGATTCGATGGCGAGTTGAATGGTCCAACAAAGTCCAGTGCCCATATTTCGAAAGGTTCCACTACTAACTATGGCTGCAATGGCATTTCGTCAGATTGGCCAGGGTGGCCCATTCTTTGGAAAATATCGTAGACTTGGACATATTTCTTGGCATCTTCAAAAATTGTGGGCCATTAACAACCCATTTGTAATACTTTGTGCCTTGTCCTACGATTTGCAAAATGGCCACCACATGGGTCATCATGACAGGCCCTTAAGGTGTCATAAATCTCGTCTTCTTGAATGCATCTGCGTATATGCATATCAGGTCCTGTATGGAAAAGATATCCACTGACCCAGGAGAATCTAGCACTGCGTTGAACAATCACCTTCCGTTCCTTTGATGTCAAGTGTCTTGGTAGCTTTCCTATTGCCATATAATTCGCTACATCTACATACCATGGCGTTTTTACTGCTACAACGAACAAATGCTCATTAGGGAACTGATCGTCCACCACTAGTGGATCATATGACTTTGGAACTCTAGAAAGAAAATCTGCAACTACATTCTCTTTTCCTAGGCAGTCCTTGATATTTATGTCAAGCTCCTGTAAAAGCGAAAACCAATGAGTCACTCTTCCATTTGTAATAGGTTTCTTAGCTAAGTATGTAATGGCAGAGTGATCGGTATACAAGAATACTTGATAGCCAGTTATATAATGTCTAAATTTATTAATAGCACAAATGACAACCAAGAACTCCTTTTCGGTCACTGTATATTTTAATTCGGCGAGAGTGAGATTATTGCTGATATAGTAAATAACGTAGGGATTTTTGTATTCTTCTTGACCGAGAACTGCCCCTATCGCTGTGTTGGATGCATTTGAGGAAATGTGAAAAGGCAGCTCCCAATTGGGGCCGCGTAAGACTGGTGTCGTCGAGACCAGTTTCTTGAAATCTAAAAAAACAATGTCACATTTTTCAGACCAATAGAATTCGACATTTCCAGTTAATGCATACAAGGGTTCAACAATTTGTGAGAAATTCTTTATAAACCTACGGTAGTACCCTGCATATCCAAGGAAACTACGAACCTCTATTTGAGGAGAAGGTGTGGCTAGGAAAAGAATTACCTCTATTTTTTCCAAATTTACATGTATTCCAGCTGCAAAGATGTAGTGTCCTAGGATTACTCCTTCGATCATCATCATGTGACATTTTTCGTTGCTCAAACACAATCTGGTAGCAATACATCATTCCAATAAATTTTTTAGTGTTTGTAGTGCTTGATCAAATTCATCTCCATATGGAGTAAAGTCGTCCATGTAAATCTAGAGCCCTTCATTTATTAAATCAGAAAAAATGTTGAGTATGGCCCTTTGAAATGTTGTTGGGGCATTGCATAATCTGAACGGAAATACCCTATAGGAAAATGTACCCCAGGGGCAGGCAAAGGTCATTTTATCTTGGTCTTCAGGGGCTATCTGGATTTGATTGTAACCACTAAAACCATCAAGAAAATAGAAGAACCACTTTCCTGCCAATGTATCAAGGACCTGACCAATAAAAGGGAGGGGGAAGTGGTCTTTCTGTGTTTCTTTATTCAATTATTTGTAATCCACACAAATTCACCACTTAACATTCTTCTTAGGAATGACTACTAGAGGGGAAACCCATTTGCTGTCTGAAATAGGATAAATGAAGTTTACATCTAGCAGATTTTGTAATTCATCTTTTATAATGTCTTTCAGATGGGGGTTTAACCTCCGCTGAGGCTGCCGAATAGGCCGAGCATATTTTTCAATATAAATGTGATGTGTGCATAGTTGAGGATCTATACCCTTCATTTCTGGGTAGTCCCAAGCAAATGCTCCCTTGTATTTTTGTAAAATTTTAACGAGCTTTTTCTGTTGGTCACTATCCAAACTTCCATTGATATTTAAAACTTTTCCTGGCTCAATTTCAATTGGCATGTTGTTGCAAACAACAATCGTGGGTATATGTTGGTTATCAATGTCTGCTAAGGGGTCCTCCTGTGCTTCATTATCAAGAAATGCTTTTAACATTTTTCACTTTAAATTTTCTGAAGTAGATGGCTGATTCATGAAGTTATTGATTACATCGTCTTTAGTTTGATCTTTGAATTCGAGTGCTTCAAATATTATCAACAGTGAACGAATGTTTTGTTCCCAGTATGTATGTGGTTGTTTGTGAATATTTACAGTGGGAAGACTTGATCTGACTTGGGGGTATATGAGAATATTCTTTATGGCATTTCCTCTAGCAATGGTCATGTTTCCCATTCAACAACCTATGTAAGCATCGACCATTGCTAACCAAGGTCATCCCAATATCAGGGGATGTCCATCTAACCTACTTTTTGGGTTAATAACTAAAAACCTTGCCAGGTACTCCCATGAGTCCACAGAAACCAGGATGTCCTGTTATATACCTTCTGGTTTGATAACAGATCTCTTAACAAGTTCCAATAAGGTAGATGTGGGTTCCAACCTTGTTATACTTAACTTCTCGCAGGTTTATGTAGTTTGTTGATGGCCTCCCCCAAATCAACTAATGTGTTTGAAAAGGAGTGGCCAGAGATTTACTGTCACTATGGGGTTTCTTGGATCCTCGTATTTTACAGGTATTTATTTTCCCAAGAGTAAGTCTGATAGTGCTCCCACTACATGAATAGTTGGTACAGTTTTTGGTTTCCTCACCTGTTTTTTTTCTGCACAACTCTTTAATTATTTTGGCATAGATATGAATGTCTTATATAGCCTGTAGGAGATTAATTTTAATGCAAGGTTTTTTTAATTCCCCTAGGAGATCAAAACACGAGGAGACTATTGGTTTAGGTAGTGTTAATCTCTCAGGGAATGGAGGGGAGGAAATAATAAGGTTTTCAGGGTCTTTTTTGTCAACTGTGTCCCTCCTCCACTTTATCTCTATTTATGTCATAGTTGATTGTTTAGGTATTGTTGGAATTTCAGACTCAAGTTGTGGTAGGGCTGTATCTTCTTCAGGTGAAATAACACGCCCTGATCTCAATATAAGTTCATTGCATTGCTTCTGTTAAGTTTCGGGGTTTAGGTTTTCAGCAATCTGGATTAGCTGAACTGGTCTGTTATTGGGATTAGGATTGGATTGAGCTGGCAGTTGAGGACACATAATAGGCTGAAGATTGTGTTGGACTGGGTATGGAGCTGGTAATGCGGGTTGATTCTGAGCCCCTATTCCCATAGGTAAATTGGTCATTCCTAGGGGTCGCTGCCAGTTTTGAGACCAATTTGTATTTTGTGAAGTGGAGGCAGGCCACTGGGACTTATATGGATTGTTTTACCAGTAAGGGGGAGAAAAAGGAAAACTTGACCAATTATTACCTGAAGAGGGTGGCCAAGGAGGCATGGAAAATGGTTGGGATGGCCAGAGAGAAAAAGGTGATTGGATCTGCCATGCTGTTTTAGGTTCTGTTGATTAAATTGTGGAGGAGAAAAGAAGTGAGGTGGTCTTGTGGCATACTTGGTCGTGCTTACCATTGTCGACGTTGATTCATTAGATACACTGGTTCTGTTTCTTCTTCTGTCTCTTTAAAAACTGCTTTCAACCTTGGGAGTGAAGGGCAATGGTCAGTGGCGTGGTCCTTGATACAAATATCACATGTTTGGACCATGTCTAATGGACACTCTCGCTACCTGTGCTTCTTTTGACAACGTGGGAAAAAAACAAACAAGTTCCGTTATGCTAAATCTTGCTTCTTCTTTGCTTGTAGGGCATCTAGTTATGTTGTGAGGTGCCTAAGATATCGGTTTTAAAATATTCTAAAAGATTATTGAATTATGCTTTGGTCACGTTGTTGCTTAACTGTTTATAATTCCTTGTAGTTGAATCCCATCCAGTTGGCCTGCATCTCATACCACCTTGAGAACACCTGATGCACAATGCAATAATGTCATCATATTCTTCTTGATAAATGTCCCCTTTTCCCATTATATTAAGTGTTTTGACCCATTCTTCTTTCATTCATTTAATCATTGTTGCTTTTAAAATATCTTTAGACAATGTAGTATATGGATATCTTTGCAAATTATATTGAAATCTTTCAACATATTCTTTTAATGTCTCATTGTCTTTTGCAGACATATTGAAGATTTCGTCTTTTAGTTCTAGAGTCCGGCAGTAATCTTGATATTTTTTAAGAAAATAGTGTTTCATCTGATCCCAACTATTAATGGTTCCTCCACCGAGCCCCATAAACCAACGTAATGTTGTCCCCTTCAAAGTAGAGGGAAAAAATTTCAGTTTCTGAGGGTCAATGGTGTAGTCATATCCCCTACCTAAGACATCAATTTCAAATAAGAATGCATCCGGATCTTCCGAGGTTAGCCCGCAAGTGGGGATGTTTTGTAATGGAATAGCTTTCATAGGGGCATTTTCAGCCATATCAACAGTGGGATATTCCAATGTTGATTTCTGCCTCTGGTTTTGGTTGTTTGCCATCTGATCAAAGATGTGCCAATAATATTCAGGGATTTCTTGATCTGGGGGAATAATTTGAGTGGGATTAGGGAGTGGATTTGGAGGAGGCCTTATAACACTTCCCCGATATGGGATACTGGGTGCTGCTGTCTCAACCACTCTCTAGGGGGATCCAGGCTCTGGAGTTTTTACCTGTACTGCACTGCTGGTTTCTCCCTCTCCTTCTTGCAAATTGCAAGAATTTCCCTCTCTCTAAGGTTTGGGAATTAAATGCTCAGCAGTCTGAAGGTTTTGTTCAGACCCTTCTGTTTCACTGTGAATCTCGGCGTGGGCTGCAGATGGTGAGGCTACTTCTTAAGGGACTATAGTAGGACTCTGTGTAGGAATGGTTCTGGGTCCTACAGATGCCTGGGATTCAACCTTCTTAATTATTTCGTGTATCTATGTTGTTCTTCCAAGGACCACCGATCCTTTTGGTTTTGTGGATTTAAGTGGGATATTTTGATCTAATTCTATATTTTTCTTCCTAGTCATAAAAATAAGAACACCTATCCTCTTAACCTCTACACAATTGCTGAGAAGCGGGCTAGAGAGTAAACGTTTTGCTTGCTAGTACGCAGGTTCTCACCTCTCGTTTTCAATACCCAATTCTTTCACAACAAAAGGAAAAAGAAATAAAAAACATCACTCTTCAACACTCTCCCCGGCAACGACGCCAAAATTTTGGGTCATGAAGGTGACTATATTAAAGGTAACCTTAATGCTTTCATTAATTATCAACCCAGGGCAGGTTTTTTTATTTCAAGGGTGTAAGCAAAATATATGCAAGTGACATCAAAGGTTAACTACTCTAAATCATTATAAGAAAGATTGTCTAATTCTTGAAGTTCAATCAAACCAACTTGAAAATGAATTATGAAATACTTTAGACCAATCAAAGGAGGTAATTTTGTTCTAAGATTATGCATAAAGAACCACTCAAGACTGAAAAGAATAGATTGTAATTGAACAAAACGCTTTGATGAATTGATCAACGAATTGAACAACAATACTAATTAATTGAACAAAAACCAATTATTCTAGATTTTGCAATGGAATTCTCTTTTAATTAACTAATAGCATTGTTCGGCATTAAATATCAACCAAATGCTCATAATTAGGATGAAAAGATTCAAACATTAACTATATGCAGAATTGAATAGAAATAGTGTTGAAACTAGTATAACGAATGTAAAAGCATCAATTCATGATAAGAGGACATGAATGATAAATATAATATAGTGAAAAGGAAGTTATAAAACCTCACACTTGTTATTAGCCAATTAAATGATAATGTTATGAAATGCAATGGATAACTGGAAATGAAAATTCTGTAAATAAACGTATAGCACAGAAATAGCAGGAGAATCCCCAGGGCTGGGCCCGATGCCTCTAGAAGCCTTTTGCTAAGGAATACTCAAAAGTAGTTTATACTAAAAACTCCAATTCCTTCATTAATCAGTAGAGCAATACATTAGCATGAAATTGACGATTCTTTCTGAATACGTTTATTATAGGAAAATTATAATACACGAACTGTCCTTCGTCTTGTTCACCTTTGGCCTTTTATAAATTAAAGGCGAATTCGAACAGAGTAATGGATCCTTCTCATTATGAGATCCTGCCGCTTCATGCCTATCGACTGATCGCTCCAAGAGTAGGTGTGCCTCTACATCTTCTGCTGATTCATAGGGGCTGATATGATTCCGTTCGCTTTCCTTGTCTGCTGTCATTTGGTCATCCTAGTCAATAGTTTGGCTGTTTCTCCTCCCTATCAATAGAGACAACGACAAATCATTTTTTATGTTATTAAATACACCTTTTATCAATAATTCACTCTACCTTATTTTTACATTATTTTCCTTTACTTTAATGATAAGATGAAGGAAAAATATATAAAAGTAAATGACAAATTGTGGTAAAGATGGGGGTAAAACGTATCTTCTTTTTGGCCCAACAACAACAAATCCTAGCAAATAACTAGAACCAACACAAAACACACATTTATGTGGATTGAGACGTATTTTGTAGTGTCGGCAGCGTAAAAAGATAGCTCTCAAATGCATCAGGTGATCAGTGCAACTTCATGAATGCATAGGTAAATTGTCTAGATAGGGTTGAACAATGTGCTTGATGTCATTGAAAACATAATCCATTAATCTCTGAAAAATTGCCCCAACATTCTTTAAACCAGACGAGAGTTTTCGATAAGCGAATGTGCCCCAAGGACAGATGAATGATGTCTTATATTGGTCCTCTGCATGGATATTGATTTGATTATAGCCAGAAAATCCATCCATGAACGAAAATATTTCGCATCCAGCGCTGATTCGGATCTTGGGGGCAGGCCCCCAAGATCTAAAAAGTTGAAATGGATTTAACAAGATCTGCAAAATTAGAATGCCAAAAAAAAGAGAGAACACAAAGAAAATAAAACCACAAAGAAAATTATTTTATTAAAACAGAGAATAACAGTAGAAGCTACATTGTGGCAGACAATCTGTCCTTTTACAAACTGAGGCTTGTTATTTATAGCCTTTTTTGAGTTACAATACCATGTGTAGATACCATATGCCAATACCATGAGTAGATACCACTTACAATACCATGGGTAAATCCCATGTGTGGATGAATACCATGGGTGGATACATACCATGGGTCACTTACAATACCATGGGCGAATAAATATCATGGGCGGATGAACACCATGAGTTGATTCCATTTACAATACCATGGGTAAATTCCATGGGTGGATGGATAACATGGGTAGATGAATACCATGGGTTGATGCCATTTTCCATTCGGATCATTCCTCCCTCCTTAAGAAGCAGTGGTCCCCATTGCGTGAAGTTCCCTCCTGAGAAGCCTTTGTTGAATATGAAGAGCCACTGAAGAGAAGGGTTTTGTGTAGCTAACCCATAACCGTGATGAACGAAGATCCGAGGATAGAGATACCCTATAATGGTTGTGACCAATTGTTATATTGACAGTGTGCGGCCTAACAAATGGAATTTGATGAATTATGGGTTTGTGGATGAACCAAAACCATGACAAACGAAGATCCAAGGATAGAGATACCTTGTAATTCTTGTGACCAACTGTGTGACTAACAGTGTGCGGCCTAGTAAATGGACTTCGATGAAAAATATTTTGTGCGGTTGACCCATAACCGTGATGCTGATTGTTGATGAAGTAGCAGGTGCCTACATAGCTTGGGGTGGGAGGGCACGTCTCCAAATAACCCAAGCCGAACGCTACTATGATCAAACTGATGAATGTGAAACAGGTGCCTACTAAAGCGGGGTGGGAGGGCACGTCTCCAAAGGGAACCCGCTCCGAATGCTGCTCCAGATTTAAAATGAGCATAACTCGGTCAATATAACTCAGAATATTTATTATAACACGTTTTTGGAAATGGAATGATCATTATTCATCTTCTCATGTGTTTGAAACCACTATTTGGAGACTCTAGACCCGTAGATTCGCGCTGTAACTGTTTTGCCGTCACAAAATTTCTGAAAAAAAAAAGTTGATTTTAAGTCAACAATAACTCCCACATCCGGACTCCGATTCGACTGATTTTTTTTTTGAACTTCGGTGATTTTTCAAGAGGAGTTCAGATCTATATCAATTTATCTAAAATTTTGCACAAAAAACTACGAAAAATGACAGGAGAGCCGCCGTCCATGAATTGTTGTCAGAAAATTTGCTTCAACATTGCTCATTTTGAATCAACGATATCTCCGTTATCCAAACTCCAATTTGGCCATTTTTTTTTTTGAATTTGAGTATTTTTTTGCAAGGAATCGAGATCTAGTCTTTTTTTTTTGTAAAATTTTCACCAAAATTTTCAGATCTGATCTGAAAACTCGCCGCCCAAAAAAATTCATGGATTTTGCTAAAGATTGTTGCAAAACATTGAAACTGAAATATGTTTCAAACCCTCATTCCCATGGAGGCGTAACCTGGCTCTGATACCACTGATCCGGATCTTGGGGGGAGGCCCCCAAGATCTAAAATTTTTAAATGGATCTAACAAGATCTGCAAAATTAGAATGCCAAAAAAAAGAGAGAACACAAAGAAAATAAAACCACAAAGAAACTTATTTTATTAAAACAGAGAATAATAGTAGAAGCTACATTGTCGCAGACAATCTGTCCTTTTACAAACTGAGGCTTTTTATTTATAGCCTTTTTTGAGTTACAATACCATGTGTAGATACCATAGGTCAATACCATGAGTAGATACCACTTACAATACCATGGATAAATCCCATGTGTGGATGAATACCATGGGTGGATACATACCATGGGTCACTTACAATACCATGGGCGAATAAATATCATGGGTGGATGAATACCATGATTTGATTCCATTTACAATACCATGGGTAAATTCCATGGGTGGATGGATAACATGGGTAGATGAATACCATGGGTTGATGCCATTTTCCATTCGGATCAAGTGCAATCGTCAATAATCTGGTTGATAAAAGGAGTAGGACAGTTGTCTTTTGGACAAGCAAGATTGACATCCCGATAATCGATGCACACTCTGATGGTTCCTTGTTTTTTCATAACAATAACGATGTTGGAAACCCACTCAGTTAGCGGAACACGGTAAATGAAACCATCATGCAAAATTTTTCCAACTTCTTCTTTAATGGCAGCGACCTTCCTCGGATGAACAGGATGAAGGTGTCGACGTACCGACTTGACATCAGGGTACATATTAATAGTGTGTTCAATGATACTAGTATCTATGCCTGGCATTTCCTTGTAAGACCAAGCAAACACATCATGAAATTCACGAAATAGAGAGCGATGTGTTTCAAGTTTTGATGGAGAACAAGACACACTGACATGAATGTTTTCTACAACGCTGGGTTTGGTCGAAATATCGATAAAAAGTATTTCTTCAATATTTGACAAATTTCGCTCGGAATCGAGGATTAAATGTCGATTTATGAACAACTCCCTTTGGTGGCTTGATTGTCAATTCAGGAATAGTAGGTGGTGATATCGATTCCGTGTAGGGATTCGTGGTCGAGGTAGTAGGTTGATTAGTAGCCTAAATACTGTAATCTTTATTACGAGTTGACACCAAAACATTTGTCGATGGCTTTGTGACAAATAGCATAAGTACTTGGGAACTAGAAGCTGGATCCTTAGCAACCAAATTTGTGTCTGGATTCATAAACGGATCTGTCAACACAGCTGACGCATGTGAGGTATTAACCATTTTTTATACTTCAGCGCGGTGAGGAAAATCCCAAACAAAGTGTTCCTCATTACAGATTATGCAAAGGTAACTAGGTTTCCGATCTCCAGACAATTGATCAGATGATCCCTCTTGTAGGGTAGAAATTTTGTTTTACTTTGATTTCCCTTTTTTCTTACTTCCAGGTTGCTTGTCACTTTTTCTCTTGTTAGATGACATGGCATGGATTTCAGAAGAAGGCGCAGGATCAGATGCAGTAGTGTGATGTGTGCTTGTAGTACCAATAATACCGTCTTCGGCATGAGGGTCCTTTTATGGAGGAGGAATAGTGAAATTAGATCTCGACACATTAGGAATTTTCTCAAAGAGCATGCTAGACTATGTATAAATCAAGTCTAAATATTGGGCATGAGCAATGACGTGCTCTTCAGTGACGACGCCACCCTTAGCCACATCCTCAGTTATAGATGGTAACAGGGACTTAATGAACCACTCAGCAAGAAGCTGATCAGGAACAAATGTCTTAACCATTCTACGACGACGATGCCACTCATGACTATGATCAGAAATGTGAGTAGCATTAGTCTTCTTAAAATTAGTCAAAAGTTCAGTTTCAGTTTCATATCGTATGGGTAACTAGAAGTGAGTAAAAAAGACAGTAGCTAGGGCAGTGAAATTATCAAAAGAAGCTCTAGGTAACTCAATGTACCATTTTTCAGCTAGACTAGTGAGCATACACTGGAAAATACATAGTCGAATAGAGTCATCATTCAGGGAGTTAGATGAACACCACAAATGATAAGTCATAACATGAGTCGACAGGTCTTCCCTAGGGTTTCCATTGAACTTAGGAATATCTGAGGATAATTTATGAGGTATCACCGGCCACCAAGGAGCATAGTTGATTGGGTCATTAGTGAGCCATTTTAAATCTGATAATTCTAAAATTGCAACAAAGGGCAACTATCGATTGAGGTCGGGTTGAGCATAGGCAGGGTGTGATGGAATTTCTTGGGCAACAGGCCTTTGAGCACCAGCATAAGGAAATTTTCAATGGAAACCCAGACAGGGGCTGTTTTGATAAGAAAACGCTTAAGGATTTTGTTGAACAAAACCTGGGTACGATACTTGTTGAAATGAAGGTCGTGGCATTTGTGCCTATGGCTGCCAAGGCGTCTGTCTACCAATGTTATAACGCAAATTAGAATAAATTGGATTCAGTTGAGGATAGGTATAATCTGGTTGTGGTTGCGACATCCCATAACATGGTTATCCGGCATGTGAATAAATGATTCCGGATACAGGTGGTTGTTGTAAACCAACCGAAGGAGTTGGAGTCTTAGGGACCAATACTTGAGGGTATTGAGTTGAAGGACCCGCCTTAAATGGTTGATGTACAACAGTTTGAGTCTGTAACAGGGGTAAAGATGTATTAACAAGTGGAATTCATATGGGTGCAACAGGTTGAACCAGTTGATATGAGTGTACAACCATTTGTGGTTGGATAGGCAGAGTGGCCTGCCATTGACAAACATTCATTTAGACATTAGGATGATCAAATAACGATGGAGTACTGTCAAATTGGGTGACCATAGGTTGCCCCCCTACATGAGGAGTATAATAATACGAAAAATATTGTTCTCCTAATGCAAGGAATCCAGTTGAGATTGTATTGGATGGAATATACCCAGATGGACCAGCTTGATATTGCCCTGATGATGGATATAAAGGATCAAACCATTCAGTACTCACTATAGGTTTACCAGTTAGAATATCAAACGATGACATTGGTGAATTCTATGGATTTGAAGATGCATTAGAGAAAATTCCAGATAAAGATTTATAATCAGATGGGACCATAAGGCCACCATGTAAATATGACTTTGATGAAGTTGTGAACATCGACGGGGTAGCGAGAGCAGGTGTTGTCGCAATTGGAACAGATGGTCCAGCCGAAGATGTTGGTTCAAGCATGGTTACTTTACCAAATGTGTACCCTATTGGATCGACGGGAAATTGAATAGGTGTAGGATCAACAAAAGTAGAGGCAGGTGATTGAGGAAAAGACTCGTATAGGTAAAGATCTGCCCCAAAATGAGTTGGAGTTAAAGGTGTTTCTTCTTGTGGTATTTCTTTAATTGAAATTAAACCAGGTGGAAGGATTTTGCCGTCAGGCCCAAAGTATATTTTAGGAGGTTGACTGCATGATATGGGAGACTCAATGGTTATAATAGATTGTGGGGCGACCAATACAGGAAAAACTTATGGTCGTTGGACTTAGGGATGCATATGTTATGGAAAAAAAGAGACAGGATCTGGATTAACTTCCAGTTGAACAACGTCGGGTTCAGGAGGTATGGTCTCATTGATTGGATGGATCGTGACCACGGGTAGCTATGAGGACTCCGTCTCAACAACAATAGATGAACCAAGATTTGTAGAAACAATTTGTGTCGACTCTGGTATATGTGAAGATGATGCTTCACTAAAGGTATTGATGGTACTAGTTTCGGTAGAGCGATTTCACCTTCGCCAACCAGAAGTGACTTCTAGTGGTAAAAATGGTTTCAATGCAAGTCTATGCGAACGACGGGGACATGGATTCTCTTCTTCAACGATGACTGATTTATTTTATGAAAAAAAACCAACAAACAAAATAAAAGGCTAATGCTAGGCAAAAGGTTTACCAAGAAATTGTGAACTGCATAATACCTCTTGGCGAACCAAGAAGTATGGGTAGGAAATACCCAAATGTTGTGTTCGGTGTATCACAATTTACAAGGCGGCCAACTCGATTCACTATGGATGGATAGCAACCTAAATTTTTCATCCCAAATATACCCGAAGGTAAGTGGAGGCCCAAGTTTGTATTAGCATTGTCTAATGCGAAACTGCACAGTGAGAGCACCCCTTTATACTTTTCATACTATAACACTGCCCGATATACCCGAAGGTACATGGACGAGCTACGATATACTTACGTACGTGGAGTGAGGTATCACACTTAGAATGTATCGCAGACAATTAAAGACAGCTGTTATGTTTTACGACATCGAAACATGTCTCTAGCCTAGACCTTCTAAATGTTATCGTTATGGTTCCAATGCTTTTTTAGGTAAATTGATGTAAATTTTACGTTGATATTGTTTATCAATTTTCCTTTCAAGGTTCACCGCGATGATGTGACAGAAATTCCTAAAATTCAAACTAAAATTATAAGCAAACTTTTCAATTTTAGCTTTTTCAATGAAAATCCTAGCTACTAAGGGGAAAGAGCAATCAGTTTTGAGAGCAAACAACAAAGAGCACAAACTAATATGCAGATTTCCTAATTTGCTCCTATGCAAAACACACAATTCAATACATGCAAATGCAGGTTTTTCTTTTCAGTCCCCTTAATGTGAAAGAAAAAATGAAACTATATGCATCAAATCAACCAAAAAAAAGTTTTCTTCGTTGAGAAACGATGAATTTAACAACAATTTCTCTTTTAGGAAAAACAGAGAATGGAACTACAATTTTTTCTACAGGAAACGAAGAATTTAAGGATAATTTCCTTTGTAATAAAAATTGGATTTAATTCAGAAATAAAATACTTTGAATTTTTTTTGTTAATGATAAAGAAAAATACTTAAAGAGACATTAAACAAACTTACGTTTCAAAGCAGGAGGAATCAAGAAAATTCACTGGTCTCTATGAGGTATCATACAATTGAAAACACAACAAACAAAAGGCTGAGTGTGATGGAAATGACAAATTCAAAGGGACTTTGGTTGGCTAAGGGGGAACCGCAGTATCTAAGGGGAGACAATGCATTGCAAATCTCCCCTGAGTGGGAGATAGTGTTATGCAAAGCACTGTGTCTTGACCAACAGTGCATTGTACGGAGTAGGGATTCAAAATTCAAGCTACTAAACACAATTATAATGAAATTATTTGCTTCAAAAGTCTAATAATTGACAGTGTATGCTATTGGGTGGATAAGCAAAGGCAAAAACACTGGGAATGATAAGGAAACTCCCTATCAGAGTCACCAATTTGTTATGCGAAATTATGAATTACGGATAAAACACATTCCCTAAATGTGGTGCTATGCATTTAGAACATTAGATCAAAGAATTTGCAGACGCTTTCTCTAAGAGTAAATAGACACACATAAAGATAGAGGAATTTACTTGTGATCCAGGCGCTTCCTATTCTCCTTCTGTCGCTCTTGCTGTAGCTTCCAATCCACCTTAGATCGCTAGACTAGTTCCTGTAAGTATAAACACTAAACAACAAAGATATTGCAATATACAGATGGCTATTTATCTTAATTAGTTAAATCAATTAAACATGAAACATATATATCAGTTAAGAATCCATGATATGAAATGTAGAAACATAAACATATACATATATGGGAAAATGAGCAGCAATCTTTATTAATGGATAGAAGGGGGAGGTTACAACCAGCGATCGATTTGATGTCACTAGCTCGAGCATCATTCCAGCCTCATCATAATAAACATCTCACCATAAGCATATCACTCTTATCACACACTCAGTTGAGAATCCAACAACATTTCTTTACCAAATTTCTTCCTTTCCTAGCACTAGGATATGTGCTCAATTTATCGGGCAACTGATGGTAGTTTCTCAATCAATGAATTTCTAATAATAGGCAAGACATGTTCCCAAGCTCAGAGGTGTTAGATGGACACATGGATTTGAATTTTGACACATATGGACTCTTCTAGAAGGCACTGTCCAAGTGGAGAGTTCGGAACAATGAGAATTTTGCTCCCATTTGCTTAACGCACTCTTAAATGTCGAGAAGTGCTTTGCATAGCACCCTTGAATGGAGGGAGATGTATATGCAAAGAAGTTAGTCCCTTGAGAGGCTGAGTTGGTAAGATCATAGGTGATATAACATATACTTCAAACCTTGGAAACCTTGCAATGCAAGTCATGAATGGTTTGTTCTTGTTTTAGGGCATGTAGGAATTGAAATGATAGGGGATGATAGACCCTATTTCATTGGTCCTAGGGATGATGTTCAGTTTGACCAAGTCATTTGGAATGATGCCCAAATTTACCTATAAGAAACCTAAACATCCAAAACCCTAACCCTAGGAGATGAAGCTCCAAAACTCTGGGCCTCATTTGGGTAAATTGGTGTTTCAACTTCCCGGGGACGTAACTTTGGCATACGATCTTCGTTTGACGTGCACCATACCTCGTTAGAAATATCTATCCAAGAAATACAACTATTGATGTGAACAATAACATCTAATAGACCCATGTTGCTCCTATTTTTCCCAAAAAACGTCGTTTAGGGCCTCAAAACGGCTCCAGAAGTTCAGGACCCGAAAAACTGCTAAAAATAGTAAGTTGTGCAAAAATTGAAAAACTCAAAGAGACAGTGGTGGGGCCCTAAGCAGAATAGGTGGGTGGCCACCAATATTCACCTGGATCATTCTCCCCCCCCAGGAAGCAATGGTCCCCATTGCGTTGAGTTCATCCATGAGATGAGGAAACTTCTACTGAACTTGGTCCTTGGTGAACCACTTGCCTCGGTGCAAGAGTTAACCAGCTTTGACAACTCGATACAGTTGGATATTATGTTGGTGAGTGTTCTTGATTTGCATGTCCATGATACAATCTATGGTGGCCTGTTCCATGCAGTCTGGGTTTAACTCTGTTGTTGTGAGTTGTTCGGCAATGTCAGAGGTGTCCAATAGAGGTGGGAAGTAGGGATGAAGGTGGTCCACATTGAATATTGGGTGCAGACCAAGGAATGGTGGAATATTGAGCTCAAATTCATTGTTCCCTACAGCCTTGGTGATGGTGTACGACCCATATCAGAGCGGGCAAAGCTTGTGGTGGGGTCCAGTGAGGCGCTCGTTCTACAAATGTAGCCACACTTTGTCGCCTACCTAGAAGTTGTGTGGCACTTGATGTTGATCATGTCGTTGTTTGTGCTTAGCATTGGCTCTGTCCAATATGTCATGAACTTGTTGGTGGATGTGTTGAATGCTCTTGATGAAGTTGTTCACTTTGTCAGCTTCAGACTGGACATGAGCCAAATCAATATGAGTAGCCACAAATGGCATGGCTACGTCAATGGGACATAGCGGCTATAATCCCAAGCTCACCTGAAAGGGGATGTGATGGGTTGAGTTGTGGAGAGCTCGATTATAACTGTGTTGTACATAGGGGAGGCTCTTATACCATGTGTGTGGATGCTTTGAATTGTACATGTGAAGAATGTGTACAATCATCCTATTGACGACCTTTGTCTGGCCATCAGTTTGGGGATGGAAAGCTATGGACTTGGTGACCTTGGTGTCCAAAATTGACCAAAGGCTGGACCAAAATGTGCTGAGGAACCTCCTGTCCCGATTTGATATGATAGACTGTGGGATCCCAAAGTGCACCCACACTCATTCAAAGAAGAGTTTAGCAGTGGCTTCTGCTGTGATAATCTTCTTGCAGGCCGCCATAATGGCCATCTTCGAGAATCTATTGACGACCACGAAAACACAGTCATTTCCATGCTTAGTAGAAGGAAGGCCTGGCATGTAATCCATGGAGATGGATTCCTAAGGTCAATTAGGGGCAGGTAGCCAAGTATAGAGGCCTTGATTCTTGATGGTCAGTTTGGCAATGGCGCAAGCAATGTAGGATTTGATGTACTTCCTGATATCCTATCGAAGGTTCAACCAATAGAAATACTTGTGCAGTATGCCATTATTTTCATGACCCTAAAATGCCCAGCGACTCGACTGTAGTGTACTTCCCATATCATTTTGGCACACTCACTTGAAGGAACACAAAGGTGTCCCAAGTGACACAACAGTGCATCTTGGAGGTTAAAATTTGGAACTTGCATACCCCCCAAGAGTGCCTTGTATGTGTGGCCTAATTCTAGATCGTTGTTGTAGAGAAGCGGCCAATTAGAAGTCTCGTGGCCATAAGTGTTGAGAACTGTGGTTAGCACCGCGATAGGTGGTCGGATGAGGCAGTATGCAACATTACTGGTGCTAACCTTATTGTACTTGATGTTCAAATGAAACTGTTACAGATATGTGGACCACATCTGATGGCGATCGTTATGCAACCTCCATTGTGTCTCTATGAACTGCAGGGGTTGATGGTATGTGTGGATGATTTTTTCCTTCCCCAAAATGTAATGTTTCCATTATCGACAAACCTGCACAATGGAATACGTTTATTTCTCATAAGTGGTATACTTGCGAACTGTGTCGGACAATGTCTCACTGTGATATTCCACTGGATGCCCATGTTGAGTAAGAATTGCCCTAATAGCCTAGTCAAAGGCATCTATATCGATCTCAAATGGTTGTTGCAAGTCTGGTAATGTGAGCATTGGGGTAGAACAAAGGCGATGTTTCAATTCTACGAATGCCTTCTATTGAGATTCCTACCAAAAGAATTTTTCTTTTGCTCCTCCCTTGGTGACTTGAGTCAAGGGCCAAGTGATATGAGAGAATCCCAACACGAACCTATGGTAGAAATTAGCAAGAACTAGAAAGTTGCGAAGTGGTTGGGGATGACCAATCCTGAATGACTTGGATCTTGGTTGGATCCAAATGCACCCCCCTTTCATCAATTATGTATCCCAGATATTGAACTTGCGTCATGCCAAAATTGAACTTCTCCAAATTGGCACACAACTTGTGTTGCCGCAGTGTTTGGAGGACTTGTCGGATGTGGTGGAGGTGTTATTCCCAAGTATGGATGAAGATCATAATGTCATCCAAGTACGCCACTACAAATTAGTTGGTGAATAGCCGCAATATGTCGTCCATCAACCTCCTGAAGGTTGCGGGAGCATTCGTCAACCCAAAAGGCATGACCAGCCATTCGAAAAGGCCCTCCTAGACTTTGAAGGCAGTCTTCCACAAATCAGAGGGTTCGATTGGTACCTAGTGATACCTACACTTCAAGTTGATCTTACTGAAATATTTTTCCCCTTTGAGTTGGTCCAAAAGGTCATCAATCCATGGGATGCAGTACCTATTCTGGACAGTAATCTTATTCAGCACTCGATATTCAATACAAAGTCTCCAAGTCCCATCCTTCTTCTGTACCAACACTATCGGGCTCCCACAGGGCGATGAAATGTGTTACAATGAGGCTCGAGGGCCTATCTATTATTTAGAAACAATGTAAAACCCTAAACATCCAAAAACCTAACCCTAGGAGATGGAGCACCAAAACTATGGGCCTCGTTTGGGTAAATTGGTGTTTCAAATTCCCAGGGACGTGACTTTGGCATATGATCTCTGTTTGATGTGCACCATACCTCGTTAGAAATATCTATCTGAGGACTACAACTATTAATGTAAAAAAAAATTGTCCAAGTGCCCATGTTGCTCCCGATTTTCCCATAAAAACATCGTTTAGGGCATCAAAACGGCTTTAAAAGTTCAAGACCCTAAAAACTGCTAAAAATACGAAGTTGTGCCGAAACTGAAATACTGAAAGAGACAATGGTGGGGCCCCAAGTGGAATAGGTGGGTGGCCACCAATATCCAGTTGGATCATTATTGGAATAAAGGATGAACGTGCTGCTACAATAAAATTTTAGAACAAGAAAATGGATTGTTGCAAACTGTTGTTGATTCCATTAAACCATAAAGTATTCATCAAAACCAAAATCCATGGTACAATTATTACCATGCAAGTGAATGTACTGAATTCGAGCATGGAAAGAAATCATTGAATTATCAATCAATGATTAAAATTATTAACCAATGCAAGACAACTCACCGATATTGTAAATGAGTGTCAAGGTACCTGAGTGCATCTTGACATGGATGAATGTGCTGAAGTCGAGTCACCTACAAGATCTGAAAATAAAGAGACATTGTTTTATTCCCATTGTTTTCAGCGAGGAGGTTTTCCATTGAAGTATGCAAGTCCCAAGGCACTCCAAAGAATATCTAATATTAGTCCCAATTAAGGTGTTGAAGTCAATGGGACAAGATCTATTGGAAGGTGGGCCTCGAGGAATCCCAAATCAGCCAAATCGAGCACATAACAAAAATATTTGAAAAACCATAATAAAATATTGAAACCATCATGACATTGCATAACTTATTTTGAATCTTTTCTTGCCAGTTGCCTACTTTTCAAGCAAATATCATGTCCTATTGTGCCAGTAAACTAGTTTTAACAATAAGACTTATCTCTCTCTCTCTCTCTCTCTCTCTCTCTCTCTCTCTCTCATCCTATTCTACTTGAAAATTAAAATCTCGTTCAAGTATAGGATAATTCCAATGGAACCATGTGTGTAACAAGATGATAGATAAACTCATATGCAGGTCTGAAGGATACACTTTGATATGTACTCATATATGAGATACCAACTACCTTGATTGAAGTGATGTCAGAAAATATTGAAGAATTGAGTACTGGGATCCGATGATTGTCTTGAACCAAGATTCAATGTAATCTTGTATTCCTTGGCTTCCCACTATCATTCCATGCAACTATTCATAGATTTGATCTCCATTCATAGAATTTGGTGATAGGCATGCAAGAAACTTTTCAACCTCGGGTTCCAACAACTACTCTCGTTCAACAAGCATCCATGATTCTTGGACCTTATCTTCTTCTTCTTCTTCTAGTTGTTGTTCTTTGATGATAGTTGGAGAATCATTTTGCAATACCTTGACATTGTAAGTGGATTGAGGTGTTTTATAATTGGGGATCTGACATGGTTGTGCAGGTGGTTGAGTGGGAATAGATCTTTAGGGTGATTGTGTGGTTGGTAATTGGAAAGGTTGAATCAAGGTCAATTAAGGGTGAAATTTATGTTGTGGTGGAGGCGAATGGTATGGATAAAATTGATATTGGTATTGAGGATAGTGAGGAAAATATTGAGGATGTGGTGGATTTCCTTCGCAAGGCCCTTGCCAAAATTATTTCCAATATTTGTTTTGAGGTTGGGATTAAGATGGCCAAGGTTTCCAAGGTAAGGATGTTTGCCAATTACTTTGAGATTGTTGTGCATAACCTTGAAATTGTAAAATAAGATCTTGGATCATATCGAGTTGATGAGGATTCCATGATCTTATTGGAGCTACAATACACAATTTCTCTTGTGTTTGATTTGCTCCTTGGTAAACTGCCTTTAACCATGGTAATGATGGGAAATATTTAATATTATGTGATCCTACACATATTTCACAAATTTTAATGTTATCAAGTGGACATTCTTGTGAAGAATGTTTCTTTATACATTTAGGGAAAAATATAGATGAAGCAACATTCTCAACTTTTTGCTTGTTTTGCTTTGTTACAATATCAATTTGTTCATTTAAATTACCAAGAATGTCTAGCAAATTGTTAAGTTGAGTTTGACTTACCAATCATGATGCCGACTTACTTACTCTTACCATAACTAGATCTTCAGGGGATCTTCCATACTTTTCTTTTCCTCTTGATATGTTCTTGCACAGTTCACAAATCTCTTGAAAAGACAATTGGGAGACATCTCGTTTTCACATTAGGTTAAGAAGATCAATTTTATCATCCCTCATAGCTTTTAGTAGGAGATATTTTAATGTGTCTAATTCTAAATCATGCAATTTAGATCTTTTGACATTATAAGTAAATATCTCCACTAAATATTCTAGGCTTTCATCCTCTTTTTTTGTTGTTGCTGGTAAATTAGACTATTTCTATTAGATAAGCATATGGTACAAGATGGATTACAATCACAAGAGGCTTGATAGCAGGGAACCGAAAGTGAGGAACAGTCAACCTCGGTCCCGTTAATTAGCCAAAAGATACAATAATAA
Organism: Pinus albicaulis; assembly: GCA_034641835.2. Classification (NCBI taxonomy): domain Eukaryota; kingdom Viridiplantae; phylum Streptophyta; class Pinopsida; order Pinales; family Pinaceae; genus Pinus; species Pinus albicaulis. The sequence goes on along the minus strand of CM076578.1, from coordinate 617,042,157 downwards.
AAGCTAGGGAGCCAAAGGACTAACACAGGAGTCTACCTAGTGTGGGTTGAGTCCTTAGTATGACATTTCTTTACTTTCTTTTTTGAAACTTTGACCCAGCCATTGTGGGGCTGATGAGCTAGAACCACTTGGAGCCTGTTGGTATATGAAGGAGTGGGATCGTTATCTGAATCTGAGAAGGAGGTTTCATGAGATCGTTTCTGAGCACTTGAGGGATTGGTGGGCCCTCCAGGGTCTACCGAGGTCATGTCCTTATCCTGCTTTGCATCCTCTGTTTCTGCTTCGATCTCTTCCTCATTCGAGCTGTAGGAGTCGATATCATCTATGGGAGGCAATACACATGGTTTCCAACTTTTTGATTTTGATTTGTGGATGCTCATCTTCTTTTGGGTAAGGAATGAGGAGCAGGAGTTTTGAAGGTGTCCTGTTTGATGGCAGTGATGGCATTAGAAGGCGATGTTCTCATAGTCCAGGGTCTGAGTCCAGTGGAAGTCTCCCACTTTGAGATTGATTTGATCTGGCAGGCCTTTGCTAATGTTTATTTCAACACAGATTCTACCATAGGTGTATATGCCCGATTCTCCCCTGCAGGTATCCGTTGCCAGAAAGCATCCAAGGGTGTTTCCTATTCCTTGAAAGGCAGAGTAGTGCCATAGAGGAGCCAGTAAATTTGGAAGCCTGACCCATATAGGAATCTTGGTAATGACTACCGTAGAGGGGTCGATGTCTCGGAACCAGGGTGTGAGGAACAGCCCAACTTTTCCCCAGAACCAAGGTCCTCTTGTTAAGGCTTTTTGATAGTCCTCATAGAAAGCAAACATAACTATCTAAAAGCCTTTCGAACAGAAGAAGATCCTATTGTTATTGGTCCAAGTAGAGTGAACCCATTGATAAAGATCTGTTGAGCATGGCTAGAATCTGTTGAAGCGATAAATAATGGCTTTTTCTGCATATAACTGAAACTGGTCATTCAGTACTGGGTGGGAGAGTTCTACCACTCTTATATCCTCCATTTTATCGACTAAAAAAGGCCTAGGAGCCTCAAGAGGATTGGCTGCTTGCTTGGGTTGTTATGCATGGACAACATCCTTGTAAGAGAAAGATTGAGCAGTGGATGGCTGCCTGGGAGCCCCACCTCGCAGTCTAAGAGATAAAACCAAAGTACCATTTTTCTCAATATTATAGAAAAGAAAGTGGGATAGTATTCTTGAGTTGTTTACCTCTGTAGAGGAGTCGTTGCAGGGCTGAAGGGATCCTCAGCTTGAGTTATAGGGCCTGCGCTAGACTCTGCACCAGATTCGTAGATGGAACCCCTTAGAGCTGGGTTTTTCCGTTGAGAAGTAATATTTGGATTTGGAAAGAGGGGTTAAAGTTTCCCTTTTCTAGATTTGCGTAGTGGAGCGAGGATTCGATGAGGGGAGGAGGGTAGCTGAAGATGGTAGAATTTTCCTTGCTATCCACGTGGCCATGCTAGGGCTTGAATTCGGACGAGTGAAGAGATTTTCATGCCTGAGATCTTTCAGTTTTAACCCCTCTCTTGTTGGTGCATGCATAAGAGAGAAAACCAATCCGGTTAACCAGTGATGGCATCTTTGATCTTCCGGCTTTCGGACCCAAGAGGCAGAGCATCCTCAGGGTGAAGGCGATGGATGTTGGAGCATCTACGATTCTGCAACTGCCAGGAACAACTGTCGTGGATGCAGCTTTCATGCATTGGCTCGAAGATTGCCTGCATTGTATGGAAGGGTGGCCAGTGTCTGAAGCATTCGTTCTGGTTGCGCGCGCATTGACGGCGTCGGCAGCTGCGCATATGCACTTAAATGTCAGATTCAATTCACGCGCTTGGTGGAACTCCTGTTGTTGCGTTTGAACCAGGCTTTGAGGCTACAGACTCCTCGAAGGTGATGGCGTCTGAGCTTAGAGGAACCCTGGCAGACTCCTATTGTTGCGTTTGAACCATGCACTGTGGCGGTGGACTCCTCGAAGACGATGGCGTTAGAGCTAGTAACCTTAGTATTCACCACTGTCGCCCTCCGATCAACCTTGGAATCTTCGAGGGTTCTCCTATTCGGCTTTCATCCTATTTTTGGTTCACCTTAAAGATTTCATTTATAAGGTCATGGTGTATGCAATAATCTGTATATTTTCCCAAAAGGATGATTTTGAAATCATCCAATGTCCTTATAGAGTTTGTTCCTAAGTTCATGAACCATTTAAGAGCTTTATCCTTCAATGTTGCCAGCAAAAAAAAACAAATTTTTAGAGTGTAATGAGTAGCCATAAGATCTACAAAGTATTTAAAATGTGAAAATAAAGGTTTTTGGGTCTTATGATCTCATACCTTTGAATTTAGGAAGTAAAAATGGAAGGATATTCTTCATATGAATGTTGATATCAGTTTCTCGAATGGGAAACCCAAAAGGATATTCCTCATTGTCATCATTTCCATCCATTTCTTCAGCATCTCTTTTTCACCTCTTCTTCTACCTGCAAAAATATGAATTCATGACGTGGAAAGTGATGTGGTTCTTACAGCATCACGTCATATAATGGGGGTGGTAGGTGATTGAAGTCATTTTTTTTAATGAATCTACCTCCAGGATGTACTAAAATGAGATTAAATGGATGCCTATGTCCCACAAGTTACCAATTCCCCTAGATCCAAAAAAAAATAAAAAGAAATAATGAGATGTGATTTAAATCTAATGCCTATGTATACTTCCTCGAAAAAAATGCCAAAATATTGGGTAATTTAACTATTAGTTAAATTACTTGTCATTAAATTTTCAAACCCGGGGTTCTGTGAACTTGTGAAGTATACATGCACTGTATATGCTAGGAAAATTACTTTCGATTAAAGGAAATTATTTTAATTGCAAGATGAAGATGAACCTTATTTATGACGAGATAATGGAAAATAATATTTAACTATTCCAAATGGAAATGAAATCTAGACTAGATATAATTAAGCATATACACATATTCTTTTCTCTACTAAAAACTAAGAAGTGGTTTCAAAGCAAACTATTCTGAAAGAAAGAAATTCAAAGTCTATTCTAACAATGGAAATCTCTTATTCTAGTGAACTTGAATGACAATTTTATTCTATGAAATTGAAAGACAAGACTACTCTATAAAATTGAAAATAAACTAGAAGGAAACTTAATCTATTCCAACTTGAAAGGAATCTTAATTATGAAATTGAAACTCATCTAAAGCTATGAAGCTTAGAAATTGAAAACTCTTCTAAAGTATGATGATTAAGAGAATTACTAGTATGAATTTATTAATTCAACACTGATCATATCAATTCAACATGGAAAGTAAAGTATGAAAACGAAAGCAAATCTACAAAAAAAAACAAAAAAACAATTCAAGGTACATGTTTTTGTGGTTTTTATTTATTTATTTAAAATATAGCACTCATTCTATAACAAACAAAATATTAATGAGTAAATTGTGTTTCAAAAAGAGCATCAGAGCATCAAAACACTTGTCTATTTCATAAACTAAATAAAAATGAATGCATAATGATAGGAATTAAATCAAAAGAACAAATACACTATCTCACAACTCTGCAGGGGGGCCTCCAGTGTTGAGTGTGAGGAAGTAGGAATTTAAAATCATTGGATTAAATAATCAACACTTGAAAATTGCGAGATGAAAAAAAATGTTTGTGATATTTGAAATAGATCCTTCTATTGAAATTTACAATAAGAAATAGTGAAATTAGCATCCAGAAACAACACACACACTCGTGTAGGATCACATGTCACACAGTGATGGATCCTAGCAACACATTAGTGTGCAACCAATTTTTAAATAAATTGGAAAATAAATTGTAATCTTATCTCAAAATCACTTGTAATATTTAACTGAGTGTGATAGACTCAGTTAGTTCATGGAATTTGAGTTGAGGGTGGTTGGTGAGGCATGTAGAGTGATTCTATTTGTTTTAGAGTCCAAGTTGCAGTTAGTGTATTAGTTTAATGCACGAGAAATCAATTAATTGAATTAAGTGAGTTAAAGTCGGTCTAACTAGTTGTAACTGATTGTTGCACTAGTGAGAGGTCAAGTGAATTAAATCAGATTTAATTCACATGCAGTGATCTGTCAAGTGACTAATGATTTACTATTAATAAATTCATGCATGTCAGTTCTGATGAAGATCGAGTTGAGACAGAGGTTAAAGGGAAGTCAACTATCAGTTGTATTTTTAGCAAACTGCCCATATGCAGTTAAAACACCACAGGATTCCCATGATACTCAACACATTCAAGGAAGGCTGAAATTCCTAAGGAATAGGGATTGCATTCCACAGGGATTGCGTGAGCAAGGCAGACTGAAAACAGGCTAAGAATTGTCTAAGTATTGGTCCATTTTTTCCTAGATCAGTGTTGATGCAGGAGCATTAAGGCCAATTTTCATTTTTAATTATGTAATAAAGGGGGGTGTGACATTTTAATTGTTTTATTAATTAATTTGTTATTTTTAAATAAAATAGGAGATAAATTATAAAAGTGAGGATTTTGTAAATATTATTTTATTAATTAAAAGGATATGAGAGAAAATAGAATTAGGTAGAAAATTTAGGGAGTAGGAATGCTATGTACGGGACTTAGTTGAGTCCACACCTAAAATGAATTTAAATTAGATTTAGTTGAGGATTAGGTGGAGAGATTTTTGGAGTGAATTAAATTCATTATTTATGTATAAATATGAGTGGGTTTTGTGAGGAGAACACACTTGAATAGTTGAAGAGTTGAGATAGTTAAGAGTGGAGTGAGTGAGGAGTGGTTTAAAGGGCCAAGAGCCAAGAGGCCGCCCAATGTAATATCTGGCCATAGAATTTTAATATAGTTAAGGGAGTTGATTTGTATGGCTCTTTTCGCCTTCATGTTTAATTGAGCTGGATGTTTTCCATGATTTTATTGTAGAAACTTTGAGTATTTTCAGAGTTCGTAAAGCAGTTGTGTTCTTATATGCGGGATCTGCTTTCTAGTAGAATTCCTGCATCAAGTGTGAGACAACTGGCAAAGTGCGGGAGACTGTTGTGAGAAGAGTGAATTGTAATTGTTTCATGATTCCTTGGTTGAATATACAATAGAATATAGAAGGGTTTTGAGCAGCAAGCTTTCCCCGGGAAAATATATGTGTTGTGGATTGATTTGCTTATGTCTTTTACTTGGCATGATCATGCAATCGTGTTTAATTTCCGCAAATGATTTGTTAGAAGGATTAAATATCTTACTTTAGAAAATTGCATGATCGGATTGAATCCATTGATATACATATTGTTTGTATAATTTCTACATGGTATAAGAGCCGCGTTAGAGACATTCTACATGGTATCAGAGCAGGAATTGTTTGGGCTGAGAGTTTGCAGAGAATATTTGAAAATTTGGATGCAAAATTTTCAAAAAAAAAAAAAAAAAACATATTTGGATTCCTTGTGAAAAAATACCCAAATTGAAAAATAAAATAAAAAATAAAAATAATAAATAATAAAAATAATAAAAATAAAAAAACAAAAATTGGTCGAATCGGAGCTCGGATGAGGGAGATATCGTCGATTTAACATCAGCTCTTTTTTTAGAAAATTTTGTGAGGGCGGGACAATTACAATGTGTGCGATTTAGAAAAGGAAAGAAGACCAAGGGAAAGAAGTCCCTAGGAAAAGAGGGCAAGAGAGACTTGTACAAGATCAGATGTTTTCACTGTCATTAGCATGGGCACTATGCTTCGAATTGTTCACAGAAGAAGGTAAGCAAGAAGGAGCCTGCAATTCCAGTGGGTGAAGCATTGGCTTCACAGTTCGAGCTTGATTTTACTCTCATTGCATGCATGGCCATCACTGTAATGAGATGCATGTGGTATCTAGAGAGTGGTGCCTAGTTCCATATGACTGGGAATAGAGATCTCTTCAGTGACTTGGAGGAGAAGGACCTCCATCAGAACATAGAGTTTGCTGATGACGGGAGGTATAGCACAACCGACATAGGTACAGTTACCATAGGGAGTCTGGCTCCCCTCTCAAACTAGCAGATGTTTTGTATGTTCCAGGCCTAAGGAAGAATCTTATCTCCGTAGTGGTATTGGAAGACCGTGGTTATGAGGTGATGTTTAGAAAAGGAAAGGTGTTCCTTAAACACATAACCACGAGACAGGCGAAGAAAATCGGTTCAAGAGTCAAGAACCTATATGCTCTCGAGGTTGGGGATGCATGCAAAGCTTTGAGGAGAAAATCAATGGTTAATGACTTGGTGGTTGAGAGGGAGAAATTATCTCTCAACATGCATCCTCAGAAGTAGTCTCAGAAGGCTGTGGAGCAGCCACAATTGGAGAAGCAAAGAGGAGACCGAGTGGAAGAGTCCAATCAAGTAGAGACCTCCAGGAGGGGGAATTTTCGAGCCAGATGGGTAGAGGGAGTACATGCATCTATACCTTGAGGAGTGAGGTGGATCGATGTGTAGAATTAATCCCAAGAAGAAATTGGACAAGATTCATTGAGATGGTGTGTCTCATGGATCGAACCTAGCTACGAGGAGCCCACAATAAATCAGTTCTAGGAATGATCGGTTATATTGATGTAGTCAGATGTCAAGAAGACAAAAATTAGAGTGATAGGTGTTAGATACTGGAGCACATATCAGAGTTGGCAGCAGTGCAGAGTGCATGGATGCAAATGTTAGCAGCGCATAGAGTCCATTAGACATGTGCAGTAGCTAGCAGTAGTTAGAAGACTATGATGACATATGCATTATATTGATTCAGTTGTTGGAGGTTATTCATTTTCAAGAGAGTTGCATGTGCGAACAACACTAGGAAGTGTTACATGCAAGAACATTCCAAAGGTACCGGATCGGGACAGATTGATTCCTTTCTTATTGAGACGGAGTGTTGAAATTTTGCAACAATAAATAGTGAAATTGGGATCCGGAAACAACACACACACTCGTGTGGGATCACAAGTCACACAGTGATGGATCCTAGCGACACATTAGTGTGCAACCAATTATTAAATAAATTGGAAAAGAAATTGTAATCTCATCTCAAAATCACTTGTAATAGCTAACTAGGTGTGATTAACTTGGTTATCTCATGGAATTCAGGTTGAGGGTGGTTGGTGATGCATGTAGAGTGATTCTATTTTTTTTAGAGTCCAAGTTGCAGTTAGTATATTGGTTTAATGCATGAGAAGTCAGTTAACTCAATTAAGTGAGTTAAAGTCAGTCTAACTAGTTGTAACTGATTGTTGCGCTAGTGAGAGGTCAAGTGAATTAAATTAGATTTAATTCACACGCAGTGATCTGTTAAGTGATTGATGATTTACTATTAATATATGCATGCATGTCAGTTATGATGAAGACCTGGTTGAGACAGACGTTAAAGGGAAGTTAACTATCAATTGTATTTTTATCGAACTACCCAGATGCAGTTAAAACACCACATGATGCCCATGATACTCAACGTAGTCAAGGAAGGATGAAATTCCTAAATAATAGGGATTTCATTCCACAGGGATTGTGTAAGAAAGGCAGGCTGAAGACAGGTTGAGAATTGGCTAAGTATTGGTCCAATTTTGCCTAGATCAGTATGAGACAGTTGGCAGAGTGCAGGAGACTCTTGTGAGAAGAGTGCATTGTAATTGTTTCATGATTCCTTGGTTGAATATACAATAGAAGATAGAGGGGTTTTGAGCAGCAAGCTTTCCCCAGGAAAATATCTGTGTTGTGATTGATTTGCTTCTTTCTTTTACTTGGCGTGATCATGCGATCGTGTTAAATTTCCGCAAATGAATTGTTAGAAGGATTCAATATCTTTCTTTAGAACATTGCATGATCGAATTGAATCCATTGATATACACACTGTTTATATAATTTCTACATGGTATCAGAGCCAAGTTAGAGATTTTATACACCTTCCTCCAAGAATGATAGTGAAAATTTGAACTTAATAGATTGACTGTCATTTGCTTCTAGCTGAAGCATTTTTATAGTTTTTACATTACAACTACATTGATATCCTTATGGCCAAGAATCAAAATTGAAAGGACACCTCATTGCCATGAATTCACTGAAGCACTATACATTCCAACCTCAATTTGTTTGACTCGACATTAAGTGACACATTGGGGCATTGTTTGCTTACACAGTCTGGAAAACAGGGCTCCGAAAAACCACTTATGGGAATCTAGTTGTGATCTTGTTGGAAAAAAAACCATGTTTCTTTTTTCAAAATTCGTTTGCATTTGCTCAGAAAATGCGTTTGAAGTTGACTGGTCAAAACTGCTACGTTTTTCCTTTGATTTCTTGCTGGAGGTTCACACGTGCGATTTTGGTTGACTTTGAACAACACAAATCCATATTGGAGCTTCTAGAAACCAAGTCCAAGTGTAGTATTTCCTTCTAGAGTGGTGCTACTACCTTAACCATGGAGATAGCTACATAAATTGACTTGAGCTACAAAATCTTGAAGTGGCCAAACTATCATTGGTAAAACCAAACGTAATCCTAATTAATTCATTAAAAGAAAATAAAATGTATGAAAATTAACCACTCTTAGTTTTGAAATATTTATGATGTGTTTACATGATCTTGGGGAAAATGGGGTAAGCAACATACGAAAAAAATGGCACAAATGGTTAAGAGGATTTTTGTCAATAATGGTGAAATTATGACAAATCAATGGCCCAACAAATGGCGAGGAAATTAATTACTTTTTCTTCTTCCGCTAAAATAACATTAACCATGGGTGATATTGTCTGCAAACTTCATAAAAAAATACTTATATATAAGAAATTTGGATAACAATAATGGCTATTTGAATCATCCCCTCAGTTGTAATGGAACTTTTAGCTAAGTGGCATTGAAAAGGTCGATGATTAACCACGTATTTCTAAGTACAAATAGAATATGGTTGGAAAAGAAGGAAATAAGAAATTTGAAATGATACCTTGAACTCACTTTCCCCTCTTTGAATCATCCCCTACTAACATAACGAGAGAGTTTAATAGAGTCATAAGTGAAAGTTATAATTTAATAGGGAATAGAAGGAACAATTAGAAATTTGAATTTCTTGATGATAGGAATAAGTAACCTTGCACTAGGACTTCTTATGTTCCACGAGACCATGAAGGATGATGCAAAACATCGTTATTTTATATGCGAGGCCGTATGGATAGTGAATATTATGGTAGACTATGCATATTGATGTTTGATATCACTTTTTGAGAGACACGGTTGAAGAAGGGAAGGTGTTGTTGGTATAGGTTGATCCGAATTTAATAAGGAACGAAAAAAAATACATATATAATCACAAATACATAGATGCAACAGAAATAATATTTCATTTCATTAATATCAAATATTGAAAATGCTTAGAGACATAATTGAAAGAAACTAGCTTTGGCGATGGTAGCTTATCTCTGAGAAGAGATGTGGCTACAACATGACTTTGAATTGTGTTACAATGAGGCTCAAGGGTCTTTTTATTATTGAGCAATAAGAGGAAACCCGAAACAACGAAAACCATAACCTGAGGAGATGTAACACCAAGATTTTATGGGCCCCGCTGGGGTTAGTTGGGCAGCCAAATTCCTGGGGTTGCAAATTGGTCATATAATCTCCACTTGGCGCGTATGATACCTCATTGGAAAGACATCTTTAAGGAATACATTTTTTGCTACAGTCTCGTGCCCCTGACTATGGGATTGCAACGAACCTCAAAAAAACGCCGTTTAGGGGTAAAAATTGCTCCGGAATTTTAGGACCCGAAAATTGCTAAAAATAGTAAATAAGAAATTTGATGAAATTGTATAGGTGGAATAGGAGGGTGGCTACCAATATCCACTTGGATTAGTCCAACCCTTTTAGGAAGCAATGGTACTTATTGCGTGCAGAGCCTCATGAGGTGGGGAAATTTCTTTTGAACTTCGTCCCTGGTGAACCACTTTCCCTGGTGAAGGAGTTGACCTGCTTTGAAAACTTGGTATAGTTGGATCCTCTACTGGCGGGTGTTCTTGATCTGTGTGTACATGATCTGATTAGTTGTGGCTTGTTCCATGTAGTCTAGGTTTAACTATGTTGGTGTGAGTTGTTCTTCCATGTCAGACGTGTTCAGTATAGGTGGAAAGTAGGGTCGAAGGTGGTCCACATTGAATATTGGGTGCAGACCAAGGAATGGTGGAATACTAAGCTTGAAGGCATTCCCCCCTACAACCTTGGTGATGGTGTATGGCACATATCGAAGCGGGAAAAACTTACGGTGGGGTCCAACAAGGCGCTCCTTCTATAAATGTAGCCACACTTTTTCTCCCACCTAGAAGTTTTGTGGCACCCGATGTTGATCATGTCGTTGCTTGTACTTAGCATTGGATCTATACAATATGTCATGAACCTGTTGGTGGATGCGTTGAATGCACTCAATGAAGTTTTTTGCCTTGTCAACTTAAGGCTGGGCATGAGACGAATTTGCCTGAATAGCCGCCAATGGCATGTCTACATCACTGGAACATAGTGGTTGGAATCCCAAGCCCACCTGAAAGGGGATATGGTCGGTTGAGCGATGGAGGGCCCAGTTATAGTTATGTTGCACATAGGGAAGGCTCTCATCCAATGTGCGTGAATGCTTTGAGTTGTACAGGCGCAAAATGTGTATGATCACCCAATTGACGACCTATGTTTGTCCATCGGTTTGGCGATGGAAAGTTGTGGACTTGGAGAACTTGGTGTCTAGCATCGACCAGAGGCTGGACCAAAATTTACTGAGGACCTATTGTCCTAAGCTGAGATGATAGACTGTGGGATCCCAAAGTGTGCCCACACTTAGTCAAAGAATATTTTAGTAGTGGCTTCTTCTGTGATATTCTTCTTGCAGGCCATTATAATGGCCGTCTTTGAGAATCTATCGACTACCACAAAAACACAGTCATTTCCATGCTTAGTAGAAGGAATTCATGACATGTAATCCATGGACATGGATTCCCAAGTTTGACTATGGGTAGGAAGTGGAGTATAGAGGCCTTGCTTCTTGATGGTCGGTTTTGCAATGGTGCAGGAAGTGCAGTATATGATGTACTTCCCGACATCCTTTCGAAGGTTTGTCCAATAGAAATACTTCTGCAGTACTGCCACTATTTTCTCAACCCAAAAATTCCTAGTGACCCAACTATAGTGTGCTTCCCAAACCATCTTGGCATGCTCGCTTGAAGGAACATAAAGGTGTCCCAGGTGACATAGTAGTGTATCCCGGAGGTGAAAATTTGGAACTTGCTTACCCTCCAACAGTGTCTTGTATGTGTGGCCGAATTCTGGTTTGCTTCTGTAGAGAAGTGGCCAATCAGAAGTCTCATGCCCACAAAAGTTCAGCACGGTGGTTAGTGCCACAATCGATGGTCGGATGAGGCAGTCTGCAACATTATTAGTGCCACCCTTCTTGTAACCGATGTTCAAATGAAACTATTGCAGGTATGTGGACCACTTCTGATGGCGATCGTTCTGAAAATTCCCTTGTGTCTATATGAACTACAAGGGTCAATGATCTGTGTGGATGACCATTTCCTTCCCCAAAATGTAATGCTTCCATTGTCGGAAATCCTGCATAATGGAATACATATCTTTGTCATAAGTGGGATACTTCTAGACTTTGTCAGAAAGTGTCTCACTGTGATATTCCACTGGATGCTCATGTTGAGTAAGGACTACCCCAATGACATAATCAGAGGCATCTGTCTCGATCTCAAATGGTTGTTGCAAGTCTGTTAATGTGAGCACTAGTGCAGATCAGAGGCGATGTTTCAACTCTACAAACGCCTTTTTTTGAGATTCATGCCAAAAGAAATATGCTTTCGCTCCTCCCTTGGTGTCTTGACTCAAGGGCGAAGTGATATGAGAGAATCCCAACACGAACCTGCGGTAGAAACTGGCAAGACCCAAAAAGTTGTGGAGATCTGTTAGAGTGGTTGGGGCTAGCCAATCCCGAATGACTTGGATCTTGGCTATATCCACATGGCTCCCCCACTCATCAATAATGTATCCCAAATACTGAACTTGGGTCATGCCAAAATTTAACTTCTCTAAATTTAAACACAACTTGTGTTTCCATAGTGTTTGGAGGACCTGTCGGATGTGGTAGAGGTGGTCTTCCAAAGTCTAGTTGAAGATAAGGATGTCATCTAAGTACACCACCACAAATGAGTTGGTGAATGGTTGTAAGATGTCGTCCATCAACCACATGAAGGTTGCGGGAGCATTCATCAACCCGAAAGGCATGACCAACCATTTGAAAAGACCCTCCTTGGCTTTGAAGTCAATCTTCCACACATCAGAGGGTTCAATTTGTACCTGATGATACCTATACTTCAAGTTGGTCTTGCTGAAATATTTGGCCCCCATGAGCTGGTCCAAGAGGTCATCAATCCGTGGGATTTGATACCTATTCCGGACAGTGATCTTGTCCAGTACCCGATAGGCAATACAAAGTCTCTAGGTGCCATCCTTCTTCTGCACCAACACGATCGGGCTCCCACAAGGTGAGGAGCTTGGCCCGATGTGCCCTTTATACAATAGATCTTGTATCTGCCTTGTGATTTCATCATTCTCCATAACAAAGCATCGATAGATCGACCCATTAGGAAATGGTGTACCTAGGGTCAGATAAATGGAGTGCTTGACCTAACAGTGTAGAGGAACCCCTGTGGGTGAGGAGAAAATGTCCTTGTATTCCTCCGTGACTTTGTCCATCTGCTACTGCCTCATAGGGGAGCCTTGTTTGGAAACTACAACCACAATATTATTCTTTCCTTGTGGGTGAATCGTAATGAAAATAAATATCTTGGTTTAGGAAATAATCTTACTGCATTGCTTTGCAGTAATCAAACAGATGGTGGAAGGCATTACTACCTCCGGTATCCTATAAAACTTATTTCCCAAAGTAATAATAATAGAACGAGGCCTAGACTCACACATAACATGTCACTTCCACAAGTATGGTTGGCCTAATAATACATCCAAAACTTCAAGAGGAGCAACATCACACAATACCTCATCCGTGAAGAGGTTGATGTTGTAGGGAAGGTGGTACTGCGAGTTGACACGAAGATATCTTCCTTAGTAAAGCCACTTGATGGTATACGTCTGCGGGTGTGCTTTGTTTGGTAGGCCGAGCCACTTCATGACCTCTACTAAAATGAGGTTCTTTTGGCTTCCACTATCGACAATGAATTGTAGTGGAGAACCCTTCACCCACATTTAGGAATGGAAGAGGCGCACCTCCTCTTCTGGATCCTCGGGATCCTCCCTTTAGAGCTTGGTGGTGGAAACAGTGGGACTAGGTTCCACATCAATGATCTGCTTCCCTTTGTCATTACCCTTTTCCGATTCTGACTCATAATCATAACATGCATCTGATTTGGATCCCTTTCGCTTGGACACCAGCGACTATTTTGTTTGGCACTCACTTGTGTTGTGAGTGGATATTTTATGAAATTCACACCACTTCCCCATGTCCTTCTTTGGCTTTATGGTGATGTTCTTCGGTTGTTGCTTTGACGAGTTGTCTTGAGTCACCTTGCTTTGGATTTTCCCCTCGTTCTGCGGTTTGGGGGCGCCTTTCCCCAGATTTGGATTCGCAGATCCAAAGTCTCGCTTCTTCTGCTTAAATTTATGCTCAATCTTGGCAACATATCAATATGTCATGCGAGGCGAGGTAATATCGAGGAACTCCATTTCCCCTTGAATGTATCTATGCAAAAAACTGCAGTACTTAAGCACCACTTTTTTATCTGAATCTTCAATACCCAAATTTGTGCGTAGGGTATGGAACAAATTCGTCAACTCGTGCACATATTGATCCCTTTGTTATCGCAATGTGGTCCATTTGATGTACTTGTCCTCATAGCTCCTCATGGTGAAATATTGTTCCTTGATTCCATCTCAAAACGAATTATAAGTGGGTGCGGCTAAAAAAAGTAAGGGTTCTTCCTCATCCCTATATTCATAGTAGTTTTGCCACCAATATTTGACATTGGGGGGGGGGGGGGGGGGGGGGGACTTTGAGGAGCGCAAAGGTAATATTTTCTCGATCAGAGAAATCATGGAACGAAAAATACCCTTCCAGCAAATTCAACCATCTATCTTCGGTGTCTGCATCTGTTTGGCCTTCAAATGCAGGAATTTTGAAGTTGACTTGTACCTTGAAAAGAGTGGCTCCTCCAAAGTGGCTTTTGGATGAAGATGTGCTGCCGGTGGGTAGTCGCTGAAGGATCTACGCAAATTTATCCATCATTACGTTCCTTTTTTTCTCGAGGGCCTCCTCAACCAATATTTTGATATGATATCCTGCTCCCTCTTCTTTGTTTTCTTCCACCATGGGAGGCTGTCGAGGTTTGTAAGCTGATATTGCAAAGGTTCAACCAAATTGAGCCCTAACTCCTTATACCATGACCTCGTTGGGGACACGCAAAGAAAATTTGAGAAAGAGCATACTGCTTTGATACCATTGATCTGAATTTAATAAGGAATGAAACAGAATACATATATAATCACAAATACAGAGATGCAACAAAAATAATATTTCATTTTATTAATATCAAATACTGAAAATGCTTACAGACATAATTGAAATAAATTAGCTTTGGCGATGGTATCTTATCTATGAGAAAAATTTGGCGGCTAAATTCTTATGAAATGTCTTACAATAAGGCTCAAGGGCCTTTTTATTATTAAACAATAAGAGGAAACCATAAACAACCAAAACCCCAATACAGGGAGATGTAACACCAAGAGTTTATGGGCCCCATTGGGGTTAGTTGGGCAGCCAAATTATCAGGGTCGTAACTTGGTCATATTATCTTTGTTTGACGCGTATGATACACCGTTGGAAAGATATCTCTAAGGAATACAGTTTTTGATGCAGTCTCCTACCTTTGGCTATGTGATTGCAGCAAACCTCAAAAAACGTCGTTTAAGGGGTCAAAATTTCTCTGGAAGTTCAAGACCCGAAATTTTCTAAAAATAGTAAATAAGAAAATTGATGAAACTGTCTAGGTGGAATAGACGGGTGGCCACCAATATCCACCTAGATCATAGGTGTACACTTCGAATAATATTATAGATTCATTAACAAAATCTATGACCACTGAGAAACTAACTTGATTTAGAGAAACAATGGAATTAATATCCTAGATTGTTGATCGTGTACTCCATGAACCCCTTTATGCAAAGAAAACAACAAGTGGGAGAGTGTTATGTATGTGTTATATTTTTTGCACAACTAGATCCATGCATGGACTATATGCACTCAAAACAGTGGGTCATTCATGGGGGGTAGAGTCCTAAAAAAAGAGTATGCAATACAACAATTCTTAATAAATATATAAGTAAAATGATGGAAATCATGTATTATACAATTACCCTGGAAACTCAAAACAGGAAAACCAACAAGTTGTTTAGAGCTTCTTGACCCCCAAATTGCACACTCTTAAGTATTTATACCTAGCAAAATTTCATGTTCGCAGAGGAAGTCCCCACTCTTTGTTCCACACATCCTTTCTCCCGCACTTCCCCTTATGCACAATTGTTTCTCCGCACACATCCCCACCTTCACACATAATTCCTTCCACACCTCTCACTCTCACACATATCCATCCTACAAAAAATTTCGCTTTGCACACACGCTACTCTACACAACTACACATAATTCATCCCATACCTCTAGCCCTCGCACATCACCATCGCACACAACAATTTTATTTTTTCACACGCTACTCCACACTACTACTTCCCTTGTACCTATTATTTCTCACACACTTTCCCACTCCACACTATTAACTGCCTATATGCCACCTATCATAATCACAAATATTTCATAGCTTAATATTCATTTCACTTCATTAAATCTCCCTGTCAAGTATGGTACTAATGTCGAGGTATTAAAGGTGAATCAAGCTCCAAATTAAATGGACGAGATGGTTTTATAATTTCAAACTTTATCTCCACCATCTCACATAAATGGTGGATTTAATTTATAAAGTTTCTATTTAATTAGCCAATCCCACCTAATGAAGTTCACACGTGAGGGGGTAATAGTTGGGAGTAAAATTATCTCTTTGAATCATCCCCTAATAACATAAGGAGAGATTTTAGCAGAGTCATAAGTGAAATTTATAATTCAATGGGCAATATAAGGAACAATATTAAGTAAAAAAACAGAATCGTTATGCAGAATTATGATCTACGGATAAATCAAATTCCCTAAGCGTGGTGCTAGTCACTTAGAACAACACATTAAATACTTTTCTATCACTTTCTCTAAGAATAAATAGACATACATGAAGATAGAAGAACCTACTTGTGATCCAAGTGCTTCCTATTCACCTTCTGTCACTTTTGTTGTAGCCTCCAATCCAACTTAGATCGCCAGATTGTTTCTTGCAAGTATAAACAGATAACAACAAAGAGATTGCAATATACAGATGCCTATTTACCTTAATCAGTTAAATCGATTGAACATGAAACATATATATCACTAAAGAGTCTGTTGCATGAGAAATAGAAACATAAACAGATACATATATGGGAAAATGAACAACAATCTTTATTAAAGAGTGGAAGGGGGAGGTTACAACCAATGATTGATTTGATGTCACAAACCCTAGCTTCATCCCAGCCTCATCACAATCAACATCTCACCAGTAGCATATCACTTCTTCCATTCTCTCAATTGAGAATCCAACAACATTTATTTACCAAAATTCTTCCTTCCATAGCACTACGATCTGTGCTCAATTTATAGGGCAATTGACGGTAGTTTCTCAACCAATGAATTTACAATAATAGGAAAGACATGTTCCCAATCTTAGAGGTGTTAGATGGACAATTGGATTCGAAGTTTGACACATATGGACTCTTCTAGAAGGCACTGGCCATGTGGAGATTCTAGAACAATGAGAATTTCACTCCCATTTGACCAACGCACTTTTGAATGTCGGGAAGTGTATTGCAATGCACCCTTGAATGGAGGGAGTTGCATATGCAACGCAGTTAGTCCCTTGAGAGGCAGCATTAGTGAGCTCATAAGTGATATAACATATACTTCAAACCTTGGAAATCTCACAATAGAAGTCATGAATGATTTTTTCTTGTCTTAGGGCATGTAACAACTGAAATGATAGGGTATGATAGACCCTATTTCATTGGTCCTGGGGATGATGTACAATTTGACCAGGTCATGGGGGATGATGCCCAAATTGACCTATAACAACTGCCCCCTAAAGCATGAATTCAGAATCATAACAATATTTTAATTATAAATCTTACGGGAAATCACATAAGGAATTTTTGGACCGACGCGTTTCGAACTACCAACTGTAGTTCATCATCAGGATAATAATGATATGCACTTTCAAATGTTATGGATCACAGAAGCTTGCACTCTCAATAACAATATTTTTTGAATGATATGCTTTATGACGTGATGGGCTAGAACTGAAGCAGAGTGGTGACCTGCATCAATCTTACAATACATTACATCATGATATTTTCATATTGATCATGAATTGTTGAGGGAGGAATTCCCATGCTCAACACATAAACTATCTAATAACATGTACATAGTGCAGAAAGTCATCTACATTGGAATGTTTCCCAATACAGACATGCCTTCAGATATAGGCCCATGTTCAGATGACGACATGTATGTAAGGTCACCGTATAGATGATGTGTACAACAATCCTGAAATCGCAGCCCGGATGGCTGAAACTCTATTCGGGGTCTTCTTATCTCGTTCACTCGATCGTTCAGGTACAAGTCTAGCCATGCGAATATATGATTTGTAGTCGAACATGGTAAGAAATCGTTTGATTACTAGCCAATGATGTGAGCTATTAACAAACGCGAGAGAACCACCATTGATTTTAATGGCTCTTAAGGTAATGTAGTAAATTTCGTAAGGCGTGAATAGATTATTTGATGTCGAACGCCAAACAAAATATTTTGGTCAAAAGTCTAGAAGCGAGGATCTTGTCGATGCTGTAACAAGCCTCATGGTACTGGAAGATGATGTTTCTAAGTAAACTTCTTGGATGATTATTTGATGTCGACAATAAGTAGCTTTATCGCGAAACAAGAGTTACTGATTTTGGAGACAAAATGTGACTTGATATAGCAATGTTCATGGATCAATGTCACAAGAATGAAGGTTTATGAGTATTGCAGAAGGATGAGTATTTGATGGATGACTTCTTTTTAACATATCAGCGACACTGAGATGAGTTGGCAGCATTGACCCAAAACCAAAGTGAAGGTATGATGAACCATAGGTATGAATGAACCGTTAAGAATATTACCCAACCCAAATAGTCACGATGATGGAGTAAAGTGTCATGTTCAAGAGCGACCTGCTACCGTAAAAGTTCTGTTCACTTTCCTAAATTTTCCCCGGTTATTTGTCTACCAGTACCTCTTTATTTTTTAACAAGCTTCAGGAGGATAACATATGCTTGATCTATAATTCAACCCTTTGGGAGAATAATGTATCTCTATTTAACAATTTAATGAGTCTAGCGATGAATGAAACTCGATTCTTGCCATGATTGACAAGTCTCGCTATTTTGTGTTTTAACGAGCCTAACGACAGTGACAACCCAGTCCTTTTTCATATTTAGAGAGTTTGAAAAAGAGGACAAAAGAAAACTCTATAAGTAATTTTTTCGTAAAGTTGTCACTTAGATCCGAAAAAGTGTAAAATAATATCTTAGAGAACTTGCTAACCATGTTCGACTAAGGTTTTCCTTTTTCATAAATAATCTATCTCAGTCCGGAAAAGGGTTAAAATTATACTGAGTAGATGTCAATTCATTTACTTTTACGAGTTCCAAAAGACAAGTGCTCGACAATATTTTTCACATTATCGGAGTGTGAAAAGAGCTAAAAGAAGACTCCAGGGGTTCATCTTTCGCTGTTGTCGAAGCTCGACAAAGAGATAAAAGTGCGCTTCGAGTCCTTTTTCATTTTTATAAAATCTTGAAAAATAACGATAAAAGTATGTTTTGTGGTCAAATGATTCTTGAAATAAGTGTGCACGAATAATCTGCTATATCAGTTGCAAACTTGTTCATAACAACATCAGATGCATTAAAAATGCCTTCTTCATGATAAAAAAATAATAAAACCACAGTCATAGCAATAAATATGATTTGCAAATAATCAAATAACTAATTAAAAGAGTTTTACCATTTTAAAGTTACCATTTGCATTTTTTAGCTCTGAACCGAGGTTCGGTACGCCCACAAGGCCGAGTACATGATTAAATTCCAATTTCATTTATGAACTCATATCATTCATTGAAGCATTCATTTAAGAATATTGTTAATAGCATCAACTTGTCCATTTGATTGTGGATAATAAGGATTAGAACTATCATGTTATAGTACTAACTTGGCAGTTAACTCAGTCATCATGTGATTGCGAAAATGCTTACCATGATATGTGACTATTGTGGAACAGCAAACCATGCAATGACATGATTAAAGAAAAACAACACAGTTGTTTGTCTTGTGTCATTGAATGTAGGCATTGATTCATTCCACTTGGTAAAGTAGTCTACTGCGAAAATAATATAACCATGCCCCCTGGATGAATGAGGGTTACAGGTCATGAAGTCAATACCCCATTTTGAAAATGGTCCCACAGAGACAACAGGATGCATTGGCGTTGGTGGTTTGCAGATTTTACGATCAAATATCTAGCATGCATGACAACTTCTAACCACGAGGATGCAGTCACAAAATATGGTAGGATAAAAGTAACTAGCGCGGAGTATCTTCTGAGCAGTAGCGTATCCAGACAAATGTCCACCACAAGCCCCAACATGACAATCATTTAAAACCTTTTCATCCTCCTCATGATTGAGGCACCTTCTTAAAATTGTATCGACACCACGACAATAAAGTGTATCTCCCACGATCAGATAATATTTGGCTTGGTATTGAATACGTCGCTGGGCAGAGCGAGAGGTATCAAGCCAAAAATTTTGGGTCTGGATATAAATAATAAAATCACCATACCAAGGATCAGATGATCTGATTAGAAACAGAGACTCATCAGGAATAGATGGTTCCGACGTAGTAGCAGTACTATCAGAGGGAAGGTCACAAAGAAGCTCAGCCAAAACTAAAGACTTATTTGACTTGGATTTTATGAATTCCAATTCAAATTCCTGCAAAACGACAATCCATTTTGAATAATTTATCCCCAACAATTGACATGATAAAATGTAAGTCACGGGGTTGCAATCCGAAATGACAATGGTCTTCCGGAACAGGATATAGTGGCAAAATCTTTGGACAGCTTGAATAGCCACCGAGGCAAGATTTTCTATGTACGAATACTTCACTTCCATATTATTGAGATTACAACTCAAATAATAGATCATATGTTCTATCCCATTTTCTGCTTGGACCAATACCATAGCAATGTTCGTATCAGCCACGTCGATATATAAGAAGTAATCACTCTGATAATTGGGGGGATACATTAATGAGGCCCGGACAAGTGCATCCTTGACAACATCAAAAGAAGCTTGAGCAACTTGGTCCCAACGGAAGGGAATCCCCTTTCTCAATATCTGAGTAAAGCCTTTAGCCATTTCGGCGTAGTTGGGTATGAACCTCCTTAGGAAGTTAGCCTTTCCCTCAAGTTTCTATAACTGAAGCAAATTTGATGGCGTAGGCAAATCAAGAATGGCCTGGACCTTCAGTGGGTCTATTCTAATTCCTTCTTTTGAGACGACGAATCCTAACAAACCACCAGAACCAACACAAAACAAACATTTATGTGGATTGAGGCATATTTTGCAGTGTCAGCAGTGTAAAAAGATAGCTCTCAAATGCATCTAGTGATCAGTCCGGTGTCGTGAATGTGTAGGTAAATCATCTAGATAAGGTTGAACAATGTGCTTGATGTCATTGAAAGCATAATCTATTGCTCTCTGAAAAGTTTCCCCAACATTTTTTAAACCAAACGGGAGTTTCCTATAAGCGAATGTGCCCCAGGGACAGATGAATGTTGTCCTATATTGATCCTCTGGGCGGATATTGATTTGATTGTAGCTAGAAAATCCATCCATGAATGAAAAGATTTCACATCCAGCACAATCGTCAATAATCTGGTCGAGGAATGGAGTTGGATATTTATCTTTTGGACAAGCAATATTAGGATCCCAAAAATCAACACACACTCTGATGGTTCCTTGTTTTTTCATAACAGGAACAATGTTGAAAACCCACTCAGTTAGCGGAATAGGGTAAATGAAACTAGCACGCAAAAGTTTGTCAACCTCTGCTTTAATGGCAGCAGCCTGCTTCGGATGAACAGGACGAAGGCGTTGAATTACCGGCTTGACATCAAGGTACATATTAATAGTGTGTTCAATGATACTTGTGTCAATACTTGGCATTTCCTCGTAATACCATGCAAAGATATCTCAAAATTCACGAAAGAGAGAGAGCGATATGTTTCGAGTTTTGATGGAGAACAAGACATGTCGATATGAATGTTTTCTACCATGCCAGGTTTGGTCGAAATATCGATATAAATGGTTTCTTCAATATTTGATAAATTTTGCTCGGAATCAATTGCATTAATAGGAAAATATTTCGAAAAGAATGTTTTGATTGATGGGTGATATAGTTCACTAAGATTATCATATTCATAATATGGAAGATGGGAACGATGATGATGATATTCCCATGATTCTCCTTCTGACATCATTGTTTCCAGAATATTCTCATATTTCAAGAAAGTTGAGGAAAAAGGATCAGATGGAGTACCAAAATCTAATGAACGATCTAACTAAACGATCGGTGACGATGATTTCGGATTCGCCGCCTAACTCATATAGATTGGTTACTATGCCAACTCAATTGGGTTGGGTGGCAGAAACTCATCCAACGTAACAACTTTAGAATCACCCTTAATCTTCCTTAAGCTAGATGGAGTGGAAGATATCATGTAGCAGGTCTCTATACTTTCAATTTATGTTGCTGTCGCCGACGACGGTAATGCAAAGGTTCCCATGAGAGTGGAATCCTTTAAGAGTCCTACACTAATGTTTTGAATTTCAAGTTGGGGTGTGTGAACTAACGAAACACTTCCAATTACCTAGGAAGTGGAGGCAAAGAAGGATAATTGATTGATGATTGTGATGACACCTTTATGTGGAAAGGTGATCATTCTAAAATATGTAGAAACGATCGCAGTCATAGCATATACCCATGGCCTTCCGAGTAAAATATTGTAGTTAAGGGGTTCGTCAACGACCTCAACTTCAACATTCACTATTCCCCCCCCTAGTTCAACATGCAGGTTATTGATAATACCGCAAGGCTTATATGTACGTCCGTCGAAAGCTTTCAATGTCGTTGATCATTGAGACAAGCGCGTCAAGCCAAGTGATTTCCAACAATTTAGAGACATAATGCAAGTAGATTCTCCCTCATCAATAATAGTACGATGAACAAGGTGATTCAAAACATTTAATTATATGGAGAATGCCAATTTTGCTTGTAATTGCGGCACATGGCTCGTATGATTGAAGAGTACGAGATTGGAATCTGTCGGATCAATTCCACCAATTACCGACAACAACGCCTGTTTCTGGGAGGGACAATTTTGTAGCACCTCAAGCACTGACATAGTTGAATGGGATTGAGCCAAATCTTCAACTATATTATAATTTTGAGCAACTCTGGCTCGAGGATTAAATGTCAATTTATGAATGACTCCCTTTGGTGGATTTATTTTCAATTCAAGAATAGTAGGTGGCGGTATCGATTCCGTAGATAGATTTGTGGTCAAGGTAGTAGGTTGATCAGTAGCCTGACTACCGTAATATTTATTGCACGTTGACACTAAAACATCAGTCGATGGCTTCGTCATATACAACATAAGCACTTGGGAACCATAGCAACCAAATTTGTGTCCAGATTCGGAAATGGACCTGTCAACACAGCTGACGCATGCGAGTTCTTAATCATTTTTTAGACTTCAGCGCGGTGAGGATAGTCTCTAACAAAGTCTTCCTCACTATAGATAATGCAAGGGTAACGAGGTTTCTAACTTCCAGTCGATAGGTTAGATGATATTTCTTGCGGGGTAGAAGTTTGTTTTTTCTTTGATTTCCCCTTTTTCTTACTTCTAGGTTGATTGTCACTTTTTCCCTTGTCAGATGACCCGACATGAATTTCAGAAGAAGGTGCAGGATTAGATCATGTAGTGTGATGTGTGCTTATAGTACCGATCATACTGTCTCCAACATGAGAGTCCTTAGATGAAGGAGGAACAGTAAAATTAGATCGCGACACGTTAGAAATTTTCTCGTAGAGTGTGCCAGACTGAGTATAAATCAAGTCTAAATATTAGGCACAAGAAATGACCTGCTCTTTAGTGACGACGCCACCCTTAGCCATGTTGGGGTTCCCATGTTTTGGCCAGGTTGACAAGACCAAAAGATGAGACAACATAGAACCACTTTCAGACCTTAGGATCTAGCCCTCCTAGGTCCAGAGAGGGATCTCTCTATGTGAGTCAAAGGGTATGTCTTTGAAGCTCTAAGTTGTGATTTTAGGCTAGTTATAGGCTCAGGGTTGTTTGTTTGATTGTTTGTGTTTGGTTGTTGGGAATCAGGAAAGGAAGGTCCAATATAAGACAAGGATGAGCAATGAGGAAATTTAGGCAAAGGTGGATAATTCAAAGAACATCAAGGCCATTGGGCAATGGAGTCAAGAAAGGATTTATTTGTAATCAATGTGCAAGCTTTCAGTTGGGCTAGTCATCTAGAGCATTTGGATCTTGCAAGATGATTGGTGAAATGGAACATTAAGGGCTGAAAAAGGATAAAGGAGAACCATCCAACTCTGTCAATAGATCAGGCCAGAGGTCATTTAACTCCAGGCCTTCTTAGACAAAATTAGAGGCAGTACGAGGGGTCTTAGCAAGGCTTAATCAGGATGGGAAGATTCTAGTGAGGTAGAGACAGGGTTCTAGACCTCCCAGTGTTCTCAACACATCCAACTAAATCCTAACAAGAACATCTAAATAAGGACTTCATTAATTCATACATCAGAGAGCAGGCAATAACATCCACTACACTGGTTAAATCAGTTGAAATCAATATTCAGATACACACATAAGAAGAAAACATAGAAGGCTGGGAGAGCAGCAACATAAGGTACCTATCAAGGGTAAATCTTATGCCAAAATTTTGATGCGAGCCAGTAGAAATGGAATGAAATGAAATCAAACACGGAGATAAGAAAAACATCACCAGATGCTTTAGATCAGGATCCAAAGAAATATGCTTGTCGTATTAAAAACAACACCAATCAGGTACATCATAGCCCATAGCTTGAACATTCAGTCTGAATACATCAAATCTCAGCCTATCTTACAATATTACACAGAGAACTTGTCTCAAGAGGAAAATGCTTGCGTTTCACTGATATCTCATCAACAACCAACAACAACCTTTACAATATTTTCCTTATGTGTTTTATAGCAGAGGATGAACAGAAGATCGACTGAGTGGGTAGGTGAACACTAAATGTAACATTAAACACAAAAATGAATGCAAGGCCGAGACCCATTCTGTTTGATTGCTTGTGTATTTAATCTCTGTCACCTCCCTTGTGAAAGAGTGATCTTCTCCGGATATGATTTTGACATGTTTCGGCTGCGGTACTTCTGGTGATTTGAACAAAATAAAACAAACTACTGAGAAGTCTGCCATATCAATGCTCTGGTGATTTTGAACTGCTGTTAGGGTGGAAATTCCTTCAGGGACATTGTGCATAATAAAAGCTGTATGGATGCCCTGTACTTGATGAAGAAAAACATCCTGCTGATGAATAGACCCTGATGTTGCCTTTTACTTGTGCTCAGGATCCGTTGATTGCTCCTCGGGGTCTTCAAACTGGTGCTTTGCCTTCTAAACCACTGATTTAAGGCTCAGGATCTTCATTAGCGCACCTTAATCTCCTTTGCTTTGTACTGAAACACTTTGCCGCTCCATTTCTGCTTCTGACAGGTTAGCTCGGGTTTTAATGGCGCCAGGAGATTTTCAGAGTTGGATTCTGCCCTTCTTTAATGCAAGTCCTGTCTTCACCTTCCCGGGTTGTTCTTTTTACAAATCCTGCCTCTGTAACTGATCTTCTTTGATTTCTTTGTCCTTGTAGCAGAGATGTGCATCATGGTGGTTTTCTACTTATTTGAAACCCTGCAACATTCACGAAAAAATTGAGAAATAATATATGGGGGTGGCGGACACGATGGAGACGATGGGAACAGCCATGCAGAACAAACAGACGGCGACATTGTGCAGGAACACGGTGGAAACATTCATGGTGTGGAGAGAGGTGGCGGAATGCATAGTGAAAAAACGAATGAAAAACATTAAAAAACACGAAGAAGAACCAATTATACGTAATGAAATGGGCGGAGGTACGGAAGGTGCACGTGGAGATGACGTGGCGGGACCGGGGACAATGGAAAATTCAGCGGTGGGTGAGAAAATCTGGACCGTGGATCGTGGTGGAGATCAACGGCGGAGGACGACGGATGGTGGGTCGTGGCATGAGCTATCGCGTGCGCAATTTCATTATCCATTGTGCATCTTGGACGGGCGATAGTCGTCGGATGGCCCGCTCCAGATCGGACGGTCTATGGAAATTTCGCTGGGCATCCGTGTCCGGACAATAACGCGCGAAGGATGGAGTTAACGGGCGGGATTGGCGGTTTTGAAATCGTACAGGAGGAAAGGTGTCGAAAGGTGAGTGGAATCGCTGGGCTACAGGGGAAAACCGCCATTCGCCCAAAGGCGGTGCGAAATCAACCAGGCGGTTTTTCTATTGCGCGGTGGGGCCCACGAAAGCAGGTACGTTCTGGACCGTCAGATCTGGCTTTTAAACGGACGGTGGAGATGTGACGACGGGTGATGAACGGGGAAATTGACGGAGGCTGCGGGGGCGGCGATCGCCGTCCGTTCTGTGCAGATCGATGACTGTAATCGCGC
This sequence comes from Pinus albicaulis, assembly GCA_034641835.2. Taxonomy (NCBI): domain Eukaryota; kingdom Viridiplantae; phylum Streptophyta; class Pinopsida; order Pinales; family Pinaceae; genus Pinus; species Pinus albicaulis. The sequence continues at coordinate 617,016,089 of CM076578.1, read as the reverse complement.
CCGAAGAACAAACGTAACAAGCGCCTTTGGGGGTTAGTGATTGGTTTCGGCGCGGGGTTATATGGAGAGGGAAAGGCGCGGGGCTAGCGGGAAGGGGCTGAGGCCTATTATATGGTCGGAAGTGCGTTTTTAACCCGTTTCAATGCATTCTGAAGCCTCCAAAGGGTAACGATAGGGAGATGGAGGGGGAAATTGGGCAAACCAAGGGTGTAGGGATTGTTAGAGGGGATTTAGGGGGTTAATAGGGAAAATAAGAAGGGGAAAAGAGGGATTTTTACAGAGGGAGGAAAAAAGGGGAGAAAGGGACATTTTGCAGGGGTGAAAGGGGGAACAATAGGCCTTTTAGGAATGGACCAGAAGATAGGATTTGTATTAGGCATAGCACTCAGAGACTTCAAGGAGGATGGGTTTTCAGGGGAAAGACATTCCTTGAAGGCTCCACAATAATCTAGCCCCCAGCGTTCTTGTCAAGAATTTCATAGGGGGGCTAACAGTGGCTCCACATGGGGATGGCTTCTTCTTGAAGGAGTCAAGAAACCAGAAATGATCTTTGGAGTAGGCCAGATGCCTGCTGCTTGGCACATCCCTTTCTTTCTTTAATTTTAGCTGTCACAATATGATAGAAACATCAGCAGAAAAAATTTCCCAACCAAACTACCTACCCAGACTACAGTCCTAACATTTCCCTTTGGGTGCATTTGAGCTAGCAGACCCTTTACATGATTTATTTTTTGGAACGGAAAGAAAACCTATTCTACTTCTACCCTTATTGCTCCATGAGACCAGATTAAACAGTTGGCCTCATATGCTTCTCTACCTATTCTAACATCTGCTGGGATTAAACTGTCCAACAGATTTCTTCTCCTACATTCTAAGATAGGAAATTGAAAAACAACCAAGCTAGGATTAGACTGTCTGACTTGCTGGAGTGAAGACTTGTGGAAAACCGAAAACAAAACTGTGAAGGCATGGAATCTGCAGTTTTGAAACATCCTTCTTTCTCTGTGACTTAGGTTTTGAGCATATTAGAGTCACTTCTTCTCTTCATTTCAGCTCTGGTTTTAAGCGTGTTAGAGATGATTCTTCTTTTCCTTTGCTGATCCAGGTTTTGAGCGTGTTAGGACCAGCCTCTTTACTTCCTGCATAGTCTGATCCTGAGGTGGGAAATCTTCGTGAGCCTCATTTTGAGAATTTTTCTGAGCAAGAGCAAACTCCAGACCAAGTTTGCCGTACATGTATTTCTCGTTCAATTGGCCTGGAGTAGGCCCTTACTCAGGAAAATGCATGAGCTTATCAGAACCAATCTTTATGCTACAGAGGTTCATGATTTGAGTGTGTCTGAACCTCTTCTTTTCACTGTTTTTTTTTTTTGGAAACATTTTCTCTGTTTTCTTGAAAGTAAAACTGCAATGGTATGTACAATGGAAATGGAACTGGAAACGAAAATTAACAGAAATAGTGTTTGAGCATCCTGCCATTGACAGGACCCCCAAACAGCTCTGTACCATCAAGTTCTTGTAAGAAAAATGCATTAGGACCCACAATGGCTTGAATAATATATGGACCTTGCCACAAGCTGTCAAACTTGCCATGTTTGCCTTTGTCCTCTCTCCTTGAATCCCATTTCAGAACCTTGTCCCCAACTTTGAAATCTGAAGATTTGGCTCTTTTGTCAAACTGCCTCTTTATGCTTTCCTGCATTTTGACAGTTCTGCCATAAACCTGCTCCCTTGTTTGCTGCAGATGGATAGTTTCATTGATTCTTCTCACCATACTGTTTTCCTCTGTCTGAATCTCTTGAACAAGCTTAATCACTGGCACTCCCAGGCTGGTAGAAAAAACTGCTTCGGTTCCATAGACAAGCTGGAATGGTGACATGCCAATGGATTTCTTTGTGGTGAGCCTGTCAGCCCACAGAGCAAGTGTCAACTTTTTATGCCACGACTTCTTGTTCTCTTCCAGCAGTTTCTTGATGATTATAACCAGGCTCTTGTTAGATGATTCAGCTAGGCCATTACCTTGGGGGTAATAGGCAGTGAATGACCAAGCGCTATTCCGTGCCCGTGACAGAAATCAACCATTCTCTTGGATCCGAAAGCAGCAGCATTGTCAGTGATTATTTTCCTTGGACAACCAAACCGAGATAGGATGAAGTCTTCCAGGAACCTAATGATGACAGAATCAGTGGCATTCCTAGTCGGTATGGCTTCTATCCATTTAGTGAAGTAATCTGTAGCAGTTAGGATCCATTTGTGTTGCCTAGAAAAATAGGGGTGAATTTCTCCTATAAAGTCTAGTTCCCATTGCGTGAAGGGGCCTTCTACGGTGATAGGTTGCAAAGGGAGGGGGAGGAGCTTTTTCCTACCCTTAAAGATTTGGCATTTATGACATGCAAGAATCACTTTATGGACATCATTGAAGAGTGTAGGCCAATAGTAGCCAGCCCTGAGTATTTTATTTGCAGTGGCTTTCCAACTCAGGTGGCCTCCACACTCCCCGGCATGAAATTCTTGTTTGATTCTTTCAGCTTCAGTTTCAAACAAACATTTCAGTAATAGGCCATTTGGATTTTTCCAATACAGGTTTTCATTGACGATGCAGTAATTTCTGGTTTTTAGCTTCATGAATCTGGCCTTAGTTTTGGATAGTTCTGGAGGGGCATTGAGATTGGTGAGTACATAAAGGATATCAGAGTACCAAGGAGAGTTCTGAAACTGCTCCTCGACAGTTGGTTGGGGCAATCCTTCCTGCTCATCTAAGGCATTTATCATGTTAATTTCAAGGGCCTGCAAGTTTGATTCAGCCATTAATTGGGCTAGGCCTTGACCTTTGATCAGCTTGGTGGGTTTTATTTCAAGGTCGTATTCCAAGATTGTAGCAATCCATTTTCCCCTTTTCCCATCAGGGTCCTGGGACAAGATATCTTTAACCACTATATTTGGAACATAGGCTATGGTGTGAGAATGCAGAATGTACACCCTAAAGTCTTTTAAGGCCTTTACCAGAGCATAGGACTGTTTTTCCATAATGTTGTACTTTAAGGGTGAGTCTCTTAAGGCTTTGCTCAAAAAGGCAATTGGCTGTTCATTACCTTCTGAATTCTTTTGCAGCAAGACTGCAGCTATTTTGTGTTCAGAGGCAAAGGAAAAGATCAGAAAATCTTTTGAGAAGTCTAGGCTGATAAGGACAGGGGCCTGAGTGAGTGCAAGTTTTACTGACTCAAAATATTTCTTGGCTTCAACAGTCCACTTAATTCCTGCACCTTTCTTTAGCATATCAGTCATTTTCCTAAGGTGCTCAGCAAGATTGGGAATGAATCTCCTAAGGAAATTGATCTTCCCTATGAAGGACTGTAACTCCTTGATGTTTCTCGGGTGTGTGATTTGAATTATTCCCTCAACTCGCTGTGGGTCTATCCTAATCCCTTTCTCAGATATAATGTGGCCAAGAAGTTTGCCTTCTTGCAGCCCAAACACAGTTTTCTTAGGATTTAAGGACAGACCGTACCTTCTACATTTTTCAAAAACTTTTCTCAGATGTTCCAGGTGTTCTTCTTCAGTTTTAGAAAAGACAGTCAAGTCATCCAAGTAGATCACTATGAAGTGTCCTATCTCTTCTGAGAAAGCTATATCCATCGCTCTTTGGAAGGTAGCTCCAGCATTCATCAGTCCAAAGGGCATTTTCACATACATGAAGGTGCCCCATGGAGTGGTAAAAGCTGTTTTGAGTTGATCTTCTGGGAGTACCAGAACTTGGTTGTATCGTGAAAAACCATCAAGCAGGGAGATTCTCTTAGAGCCCACTACCTTCTATAGGATATGTTCCATTCTAGGCAAAGGGTAGTTTTCTTTCAGGGAGGCTCTGTTGAGGTTTCTGAAGTCTATGCATAGTCTAATCTCCCTTGTTTTCTTTCTCACAGGCACTAAGTTTGACACCCAATCAGAAAAACTTACGGGAACTATTATGCCTACATCATACATCTTTTTAATCTCCTTTTCAACTGCAGGCAATTGTTTTGGATTGATTATGCAGAGTTTTTGCCTGAAAGGTTTCTGATTTTCCTTCAGGGGTATCTTGTGTTGTATGATGTTGGTGTCATAGGCCTTTAAGTATTCGTAGCTCCATGCAAACACATCAATGAATTCCTTAAACAGGTCAATGTATTTTTTCTTCATGTATGCAGGTATAGACTTAGCCAGCTTAATCATTTTAGGCTTATCTTCAGTGCCTATGTTGCATTCTTCTACATCTGAGTCTGCGTGCTCTATAGTGGGCTTTTTTGCTACGTCGTCAAAGTCAAAAAGGTCCTCTAGGGGTTCTAGGCCTCTGGGTATATTCTTTTCTTTGGCTTGCAGCACTTCTATCTCTTCGTTATCTGCATTTTCACATTTTTTGGTCGAATGTCCAGTTTCTTCGGAAAGGGTGTTTATTTCTATGTTATAGGGTGTTTCTTGTTCATCTGGGGGATCCTCACTCGGGCAGCTGCCATCAGATCTTGAGTCCGAATCAGTAAATTCAAACTCATTCCTGCCCACTAGAAAATCTTCGATCTGTTTATCACCTTCAAAGACTTGCCAGTATTTTTCGTTGTCTGGCACTGCAGGTCTGAATTTGGTTTGAACGATGATTTGTTGGTCAGGGGGAGTCTTAGGATATGAACTAGCCAGGCAAGCTAATCCATTTGTAATGACGTTTTGATTACTGGGAACAAACACTAACTCATATTCAACAAATGTTTTTAATAAATCCAGAGTGTCGTTCCGATATGCTCTTCACCTGGGGTGTTTTGCTGTGTATTCACCATTCACCTGTTTGATAACTAACTCTGAGTCTCCTCTCACAGCTATCCTATGGGCTCCTAATTTTTTCAATAGGTTCAGACCCAGGATGAGAGCCTCATGTTCTGCAATATTATTTGTGCATTTAAAATTCAGGTTCACATCATGGCTCTCTGCATGATCATTTTCTGTGTTATGTAGCCACACCCCTACTCCAGCATTTTGCCTAGTACAGGACCCATCGAAGTTCATTTCCGACAAGGGCTCGCCATTATGTTGCGTTTGAGGGTCTATACTAGGTTGTTGGTTATCTTGTTCTTCATGACATGTGTGGAGTCCAGAGAGTTGGCTATCCTGCTGTTTGCGTTCTGTTTCTGTTTCAGGTTCGCTCAGAGTTTCGTTTTCAGTACTCTGCCCATGGTCTTCTTCATCGTATTCTTCTAGGGTAGCCATTATGCTAAATTCCATGGGCTCTGTGTCCTTGCTTGTATTTCTGCATTCAGATTCTGGCTCTCCTAAGGATTGGTCGTTATAAAGAATGAAAGAATCCAGGTCTGTGTGTACAGAGTATAATGGTGAATTTTCAGGCTTCTCGGGGCTACTGACTAGGAATTTCATCTGGGACTCTCTATACAGTCTTCTAAGTTGGCCAAATAGAGGGATAGTGGCATTTGAGCCATCCATCTGCATCGTTCCTTGCAGTTTGGCTCCCCATGATCTTGACAATAGCATGCCATACTTGGGTGGCACATCTGCCACCACCACATCCATGACCATACATTTAGCTGGGATTTGGGTCAAGCTCACACACAAGTCTTTGATTAGGCCTAGGCATTTTACTTTGCTAGAGTCAAACGAATACAGGTCTTTGTATGGTCATGTTATCTCCAGGCCTAGCCTTTCCATGACTACCTTAGGCATTAAATTGTGTGATGCTCCGGAATCGTGCATGGAATTGTGGAGTATTTTGTCATGAATGTTGAGACTGATATAAAAAGGTGGAACTACCCCTTCCTGAAACTTTCCCTTAATCTTTGGACCAAACAAGAGGGCAGGTTGGTCATCATTCAAATTTACAGTATCATTGTTTTCCCCCAGATTCAACGCTTTCAAAATTTTGCCTTTATATACATCCTGAGTGGCCAGCTCAAATAATGGTACAAAGATTTTGATTTTGGCAATCTCACTCTCCAAATTAAAAGTGGACTGACTCTTGGAAATGCTTGACTCTGTTTTATTTGCTACTGCCTTAGTAGCTAAATCAGTTTGTGATTTCTCACTATGTACAGGGTCAGGAATCGTTTTATCAGGAGCACTAACTACAGTGCTAGTGCTGCTGGTTGGTTGGCTTTGTCTTTCAGTGTCTTGGTTGTCTTTGTCCTTGTGTTTACCAGAACTTTCAGCTGCTGATTTGCTATTAACAGCAGATGCTTTAGAAGTTTTGTCAGGATTTTTCTTGATGGTAACCTCAGGAGTCCTTGTTTTGGAATTTTCTTGGTTCTTTTTGCTCCTAAGTTCATATTTTTCCCTGACCTGTAACATGGCATTTTCAAATCCTAACCTGTAATCCTCAGTTTCTAGCCATTCCTCATCCCAGTATGAAGGTGAGGGCTGGTCTTCCCCTGAATCACAGTTAAGGACTGGGTCTTCTGTTTCGAACATGTGTATTCCATTCCCTTCAGACTCTTCTATGGTTCCCTCATCTTCATCTAAAAAGTTTTCTTGAAATGGGGGAACAACTTGTTGATATGACTCTCTTTGTCTGTTGGGAGCAGCATTGTTTCTTCTAACGTTTTGGTTTTGGTTTTGGTTTCTGTTTTGGACAACCATCCTTTTTATCATTTTTTGTAGCTCTTCCAAGTTTTTAGACAGTCTATCATATTTGGGATCAGATGTGGAGGCTACATTGTCATCCCTGTACGTTACCCTTTTTCGGCTCTTAATCTTGCCCTTTTTTCAATCAAGTTTGCCTCTATGGTTATGGCTCCTTTCTGCATGTCTTCCAATGTGTTGTACTCTTTATCTCTAAGCTCGTAGGCCATGTCAGCATCAAATCCATCAGGATATTTAGCCAGGGCCATCCCTTGTGGAGGTTTCATGTGTGGGGGGAGAGCATTGTAAATACTGTTGAATCTAGTGGTGTAATCGTGGACGCTCTCTCCTACGTTCCTTTTAAGGGACATGTAGTCTGCTAGGAGCTGGCGAGGGTTTGCACTAACCTCCCATTTGTCTATGAAGTTCTGATATAACGCAGGGAGATCTTGGATACTGCCAGGAGGTAAAATTTTAAACCATTTCTTTACATCACCCCCCAGGCTTTGGGCAAAGATTCTAATTTTGATTGTTTCATCATCAATTTCCATATAGTCGAAAGAATCCTCCATCTTATCTATGTGTTCTGAGTTGTGATGGACTCTTTAGCAGTGAAGTGTGGGATTTTTGACTGATAATCATTGGGTAGGGGTAACAAGGGCTGAGGTAAGACCAGGGGTGCATACCAAGCTGCCATGATAGTGTTCTGATGAGGTATAGGGTTGGCTTGAGCAGTTGGTATTTGGATGACAGGGATATTAGGAACAACAGAAGTCTGTTAGGCAGATCTAGGGTGGGAGAGCCCAAAGTTTTGAAGGAAGTGAATATCAGGTGGTGTAGATGGAGGGGTTCCTCTATCCCTAGTGTTTTGACCGCTATGAGATGGCGTACTGTGAGGCTCAAGGTTTTTCTGGTCTAGATGATTGGATGACCTAGTTCTTGGTAGTCTATTAGGTATTTCTAGGTCGATAAGGAAATGTGATAGAGCTGCTAGGTCTTCTGGTGCAGAATTAGCTCTATGAATGTGACTGGAAATAGTTGGTCTTTTGGGTGTAGGAGCTCCTTTGAGGATACTCTCCGGATTGTCAACTATTTCAGGTGGATCAGGGTTGGGATAAGCTCTTGTGTGAATGGTTCTGAAAGCCAGAATGCTATCTCCTAGCCAAGCAGCTTAACCCTACTTGTCACTTCTACCGTGGTTGATGTTGTCTCAGGGGCTGGTCTCCCAGTGGAGTCTATTGTGAAACCAAGATAATCAGCAAGCCTACTGATCACTAGTGGAGTCTTTTCGTTTAGGAACAATGGAGTCGCCAGGTGGAGGGTTTTAGGGTGTATCTAAGGGTCACACTGTCCACCACAGTGCTCAGGAACAATCACCTTTCAGGAATCTCCTCAAAAACAAACTCCAACCAGAGATTGACTGGGAGGGCATTTACCAGATATGTCACCTCTGAAGAGGGTGAGATCCGGAGGCTACCTGGCCCTTTCCAGGCTCTGTCTAAGAGTAGGATGAACACCTTAACAATGGAGGCCGATTCAAGAAAGGAGTGACTTACTGTCAACCTAACCAGAGATTCTGGGCTTCTGAGTCTTGGAAATGTACGAGGTGGAATGCACTCAGAAGGTTCCCCAGCGGAGTCGCCATTATGTTGGGGTTCCCATGTTTTGGCCAGGTTGACAAGACCAAAAGATGAGACAACATAGAACCACTTTCAGACCTTAGGATCTAGCCCTCCTAGGTCCAGAGAGGGATCTCTCTAGGTGAGTCAAACTGTATGTCTTTGAAGCTCTAAGTTGTGATTTTAGGCTAGTTATAGGTTCAGGGTTGTTTGTTTGATTGTTTGTGTTTGGTTGCTGGGAATAAGGAAAGAAAGGTCCAATATAAGGCAAGGATGATCATCGAAGGGATTAGGCTAAGACAGACAACTCAGGGAATATCAAGGCCATTTGGCTATGGAGTCAAGAAAGGATTTATTTGTGTTCAATATGCAAGCTTTCAGTTGGGCTAGTCATCTAGAGCATTTGGATCTTGCAAGATGATTTTTGAAATGGAACATTAAGGACTGAAAATGGATAACGGAGGACCAACCAACTCTGTTTATAGATCAGGCCAGAGGTCATTTAACTCCAGACCTGCTTGGACAAAATCAGAGATTATACAAGGGATCTTAGCAAGGCTTAATCGATATGAGAAGATCCTGGAAAGGCAGAGACAAGGTTCTAGACCTCCCAGTATTCTCAACACATCCAACTAAATCCTAACAAGAACATATAAACATAGATTTCATTAATTCATACATCAGAGAGCAGGCAATGACATCCACTACACTGGTTAAATCAATTGAAACCACTATTCAGATAAACATATAAGCAGAAAACATAAAGGGCTGGGAGAGCAGCAACATAAGGTACCTATCAAGGGTAAATCTTATGCCAAACTTCTGATGCGAGCCAGTAGAAATGGAATGAAATGAAATCAAACACAGAGATAAGAAAACATCACTGGCTGTTTTAGATCGATCTGCAGTGTAGAAAAGGCTGCCATTAAAAACAACAAGTTGCGCACGCTATAGCCCATAGCCACCGTATTCCAGTCTAATCACTCAACCCTACCCTATCTTACAATATTACATAGAGAACTTGTCTCAAGAGGAAAATGCTTGCATTTCTCTGATATCTCATCAACAACCAACAACAACCTTTACAATATTTTCCTTCTGTGTTTTATAGCAGAGAATGAACAAAAGATCGACTTAGTGGGTAGGTGAACACTAAATGATGTATTAAACCTCTGAAAGAAAGGGGGCCGAGGCCCATTCTTCTTGTATGCCAAGTATTTAATCTCTGTCTCCCCTTTTATGAAAGAGTGATCTTCTTCAGATATGATTTTGACATGTTTCGGCTGTGGTACTCCTGGTGACTTGAATAAAATAAAATAAACTACTGAGAAGTCTTCCATATCAATGCTCTCGTGATTTTGAACTGCTGTTAGGGTGGAAATTCCTTCAGGGACATTGTGCATAATAAAAGCTGTATGGATGCCCTGTACTTGATGAAGAAAAACATCCTGCTGATGAATAGACCCTGATGTTGCCTTTTACTTGTGCTCAGGATCCGTTGATTGCTCCTCGGGGTCTTCAAACTGGTGCTTTGCCTTCTAAACCACTAATTTAAGGCTCAGGATCTTCATTAGCGCGCCTTAATCTCCTTTGCTTTGTACTGAAACACTTTGCCGCTCCATTTCTTCTTCTGACAGGTTAGCTCGGGTTTTAATGGCGCCAGGAGATTTTCAGAGTTGGATTCTGCCCTTCTTTAATGCAAGTCCTGTCTTCACCTTCCCGGGTTGTTCTTTTTACAAATCCTGCCTCTGTAACTGATCTTCTTTGATTTCTCTGTCCTTGTAGCGGAGATGTGCATCATGGTGGTTTTCTGCTTCTTTGAAACCCTGAAACATTCACGAACAAATTGAGAAATCATATATGGGGGTGGGCATCCGTGTCATTTCACTGGGCATCCGTGTCTCGACAATAACGCGCGAAGGATGGAGTTAACGGGCGGGATTGGCGGTTTTGAAATCGTACAGGAGGAAAGGTGTCGAAAGGTGAGTGGAATCGCTGGGCTACGGGGGAAAACCGCCATCCGCCTAAAGGCGGTGCGAAATCAACCAGGCGATTTTGCTATTGCGTGGCGGGGCCCACGGAAGCAGGTACGTTCTAGACCGTCAGATCTGGCTTTTAAACGGACGGTGGAGATGTGACGACGGGTGATGAACGGGGAAATTGACGGAGCCTGCGGGGGAGGCGATCGCCGTCTGTTCTATGCAGATCGACGGCTGTAATCGCGCCCAAAGAACAAATGTAACAAGCGCCTTTGGGGGTTAGCGATTGGTTTCGGCGCGGGGCTAGCGGGAAGGGGCTGAGGCCTATTATATGGTCGGAAGTGGGTTTTTAACCCATTTCAATGCATTCTGAAGCCTCCAAAGGGTAACGATAGGGAGATGGAGGGGGAAATTGGGAAAACCAAGGGTGTAGGGATTTTTAGAGGGGATTTAGGGGGTTAATAGGGAAAATAAGAAGGGGAAAAGAGGGATTTTGACAGAGGGAGGAAAAAAGGGGAGAAAGGGACATTTTGCAGGGGTGCAAGGGGGAATAGTAGGCCTTTTAGGAATGGACCAGCAGATAGGATTTGTATTAGGCATAGCACTCAGAGACTTCAAGGAGGATGGGTTTTCAGGGGAAAGGCATTCCTTGAAGGCTCCACAATAATCTAGCCCCCAGCTTGCTTGTCAAGAATTTCATAGGGGGGCTAACAAGCCACATCCTCAGTTATAGATGGTAACAGGGAATTAATGAACCACTCAGCAAGGAGATGATTAGGAACAAATGTCTTAACCATTCTATGACAATGATGCCATTCATGAATATGATCAGAAATGTGAGTAGCATTAGTATATTGAAAATTAGTCAAGAGTTTCGTTCCAGTTTCATATCATATGGGCAACTCGAAGTGGGTCAAAAAGAGAGTAGCCAGGGTAGTGAAATTATCAAAAGAAGCTCTTAGTAACTCAATGTATGATTTTGCGGCTGGACCAGTGAGCGTATGTTGGAAAAGACGTAGTCAAACTGAGTCATCATTTAGGGAGTTAGATGAACACCACAAATGATAAGTCATAACGTGAGTCGACAGGTTTTCCCCAGGGTTTCCATTGAACTTAGGAATATCTGAGGGTAATTTATGAGGTATCATCGACCACCAAGGAGCACAGTTGATTGGATCATTAGTGAGCCAGTTTAAATCCGGTAACTCTAAAGTTGCAACAAAGGGAAACTGTCGATTAAGGTCGGGTTGAGCATAGCCAGGGTATGATGGAATTACTTGGGAAATAGGCTTTTGAGCACCATCATAAGGAGTCTGTTGCCGGTAACCCAGATAGGGGTTGTTTTGATAAGTAAATTCTTGAGGATTTTGTTGACCAAAACCTAGGTACACTAATTGTTGAAATGAAGGTTGTGGCATTTGCGCTTGTGGTTGCCAAGGGGTCTGTCCACCAATATTATAACCCAAACTAGGATGGCTTGGATTCGATGGAGGATAGGTATAACCTAGTTGTGGCTGTGACATCCCATAATATGGTAATCCAAATTGTGAATAAATGATTCCGGATACAGGCGATTGTTGTAAACCAGCCGAAGGAGTTGTAGTCTAAGGGCCCAATACTTGATGGTAATGGGTTGAAGGACCTACCTTAGATGGTTTAGGTACAACAGTTTGAGCCTGTAACAGGGGTAAATATGTATTAACAAGTGGAGTTGATGTGGGTGCAACAGGTTGAACCAGTTGATACGAGTGTACAATCGTTTGTGGTTGGATAGGCAGAGTGGGCTGCCATTGTCAAACATTCATTCTGACATTAGGATGACCAAATAATGACAAAGTATTGTTGAAGTGGGTGACCATAGGTTTCACCCCAACATGAGGAGTATAATAAGATGGAAAATATTATTCTCCAAATGCGGGGAGTCCAATTGAAATTTTACTAGATGGAATATACCCAGATGGACCAGCTCGATATTGCCCTAATGATGTGTATAAAGGATCAAGCCATTCAGTACTCACTAGAGGTGTACTAGATAGAATACCAGGCGATGACATTGGTGAAGTCCATGGGTTTGAGGATGCATCAGAGAAGGTTCCAGATAAATATTGGTACCCAGGTGGGATGGAAGGGCCACCATATAGATGTGACTCTGGTGAAGTTTTGAATATTGACGGGGTAGCGAGAGCAGGTGTTGTCGCAATTGGAATAGATGGTCCAGCCGAAGATGTTGGCTTAGGCATGGTTACTTGACCAAATTTATACCCTATTGGATCTACGGGAACTCGAATAGATGTAGGATCAACAAAAGCAGAGGAGGGTGATTGAGGAAAAGACTCGTACAGGTAAATCTCCCTCCCAAATGAGTTGGAGTTAAAGGTGTTTCATCTTGTGGTATTTCTTCAATTGAAATTAAACCAGGTGGAAGGATTTCTCCGTTAGGCCCAAAGTATATTTCAGGAGGTTGACTGCACGATATGGGAGACTTAATGGCTACAATAGATTGTGGGGCGACTGATACAGGAACAACTTCCGATCTTTTGACTTTGGAATTTAGATGTTCTGGAAAAAAAGCGACAGAATCTGGATCAACTTCCAGTTGCACAATGTCAGGTTCAGAAGGTATGGTCTCACTGATTGGATGGATCGTGACCATGGGTAGCTGTGAGAAATTCGTCTTGAAAACAGTAGATGAACCAGGATTTGTAGAAACAACTTGTGCCGACTCTGGTATATGTGAGGATGATGTCGCAACAGAGGTATTGATAGCACTAGTTTCAGTAGAGCAATGTTGCCTTCGCCGACTAGAAGTGGCTTCTGGTGGTAAATGTGTTTTCAATGCTATTCTACGTGAACGACGAGGAAAGGGATGTTCTTCTTCCACGATGACTAATTTATTTTATGACCAAAACAAATAAACAAAATAAAAGGGTAATTCTAGGCAAAAGTTTTACCAAGAAACTATGAACTGCAGAATACCTCCTGGCGAACCAAGAATTACGGCCAGGCAATATCCCTCAATGTTGTGTTCGGTGTATCACAATTTATAAGGCGGCTGACTCAGTTCACTATGGATGGATAACAACCTAAAGTTGTCCTCCCAAATATAACCGAAGGTACGTGGAGGCCCAAGTCCGTATTAGCGTTGTCTAATGCGAAACCGCACAGTGAGAGCACCCCCTTATACTTTTCGTACTAGAACATCGCCCGATATACCCGAAGGTACGTAGACAATCTCCAATATACTTCATACGTGGAGTGAGGTATCACAGACAATTAATGAAAACTGCTATGTTTAATGATGCTGGAACACGTCTCTAGGCTAGACCTTCTAAATGTTATTGTTATGGTTCCAATGCTTTTTTAGGTAAATTGATGTAAATTTTAAGTTGATCTTGTTTATCAATTTTCCTTTCAAGGTTCACTGCGTGATGTGATAGAAATTTCTAAAAATGCAAAATAAAATCATAAGCAAACTTTTCAATTTTAGCTTTTTCTATGAAAATTCAAGCTACTAAGGGAAACAACAATCAATTTTGAGAGCAAACAACAAAGAGCACAAACTAATATGCAACTTTCCTAACTTGTTCCTATGCAAAACACACAATTCACTATATGAATATGCAGGTTTTTCTTTTCAACCCCCTTAATGTGAATGCAAAAAGGAAACTATATGCATCAAATCAACAAAAAACAAATGTTTTCTTCTTTGAGAAACGAGGAATTTAACAACAGTTTCTCTTTTAGGAAAAATGAAGAATGGAACTACAATTTTTCCTACAGGAAACGAAGAATTTAACGACAATTTCCTTTATGAATACAAATGGATCTAATTCAGAAATAAAATAATTTGAATTTGCTTTGCAAATGATAAATAAAAACACTTAAAGAGACATTGAACAAACTTACTTTTCAAAGGAGGAAGAATCAGGCAAATTCACTGGTCTCTTGGAGGTATCAGACAATTGAGAACACAGCAAAAAAATGGTTGAGAATGATGGAAATGACAAATTCAAATGGAATTTGGTTGGCTAAGGGGGAAACGTAGTCTCTAAGGGGAGAAAATGCGTTAGAATGCACCCCTAAGTGGGAGACAGTGCACTGTGTCTTGACCAACAGTGCGTTGGGGGCAGCAGAGATTGAAAATTCAAGCTACAAAACACACTTCTAATGCAATTTTTGATTCAAAAGTCTAATAACTGAAATTAGATGCTACTGGGTGGATAAGTAGAGGAAAAAAACACTAGGAATGATAGGATAATCCCTAGCGAAGTCACCAATTTGTTATGCAAAATTATGATCTACAGATAAATCAAATTCCCTAAGTGTGGTGCTAGTCACTTATAACAACATATTAAAGACTTTTATATCACCTTCTCTAAGAATACATAGACATATAGAAAGATAGAAGAACCTACTTGTGATCCAAGTGCTTCCTACTCTCCTTATGTTGCTTTTGTTGTAGTCTCCAATCCAACTTAGATCGCTATATTGTTTCCTGCAAGTATAAACAAAGAACAACAAAGAGATTGCAATATACAGATGCCTATTTACCTTAATTAGTTAAATCGATTGAACATGAAACATGTATATCACTCAAGAGTCCATTGTATGAGAAATAGAAACATAAACAGATACATATATGGGAAAATGAACAACAATATTTATTAAATAGTAGAAGGGGGAGGTTACAACCAATGATCGATTTGATGTCATCAACTCTAGCTTCATCCCAGCCTCATCACAATCAACATCTCACCAACAACATATCACTTCTTTCATTCTCTCAATTAAGAATCCAACAACATTTCTTTACCAAAATTCTTCCTTCCCTAGCACTAGGATCTGTGCTCAATTTATATTGCAACTGATGGTAGTTTCTCAATCAATGACTTTCTAAGAATAGGCAAGACATGTTCCCAAGCTCAAAGGTGTTGGACACTTGGATTCGAAGTTTGACATATATGGACTCTTCTAGAAGGCACTGGCCATGTGGAGATTCCGGAACAATGAGAATTTCGTTCCCATTTGACTAACACACTCTTGAATTTCGGGAAGTGCATTGCAATGCACCCTTGAATGGAGGGAGCTGCATATGCAACGCAGTTAGTCCCTTGAGAGGCAACTTTGGTGAGCTCATAAGTGATATAACATATACTTAAAACCTTGTAAATCTCACAATAGAGGTCATGAATGATTTGTTCTTTCCTTAGGACATGTAGCAATTGAAATGATAGGGGATGATGGATCCTATTTCACTGGTCCTGGGATGATGTCCAGTTTGACCAGGTCATGGGGTATGATGCCCAAATTGACCTATAACAACAATATTTAGAAATTTGAATTTCTTGATGATAGGAATAAGTGACCTTGCACTAGGACTTCTTATGTTCCACGAGACAATGAAGGATGATGCAAAACATCGCTATTTTATATGTTAGTCCATATGTATAGTGAATAAGGTCGCAGACGATGCATATTGATGTTTGATATCACTTTTTGAGAGACATGGTTGAAGACGGAAAGGTGTTGTTGGTATAGGTGGACACTTTGAAGAATGTTGTAGATTCATTAACAAAATCTATGAGCACTGAGAAAGTCACTTGATTGAGAGAAACAATGGCATTGCTACACTACATTGTTGATCGTGTACTCCTATGAACCCCTTTATTCAAAGAAAACAACAAGTGGGAGAGTGTTGAGTATGTGTTATATCTTTTGCACAACTATATCCATGCATGGTCCATATGCACTCAGAATAGTGGGGCAGTCATGGGGTGTAGAGTCCTAAAAAAATAGTATGCAATACATACAACAATTCTTAATAAATAGATAAGTAAACGATAGAAATCATGTATTATATAGTTACCCTGGAAACTCAAAACAGGAAAAACAACAATTTGTTTAGAAAATTTTCATGTTCGCAGAGGAAACCCCCACTCTTTGCTCCACACATCCTTTCTCCCGCACATTCTTCCCCTTTTGCACACTTGTTTCTCTGCACACGTCCCCACCTTCACATGTAATTCCTTCCACACCTCTCACTCTCACACATCTCCATCCAACACAACACTTTGCTTCGTACACACACTACTCTACAAAACT
This sequence comes from Pinus albicaulis, assembly GCA_034641835.2. Classification (NCBI taxonomy): domain Eukaryota; kingdom Viridiplantae; phylum Streptophyta; class Pinopsida; order Pinales; family Pinaceae; genus Pinus; species Pinus albicaulis. The sequence continues at coordinate 616,999,799 of CM076578.1, read as the reverse complement.
ACACATAATTCATCGCACACCTCTAGATCTTTCACATCACCATTGTACACAACACTTTGCTTTGTTCACATGCTACTCCACACAACTACTTCCCTTGTATTTATTCTTTCTCACACACTATCCTACTCTGCATTATTAACTGCCTATATGCCACCTATCATAATCACCAAGTTTTCATAGCTTAATATTCATTTCACGTCATTAAATCTCCCTGTCACATATGGTACTAATATCGAAGTATTAAAGGCGAATCAAGCTCCAAATTAAATGGATGAGATGGTTTTAGAATTTCAAAATTTATCTCCACCATCTCGCATAAATGGTGGATTTAATCTATAAAGTTTCTATTTAATTAGGGAGTAATAGTTGGGAGTAACATCCCCTCTTTGAATCATCCCCTACTAACATAAGGAGAGATTTTAGTAGCGTCATAAGTGAAAGCTATAATTCAATAGGGAATAGAAGGAACAATACTACGTAAGAAAAGCACGATATTTAGAAATTTGAATCTCTTGATGATAGGAATAAGTGACCTTGCAGTAGGACTTCTTATGTTCCACGAGACCATGAAGGATGATGCAAAACATCACTATTTTATATGTGACACCATATGGATAGTGAATAAGATCGTAGACGATGCATATTGATGTTTGATATCATTTTGTGAGAGACATGGTTGAAGACGGGAAGGTGTTGTTGGTATAGGTGGTCATTTCGAAGAACATTGTATATTCATTAAAAAAATATATGAGCACTCAGAAACTCACTTGATTTAGAGAAAAAATGGCATTGCTACCCTAGATTGTTGATCATGTACTCCTATGAACCCCTTTATGCAAATAAAACAACAAGTGGCAGAGTGTTGGGTACGTGTTATTTATTTTGCACAAGCAGATCCATGCATGGTCCATCTGCACTGAGAATAGTGGGGCAATCATTGGGGTTAGAGTCCTAAAAAAGAGTATGGGTTATTTTTTGCGTCCATTTTTGGCAGTTTTTGGTATACAATTTTCACCTTTAGTGGTTTTGTGTGCGTGGTGGTTTAGCCCATGGTTTTATAATTCCAATTAAGGATTCGTGGATAAAATCTAATCTACGTTAATGGATTATCATATATATATTTTATTGTAAATCATGAAGTTGATTGATGATAAAAATTATAGGTGCAACTCTAAACAGTTAATTGGTTTCCCTAATTTGGATTTCTAGGATAAATCTCTATGTAATTTGTGATTGCCATTATTTTTATATTTTTCTTTATTAAGAATCTATGTATGCATTGCATTGTTATATAAGGTTTAAAACTTACATATATCAAGGTTAAGTGATAAAGTATGTATGAGAGAAGGGAAAGGGATATTAGGGTTTTAAGCCCTAGATTATTATACGACCTTATTTTGTGTATTGAGTGAGAAATACTATGTGTTTGTTCTACACTTTTATTTTATGAGTACAATGATGTGTTTTGTCATGGAATGTATGTTGGTTGTTGTTAAAGTTAATATTTTATTCTATTTATGACTTAATATTATTTCATTACTTATCATTAAAATAATGGGTGAGACCTTATTCATAACTGAATAATAGATATGCCAATTTGAATTGATTTTCTGTTGGTCTAAGTTCAAAACCTAAGGTTTGAAATTATTGCCAATAATTGATTCCATTGTTGGTTAAGTAAAAATGTATTTTAGGAAGCATGGATATGTCATAAAAGCCATTTTAGAGGGGGATACAAAGTTAGATGATGAAGAAGGAAGTTGAGTTCACCCATATATATATATATATATATATATATATGAAATTTGCTACACATCAACCTCGAGGCATGGAAAGATGGGAATTTGTATTGTAAAAAACATGAAATATTTTTTGTTGAAGTTTCTTATTTGCAACATGGATGGATAGGAAAGTATAAGGAGATTGATACCATAAGACATTCTCATAACTAGTAGAGTGGGATCATGCAACCATTGGAAGATTAAAAATCACTGACAACAATTGGACTAGAGTGGCTAATTTATAGTTTAATGGAGTAAAAAAATGGTATATAATAAAGTTTTTTGGTAAATAAATACCTTTTTTAGCAATGTTGAACATGAATTTAAGGTTGGTTTGAGAGGTAGGATTTTAGACAAAAACGACATGGATAAAAATGTTGTTCATAGAGAAATGGAACCCACAACAAAATAGGTGTTAGAAGAGAAGATGTATATGTTGGATATGTTTGTACAAACTAGCCCCACATGTGGTTTATATGCATTGGGAGTAGTGGGGGGATTATGGTGGGGTTTGGGGGTAGGTGGGTTACAGTGCCCTTGATTTTTTTTTTGGCAATTTCTTGCATCTATTTTTGGTGGTTTTCAGCATATGGTTTTCTAGTGCACTGTGGTTCATCCCATGGTTTTCTAGTTTTGGTTAAGGAATTAAGGCTGTAATATAAATTGAGTTAATGGATTGGGCTTTTTGGATGTTATATGTGGGTTTTATTGTTTTATTTTTATGGCTATTAAGAATCATTTTGTGAATTGCATTACGTAATAAGGTTAAAACTTACAGAAGAGAATGTTGTACCCCGATGGATGAATATACGTGGAGAATGCATTGATGAGAAAAAATGTGATATTTTAGTTAATGGATATATTTAGAGTGATGTTGAGGATGAAGATACCTCAACAATAACAAGAATATTGTAGCACGTGAGATTGGATGAGTTATTTGGATCCATAGAAGATGCCAAAGAGGTATGTTGGTATAATCCCCTCTCTATACCATCCGTTACACATGCAATATTAACAAAATTATAGAGTTTGGTAATGTAACTAATTTTTAATAGACAATAGAAGAAACAATAACAAGCATGGAAAATACAATATCAAGAAATTTGAATTTTTTTATGTTGGGAAAATCAATTGACCCTACATTAGGGCCTCACATGTCCATAGGACTAGGAAGGATGATGCAAGACATCACTATTTGAAATGTGAGGTCATCTTGACAACGAATAAGACCATATATGTTGTAATGAATATCACACAAGTGAAGACCACATTTAAAGGCTAAACACTCCAATGGTGTGTGAAGTATAAGTTCTATATAGTTTAGAACCAAAAAAGGACTCGTGATAAGATAAGGAGGGATGTAATTAAAGAGTTATAGAAACCTATATTAGAATAAAAAATTTCAAAGAGATAGTGAAAAAAGTGGGGGAAGCTATCCATGACTATGATTAGAGGTTTGTAGATCTATTGGACAAGTTAAATGATATATATGGAGTTCAAAGTAGGAAATGGTTTATTTCCAAATTATGGTTTGACATTCACATTCCATTAGATAATGTAAAATCTCCGCTCAATAAGAATAAACGAATATTACTATACGAATGGAATTTACACCTAGATGTGGTGAGAGCTCACTATAAATTCCACAAATCCAGAGTTATCATGCTACATTATTGGATAGGTTGCAGAATTGATACAAGGGAAAAGTAGTGCACAACAACGTTTGGTGCACTCTATGCAGAAAAAAGTGGCATATGGAAATTGATGCCCAATGACGAGAAATTAGACAAGCATGGATGCACCAAACCCATTGTTATAGGCCATTTTGTCACATTTGGTCAACATGCCTTCAAATAGGATCATTCACATACTTGAACACTTTGTCATCATCCATACACAAAGCCCCAAGCATGACTCTCCCAAAACCCTGAATTTATGCCTTTTAACTGCTTCATTTCACTGAGTTTTAGGCCCAACGCACCTTGGCACTTTAGAGACCAACGTTCACCAACAAGTTGGCCCTCTCTGGACCTGCATTGATCACCAACAAGTTGCTTCTTGCTAAGGGTGCGCTGATTATATAAATTCGGGAAAAATAAAAAGAATCTCAAAGCTTCCTATTCCAGAAGCTTCCAGGAGTTGTTATAACTATTTTCCTTTGATGAAAGTCTCGAATCCTATCGTATCCCACCTTGGAGATGCCACCCCTTATCCCTTTAGCTGATCCTCACATCAATAGTGGATGCCAAGCCTAGATTGGTAAATGGATAAGAATTATTAACCTACCATCCTCTCCTATATATTTACTGCCATCCACAAGCTATGTGTTGGATTTTGGAGATAGATTCTACCCTCATGTTGCTACTGCGAGAGACACTATTCCATGAATTAAGGTGACATAGAAGTACACTTTGTGGAAAGGAAGGACAAGTCAACTTGGAGGAGCTATTATACAAGAAATTTGAATTTTTTGATGTTGGGAAAAACAATTGACCCTGCATTAGGGCCTCACACGTCCATAAGACTAGGAAGGATGATGCAAGACATCACTATTTGATATGTGAGGTCATATTGACAACGAATAATACCATATATGTTGTAATGAAGATCACACAAGTGAAGACCAAATTTAAAGGCTAAACACTCCAATGGTGTGTGAAGTATAAGTTCTATATAGTTTAGAACCAAACAAGGACTCGTGATAAGATAAGGAGGGATGTAATTAAAGAGTTCTAGAAACCTATATTAGAATAAAAAAGTTCAAAGAGATAGTGCAAAAAGTGGGGGAAACTATCCACGAATATGAATAGAGGTTTGTAGATCTATTGGACAAGTTAAATTATATATATGGAGTTCAAAGTAGGAAATGGTTTATTTCCAAATTATGGTTTGACATTCACATTCCATTAGATAATGTAAAATCTCCACTCAATAATAATAAACGAAGATTACTATACGAATGGAATCTACACCTAGATGTGGTGAGATCTCACTATAAATTCCACAAATCTAGAGTTATCATGCTACATTATTGGATAGGTTGCAGAATTGATACGAGGGAAAAGTAGTGCACAACAACGTTTGGTGCACTCTATGTAGAAAAAAGTGGCATATGGAAATTTATGCCCAATGACGAGAAATTGGACAAGCATGGATGCACCAAACCCATTGTTATAGGCCATTTTGTCACATTTGGTCAACGTGCCTTCAAATAGGATCATTCACATCCTTGAACACTTTGTCATCATCCATACACAAAGCTCCAAGCACGACTCTCCCAAAACCCTGAATTTATGCATTTTAACTACTTCATTTCACTGAGTTTTAGGCCCAACGCACCTTGGCCCTTTAGAGACCAACGTTCACCAACAAGTTGGCCCTCTCTGGACCTGCATTGATCACCAACAAGTTGCTTCTTGCTAAGGGTGCGCTGATTATATAAATTCGGGAAAAATAAAAGAATCCCGAAGCTTCCTATTCCAGAAGCTTCCAGAAGTTGTTATAACCATTTTCCTTTGATTAAAGTCTCGAATCCTATCGTATCCCACCTTGGAGATGTCACCCCTTATCCCTTGAGCCGATCCTCCCATCAATAGTAGATGTCAAGCCTCAATTGGTAAATGGATAAGAATTATTAACCTACCATCCTCTCCTATATATTTACTGCCATCCACAAGCTATGGGTTGGATTTTGGAGATAGATTCTACCCTCATGTTGCTACTACAAGAGACATTATTCAATGAATTAAGGTGACATAGAAGTACACTTTGTGGAAAGGAAAGACAAGTCAACTTGGAGGAGCTATTATACAAGAAATTTGAATTTTTTGATGTTGGGAAAAACAATTGACCCTACATTAGGGCCTCACATGTCCATAGGACTAGGAAGGATGATGCAAGACATCACTATTTGATATGTGAGGTCATCTTGAAACCAAATAAGACCATATATGTTGTAATGAAGATCACACAAGTGAAGACCACATTTAAAGGCTAAACACTCCAATGGTGTGTGAAGTATAAGTTCTATATAGTTTAGAACCAAACAAGGACTTGTGATAAGATAAGGAGGGATGTAATTAAAGAGTTTTAGAAACCTATATTAGAATAAAAAATTTCAAAGAGATAGTGCAAAAATTGGGGGAAACTATCCACGACTATGATTAGAGGTTTGTAGATCTATTGGACAAGTTAAATTATATATAGAGAGTTCAAAGTAGGAAATGGTTTATTTCCAAATTATGGTTTGACATTCACATTCCATTAGATAATGTAAAATCTCCGCTCAATAAGAATAAACAAATATTACTATACGAATGGAATCTACACCTAGATGTGGTGAGAGCTCACTATAAATTCCACAAATCTAGAGTTATCATGCTACATTATTGGATAGGTTGCATAATTGATACAAGGGAAAAGTAGTGCACAACAACGTTTGGTGAACTCTATGTAGAACAAAGTGGCATATGGAAATTAATGCCCAATGACGAGCAATTGGACAAGCATGGATGCACCAAACCCATTGTTATAGTCCACTTTGTCACATTTGGTCAACATGCCTTCAAATAGGATCATTCACATCCTTGAACACTTTGTCATCATCCATACACAAAGCCCCAAGCACAACTCTCCCAAAACCCTAAATTTATGCCTTTTAACTGCTTCATTTCACTAAGTTTTAGGCCCAACGCACCTTGGCCCTTTAGATACCAACGTTCACCAACAAGTTGGCCCTCCCTGGACCTGCATTGATCACCAACAAGTTGCTTCTTGCTAAGGGTGCACTGATTATATAAATTCGGGAAAAATAAAAAGAATCATGAAGCTTCCTATTCCAGAAGCTTCCAGGAGTTGTTATAACTATTTTCCTTTGATGAAAGTCTCGAATCCTATCGTATCCCACCTTGGAGATGTCACCCCTTATCCCTTGAGCTGATCCTCCCATCAAGATTGGATGTCAAGCCTAGATTGGTAAATGGATAATAATTCTTAACCTACCATCCTCTCCTATATATTTATTGCCATCCACAAGCTATAGGTTGGATTTTGGAGATAGATTCTACCCTCATGTTGCTACTGCGAGAGACATTATTCCATGAATTAAGGTGACATAGAAGTACACTTTGTGGAAAGGAAGGACAAGTCAACTTGGAGGAAGTATTATACAAGATAAAATCCTATACTTGGTTGTAACTCTCTCCATTTCTATTAATACCATTGTTTTCCTATATGTGATGTTGTGATTTCATGTATTTCATGTTGAAATTTCCATCAAGAAACATTGAAATTGGCAACCAGAAAGGACAAAAATTGACCAGATACTGGTGTGGGATTCCAGTCACACATTGGTGAGGAATTCAGTTACACATTAGTGCTAAATTTGGGTGTCTAATTTATTTTTCCCTTAAATAAGTTGGAAAATAAATTGTAATTTCATCTCATAACAACTTGTATCAGTTAACTAAGTCAGAAAAACCGAGATAGCTCAAGAATTTCGAGTTTAGGGTCAAAAGTGAGGCATGTAGAGTGATTCTATTATTTTGGGGGTCCAGTTGCAGTTAATGCACTAGTGTGGTGTGAGTGTAATTAGTAACTCAATTTAATTGAGTTAAAATAAATTTAATTAGTTCTAACTGAGTGATGAGAGAGTGAGAGGTAAAGTGAATTAAATTAGATTTAATTCACAATTAGTGATCTATCAGATCACTGATGATTCACTATGAATAGATGCATGCATGTCAATTCTCATGACGACCCAGTTGAGACAGAGGTTAAAGGGAAGATAACTATCAGCTGCATTATTAGCAAATTGCTCGGGCGCAATTATAAAGTTAGAGGAAGGCTCGTGATGGATTGTGCAATCAAGGAAGGTTGATTATCCTATTTAATAGGGATTAATTACCTAGGTATTACATGAGAAAGGTTGGGTTAATAAGGGGCTGAGAATTGGCTAAGTGTTGGTCAATTTTGCCTGAGAATTGCTAGTTAATTTTGAGCAAGATCAAGGTGAAACGATTGATAGAGTGTAGGGTTTTCTTGTTGTGAGAAAGCATTGTATTGTTTCACGATTCTTTGACTGTGTACAATATATGATAGAGGGGTTTTGAGCAAGTGTTTTCCCTAGATAAATCTTGTGTTGTGTGATTGATAATTTATTTATCTTACTTGCATGTGATTGAGAAATCGTGTTTTATATTCCACAAATATAGTTTAAGGATTCAATATCTTGTTTTAGTGCATTACATGATCAGATTGAATCCATTGGTATAGATTTTCTATATAATTTCTACAATTCACTGCCATGTTGATCCATTGAATAAAGCAATTAGATGATTCTACATAGATTTCGTAGATCGATGGCTTGTGTTGTTTGATTGTGAAAGTTTTGATTATAGCGATTAGAGCTAGTATTGGAGTGTAAAAGCCAAGAAAGGAGTGAAGCATACGACGAATTCCAGGTAGGATTCATCCCACTATTTATTTACTTTAAGGAAAACATTAGCTTCTTTTCTTTTCTGTTGTTTTATACTAGGCCAACAAGACTAGGGAAGATACTTACGTTCGCAGTCGTAGATTTTGTATAACACCCATTGCCCATGACAACACCAAAGTTATTTCCCATGAGGTCCAAGACAATTTTTTGTGTAATATATAGGCAATGAGGACATGAGGCAGCTCATTGTCCCATGTTATATAGGTTTCAAATGGATACAAACACACTTTTCTATGAATTTTAAAAATCCACGTGACATGATGTGAATAAGTGTAGACTTTAATGAATAAAGGATAGTGGAGGAAGGGGACAAGGAGGAATAAGAGGAATGGTACATGATATATAGGGGGTATAATAAGACTAACCTCTTTAAAAATAATATCATTGAGAATTTAGCCATAACGTGTGGCGTTTTACAAAAAACCATGGGTACATTATGCCTACTAACATTGTATATATCATTAAAAAAGGGATGTTTAGACATGCTAGAGAAGTGTGAAGATAAGAGAGTGTGCATTATGATAGTAGAGCCATGTAGGGAGGATAAACAAACTACACAAGTACATGTGGTAACTGTAAAAATTTAGAAACCCAAATCCTTGCTGCAACAATCTGATATTAATTCTCGTACTTGATAATTCCATGTAAGTTATTTACTGTGTTACACTGTAAATATTGAAGTAAATACAACTGCAACCTACACTAATTAAATTATATGCAGAAATCAGAACTGAGCATGAAGAAATAAACACACATATGACATAGTTGTTTTTAGACAATGTCCTCGGAAAAACCCAATGCAGGAAAATTGGTGCAGCAGCTGAGGGTTTGTATTATTAAGCAGTAGTTTTGAAACCAATATTGGATGCCTTATTGGATATCCGATACTGAGAAAATAATTGGAAAAAAGTTAGTGAGAAAATGACCTCACACTATCACTGATGAACTGACATTGATCCAGCCTGAGAATGGCTAGCCCCAAGCTGCCTTTGTGCAGTCTATGCGCAATCACTACGTTTCTTTGCGTCACATTTGATAGGAACCACGTCACTCTCTTGGCTAGTTGATCCGCTGTCTAGATGCTCCAATCTCTGGTCCTCCTGTCTCACACCATGGATCTTAGCACTAGAACTGGACTTCTCCTCAACTCCTCTCAGAATTTGTGTTGCCTCTGCGTGGCTCTGCATTACCCAGTGTGGCTCTGTGTTGTCTTCTCTGGATCTCTCTCTCCCTTCTCTGCGTTGTATCCCCCAATCAGGAAACCTCAAACCGGAAAACTATCCCTGCCCCTCACTACAAGAAATCTCTCGATAATTTCTCTGGTAACTTTTGCGCTACACACTTGGGAAATCGATCTCTAATCTTTAACCCGATGTGTTTTCCAAATTCCCATCGTAGTCCTTCTTGTAATCTTCTCATTGAACAATTAACGACCCAGATTAGATTCTAATCAATGAATCAAATCATATTGACTTTATCTCCATTTTTTTATAGAATATTCACACCTAGTTTCATTAATACCCTTTAATTATTTTAATTACTTGAGTCTAAATTCCCTAAGTTTAGACTTAGGCATTCATTCAAAACAATAAATTATTTTAGTAAACCAATCTTTGGGTGGAATTTCCCAAAACGATTTATGGCTATTGTGGAATACATGTGTCGTAGGATCCCTATAACTTTTGAGGCTTAGAGCACAAATGATGCTACCAGAAATCAAAACTCCCTCTTAATGAGGAATGTGCTCTAGTAATGCAACCTACTGAAGCATCACCCTGACTATGTAACATCTCCCTCTGCGCTACTGATGTCTGACATCACTACCCACCAACTGCTATGCAAATGTTGCATTTGTGCTGCTGTTGACCCTGCATGTTGATTCCAACTGTAGATGCACTACAATAATGATTTTGTTTCAATAGAAAAAACATCCAAAATATTGAACCAAATGTGTTAAGCATGATGCATCTGTCACTGGAGTTTTGACTGCTACTAGTCTCTGCGCTAACCCTTTGAAGCCTCTGCGTTGCTACTGACTCTGCACTATGCCAATTGCACTACTTCCAACCTTGCTATGTGTTGCTAAGTCTCTAGCGCTACTAATCACTACACTGTCACTCCGACACTCCTTTGCACTAACTAACATTGGTCCATCCTGTTGCTTCTGATATGGGATCTCGTAGAAAGGTATTGATCCAAGAGGTGGACTCCTCAAGGATCCTACCCATTTGTAGTTATTTCGAACTAAAATACTAGATCACCCCAAATCTCCCCTGGAGGTATGTGGGTAATCAAGGCAAACTCCTCTTCCTCGATTCTTTTGGTTACACCCTACAGATCATGTTTCTCTTCCTTGTCCTTCTTCTTGAGAGTACACTGTGTAGCGTAATGACCAAGTTCACCACACCGAAAACATTTGATCTTTGAGACGTCCTTCTTCTACCTCTGCTGCTCTTGCTCCCCCTTTAATGCAAGGGTTGCATTCTCCTCCTCATCCTTGGGATTCATCCCACTGCTGCTGCTTCCATCAATCTTGCACTTGACCAGATCACGCCTCATCTCTTCCTGCTGAAGAGTAGCCCACATCCCTTCCCAAACTAACAATTATTTTCTGTGCAAGGTACTCTGGATGAAGACTTTCCATTCTTCTGAGAGAGAATTTAGGGCATTTCTTACCATATCCATGGCTTGAAGTGTTGATCCTACAACTGCCAACTTATCTTGGACTTCCTAAAGCTTTAAAAGGCACAAATCCATGCGCTCCCCCTTCTACATCCTTATAAATCTCGTCTTCTCGTTCAAGAACATCTTCTGCTGATTGGAAGATCCATCATATAACGTAGGCAAAGAATCCCACATCTCTTTAGTAGTATTTTTTCCAGATATGTGTGATATAATATGATCCCTCACTTCGTCGAGGATTAGCCTTTTTCTTTTTCCCTATCCTTCTTGTAGGCTTTCAACAGATCCGGATCTGTGGGGATAGTTACCACATTATCAGTAAATGCCTTGAGATCGTGATCATACATAAGGAAGGAGACCCTTTCCTTATAGATCACATAGTTGGAGGAACCCTCCAAACAATCCTAATCTGTCAGGCCGGTTGTTGCCATCTCTTCCAAGCAAAATGTCGAACTGCTCCCTCTCTACTCTATGCAGTTGTTGGTTTGCTCTATGCACTCCCTACTAGAGTATGTAGATCTGCTCCCGGCTACTGCTACTCTACAGTGAGAAATCAAATTCCCTGGCTAGTAATTCTCTAAAGAAGAAAATTCCCTAAGTGTGCTCTTCTTCCTTCTTTTGACGCTTTTTTGTACTAGCAAGCTCCTGCTGAAAATCTGCATCCCAACTGAAGATTGCTCTTCATTGAAGCTGCTATGTTTCTCCCTCTATCACTGGTAAATTTTGATCTCAAAATATTCCTATCTGTCGACTCACTCAGACAGATATTTTTCCACGAAAATATTGCCCTCATGGCATTGGACTACGTAGCCCCTCTGGGGATTCGATCTACTTCCTACGCATCTCTTCGATCTCCCTCTTATGCTCAGCGTTGGGCTATTCCAGCTCTGCTCTCTTACCTCACTTGGCCTCTGATACCATGTGAAAATTTGGAAACCCAAATCCCTACTACAACAATCTGATATTACTTCTCTTACTTGTTAATTACATGCGAGTTATTTATTGCGTTACATTGTAAATATCAAAGTAAATACAACTGCAGCCTACACTAATTAAATTATATGCGAAAAAAAGAACTAAGCAAGAAGGAATAAACACACATATGACACCGTTCTTTTTGGACAATGTCCCCGGAAAAACCCAATGTGGGAAAACCGATGCAACAACTGAGGGTTTGTATTATTAAGCAGTAGTTCTGAATACAATCTTGGATACCTTACTGGATATCCAATACAGAGAAAATAAATGCCAGAACGTTAGTGAGAAAATGACCTCACACTATCACTGATGAACTGACATTGATCCAACCCCATAATGGCTAGCCCCAAGCTACCTCTACGTAATCATTGAGCTGCTCTACATCACAACTGATAGGGACTGTGTCACTCCCTTGGCTGATTGATCAGCTGGCTGGATGCTCCAATATCTTCCCCTCCGGTCTCACACTCTGACTCCCGACACTAGAACTAGACTTCTCCTCAACAGAACTGCGTATCTCCTCTCAGACTCTGTGTGGCTCTGTGTTGCCCAACGTGGCTCTGCGGTGCCTTCTCTGGGTCTCTCTCTTCCTTCTTTGCGTTGTATCCATGGATCAGGAAACCTACAACCAAAAAACTATCCCTGCCCCTCATTGTAATAAATCTCTCGATAATTTCTTTGACAACTGTTGCGCTGCACACTTGAGAAATCGAACTCTGATCTCTAATTCAATGTGTTTTCAAAATGCCCATCATAGTCCTTCTTATAATATTCTCATTGAACAATCAACGACCCATATTAGATTCTAATCAATGTGATCAGATCATATTGACTCGATCTCCATTTTTTTCTAGATGATTCATACCCACTTTCATTAATACCCTTTAATTATTTTAATTCCCTAAGTTTAGACTTAGGCATCCAATAAAAATAATTAATTATTTTAATAAAATAGTCTCCGGGTGAAATTTCAAAAAATGGTTTCTAGTTATTTTTGAATACATGTGTCCTAGTCTCCCTGCATATTTTGAGGCTTAGAGCACATCCGATGCTACCAGAAATAAAAAATAATTTGAGGAGCTACAATGACTAGGATGGATGTAGAAGCAAAAATTAACTAGAAAAATAAACAAAATTGCACTAGCTTAACATAAATTCATTGTAGGTATGCAAATATAATTATTGTATGATGTAAAGGAGACCTTTTAGAATGCACTTGAGTATGAGAGGGAGGCATAGGCTTTTAATAGCTTGGAGAATGAGTCTCATTTTGGTGAGTGAGTTTTTAAAGTGTTGTATCAACTTATTAAGCAATCAACAATAATTTAAGAAATTGACAAATGTTCTAGCTAAATGGTTATTAATGTCAGAAGATGTGAGGCCCACCTCAACTCCACCTGAGTGAAATTTAAGATAAGTCAGGAACAAAATAAGGAAAATATGAAGGGATTCCAAGATAACTATAGAATTGAGGGGATATGAAATGAAGGTTGTCATGATGGATCTAGGCCCTAATGTGAATATTTTCCTAATAAATTTTGGGGGTCGACGGGGAAACCAAATTTTATTTGGTCACCATCCAACTCAAATTAGCTAACTAGTATCAATTTTTCCTAATCAAAAGATTTAAAGAGATAGAAGCATATATAGATAAGGTAAAGACTATATATAACTTCAAAGTGATTGAGATCATGGACGACAAGAACCACCACCCAACATTATTGGGGATAGCCTAAACATTTGATAATAATTAAATCATAATTTGAACCACGTAAGCAAGTAATTAATGTAAGGATGTATTTGGGTAGTTTCCCCTTTGGACCCTATCAAAAGAGAGATAGATACATAGCTAGTGAAAAATGATGTATAGGGAACGACACTATTTGACATTTATAATATCATTTTGTAAGGAAGACTACATAAATCCAATAATAGATGGTGAATTGAGTTGGAGAAGTATTTGTTCATATGACACATGTTCAAAAGATGCCATGGGTAGGTGGAAAACATGTACTTATAAGATGTGAAACATAAACCATGTGTGGAAATGTTTGTGCACTCCATAGGGAAAAAAATGCATGACCCACCTATTGTTCACTAACTAAGATATTTCACACAAAACACCTTGAACCTCGTAAGGTTAAGCAAGGTAGATGGGATTATCACCCTAGGTTTAAATCCTCTTTAAAAATGATCAAGGTTTCATTTGAAACCTTCATCTAAACATTTATTTGTTTTATAATTTTATTACTATTATTTTAATTTTATTTAAATGTATATAAAGTAATAAAAATAAAATGAGTGAAGGAATTTATAAGAACTTAACATAAATATATTGAAAAATATTAACATTAATCAATCTTTACAACAAATAACATAAAAATATCATGGAAAATGTAAATTTCAATTAAGAGAGAATATTTTTTTAACAATAATAGGTTATATTATATTAGCAAAATAATGCTCGAGCACAAAAAAGATACATCTATAGTTTCTAAGAGAAAATGTAGTAGAAGGTTTTATAAATAAACTAAGTTGGTTATGGTGATTTTGGCTATGTCCTACTACTATACTCCAAAAAAGGTCATAAGGGTAAAACCAATGGAAAATGCCAAGAATATAATAATATATAATTGGCACTTAACAAAAATTAAACTGGAGAGAACTTCTAATTATCTATGATGATAAAAATTTCATGAGAGGCTACCCAATTGAGGTCCATCAATCTGACTCGAACATGCTAAGCTAAATTTGCTGAAGATACCTCATGCTCACTTTCCTGAGTTTCTCCTTGTTGTAAATCTTGTATTTGTTGAACTTGGGTATAAATTTGTTGCATGTCCATGATCAAATTATGAATTTGTTGACACTGTGTAAAAATAATGTTGGTTAGTGTTTCCACTTAGATCAAGAGACAACTAATTTTTTTACTTGGTACTATTATTTCCATTTTGGAATCCTTGCTAACTTTCTTCTTGTCCCTGTATGCTCCATAATTATTTCCCTTTTTACCTCCCATTCTTCCTAAATAATTTAATAATCCTTTGAATTCCCAACCATTAACCAAATGACAATGCACACTTTTGTTCCTATTGATGCTAGATACTCGGATGCCCCTGTATGACCTGCGATGATTCCACATCTAATGCCAAAGAAAAGGGATGGAGAGATCCCTTTCATCAGTTTCCTCCCTATTAACTTCATGATCCCATTTGAATGATGAGAAAGAGTAGGATATGATTGTGAACATAATTTTTTTATCTCTCCAAAACCTAGGCTCTATAATCCTGCTTTTATCCAATGATTTTCCATTATCAGTTCACACAATCGAGCTACAATGAGAAGTGATCCACACCATAATACCCCACGCCATTTGCATGAGAAATTTCATTTGATAAGCCATTCCAATCAACATAATGATTGCTCGGGATCTCACACTAATTTCCAGGATGAGTGACATTTAATACTATACTTAGAAAACGAATTTGAACAAATCAATTGAATAAGACCCCTGCATGTCCAATATGGATTGTGACTGCCACATTCATGGAATGCAAGGTTCCCGTTTATTAAATAATTCAATTTTGAAAGCATAAATGACATTCTGTAAAACCTTGCATGAGTCATTGCCTCCCGCAAGGTTCCATTAATCCTCAATGTTATAGTTGCTAGAGGTAAGGCTTCATTTTCAAACTTATCTATTGTACTATTAAGGTACCTTAAGACGTGCTTAACCTGAGTGTGAGGACTTAAGGAAATATATGTCATGATTATTGAGCGAAGATTATAGAGATTAGAATCGGAAGGAGAGGTTACCAAAGTAGGATGCCAAACAGTTTATTTGGAGTATCCTATTACAATGATATATCTAATTAGGAGGTATAAAACCAAAGTGTTGCCTTGAAGGACAACATACATTTCAACTTGATTATAGAGGATGTGTTGAGATTATAGGATAATTCTAATTCGATTTCACCTTTGGGACCAAAAAGAACCCTCCACACTTTGGTTTTTCTTGAGTGCCTTTTTAAAACATAAAGTATGGGAAAACTGAGAGTAGATCCAAGTTTGAAATTTTCCTTTCTGAGAGAAAGCTACCAAAATTATTTCCTCCTTGTAGGAGGAGTTTATGAAATATGTAAATTAAATTGAGAGATCCATTAATATTCATATATGTGTAATACCCGAGTCTTAAATATACTTGTTTTTCTTCGTTCCATATGTTTCGCTAATAAGGCCTTCATTTTTTTTTGCTACCACTTTAGGCGATGCCAAAGATTCTTGGAAAGCTACCCTATTTCTTATTAGCAAATCTTCTAGAAAGTTAACTTACAAAGAGCTATCTAGATTCTTTTAAAAATGGGTTTCCTTTAAATGGTACTTGTAGAGCTATTTCAATAGTTCAAATAGTTGGAAAATTGACTCTAGCCACGTGAGTCAATGAAACAAAACTTGTAATACCTACCTCCATATCCGTTTAGTGAAATTACATTCAAGAAATAAATTCTTAATCGTTTGAGCATCATTATGATGGAGAATGCATATTTAAGAACCTTGAATGCCTCTCTTACTAATATTTTTTACTGTAAGAACTTTTTTGTTAGCTAATGTCCAACAAAATATATTTATCTTAGGAAGGCTATATGGGTTCCAAATATTTTCTATATGCTAGAGATGGGTCAAGGAGTAGGAATTTGGAATCCACGTTTTAATTTAACTAAGTATCAATATCTCCCCCTACCCCTTTTTTCAAAGTCATGGGTTGGAAGTGGTGTGCAACCAACAAGATCCATCTTAAGCTCCTAAGATATATGTTTTAAGTGTGATGGGATAAAGAATAGGTTCCGACTGCACCATTGACGTATATGATTCCATATCAAGATGTAATAAACAAAGGGCTAACCTAGAGGGAATATTAACATAGGTATTAAAAAGCAAACTTTTATTTAAACAAGGGAATAAGATTCAACAATGAGAACAAAGCATTAATCCTTTATTTAAAATCATACATAAGTCTTGGACTAAACAATTTTTACAAGTTATTTTGAGAACTTGAACTATAGAATTATTTAATAACCTTAGATGCAAAAGAGTCCTGCAAAGGCTATTAAGTGCCATAAAAACACAAAGAAGAACTCAAACCTAACTTGGACCACCTCAAGGAATGTGTAATGCATAGTTCATACTTGCAAAATAATCCATTGATTAACACTAAACACATTTAGAGCTTTTAAAAAAGTGCAAACATAATGCAGATAAAAAAAACACATTAAAGAGGAGAGCATAATTGTCACTTTGTCTTTCATGTCACTTCTAGAAAAGACATTGGTGTCAACAAAGTTATTAGCCCACAAAAGTTCTAAGGATGAATTAGATAATCACTTGCAAAACTATCAAAGCTTTATAATACCTTTCATGATAAAATTTTCATTTTTCAATGATTATTTCTCCACTTTTGTAACAATCTCCATCTGTTATCACTAGTTGTTAATTAAGAGAGTAGAAGCAGAAAGAAAAAATAAAAAAATAAATAAAAATAAATAAAAATAAATAAATAAATATAAAAATAATAAAAATAAAAAAAATAAAAAAATTTGAAGTATATTTAAAATTAATTAGACATTATATTATATTTAATTAGTATAGGCACAAGTCCCAACTATTTCATAAATCTACTCATATCTCCCAAATAAATTGTACATCCCTTGTAACTCCTAATAAAATATCACATAATGCCAAAATATAACACAATGAGAACATAAAGACATATAAAACCCATAAAAGCATAACAATTCTCCAAATAATAAACAAAATTGTAATCATTAGTCTTTCAAAATATTCCCAAAATGTAATAAAAAAGGACAATGTATCCTCTAGTAAAAAATAAATGTACTTACTATGCGTTTTTAAAACACTAAATAAAATAAAAGACGAATACTATCATATCTTTGAAAACATATCTAAATGATAAATATTCCTCTTATTATCCCGTGTAATCTTCAAATTACTTGCTTTTGAATGAGTAAATGTACTTTTTACCATGTGCCTTTAAAACACGAAATACAAATAAAAGACGAATACTATGATATTTTTGGAAACATATGTAAATGGGAAATCTATCTCTTATTATCCGCTTCAATATTCATAGTACTTGATTTTGAGTTAGTAGGTGTTGATTGAGATGAATGGGATTCTTCACTTGGAAGTCAAGGAGTTTGGCAGCACGACATATTTTTCTAATACTGAAATCAATGGCAACACATTTAGGTGGACTATATATCCTAGAAAATTTCGCAAAATAAGACTTCACTTTATCCACTCGGTGGCTCTGCACTGTCAACTAGAAAGCTTGCTTGATATGGTCATCGGGGACAAGCAAGTTGACCACTACCAGTAATTTGCAGGTCAAGAGGAAATCAAACAAGTCCTACGAGACACTAGATACAATTTGGACGATATTTTCACCAGATTAACATGGATGGAATGCTACGTGGTCACTGATTCCAGATCCAACTCAGATTCAAAACCTCACACTCTTGAAATCATCAATGGACCAACATAAGATTCACCCAAGGCAACTCCAATGCTCTTTCTCTAGTCACTATACTAGACTAATAGTCTTTTGTGATTGTCTAACACTTGATTTCTTATTTTTGTATACACTATGCTTATTCCTCCTATCTTACTATGGCTCTTTATATGTCTTGTGAGGCTGTATGTGAATATTGTTTTGTTTCAGTTCCCACCATGCACCAATGAAAATAATTACTAGTGGGCTAGTTAGTTTAACAAATAGTATGTATTTTTTGTTGTCTTTTTTTATTGGGATAAAGGGAACAACGATTGTTCAGTCTACTTGTCTATTAGATCCCATAAAGTTTTTGGGAAGGAACAATTATCATGGCTCTTTATATGTCTAGTGAGGCTATATGTGAATATTGTTTTGTTTCAGTTCCCACCATGCACCAATGAAAATAATTACTAGTGAGCTAGTTAGTTTAACAAATAGTATGTATTTTTTGTTGTCTTTTTTTTATTGGGATCAGGGGAACAACGATTGTTCAGTCTACTTGTCTATTAGATCCCACAAAGTTTTTGGGAAGGAACAATTATCAATGTAACCTCGGTTTCTTCATAATATAAATATATTTATCTAGCTTACGAAAAAAAGGTGTTAATTGAGATGACTCAATACAAATATATTTTTGAAAACTTTTGTTTTTGTTTTGTTAGTTGGTTGCTTAAGAGAGGATGATTTGATTTCATTTGCAGGTTAATTATGGGTAAAGAAATTTGCAAATATTATAGCATACTCGAGCCCCTTGTACCTTAATGAGGATATGAGGTATCAAATTTTCGCTTTTATTATACAACCCAAAACCCATTTTCTAAGATCACCATCACTTTCTACTCGCCAATATCTTTTAGACATTCTAAACTTTATTAAAATCCAGGTTCAAATTGTTAAGATATGGTCGTTTGAAGATTTGTTCTCTTGGTGTGATGTCAAAACTACTAAGTAGCTGCCACATGGTATATGTCATGGCACCATAGGTCCACATGTCACACCAAGTGGGGTGCTAAATGATCACCACCCTACCATGTTATTGACTAGCTCCAACTAATTTATTTTATGCACAGTTACATAAGTGGATTTTCAAATAAACTTAAGCCATTAATTCCACTTAATTTGTATTTTCCACCATTATTAGTACTTTCCGTAGTAGGGAATATAGAAATCATTTTCAATCAACGTGCTTTGACTTTTATTTTTGACAAAAAAAAATTGTCTAATGTTTTCAAACATTTTGTAATATCTTAGATTTCAGATTTCCGTGGTGAGAGTTTATAGTTTCTGGTTTTGTAATATCCTTTTATTAAAGTTATGTTTTTTTTAAAATATATATATATATATATATATATATATATATATTTTTTTTTTTTGAATATTTGAAAATTAGTAAACTATTTTCTGATTGGTTAAAAATTTTGACTAGACTAATTATGTGTGATTGGATGTAACATTTCTTTAAAGTAATTAAAACAAATGAATTATTATTAAATTATTTTCTAATTGTTACAAAGCTTTTGGAATAATTATCTGTGGTTCGATTTAACATTTTTAACACACATTAAAAATAAAATGAAATAAAAATTTAATATATTACTCATTGCCTAAATATTGGTTGTGCTCACATCAAAGTACCAACAAAAATCAGAGTTTCGTAGAGAGATCTTGTTTGAAAGGATGTATGATTTGTTGAAGAGCTTTTGGCTATTTCCATGTATTATTTGGGCTTTGCAAAAGTTATGGGATTTGCAGATATATTGTGTTATATTTACCTTTGGTCGTTTCAATTTTAGCAAGTGTGTGAGGTCTTGAGAATTTAAAGTTTTGTTTTGTGTGAGATTTTATAAATGGGTTTTGGTTGTTGCATATAAGAATGCTTGAGACAATTTACTATTAGCAGTAAGATTTTAGCTTTTCAACTTTTTCTAGTATGTATTTATGAAATTTGATTTCAGTTAGTGTTTTTGGAATTTTCAGCTATGTGTCTATAACATAAATTTTTTTATTTCAAATTCTTACGGTTTTTGGGTTAGCTATTTTTTGTTAAAAAGACTTTTCTTAGTTTTTGTAGGTTTTTTGTTTCTAGAACTTATCTTGTGTTGTCTATAATTGAGTTGTGGATTTTAAATATCATGTAGGGTAGAGAGGGGATTTTCATTTTGTATTGGAATTTTGTAATGAAAACTATATTGGGTTGTGATGGTTTTTTAGGTATGTTCGAGAGGAGCAACTACCATGGTTCTAAAGTAATTTTCTTGCTATCATAGTTTTACATGGTGGGACAATATTGTGAATAGGGTTTTATTCTTAGAAAATGATGATCTATGTTTTTTTTTTTGTGGGTTCACTCATGAATTCCATTGTTGTTTCTAAAAAAATTATGTGGTGTGTTTTTTTTTGCCCTGTTTTCATGCAATCTGTTAGCTTTCCCCCATGTTTTTAAGGAGACGCCTTCGTGATTCTTGCATTCCCATTTTTGTATAATGTAAATTTTTTTAGTTCTATCCGTTGATTTTGTTATTTATGGAAATTCAAAGATGTTGTGTGGTCCTCGATGGCCGGTTTATATGTTACTTTTTCTTTGTGTTGTTTGTTTTCAATATTTTTAGTACAAAAATTTCGTGCTTCAATGCTGCAAATATTTACCATGGCAAGTATATAAGGTTTATTGGACCCAATTCTTAGGTTGGTAGATATTTTGAATCTTTGTGTGTGATTTTGTTAAGGCTCAAGAGTGTATTAGTCATAAAATGTTGGGTGTTTATATCAAGTGATTAGAGGTTGTTGTTTCATTGTTTGTCACTTCTAGATGTAAGTGGTATTTTCATAATAATCTAAATATGTCTAAGCTTGCACGAATTGTTGTGTATCAAAAAACAACATAAGAGGAATTGAATTATGCAAATGTCATTATGTATCACAAAGTTGATTAGTTATACTTGTTGTGTTAAGTCCTGGTTCAATTTGGCGAATGAAATGCACATTGTGATACGATGCTAATACAGGCATTGAGAAGACAAATTTATTATGCTTAAGTCTAGTTGTCGGTTTGGCTAGTGAGACATGTTCATATAGAGACATTCATTGTTAATTATGGCATTATTTTTGTAATTGTTTCACCTTTAGAGACATAGTCGTTGATTCAATATATTGTATGTGAACTATGGAAAAATATATATACCGGGGCGTAGATGTTTCATTATATGTTAATTATTGCATTGTCTTTTTCATTGTTTCACCTATAGTAATAGTCATTGACTGAATATATACAAGCTCCAATGTTATCATTTAATATAGACTTGGTCAGTTGGCATAAAATTCAAATTGCTTATTCTAATTCGTTGTATTCACATAAGTGTCGATGGAGTTCGACTATAGAAATAATAATTGTTCTATTATTTTGTGTAACAACCCTGGTAAAAATTCCCTTTAAAAAATAACAATAAGACCAATTTCATGGGACATGTATTCCAAGCTAAATTTTGGGCGAAAACATCCTAGTGTGGGTGGAAATTTGCAAAGGCTTTGGAAAGGCCAATGGCATTAATTGGAATTTTATTTATGAAAATAATGGAAAATAGGATAAAAGTAAGGTGAAAGGTCACAAGTTGCATGTGAGAAGGAAAATGAAGGAAAATAATGGATCTCTCTCTCTCTATTCTCTCTCCCTCATACTCTTTGACACTTAGAGTTTTCTTGGAACACTTCAGCATTGGATCAAGAAAGGCAAGAAGGCAAAGGGAAGCAAAGATAAAGCAAGGAAGAGCGGGATCAAGTAGCTATAACATGTTTACTTGCAGGTATCGATTTTCATGTGTGATTTCCTTTCTATATTTGGCATGCATGGTTATGCATGTGTGTTCTTAGTTATTTTTTTGTCATTGGCATGGGTTTTTCCAGGTGTGACAACGTTCTTCAGCCTTTCCTTGTAATTTCCGGATAACCATGGTGTGACGGGGTTCTCATGTTTTGGTTGAGTTGGATTGCTGGATGGATTCAAAACTGTGTGAGGTGGTCTCTGCATAAGAACACATGGCCTAATGATCCATGAACCAGACTGTGGATTGCAGTAAATCCACTGGCCCAGTAACCCCTAAACCAAACAGTGTGTTGCGGTAAATCTAGATATCGTGTGCCTAGGAATCCTTGACCGGTGAATGGCGGGATATACAGTAAAGCCTAGAGTTGTGTTCCCTCGCTCAGGCCTAGTGATATGGTGGGGATTACAGTAAATCATGGAGAGTGGAGCCTTGATTAGGCCTACGGATCCTAGATGGTTGTATGGTGGGATGTATGGTAAAGCCTAAAGACTAGGAGACAGGAAAATTCCTCGCGGTGTAGGTGGAGAAATCCGGTGGCATACATGCTTGTTTAGGTCCTAGTGATCCAGGGTGGATTGTGGTAAAGCCTAGTTCTATTGATGAGGGTGAGGCAGCGTAGCCTCGAGAATCCCTTATCGATTTTGGTTATGATTCCCACATTCATGCTTGGAATATGGCACAGGGGTGACTGGCTGAAGAGATATTTGGTTCAGCCAATCTATGGTCAGGTGGAACGTGGAAGTCCCAAACCTGGTTGGCTTATGGATTCATTAATAAGAGTTCCTTCTCCTTGGTATTTCATGTATAAATTTACTAGTTCATATGTGGTATTTATGGATTTTGTATCCTTGTTATTTTTGTTGCTTATATGTTGATTATGAGCATGTTTTATGACAATGATAATGTATGGATATCATCATGTTTTGGTTGATAAATGAATGAAAAATGAATATATGACCTAATATATGATAATGCAGCTAATGTGATAAGGCATCAATGTTTCCTTACAAATCTCAGATAAGTATGAGACCCCTATGCTCAGATATGTTATTATGACCTGTAGACTACATGTTCATGATGTGTTCGATGAAATGTCGATCATGGTTAGGTTGGGTTAGGTCAAGTTATTGATCAAGTTTTGTGTTAGAGGCTTTGTATTGGTGTCGTGTATTGTTTTGGAAAGTCTCATTAAGTTTTGGGCAGTGGTATGGATACTAGCCTTGAAAAAGTGGTTTAAATCTCGCAGTATCTAGCATAGAACTAGTTGAAAAATATTGCAGTCTCTCCCTTGCGGGCACTGTGGGAGTGACTATAGGGTTCCAGTCGCATGCATGCCTTGTCATGGAAGCAACTGGGGGTTTAACTCAATGAAGGGCTAGGTTAACTCAGGGGTTCGACACCTCCTCCTGGGGGTCTTGTAGCACATGAGGAAGGTTTGTAAAGTGTTGGTTCATAGTTCCACTTCATTAGATGAACAAATGGAGTTGAATCATATCATAGTAACTCTTAATCATATGTTTACCCCTGTGGGCCAATTAACTTGGGTAAATGTGGGAGGAGGGTGTTACAGAGTGGTATCAGAGCATGGTTCAGCACTTGGAGTGGATGGGCGGAAAGTGTTTCTCATGCACACATGTTAGTTGCATATGTGTTATTTATGTTGTGGACTATTTGTGTGTTGTGTATGCATGGTGGTGGTCATTGTTGTCGTTCTGTCACCATGTCGAAGTTGATGATGTTTTTATTGGCATGCGTTTGTCATGAGTGCATGTGAGATGTATATGCATTTGTTATGCATGTCAGTGTCTATACCATGTTATGCATGCATTTTCAGGGTTATAGTTGTTGTCCATGAGGTCATTGTAGGCATTTTAGGTCATCATGATGTTTTTGGTATGTTGTGATGCTGATGTGTTGGTTGAAATAGAGTAGGAGATGCATACCATCAATGTGAAGTTGCGGCACTAGACTTCAAGGTGAGAGCATATCGTCATATAGGTTTGTATGTTTAGTATACAGTTATGTTGGTTAATGGTTGTTATAAGCATTAGGGTTACTTATATGCTTGTCATTCCATTGTTATTATGGTTACATGTGTGATAAATGCTAGTTGATTAGTGTGATCGTATGTACATGTGTCGGTTAATCATGAAGGATAGTGACTTGTTGTTATATGCATTGTGGTCATATGCATGATGGTTATGGTCATTGTAATTAGGATCTTGATGTTATATGTAGCATGCTAATTTGGATTGGCATATGTATATGGTTAGGGTTATGAAATTCAAGTATGAGTCGACATATTTGTGTTGTACTAATCTAGTTTGGTTGTGCTACAGATGTGATTGTTATGCATGAATTAAATTTGTTTATGAGTTTATGATGTGAACATGTTAGCTAGTTACTATTATGGGTATCATGAGCTTATATAAGTTTTAGCTAATATGTTATGAAGTTATATCATGCTAATCTAGATTGATTGTGCAAACAAAATAGCCTACCCTGAGATACATTAAGGTATGAGTTTGCTTATGTCGTCTATTTGGTGCTCGAGTGTTTGATTATGTCATCAAGTTGATTTATCTAACATTGTATGTTTACAATCCGTTTGAATTTTTTATTAATTGCATGATATGAATATGTGCTTGTAAGATTGCATGAATAAATTATCTTGTTTTAAGATGGTTGTACTAACACATATGTGTTGAGACAATTGATATGTACTTGAGTGCAAGTAGATGATAGTTGTAGCATTATGTATTATGACTGAAGAATGTGAGTTAATTATTGACTATGACATGGTTCTTATACTTGGTAAAAGTTGGTTTCAAATTGATAGATATGTTGTCTTGATCTTTGGAACACGTAGCTGACATGTGTGTTCAGTTACAAGGCAACGTGTTTGCACAACAAGGTAAGATAACTGGTATATTGTATATTTATTTATGCATTGGCAGTGATGTGTTTATGGAAATATGATGTAGGGCATTTCATGGCAATATATTTTCATGAAATATTGAAGAAGACTTGGGTTGAGCTTTCCCTTGGAAGCACAGGGAACCATGGGGATTGAGTCATGATGTTTGTTTCCAATCTTGTGCTTTTGGTCTTTTGTGATTCGTTTCACTTGATTTGTAGCTTTGTTTATGTATGGTGCAAGGCATTTCCACTTTGTTTATGGTGTCATATTGCTATTGGTTTTCATGATTTTCTTCTTGTTTCATTTTTTTCTTATATTTTATGTTTTGAGGGTCTTTGGAATTGGTTGGGAAGGAGGAAAGTTAATGGAACTTGGGGAGAGCTGAATGAAACCCAACAGGTGATGCAAGACTCACACAAAGCTCGGTGCATGAGTAAGGACAATTGAAGGCAAGAGTATGATAGTGAATTGGATTGGTTGGGTCCATTGGTGTAAATGGACGGTTGTAGGAAAATCATGAGAAAGGTAATAAAGTAAGGTAAAGTGAATAGACTTGTGGCGTCAAATGCCTTGACTATGTTGGGAACTGTTGTTCTCAATGTTATGCATACAATGCATGAATAAAGGGATTTATCTTAACCTTGACCTTATGATATCTGGTAATTATGTTGTAATCATGATTATGATAATGTGTAGATATGTATATATTCATGTATGTATGTATGTATGCATATCGTTTATTGACATGGTTGTTAGGATTTTTTTGTACTAGTGTTAACATGTATATATGTGTGTGTGTGTGTAACTGGGTGGTCAAGTATCATGATTGTTTCATGCCGATGTTTATATATATATATATATATATATAGATATAAGTCGTTGTCTAACAGGGTCATCAGGAATCATTCTCATGGATGAATGATTACTTATGCAGGTGAATGGCATGAAGAGGTTCTTGGTTTATGAGGAATCTATAACAAACTTGGGCTAAAAGTTCATGTAATAAAAGTTAATAAAGGCGAAAATAAGACCACGGTTAAGGGACAGGTATTCCAAGATGAATGTTGGGAAAGATATCCTAGTGGGAATCACTAGATGTGTTTATAGATAAGGGAAATTGGCAAAGGCAATGGCTAAGGCATTAAAGAAGAAAAAAATATTTTTGACACATTTATTTGTGAAAGTAAAGGAAATTAGGAGAAAAGGAAGGTAAAAGGTCATAGGTTGCATGTGAGGAGGAAAATGAAGGAAATAGAGGCCTAATTAATAAAAAGGTTTATGAGGACCATTTCAAGGATTTTTCCAGTTTAGTTTTAGAGCTCTCTTATTATTATCTCTCTCACACAATCTTAGATAATTATAGTTTTCATGGAGCATTTAAGCATTGAGCGAAGAAAGAGGAAAGCGTGCAAAGGAAGGACAAGGAAAGGAAAGGAAAGTTAAGATCAAGCAAGGAAGAGCAGGATCTAGCAACTTAAACTAGAATACTTGCAGGTAACATATTGCATGTGTGATTTCCTAGCTGGTTTGGACATGCATGGCATATGCATGTTGGTATTTAGTCCACTTGCTATCGGTGGCATGGTTTTGACAGTGGTTTTCAACCTTTCCTTTCCTTTTTACATATATCCATAGTATGATGGGATTTGATATTGGTTTTCAGCTTTGATATTGCCGGATGGTTTTCCGAATCCAGGGCGGAGGTGGTCTCAAGGAAATTCCCAAAGGCTTAGGAATCCCTTGATTATTATAAGTTAAGTTCTCTTGATTTTGTACTTAATGTGTGGCTTTAATGGTTGTATCTCATTGGATATAAGCATGGTTATATGATTGGTTCAAGCCATGGTTATTTCATGTATTTACTTGTAAATGTTAAAATAATGGATGCAAGACCTAATTGATATGTCATAACAATTCAAAGAAGAGGGTGGTGATCCTTCTTATCATGTCTCATAATAGTTTTCAGTCATTCATGCTCTGTCTTGTATCCTAGAACTTAAGATTACATTTATGCCAAGTGTTTGACATAATGTCAGTCCTGGTTGGGGATGGTCAGGACTAGTCTTGGAGTCAAATTTTGGTTCGTTATCATTGTCATGACATGTTTGATGGATTATGGAAGCTACAGGAAGTTATGGGCAGTACCCGGGATTCTGGGCTTAAAAAGTGCCATAAATCCCATGGATTTTGTTGTCAAGATAAATCCTCTTTGCGGACAAAGGTGATCTCTCTAGCCCTAAAGTGGGTCTAGCAACTTGAGATACTTTCTAATGGAAAGATTTCTTAACTAATATTCAGAATGCAGCAAGAAAAGAGACATAAGTACCTTTTTATTGATGCTATCTTTGAACCCGTTGATGATGAACTCGATCCACGATCCTTTTAGGCTCGCTCCTTACTATTGGTGGAACACGAATACTTGTGGATGTTCAAGAGGCAACAACAAACGTAATCCAATACATAATAATCATAAACATTATCTATCTAGAATATCAAGGAGTACCAGAATATTTGCAAAAAAGATTAGACAAATATAGAAAGCAAACATCAGATGTTTTATTGATACATATGAAAGGAAGAGCTTAAAACCCAAGCCTTAATGTTGGAGGCCTCCCTTTGGTGAAATTATGAGTCTTTCACCAAAGCTATAAAGCATTCCTTATCTCGAACAAATTAGGCATTATCACAGTGAAAAAATGTAAAGGGAACAAGAGTTTAGACTATCCCAACAATGACCAACGAGTAGTGGAAGGATGGGGACCAATTTATAGGAATGAAGAAGAGGTTGGGAGCCCATGAAAGGAGGAGGAAGGTCCACTTTCTAAGGGATAAACCCCTATGGATGATATCAAACCTCTAACATAAGAGAGCTCGACTCTATCACCACTATTTAACAACCAACTCACCACCCTGGAATTTCTAGAGGTCGAAGCTTCTCCTCCATTTGAGGGAACACTGCCAGAAAGGGATCAATGCAGTTTTCCAAGAAATAAGAGCACTGGGAACGCTAAGCCAAAAATTTCAATATGACATCAGTGCGAGCATGAAACTAGGAAATGCGCTGACCCGGGAAACTAGAATTTTGACCAAGTTCCTTCAGTAATATTCCAAGGAAGTTTTCTTTGAGTATTCAAGGGATGTATTTACATATTTCTTCATAGTGAAAACATTGCATAAGGTTTGTGACGTGGCACTTCAGGATCAGGGACGGGAAGTGAGCATGATGGAAAATTATTGTGTAATAGATGCCCCCTAATGCATGAAGAAAGAACTAGGAGTGATGGCTGAAATGCTTTATGAACCAAGGCAAAGGACTCATATCACCGCCAGGAAATGTGCCAAATCAAAAATAACAAATATATGACACCTCTGGTATGAATATGCATAACCATATAACTTTTTCACTAGGCATAAAATAATACATGAACCCATGGCATGGTTGCAACCATTAGTCTAAAGAGATCATATAAATGGATCTGCGGTATGGACACAACCATCTGTATAGATAGGATCATGTATACAATCATGAATACTCAAGAACTCCTCGCAACCTGGATCAAAATCAAATGTGACCTAGGGTTTTCACCGTGATCTCAATCAATCCAGTTTACGAATCTAACCATGCAAATAGATGTGTTGATGTCGAACATGGTAGAAACCACCTGATTACCGATCAATGATGAAAACCGTTAATAGGTACAAGAGAAACCACCAATGATGACGATGGCCCTCAAGGTACAACAACAAAATCTACAAGTGTGAATAAATGTGTTGAAGTCGAACACTTGCATAATCATTCGATCGAAGGCCAATGATGTGAACCGTTTGTCGAACATGAAGAAATTTCCATTGAGGCATGTAAGCTCCAAGGTACTAAAAAGAAGTTTCTAAACTTATTTCTCGAATAATGAGCTGAATTCTACAAGAAATGATTCGTCAGAGGGCCATAATGATTCCCACATCATCAACACGAAACAACAGATGTCTAAAGATGATATGAGTAATTCAAGATTGTAACAGAGGATCTCAGATAAGAAAAGGATGTTTGACAAGAAGGACTTCTCTTGAACATATTGGCGACACGACTCCAGAGTGTGGCAACATTTGACTCAAATGGGATCAGAGGTCTTGATGACAAAAATGGTGATCGAATAGGAGGAAAATGGATTTCCCGAACCCGTGGAGGAAAAATGATGAATGAAGGATATCCCCAACCCAATACGAACTGCAGATGAGTGTCACATTCAAGAGCGACAAGCTACCCAAAATACACATAAGATGTTCACTTTCAATTTCTCCCCGTTATTGCTAACGAGTACCTCTTTATTTTTTATTGCCAGCGTGAAGAGGATAACATATGTTGAGCATGTAAGTTCATTCTTCGAATAAATCCATCCTAGCAATTTTAACGAGCCCTAGTAAGGAATGAACTCGGCCTCGTCATGGTGACAAGTATTTCACCGTTTAATCTTTAACGAGTCCAACGAGAGGGTAACTCGGTAACTTTTCATGTTTAAGGATTTTTAAAAGAAACGAAAAGAAAACTCCATCATGTGTCTTTTCATAAATCATCTCCCAGATCCGAAAGGTAGAAAATAATATCTGAAAGAACCTCTTGACCATGTTCGATCAAGGTATTCCATTTTCGTAAATAGTTAATCTCAGCCCGAAAAAGGGGTAAACTTATATTGAGACCACATCAATTCATTTAATTTAACTAGTTTGAAATGACAAGTACTCGGCAATATTTTCATTTTTTGAGGGTCAGAAAAGAGCTGAAAGATAACTCCACCTAGAGGAATGAGGCTAGCTAACAAGACCACTCATCACAGCGGTTCCCCAGGAAAAGGTAAAATAACAAAGTGAGAGCGAATGATTGGCCAAAATAGATGGTGACAATGGAATGAGAAAACCAAGGCTCATCTTGCAAAAAACGGGTTGATAAAATGGCAATCACGAGAGGTAAAATGGGGATGGTTTCATTTTTTACACAAGCATGAAACAAAAAACTATGCCTGAAATTGGTTTCACTTTTACACAAGCTTTAAACAAAAAAACTATGCTTGAAATAAGTTTGCATGCCCCCAGCACAATGACTCAATTCGAGGTACATGCCCCTTAAGCTTCATCTCATTCACCTAAGTATATGACTGGTTACTAACAGGTGGATGGAATGAAGGTTCAACTATGAGATCAAGTGAAAGACGTGACTCATAATTTACGAGATCTAATTAAAGACTCGAATTGAAAGGGAATTTATTTAATTATTCTCAACGAGGTTGACATAGTAAAAGAACTATCCTCACGAAACGTTTCATTTTTTAACGAGCTTGACACGAGAAAAAATGAACTATGCTCTAGAGACCTTGTTTCATTTTTTAAGGAGCTTGACACAAGAAAAGGAACTCTGCTCCAAAGAGCTTGTTTCATTTTTTAAGGAGCTTGACATAAGAAAAGGAAATATGCTCTGAGATACCTGTTCATGGCCCATAAAAGGTCATGGCTTCGAAGAGGTTCTCATCACATGGGAGAACAACACTCTAGAAATCAGGGTCCAATGCCCCCAGTACATGGTGGACTATATCACTGAATGGATCATAAGTACACGTGGGCACAGAACAAGTTGCCACATAACTAACCTGTGGCAGGGAAGATACCACTTGCATGTAAGAACCATTAAGGGATGATGGTGGATTGGGAGCCATATTAGGACCAATGAATGACAATTGATCAATGGTGACAATTCTTCCTTCATGTGGGAAACAAAACACACGAAAGAGAGAAGAGACAAGAGATCCCATGACATAAGTATAGTCACGCCCAAGGAGTAATTTAAAATCCAAAGGGCCTTCGAAAACCATCACGTCTATATAGACAAGTTTCCCTCCCAAAGTAGTAGGAAACTTAGGAAGGATCCCTAACGGTTGACTAGTTCCTCTGTAAAAAGCTAACAAATTTTGGGTAACAGGCACAAGCTGCGGAGAACCAAAAGCTTTCCAAGTCGTCAAGGACAGAATACTAACATATGCGCCTTCATATATTATTATGCTAGGTACGACCACATTATAATCCTGTACTGTGGTCTCGTTGAAGCCTCGAAAATCGCTACTTCAAGCATTGGGGGAAAAACCACCCAGTCGGGACCTTAGGACAACTCCTTTTCCGTTTGGTGTGGTGGCTTCGACTGGATTTATACGACCAGTTTCCTAATAGTGAATAAATTGGTAATGGAGTGTTTGTATAGGTGAATAATGGAACTAACTGACTGAAATAATCTATCTAACTTAAGTTGTAACTTGAAAATAATTCTAAAACTAACCCGGGTATTAAGTATGAATATGACTTTTAAAATGGTTTCAATTAAACAAATAACCATGAAAATGTATTATTATTCAACAGAAAGATGCAATATCATATAATCATAACTCTGTTTAAGAAATTAAACAGAGTTAGAATAACACATTGCATTCATAATTCTATATATCATTTGCATATACTATAATAGATGAATATTTCTATATCTTCGGAAATGATATGACACAGAAATATTTGAGAAAACAAGCATATATAAATCATAGCAAATTTCAAAGAGAATACTTCATAACATAAAGAAAATAACAGTAAATCGATAGAAATACCAGATTCATTGAGATATTTTCTTGATGCAACTAAATATCCAGATCTTGTGCTTTAACTTAAAACAACCTCCAAGGTACAGAAATTCAATTCTTAAAGATAATTCACCATAAATCACAGGATGTGATCCTTTATAAAAATAAAATAGTCAATGGAGTACATAAATGTATCATCCAAGCCAAAATTATTACAAATTCAGGACCCCTTTCTAAATGCATGAAACGGGTTTAAATATGAAATTAACAAAACAAATTATCTATAACTTATCCTAGAAATTATCATCGGAGATCCTGAAAAAGACTTGCGATATCAAAATAAAACAGATTCATTGATTTTCTCCTGTATTCAATGTGCTGAGATGGAAAATTTTGAGCATATCCTTGACCTCAGTTGGATGACTCGGCCTCGAATGCAACTGACCAGTGTACGTGGCATCGGATAACTCTGGAATGATTCAATTGATGGCATTTGAAAGGCATTTTATTGTCATCTGTTGACTGTGTGGTTTAATTAAATATGTCCACATGACATCCCTTGTAATTTCTTGAATTTTGCTAATTTTCTGATTCTTGTTGATTAATTCTTGCTTCCACCTGGTATCAGTTTCTTTCACCTTTGGTAATTTACCTGGAATACAATCTGCAATTAAATTAGTAGCATATAAGTTATCATTAACTAATTGTGTCAGATTTTTCATCATAGCTCTGGCCCTTGATGTAGCTTGTTCTTCTTTAATCAACTGTTTCTCCAATTCAGCAAAAAAAAATTCTTTATGTCTTTCTTCGATCCTGGGAAGATTTTCATTCTTTCCTTCTTATGAGTTTTGCCATGAAATAAACTCTGATATCTTGTCATCTGCATTCTCAGATTCAAGTCTGAGGCTGACTGATTCATCAATAAGGGAAGATGTTATTTCATGCAAAGGCTTTGCTTGTGCAATATTTTGACAAAGATCATCTAACTGTTGAGAAAATAGCTTATTTGATTCCAGACCTTCAGTTTTAAATTGTTCAATTTTAGGATAATCCTTAAATTTATCCAATCTTGCTTGAAATATTTTTCCTTGCTTTGCTTTAGCAGTTTTCTCATTTTGCAGCAAGGTTTGTAACTTGGACACCTCTTGGGACAACTGTTGTTGCTTATTCAAAGCTTGTTGATCAAGCCTTTTCTTTTCCAAACTCAGTTGTTCTTCCAGCTGTTTGGTTCTAAGCTTTTCTTCTGTTAACTGCTGCTCCAACTGCATTATCGTTTACTGATCATTTGTTGTCTTTTCTTCTGGCATTGCTATTTGTGAGTCTTTTTGTTTGTTCATTTGATTGACTTCAGCGGCTTTATCTATAGTGGCTGCACTGTAGGCACCTGCATATTGTGATAATTTGGTAAGATCCTCTGAAGGATCTACCTCAGTATTCTTCTAGACAATATTCATGAATTCAACCTGTGGGGATGAAAGTGATTCTTGATCTGTCCTCCTTCTTTTCCTTTGTTTCCTAACAACATCCCTATGCTTAGGACTATAAAAGATATCCAGAGGAGGGATTTCTTCAACTTTCAACACAATTTCTTTTGATGGATGTTCAGGGATAATCTTCATATCTTGATTATTCAAACTATCAACTTGAGGATTATTTTGTCATCCAATTTGTTGTTCAAATTGCTCATATTGTCTTAGAAATTGGGGAGCAACAATAATTTCAGCAGAATTTACCACTCTTTTCATGGTTATTTCTATTTCAAGTTGTTCATCTAGCTTATTACCTGTATTTCTTTCTTCAGACTGCATATCATTTTTGTTAACTGTATTCTCCTTTTCTATCTGAACATCAAGTTTGCCAGCTGTATTTTCCTTCTTAGTATGCATATCAGCTTTACTTGTAGACACTTCTTTTTCTGTCTTGTTAGTTGTGTCTTCCTTTTTCTTTTGTTCTGTTTCTATACTTTCAGCTTCTTGTAAAGGAATCCTTAGCTGGTCAAGGGGAGCTTTTAGCAATCTCTGACTTCTGAACTGCAAAAATTTGTTCATATCCGCTACTTGAAACTTGGATTTATCCAAGTCATAAACTTGGGAAAATTTCTCAATAGAGACAAATAAATCATCAAATACATTGGGTTCATGCTCAAACCTAGCAATTTGAACCAAAGTTGTGAAATTGAAAGCTACTTTATTTGGATCATACTGTCTCCCTGGGACAGTTGCAAGCTTAATATCTCTTATTTTAATGACTTCCTTCTCAGCATGTTTGAAATCATTCAGAGTATAATTTCCACAATGAAAGGGAAAGGTAGGCCACATCAATTTCTTGGTATTCTTTAAACATCTTGACATACCTCTTTCTGTCAACTAGTAAGAGATTTCTTGGGCTAACAGTTTGTTAGGAACATATAGAGGTAAGATATGGGTTTCTACAATGCTTCCAAAAACTCTAATATAGGTAAATCTTTCTTCTCCAAACCAATTTCCAATAAGGGATATATCATTCTTTGCTTTTTTAGAGAGCCGGGGAGGAAATTGGTTAAAAATGGTCTGATAGACAGGCCAAAAAAAGCCATGAAAAATGCTATATACATGATTTTTAAAATGGACCTTTCACAAGAGTTTATGGTAAATGTGAATCGGAACAGGTTCCTGTGGAGTCCATCTCCAACCTAGAACAGGAAATTATGAATTGAAACACAGGGAATCTAATATATAGGCACATAAATGAAAAGGAGTTGTATTTCCAGTGTCTTTATCCTTTCTATATTCCAGAATTCTATTAGCTATCTTATCTGAAAGGATAACCGACCAATCCATAATTTCAGAATTTATAACAACATGAATAAGGGGTACCATCTGAATTGAAAACCTCGCAGAATTTTCATTCCCAAAGAGTCTACACATCATCGCAGCAACATAGCAATATGGGGGTGCAAGAGACTCCACGGAGTACATACCTGATGCTTCATTTTTATGTTTCTTTGGGGCTTGTCTCCAATCCTTAATAGGGTCTGATTGAACTTCATTGCGCGGCGAAATCTACTATGAAAGCTTTGTTGTAGACCTTTTGAGGATTTGGAAGATGGTACATCGCTTTGATATCTTTCGCTCTAAAAGACCCAAAACTTGTTCCTGCAGCTGAGACAAAGGTTTTGTTTGTGATGGTGATATTGTCTATCACCCATCATATTACATCATAACAGGGGAACATATTCACCCCAGCCGCAATTCTGTGAAGAAAAGAATTTGCAAGTGATTTGAGAGGAGTCTCATAATCAGAATCTGAGTCTTCTTCATCTGGTACTGTCGCTTTTACCTCTGTTACAGTGGGTTTTTCTGCTTCAATCAAATTATACACTTCTTCCCAGGAAAGCTTCCCGAGACCCTGGCAGGTTCCTATGGAGACCCTGGCACAGAAATGAAAAGGATTTGCATTTCCAGTGTCTTTATCCTTTCTATATTTCAGAATTCTATTAGCTATCTTATCAAAAAGGATAACCGACCAATCCATAATTTCAGAATTTATAGCAACATGAATAAGGGGTACCATCTGAATTGAAAACCTCACAGAATTGTCATTCCCAAAGAGTCTACACATCATCGCAACAGCATAGCAATATGGGGGTGCAAGAGACTCCACGGAGTACATACCTGATGCTTCATTTTTATTTTTCTCTAGGGCTCGTCTCCAATCCTTAATAGGGTCTGATTGAACTTCATTGCTTGCGGCGAAATCTACCATGAAAGCTTTGTTGTAGACCTTTTGAGGATTTGGAAGATGGTACATCGCTTTGATATCTTTCGCTCTAGAAGACCCAAAACTTGTTCCCGCAGCTGAGACAAAGGTTCTGTTTGTGATGGTGATATTGCCTATCACCCATCGTATTACATCATAATAGGGGAACATATTCGCCCGAGCCGCAATTCTGTGAAGAAAAGAATTTGCAAGTGATTTGAGAGGAGTCTCAGAATCTGAATCTGAGTCTTCTTCATCTGGTACTGTCACTTTTACCTCTGTTACAGTGGGTTTTTCTTATTCAATCAAATTATACACTTCTTCCCAGGAAAGCTTCCTGAGACCCTGGCATGCCATATCTGTAACCAGCTTGATTTTAGCTGGTTTTTCTTTCGGTACTGTGGGAGTAGGAGTAATATTTGCGGCAGCAGCAGTTCTTTCTTTCTTAAATTTCTTAGACATTTTCTCGTCTGGTATCGTTTCACTTGCTCGGCGAATGAGATGGTTTGATGGTCTATGGCTCTGCAAATGAGAAAAACCTTTCAGACGAGAGAAGAAACGAGTTTACAAGAACAACTGTGTGAAAATATTTTATCAATGATCTCTAATTGATTAACCCCGTATTAAAATTAAATGCCCTTCATGAGAGTCACATTCACGCATTCATATTGGAATCGATCACCATAATTCGTTTGATTTCATAATTAATGATTATCGTACAATCGGAGATCGATGATATTAAAATGTTAACGTAAAAATTTCTTTTTGAATTTTCTGATTGCGATTAATAAATAATATATATGCGCGGTGCAAACACCGATAAACAAAGACTATATATCCATCGCATCGGAGGTTTAGAAAGGGAATCAAATATCATCTCATATGTTCCGCCAATTTGCGATTGCAATGATAGTATATCCCATCGAACATTCCCAAAGGAATTAAGTTATACATGATTTCCGTCGATCTGCGATTGCGATGATGGTGGGGTCCATCGCATCGGAGTTTTGCAGAATAAGTAGACGTGATATTGTTCCTCCGAAATGAGATTGCGATGAATCACATCGCATCAGCGTTTATGAAATAGACAGAATGAAGGATACCCTTTTAGAAATGTGATTTGTGATAAGTTCTATCACATCGGGATTTTATAAATCAAGTAAATGTGATGTTGCTTCTTTGAAGTGCGATTGCGATGAATCGCATCGCATCGGAGTTTATGAAATAGGTCGAATGAAGGGTAACTTCTTTGAAATGCGATTGCGATAGGTTACATCGCATTGGAATTTTGTAAAACAAAAGTGAAACCTTTAAGACCCTACCAATTTTCAATTGCGATTTACTTTATCGCATCAGGATTTTTAACATGAATACTTCTATGCTTTGTGCTGATGCGATATAAGACTTGATAGTTCATCGGATCAGAAAAATTCAATGTCACATTTGTTCACTTGTATTTGATATATGCGATAAGCGATATATGACTTTTAAACAATGAATCTTTTTATTGTTTTATACAAAATAATCGGATTTCCTCAAAGTCTTTTATTTCTATCTAAAATGAAAGGGCACCTATTTCTAAAGTAAAATTTATTCTAAATTTTTGAAATGGGGAGGGTTGTTGTACCGTACAACAGGCCTGAAATGGCACATAAGAAGGAAGACAATATCCTGTCAGTCGACTCCAATCAAAGGAAGCGACCAAACTAATTGGAGGGGTGTCCGTGGGAATGGGAGAACTGCCCCCTTGTGTTATGGGAATAAGAGAATCACGCTCCTATATCTAGGGAACAAGAGGATCACCATCCTATATTGTGGGAACGACAGGATTTCCCTCCAATTCATGGGAATCTGAAGAAACAGATAGAACCTGAGTGGTATGAGGTTCACTCTCTATAGGAAAGACTTGATCAAATGAAGTTGTGATTGGGTCAACCATTTTATCAACCAATGGTTGGTCAGGAAAAAAACTCATGGGGATCACTTTCGGAGAGATTGGGATTGACCAGAGATGACTTCTGATTAATCGCTTGATCAGCTAGCAGAAGATCAGAGGAAAACTTTCAGTAGCCAATAGGAAGATAGGGCTGAGAAGCTGTAAGGTTATCCAACACTTTCGAGGCTTCATCCATGTAAGCACAGAGGTTAATGGGATGATTCCCTCCACATAACCTAAAGGGAAATTTGACTTTTCCTTTTTTCCCATGGACCTTATTATCACTAGTTGAGGCTTTGTCACCAACATGATCTCCAAATGCTAATGACAAGGGTCGATTCAAGTCGGTAAACCACATTTCTAAGACCGTGGGAATACCAGGACAATCCCTAAGAAGGTGGTCAACCTTACATAACTTGTAAGGGAATTTGACATTGCAGGATTTATTAGAAGGCTTTTCAACATCAATTTCATTAATAGCAATGGTTGCTTGGTTTCCCCCTTGCTTATTTTTCTTCTTCTTCTTTGTCCTATGCTTCTTCTTCTTAGCTTACTTGTTACTAGAATCTAGACTTTCACTAGGCGAAGAGGAAGAACGGGGTGAAGAAATAGGCGAAGAAGGCAAGGGGTCAACTTTAGGATCAACATGATGTTGACATTGTTCAAGTTAAGGCTAAATTGGTTGAGAAGCATCTTGGACATTTGGAACCATGGGGGTTGAAAAGAACTAAACTGGCAAACCAATGGTTAATCCTAGGAGGGACAATGTTTCCATATAGGGAGTACCAACATTTCCAAAAGAAGGAAAAGTACCAGGATTCCCATCTGAGGGGATTCCTTGATTGGTAAACTCAGGAATTGTTTCCATTAGTCTAAACCTAATATCTACTAAGGAGTTGTGCACGGGTAAGATGTTATTCTGTGGGCAGTAAATTTTAGAAACTAAACACAAAATAACTCAAAAAGGGGTAAGCTGGGAAAAAAGGTTTACCAAGTATCCATGAACTACATAACACCTCCTGGAAAACCAAGAAGTACATGCAGGAAATCTCCTCGAATGTTGTGTTCAATGTATCACGTTTACAAGGCGGTCGACTTGGTTACCTACGACAGGCTTGCAACTTAATGGTGTCTCCCAAAATATATGCGATGGTATGTGGGGGCTCAGTTCATAGTAGTGATGTCTAATGTGTAACCGTTCGATGAGAGCACCCCAAATATACTTATCATACACCAATATACTTCCATACATGGGACGAGATATCATCCACGGATTGTAACACAAACTGTTAACGACATCTCCTACATTTAACGACATTGGAACATGTCTCTAGCCTAGACCCCTACATGTTTGCGCTAATTTCAAATGATCCTTAGGTTAATTGGAGCTCATTTTAATTTGATATTGATTAAAGTTTTGATTTCAAGCCTCAAAACGTTGTCACCTGAATACCTATAATGCAACTAGCATGAGAAAATGATTCTTTCAATTTAATGAATGCTATCTAGTTAAAGAAATAGTTTCAAACAATGATGCAACAAACAAAAATGCAGCAAACAAAGCTCTTCCTAATCATATCACTTTCACTATCCCAACTCAAGTCAAAACACTCAAAGATGAAAACTATGCAATGTAATCTATGCAAAATTTCTTTTTTGAAAACTCTGCAACTGTAATCTATGCATAATTTCATTTTTTCCTTTTGATGAATGAGAGTGCATTCAATGCACTTTTTGAAGAAATGAGTCTCTACTGAGTGCGCCTTCCAATGAATGAGAATGCACTCAATGGACCTTTTAGCTTTAAATCTTTAAACAATGTAATCCGAGTTCAATGATAGATCTCAAAAATGACTTTTCAATGCAATGTGATCTAATGCACTTTAACGAAAAGTAAATTTTGAGATGAAAACTAAGTGAATGCAAAAGATCAATTTCTTTTATGGAATACAAATGATGCTTAATGATCAGCAAAACAATAATTTTTCCAAACATACAAGCAACAAACAATGAACTAATGGATTCAAAGAATCAAGGATTAAACCAAAATTTCACTTTTACCACTTAAAGTATGGGATGGAATTTTGCACACCACAAAGAAAGTAAGACCAAAAAACAAAGTTTGATACACACAGAGCAAGAGGATGACCTCGAAGATCAGGACACACTGGGCCTTTTAGCAAAAACCCAAAAAATTCTCAAATTTAAGGATCAGCACTACTTTACATAGCAAAAACCTCGCTGGCAAGGTCTATAGCACTACTTTACATAGTCAAAACAATGATGGTCTACGAATTGTACAAGCGCGAGGAGAAAGTGAAAGACAGAGTTTTTAGCACGACTGTGTCTGAAAATAAAGGCGAGTCAGTCGAGGAATGCTTAGGAAAAGCAATCCAAGTTGAAGTAGGAACCTAGACCTGACACTCTAAACCAAACATCAAAACCTATGCAACTTATAGAGACCTAAACAGACTTAGATCTCAATGATCAGTCAAAATGATCCAGTATCAGTCTGGGAAAGGAAAGCTAAGAGGCTAAGGTCCCCAATATGGCCGTCAATTCTGTTTACAACCTAGGCCTTCATGTTGGAGGCCTCCCTTTGGTGAAAATGTGTCCTTCATCGAAGCTCTAAAGCATTCCTTCTCCCGAACAACTTAGGCATTATCAGAGTGCAATAATGTAAAGGGAACGAGAGTTCAGACTAGCCCAACAATGACCAACCAGTAGTGGAAGGATGGGGACCAATTATAGGAAGGGAGAAGAGTTTTGGTGCCCAAGAAAGGAGGAAGAAGGTCTACTTTCTAAGGGATAAACCCCCATGGATGAGATCAAAGGTCTAAAATCAAAGAGTTTGACTCTATCACCAAAATTTAACAACCAACTCACTGCCATGGAACTTCTAGAGGTCGAAGCTTCTCCTCCATTTGAGGAAACACTCCTAGAAGGGAATCAACGCGGTTTTCCAAGAAATAAGAGCCCTGACAGCACTAAGCCATAAATTTCAATCGGACATCAGCACGAGCATGAAACTAGGAAACACGCTGACCCAACAAACTAGGATTTTGACCAAGTTCCTTCATAATCTTCCAAGGAAATTTTCTTTGAGTCTTCAGGGGATGTCTTTACATATTTATTCATAGTGGAAACATTGTAGATGGTCTGTCATGAGGCACTTTAGGATCAGGGACGTGAAGTGAGCATGGTGACAAATTACTACGTAACAGACGTTGGCACAGGTCTGAGGGAAAGAGTCCCGGAAGGCACGCATGGCTATGCTGTGGGAGGGTCCAAAGCCTCCCAGAGGCACCCTTACCCATATCAAGGGAGCGTCCAAGGATTTTCTTCATTAAAATTTAGTGGGACCCAGGGACAAGTGAGGTGGATGATTGGGATAGTCTTTGGGGGTCCTGTAGAAGGTACAGGGGGTCTATGTTATGGTTTTCTGCGTCAATTCCACTTCCTTAAAGTCACCAAGGAGGTTGAGTCTTCTCTTAACTTCCTTCTTCTCATGTTCTCCCCGGTTGGCTGATTACTTGGGTAGATGTGAGGGGAGGTGTACGTTACAGGTGGTATTATAGCATGGTTGTGCTCTCCTTGGTAAAAGTTTGATGTTTTCAAGATTATTGTCGTCGTGCATTTACAACGGTTGGGTATGTGTTTCTCATGCTTGTGGTCTATGTACTTGTTGCATCTGCATGGTGTTGGTCATGGTGGCAGTGATGTTGCAATGGAAGGGTTGATGGTTTTTTTGTAAATGTGTTTTCATGAATATATGACTGGTTATACATGGTAGGTGCTTACATGTTGTCAAGTGTGCCATGATATGGTTGAGGTTGTCATGTATGAGGTCATGGTGTGTAGTTGATATGGTCATGCATTGATGATTGGACTCTAGCTAGAATGATGTCTATGTGTTGATATACTTATGCATTATAAGTCTATATGTTGTTATGATTATGTCTATACATGTATTAAGCTAATTGGTTGATCTTGGAGATGAGATTTCCTCCTTGAATTATGCTAAGGTACGTTGGTTTATTGTTATTTGGTTTAAGCTAACATGAGATACCTTGCAGGAAGAAACAAAAGATGGCTAGAAAGATGGTAGACTACAAAGATTCTCCTTATGCATCATATGAGTGGCATGGTGTTGGTCACTCTTATGATTTAGCACACACACTAATAAGTTTGAAGGAGGAAACAAGGAGTTGTAAAGCAGATAATGATTGAATCAGACTGGCACAAGAAAAACAAGCAGAAGAAAATGTGGGAATCCTTCAGGGTTTGTCAAATTTGAAGTTACATGGACCACTTCTGATCAACTATAGACAAGAGGATGGGACTAATGGGGCATATGGAATTAGGTCTCTCGGTGGTCATAGGTCATATAAAGATGACACGATCAAAGATGGAAAATTCTTGGACACTCTGCATAGGAGATGTGACAGACACAAGTACTATTCTAATTTTGATTCTGACAAGCACTGTGATTGTCATCATTATCATCCTTACAGGAGGAGTATAAAGGGATATTTTCCAGATGAGTTTAAGTAAGCAAAGTCACCTATATTTGAGAGAGAGGTGAAGAAATCACATGATGCAAAAGCATGGTTTCTTGGTATGAGGAAATTCTCCGGGTTGCATGATTACTCATAAAACATGAAATACCAAATAGATACATTCAACCTCAGAGGTAACACAAATATTTGGTGGAAAGATGTGGAGAATTTCAAATGTATTTATGAGGAGGAACTAACTTGGAGAGAGTTTGA
Organism: Pinus albicaulis; assembly: GCA_034641835.2. Lineage (NCBI taxonomy): Eukaryota > Viridiplantae > Streptophyta > Pinopsida > Pinales > Pinaceae > Pinus > Pinus albicaulis. The sequence goes on along the minus strand of CM076578.1, from coordinate 616,957,493 downwards.
GAGGCTATTTCGGAAGAAGTATCCGTCGGAGAGTACTATGATGCTAGAGCTAAGGAGTTTTATGAGTTGCATATGGGTTCCATAATAAATGATGAGTATACTAGCAGGTTCTTGGAGTTGTTGAGATATGTGCCTTACCTCAAGGAGGAGAAGGCCAAGGTTCAAATATCCATCAGTGGTTTTCCAGTAGCCTATAGATACGAGATTGAGTTTGATGAGCCTAGATCACTATAAGAGGCCATTTGAAAGATGAAGCATTGTTATGAGCAATCAAAATGTAAATTTGATCCTAAGCGCGATTTGAAAGGAAATGAGAAATCTAAAGGAAGATGGACACCATAGTGGGAAATACCATAAGATGCAGGTGAGAAAGAAAATGTGGTTCCTTATAAGAAGTGCAATACAACTGGGAAAGGACCTGGAGAGCAGAAGACTAGAGGAGATGGTAGAGCACCGTTGCAAAGTTGGATATGTGGCAAGGATCACCGCAAGATATATTTTCTGCAGTATCAGGGTGGTAGACCCCATATCTACAGTGCACAAGAGACACAGATAGTTGGGCATGTTGGTCGTAGCATTCCTGAGATTTATGCAATTGCGGACAACTGACAGGCATACCATCAAGCATCTATCATTGAGATGGATGGTAAGCTTTGTTATCAAGTTGTTTCTATTTTGATTGATCCTCGATATAATTATAGTTATATTAATCATGACCTGGTGGATAAGTGTGGTTTGAGAAAAGAAGTGCATGCATAATCTTGGTTAGTGCAGTTGGATACAGGTACAAAGAAAAGAGTTCACCATTGGGTAAGAGCTTGTGCACTTGATTTGAATGGCATTTCTACAGCAGCGCAATTGAACATATTTCCATTGGGATCATAGAGTCTTCTATTGGGTATGGATTGGATATACCTTCACAGGACCAAGGTGGATTTTTATGCCAAAGCCATTAAGTGCAGCGAGGACAAGCATGGAGAAGACACTAGAGGCAGGAATGGATAGTAGAGATGGTGTGGTCTCTAGATGTATAGTATTATTATTGTGTACTTGTTGTACGTGTTGTGTTGTGTACATGTGGTATTGTGTCATGTATATTTTTCAGTCGTTGTATTGTGACTTATGTATTCATTGTGTTGTACACTAAGTGTAGGCGTATCTGTGGTGTTGTACACCGACTGTAGGTGTATGTATTGTGTTGTACACTGTATATGTGTATGTGTTGTGTTGTACATTGTATATGTGTATGTGTTGTACAATGTGATGGGACAGGCAGGTGTGGGACTTTCTTGGCCCTTGTTACTAATATTGAGGGTAAAGGTGGTTTAGTATTTGGATTCCCTTATTGCTGGTATCGAGAGTTGAGGGAGTTTATTCTTTAGATGCCCTTGTTATTGATATTGAGCGCTGAGGAACTTTAGTCTCTAAATTCCATTGTTGTTGATATTGAGGGTTGAGCTGGTTTTGTCTCTAGATGTACTTGTTGCTAATATTGAGGGTCGAGGTGGTTTAGTATTTAGATGCCCTTGTTTTTCATATTGAGGGTAGAGGCAGTTCAATCTCTAGATTCCCTTGTTGATATTGAGGGAAGAGGCAATTTCGTCTCTGAATTCCTTTGCTTCTTGAATAGAAGAGAATGCACTATGTGCTTGGCAAGTTTGGAAACCGAACCAGTGTGTGTACATTATTGAAGAGAAGAGAGTGATTGGGTGCTTTTCGGGTTTGGAAACCAATCCAATGTGTGTACATGACCAAAGAGAATAAAAGGCATTGGGTGGTTGCTGGGTATGGCAATTAATTCACTGCATGTACGAAAAGGGTAAAGAACAAAATTAGAAGAAAAGAACCATTTAAAATATAAGCATCAATAATTTATTTCATTTTTTAATTATGCACATAGTTATGGTTATAATGTATGATGGTTGTGCCTTCAGCTGACCAGATATGATATGTTTATACACGATGATTTAATAAAAGAGCTAGTTTGACTTGTTGTGACACGAAGTAAACAAAATTGCAAGTGTACCTCATTAATGGGCCACCAATGAGGTATGATTTTAATTTATTTAAATTCCTTTTTAGTTTAATGGAAATTATGTGCTTGCTATAGCAAAGCAGCGAAATTCTTAGTTTGGTTGGTTTAAACTGACTGCAAGAATTGGCAATAACAAAAAAAGGAATTGGAATATGTAGTAGTATGATGGTAAAGCACTTCAAGAGAAGGGCCACTGTGGGACACTGGTACCCAATAGTGTCCATTAATTTTCATGAGCATGCTATGATTAGTATGATGGTTTTGAGGGAGGGATATGCCTTTGTTTTTGAACCTTTGAATGCGAGGAAACCTTGCCAAGGGATTAATATCCCAAGGGACGGTATAACAGAGAATGGGATATCGAGGAACTTGGAAGGTGAGTGACTGCACAGAAGGGGGTGACCAAATGGCTTGAGGGATTGTGTATCAAAGAAGGGAAGGTCAGGCAATGAATTTTTTTTTGTCATTGGCATTGCCAGATGGAATCAGAAGCACATTAGGAGTGTGCCCTAGAACAATGAGTCGGTAAATGTTCACTAAGGAAACAAGTAGTGCAAGGATCATAACATTGGACATTGGCTGCATGTTTGAATTTAGCAGTGGATTATGGAATTCCTTAGAAGGGGGTGATTCCTAGTATTACTTCGAGGGTGGAGGTGTGAGCCTCTGGATTCCGTTGTTGTTTATGTAGGCATCATATTCTTTTATTTGTTGGTTAAAGCAAATGTGCGTATGTATATATGTGTATTTTATTGTGAATGTTGTATCGAGATGGATTTATAAATATCTCAAAACATTATAATTATTTGTTGGTAGAAGAAAATGTGCCTAAGTATATGTGGTTGTTATTTTAAATATCATAATGAGTTGTACTATAAAGCTCCCGTAAGCGGTATGTTTGTCACGTTGGTCATGGTTTTCAGTAGTTTTTAATTGTAAATACTGCATTTAGTTGGGTTGTCCATATTCAGTATGTTTTGTTTTCAATGGTTTGTTGGTCATACATGTCATAGAACACCAAGGACAGTGTTCCCCCAAGGCGGGGGGGGGAGTGAAGTGCGGGGGGGAAAACGCACGGATTTGATTTTCCTTGTAAAAAATACAAGACCAAGGTCATGGGACACATATTCCAAGTTGAATGATGGGGAAAGCATCACATTGGGGGTCACTTGTGGTTTATTTATGGCTAATAAAAATGGAAAAGGATTTGGAAAAGGCATTGAGGCATTAATTGACATTTATTCAGGAAAATAAGGAAGATAGGAGAAAAGGGAGGTGAAGAGACACATATTTGCATGTTAAGGAAATTAGAGGGAAAATGAAGGAAAATGAAATAAAAAGGAATGGAAGGGACTAGACATCAATGATAAAAAGGCACCTGAGAATCAGTTGACATATTTTTCTCAGTTTTAGAGCAGGTGTAGCAAAGGAGAGAGAACAAGCACTTGGGTAAGAAAGCAAAGGAAAGTAAAGGAAGGCAAAGGAAAGCAAATGAAAAGCAAGGAGAAGATTGGATGAAGAACTTCAGCAGGAGGATTGTGCAAGTAACATGTTGTATGTGTGATTTACTATATGAGGTATGAATGCATGGTACATGTGTTTTCATTGGCATGAGTTTTTCCTAGTTTGACAGTGGTTTCAGCCTTGCCTTACCATTTCCTAGATAACCATGGGGTAATGGGGTTCATTCTTGGTTAAGCTTTGGATTGTCATGAATTTTGGAACCAGGTGAGGTGGTTTCAGGAAAATTCCTAAGGGTTGGGGGTGGATATGGTTTTCTCCAATAGGCCCTCGATAAGTGGGCGGAGACAGAAATTCCTTAAGGTATGGTAAATAAAGTATGAGGCATCCAAGCTCGATTTTGTTTTGTAATCTCTTGACCGGTTTTGGCGAGATCGTGGTAGTTTGAGGGTGGAGATGGTTTAACCTATGGATTCCCTTGGTTTATTATGTCTTGGTTCATCCCATGAGATCCCACATTCATGCTTGGAATATGGCATGTGGGTGATTGGCTGAAAGAAATATTTGGCTCAACTCAATCTATGGTCGGGTGGTACGTGGAAGTCCCGGACATGGTTGGCTTTTGCATAAGTTAATAAGAGTTAATTTCCTATTATTATCTATGAGCACTTGTATTTTTTATTATGACAATTTTATGACATATTTGTCATGGTTTATATTATGGTTATATGTTGGTTATAGGAATGGTTCTATGATGTGCTCTAGTTATGGCTCTTGTCCCTGATTTGATAAGTATTTCAATGGTTGATGGATGCATGGTCAAACAAGTGTTGTTGTGGCTACTATATAGGGCATTAGAACTTCTTGGCGATTCTTATAGATGAATTTTAGACTTTTAAGATCCATAAATAGAAGTTCTAGGCAGTGGTCTGGAGACTAGCTTAAAAATGGCTGAAATGTTGAAACTGTAGGCATAAAACGGGAGCTATTGGGCCATAACCGCATGGTGGTAAGCCTGTGATTGCGGTTATAGACTCATAACCGCATGGAAGCAGTTTCAAGGGTGTGATTGTGGGTCTAGGTCAGTTAAAAAATGTTCCAGATCAGGGATTGGTCACATGGGGTTTTTTTTTAGCTCCTTAGTGGTCTCTAGCCCCCGGGAAGGCCAATAAGTCTCAGTTGTAGGATCCACTTCGTTAACTGGAACTAGGAGGTTAGGTCATGTCATAGTGGCACTTTGATTCACATTTACTCGGAGGGCTTGTAAAAGCGGGTAAATGTGGGGTGGCATCGTTACATAAACCAACTACTAATGGCAGGGTAACTAGGTGATTATTGTTATTACAGGAATATGATATAATAATCTTGAATAAACCTGATAAAGATAATGTAGTAGTTTATTTTATCTCAAGACTTACATCTAATGAAAATGAGCTTCATGTAGAAGACTCTTTCCCTAATGAACACATATTTTCACTTTCAACTAACTCTCCATGGTTCATAGATATTAGTAAATACTTGGTTGCAGATAGAATTCAACATCATCTATATTTGGAGGAATGACAAAATATCATCAGAAAAAGTTGAAGGTTCTCATGGATCGACGATAGGTCCTAATATCATCATTCAAAGGTGTGTGTGTGAGAAGGCGATATCTATGATATTTCGAGAGCTTCCGATGATGGCCCATATGGAGGCCACTTTGCAATGAGAGAACTAGATACAAGTCACTTAACCAAGGGTACTATTGGTCCACCATGTTCAAGGAAAATGAAGAGTATGTCAAAATATGTGAAATCTTCCAATGCTTGGGATGATCAATGCAATCATATTAGATTCCATTAGAACCAAAGTTGGTGTTGGAACCCTTTTATAAATGGGCCCTCAATTTTGTAGGACCAATCAACCCTTATTCTTATCATAACTTCTACCTCCACATATTTATTGATTATGTTACAAAAGCCAAGGCACTCCTAGTTGTGACCAAGAAAGCAGTAGTAAAATCCTTCATGAAGATATGTTTACTAGGTTTGGGATGGCTCAGCAAATAGTTACTAACAGAGGAACTCTCAATCTTCAATGTCGTGTTATGAAAATGGGGTCTAAATCGTTCGTCATTTTTTGTCTCCCTCAAAATCAAAATGGATGACATCATTATGTTCATCTCGTTGAGACCTTTCCAACGATATAAAAATTGCCTCAATCCGACTCTTATAACAAAATAAATGGTCATTCAAAGATTTGCCTATCCACATCATTGTCCACCTGGAAGCACCACCCCAGCTATCGACCCGTTCAAACCATATTATGTTACACTTTTCCATGATTTGTAAGGTCCACTGTAATATATATATATATATATATTGTTGGAACAGGGTCCCCTAAAAGCTGCGAATTTTGTATATTTTTATATTATTTAACGCAGGGGTTTTGGGGTGTTTCAAAGCCCCGAATGCATTGTAATGGGTCAAGGGTAGACCAAGAGTCCCCAAACCACGGTTTTCGGACTATTGGAAGTGTAGGCTAAGTCGATATAAATAGATGAACTTTTTTTAGTCTTAAGGTAGGAAAGAATTAAGTCTGATGCAAAGTGAAAATTGTTAGATCTGTTGTTGGGTTGTTAGGGTAAGGACTCCTGTTGGCTGTGTATACGGAGATCCTCAGTCCTGCTGTGTGCAGACCCTGCTGGTTGTGTGCACGGGATGTGTTGGATTGTATTGGGTTTTGGATGATAATAGATGCATATATGGTTGAAGTACTTTTGTGTTATTTGATATAATGTATTCCTGTTGTTGCAAACTATTGGATCTGTTATGAATACTGTTGGTTATCTGTTTATGTTGCGCATCTGTCTATGTTATGGTATAACTGTAATCTTTGGATGATGTGTTATGGTAATATGTGCTGCTAACTACTGATACGCACGTGGATGTGGAGTTATTCACTAGATCTGTGCATGATAATAGCTCTGTATATTGCGATTATAATGTTAATTACCCTGCGAATAGATCTATCTGGTGCGAACCTGAAAGGTTGCAAATGTGGATCTGCTTGACGTACCCACTCTCTCTCTCTCAGGGTGTGGAAACCTAGTTCCAGCACCCTCCCATACTGCTTCGAGTGAGACTTTGGCCTGTGCAAGCAGCTTACTGCCAAAAGGGCCAATAGTATAGGGGTTTGTTGGCAAACCTTAACCTCTGAACCTAGGTCAGGACCCCTCGAGCCAACAAATGGTTTGTTGCCGGGACCAGGAGCATTTTGAGAGAGGGATCGGGTAATGCTAAGACAGCATTGGAGACATGAGAAGACTTAAATTGAAGAGTGGTTTGAAAAATAGGTTCAGGACATCATCATTATTGGTGGGTTGTGACGAAATTTGCAATCGATCAATTAGTGTCCTATTCGGAGGCAGAGCGGAGGTTCTTCAGGGGTTTCCAGGGTAATTTTCTGAAAACCTTACCATTACTGATTAAGATATTATTGTGTGAAAAGAGCATTCTGTGTAGCCATATAGAGTGAATGAGCTCCGATTAGAGCGAGGGTACAACGCGGAGTGGAAAATACTACGGAACTAATCAACAATGAGATAGATATGTTTACAGCCCAATAAGGGATTCAGTTGCGCATAGCCCTCCAACTACACCACCTTCAAATCAGTATAGCGGTAAGAACTCACCTGTACCTCCACCACCAGAAGACAAGATGGCATCACACATGAATCTACCTACCTTTAAGGGCATAGGGGACGAAGATATGGATCGGTTCTGGTTTGTCGCAGATTCGGTATGGACTGTGCAGAATGTGGCCAACGATGTTGTGAAAAGGGCGTAGTTGTCCCTTGCCTTTGAAGGAAGAGCCCTGGATTGGTATATGGGATACATAGCTCAGCATGCGAATGCGATTATTCAAGAGGTTAAGAATGCCCTAAAACAACAGTTCAAGAAGCCTAAATCCTACTCTCAGATAGTGAACGATCTAGAAGATTTCAAGCAAGGACCCTCTGAATCTGTGTGGGAAGCTAACCAACGGCTGAAGAAGGTAATCAGAGAAGGGAAATTGCTGTATGATGATAGACAGCACAAGGAATGGTTCATTGCTATGTTACTACCTCACCTGCGCGTACCTATGGGTCAGCAAGCCATTGAATTCTAGGAAAAAATCCTTGGATATTTCTATGAAGTTGGAAGCTGCGCCGAGAGATGATACCCAGTTGGGAGTACAAAAAATCTAAGAGCAGCTGGGGACGATGCACATGGAGATCCAGAACCTACGAAAGGACCAAGGGAAGGAGGCTAGTCCAGACATATGGTGCATATGATGTAGGGTATCTAGGCATACCAAGGATTAGTGCCCACTACTGGCAGACTACCTATAGGCAGGGGGACCCAGTCCGTTGTGCTCAGGACCAAGTGGACCTGCGTTGTGGTGCGATGATTCTCGCGTAGCCGGCCTGCATGATACTAAAAATTGCCCCCGTCTAGGTGCGTATGTCCCAGAACTGAAGCAACAATGGTGCAGGTTTTATGAGGGCACTTTGCGAAGGACTGCCCGAACCCTGCGAGACAATATTGCAGTTACTGTAGTGTTGTAGCCCCTACAACACCCTCCACCAGAACTGAAGCAACAATGGTGCAGGTTTTATGAGGGCACTTTGCGAAGGACTGCCCGAACCCTGCGAGACAATATTGCAGTTACTGTAGTGTTGTAGGCTTTATACCTCCAGATCTAAACTGTCATAACTTGGTGTTGTAGCCCCTACAACACCCTCCAAAAAAATACAAAAAAGATAGTAACACACACTTCTAAATTTTTTGGAGCCCCTTTGAAACTAGAAGAAAAAGCTAAGTAAAGTTTTTAAGAGCAAGTCGCTAAGTCGCGAATCTATGATTTTGCGACCCATGTGACCTATGCGACTCTGCGACCCTAAGGTCGCCAGGTCGCCAGGTCGCAAGAGTCGGAAGTCAGGAAATTTGCGACCTTGCGACCCAGCGACCTTAAGGTCGCGAGGTCGCAAGGTCGCAAAATTAAGTAATTAGAGGAATTGGCGACTCAGCGACCTTGCGACCCAGCGACCTTAAGGTCGCGAGGTCGCAAGGTCGCAAACTATCAACTTGCGACCTCATTTAGTGCTCGCACGTGCGACTCCTTTTTATAAGGGCAGGTCGCTAGGTCGCATTTGTGACTCGCGGCGAAAATCATGGAATTTCTCTGACAGGTCGACTGGCGCGTTTTCTTCCGGGTAAGTTGCCATTTCCTCCCTGTGTTTCCTTCACGAGCATTTCTTGCCAAATTTTGGGCCTCCCCATGGTCTTAATTGCTTGCTGGTGATGATGTAGGGTTTTCTGTTGAGTTTTATTATTGTTTTGATTCTCATAAACCCCAAGGTCAACTTTGCCTTGCCCAAATCCTCATGGTTGTGCCCTATCTCCAATTTAGACCCTTTCCAGCCGCGTATGTTTCCCGTTAGGGAGAGATTATCCGCAAAACCGCGCGCGCTCGAAACCCCCCGGCAGGCCCAAGTGCGACCTGCGACCCAGCAACCCGGTCGCGAGGTCGCAAAGTCGCGCGATCTTCGGTTAGGGACTCTGCGACCTTGCGACCTAGTCACAAGGTTGCGAGGTCGCATGTGAGTTCTTTGGTTAATCAGCGACCCTGCGACCCCAAGAGAACTGTTAAGTAATTTCTGCATGGTAGACTGTATTTAGCCCGTTATCATCATGTCTTTCTCATCATGGGATTCTTTCCTGAATGCAACAGGTGAATTTGGAGCAGACTCGATACCAGTTCTCTCTGATTCTAGCAACATGGCACCCCCAGTGTCCCGAAAGAAGGGAAAGAAGGTAGTGGAAGAAGAATCAGACACAGACGTGCAAATATCTCCTCCGCCAATATACAGAGACACCCTTTGCACCTTCGCAAAAGGGGACAGCCTGAGATGGTATGAAGTATACCACGAGTTCGCTATAACAAAAGCTGAGTTTCCAGAAGATCTCTTGGACCGGGAAGTGTACCTAAAGGTCAAAAAATCCAAGTTACATCTAGCAGGGGCACATCCAGCCATCTTCCCGTGCCCAGAAATATTAGACTGGATCATTCAGAAAACGGATCCTAAGAAGTTTCTGATCCGAGATAGCAAGGGTAAAGCTTTCGCAACGTTGGAGGGCTCAGACGCCCAGGTCTACTACTCACTGCCCCAACCAGAGGAAAACTTTACCCCGAGATGGGCTTCTGCCCATGAAGTACCTGTGGTTGATACAATCAGGAAGTGGTGGGCAGAGCCAGACAAATTTAAGGTCAGGAAAGACCAGGAGTACCCGGTGGCCGCTCTAAGGAAAGTGTACAAATTAGTGGCCGCCATGCTTTGCAGGTTGTATGGACGTCCGGACGTCACCACCTTCAACGGCGCATGGGAAACTATAATGGAGTATGTAACGGTGCACGGTACTCGTTTCAACTGGGCCGGTATGTTAATGGGCTCAATGCAAACAAATTTGGCTTCGACTTTAGCCCCAGATGAAGGAACGCCGTCAGATTTCTATATGGATTCGTATCTACTAGATGCTGTCTGTGCTCGGCTGCATTTTGAGGGATGGCCACATAAATACGACTCCGAACAGACCCAAGCAGTCCATTTGCAGACCAAGGTATTCTGGGAGTCTAGGTACAAGTCAGATATTGAGCAAATCTCTCAGATATTCATTCCCGCCATTTACGGGAAGCTATTTGGTCAAGACACCCCCTGCATGTCTTGGCGTGCGATGGAGACACTAGGTCAGGTGGCACACTGGTTTCCGTTTGCTGAATATACATTCATCCGAGTATTTGGCACATTCAAAGCCCCACATGCTCTGCCTAGGTTTATCACCGATAAAGTGCTTATGCAGGAGGTATGTTTCCAGATGACCTCAGGTTTCTCCAATGTCCTTTCCAAAGGAAAGAAGAAACCTTGGCCCGCTCTGCCCCTCACCATCGGTGCTTATACAGTCAAGGACTCCAGAGAAGTAAGGGCTCAAGGGGAAGAGATAAAAGGTTATCACTTTAAAAGCCTGGAATATCGAATATATGACCCGTTCAAGATAGTTCCGGAGCACTGTAAGAAGGCCAATTTTAAATGGAGCTATCAGCATGTCGAACGCCCGGCAGATGATGAGAAAAGAAACTGGTACAACGCAGACAGGCAACTAGCTCCGGGGATTGACTCTGACTAAGAAGAAGAAGATCACCAAAATTTAGAGGACAGGAGCCAAAAACTAGGAGGCTCTTCTTCTTCCAAAGATAAGAAAACGCGGACCAGTACAGGGCCTGACACCTCGGATCAGCTAAAAGAAGCAGAGGCCCAGGCCAAGAAGGAAGAGGAAAATAAAATGAAGGAGGATGAAGAGAAACGTAGAAGAGATACAAGGATAGAACGGAAAAGGAAACAGGCCGAGGAAAAAGAAAGACAGGAAAAGGAAGCACAGGCGGCGGCAGAACAAGCACTTAAGGAAGAACTTGACAAAGCCGAACAGCAGAAGAAAATAGACCAAGCTGCAGAGAGAAGCAGAGGCAGAGTCAGAACGCAGGAATAAGGAGGAACATGACAAGGCAGAAGCCGAGCGCCGGAAAAAGGAGAAAGGAAAAGGACAAACGCAGGATAAAAAGGATGAACTGACAGATGATATCGACATATCTCCCCTAGAGATTCCTCCGAGTGGCAAGAAGAGTATCCTCCCTGATGACGATTTTCCCGGGGAACAAGAAGAAGAGGTCTTCGACCTGACTAGATTGACATTTGACCAGTTCTCTTTCAAAATACGGCAAGAGAGAAGAAAATCCTTGGCGCAAGGCCATCCCGCCATATCTACGGTCGCCACTGAAAAGGACATCGTCCCGGATACAAGGACTAACCCTGTAATGATAGCATCAGCAGGTACCGCTTTTGCTGCAGCTACGGAGGAAAATGTCACTAGAATGAGCAGGGAGATTATTTCCCTACAAAACAGCCTAAAAGCAGCGGAACAGGAGAAAGCAGTATTGGAGAGTGAAGTGCGACAGCTCCAAAGTAAGCCTTCCCAAGTCAATGAAGTCCCACTGGCAGTCATGAAAGAATGTGACGTATTGGAAATGACCATGCAACAAGTATATAGAGAAATGCTCACCCTAAAACAAACAGTGGCCCCTTTGGCAGAGGCACGAGCGGAAACCAAAGTGAAGCATGAGCAGCTCAAGGAGACCTCTGTAGCTTTGGACAGAATGATAAACTGGACAGCACAGTACCATCAAGCTCCCGAAAATGTGCCTAGGAAGGATTGGAGTCACACACAAGACGCCAAAGTACAAATCCGGATGAAGATACAGTCCAAAGACAAGCTGGCCAAAGATTTGGACAAACTGGTGTCTGCATATAATCACCTGATCAGTGGTATAGACTCCATGAACGCTCTTTATCACATTCTGTCGTTGGGGGCACTGGACGAAACTAAAGACTGGGAGCAAATAGATCGGGAAATTCAGTCTTTTCTGCAACCCTTGAGACAAGCTGCTGCCGCACCAGAATTTGAGGCATCACAAGAGAACCTAAATCGGTTGCTTGTCACTCCAGTACAAATCTACACCAAGCTTGCCTCCCTCTCAATTCAGATCTCCCAGAAGAAAGGAACTCTGATACCAAATTCCCTGGAATGTATGCACCGATTAAAATAGGAAACCCCTCTAGTCTCCCCTATAGCAGCGGATTACCAGGCCTGGCGAGATTTCCTCAAGGGGAAGAAAATTGACGCTCCTGATCTCTCGAGCGTGCTACCTCCTCCATGACTAAACTTTTTCAGTCGCAGGTCGCGACCCCCCCCAGGTCGCAGGTCGCGCCTACGCCTGAGTCACAGGTCGCACAGGCACATGAGTCGCAGGTCGCAATTACTTCCGAAAGTCGCAGGTCGCATGTTCGGCCTAGGTCGCAGGGAAGCTGAACCGTCGGGAAGTCGAACCGTCGGAAAGCCTAAAGGGCGTTTTTAAATCTATAAATACCCCTGCGGGGTACATAGTTGAGGCTTCTCTTTGGTGGACTGAAGAGCAATATTGCATTGTAATTGAAGGGTCATACTCTGACTCATGTGAAATTCAGATACTTGTTAAAATCCCTTTGTTGGATGATGTATTTAGCTGTGACAAAGCTGTGTGTATTCTGCGTATAGTTTCAGAATATCGTATGATTAATGAAGCTGTGTTCTTAATAGTATCATTCGTACTTCATAGCTATCTGTGATTGTGCTTGATGATGCTTAAGTTTATCGTTTGTTCTTATAATGAATGTTAATGAACTATTTTATTAGCATTTCATTGCATCTTTCGGAAATTTAAGGGATATCCTTGCCACGAAGAACTGTTTCTTTAGTGGTCAGATTATCTTGCATGCATTACCCCATAGATGTGTTGCTAACGACACTTCCTGGGTGTATGCATTTTGTTCATTACCTTGCTACGCACAGTGTTATATATCAGTTTGATACATCAGTCATGTATTATGTACCATGTGAATGAGTGTATGTCTGCAGATTTAATCAGGTTCTTCGAGACCGAAGAGAAAGTCATTTAAGCGGTAGCCGGACCCACACCCCGGACGGGATCCCTATTCCAAACGGTTCAAAGTCTAATTGGGACTTTCTACCGAGGAGATCCCCTACTGTTGGCTGGACATATTTTGGCGCTAGAAGGAGGGCCATGGCATCCTCCCAGCATACGACTGACATTCCGTCACAAACTCCCCACCGGGAGGTCATAAATAACGAACCTCCTCTTCCCCCCTTGGAGGATATTCCAAGGGAGGAGGCTCGATACTTTGAAATCACTAATGAACAGTTGAGATCCTTACGCCCAGTCGCCCGCAATCTCGTCAGGGATTTACGGTATGCTCCAATCATGGAATTCCTAGCCCACACTAGGACCCCAGCCGAGAACGTCACTCGTAATGGCGTGCTAGTCAGCACCATACCCGAACTTCTGAACTCCATGATTGAAGACCTCGGGCGGGTTGTCCAGGAAAATGACCCCATTCTCCAAGATAGTGAAGGTTTCCCTGATACAGAACCTTTCCCCGAACCTTAGCCTGACTTACATCAGTGGAACAACAACCAAGTGTATTCCCCACTAGAAGAAGGAGAAGGGGGTTGAAGAAATGAAAGAGAAGGTAACACGGCCCGAGGAAATGCGGGGGAAGGAAATAGGCCTCGAAGAAATGAGGGTGGGGTAAATAGGGGTCACGGACGTGGAGGTAGAGGAGATATAGGTCGCGGCCGGAGACACCAACCCAACCATCATCACCACCAAAACCAAAATAGGCCCCCTCCCCACAACTGGGAATATCTTAGAAACATGAATAACCATCAAAGACACCGAGATGAACACTCTCGCCATCATGAAGGAGCATCAGTGTCAGGGACGGGAAGTGAGTCCGAGGCAGAAACTCGATATCATCAGCACCCCAGGAGGGTGCAACCTCTAGCCTGGATGGCTCAATCCCCATTGGCTCTTTTAGGTCCTCTCCATGATATGCCTAGACACCCAGAGAAGCATCTTCCTAAGTTCGATCCTGAGAAAGGCACATCAGCGGAAGACCATATTAGTAGTTTCTATCTATCTCTACAAATCATGAGAGTTCAGTCTGATGATGTCGCATGTAGACTGTTCCCACACACTCTTGTAAACCATGCGGCCACCTGGTATCGTTCCCTACCCAGTGCTTCTATTAAATCATGGGACCAGTTCCGTCGCGTGTTCCTGCAAAAGTTTGCAGAAGATAAAACACCCTCTATGCTCCTCACAGAGTTAAGCACTATCAAGTGTCATAGAAAAGAGAAAGTTAAAGACTTTAACCAATGCTTTGCCACAATATTGCAAAAATTTCCTCCAAACTTAGCATTGGATGATTCTATCACCATCGACTACTATACTAAATCTCTCCCTAGGGATATTGCCGTTTTCGTCAAACGTGAAGCCCGCGCTACCCTTACAGCAAATTACGCTACAGCTCTCGCGGTAGAAAAAGACATGTTGTCGATAGGAGTCATGGACCACGAAGGAAAGGATGATCACAAACCAATCGCTAAAAAAGTTCACTCTTCCACCCCTAATAGAGAGAAAGAAACTTTTGATTTCGAGAGTATGGCCAAGACCCTTAAACTACTAACGAATGAGGTCTCTGACTTGAAGAGAAAAGGCATTGAAACATCAACTTCTACTAAACCCCCAAAACCCTTTTTCAAGAAAAGTAATCCCAACACCAGCAGACCTCCGTCAAACTCCAGCGCCACTCTCAACGTGGAAGAGATAGGGAAAGATAATTTTTGCTCTTTTCACCAAGCTGCCCACTCTGAAAAAACGTGCCCGCAATGGATTGGCAGCATGACCGCGGTGGTTAACCAACTTTTGGACGACCAAACTCCAGGAAACCAGACAAAGGATGATGTTTCTGATCGAGATGAAGGCTCGCTCCTAGATGGGGAACCAGGAGCCTCTGTTCTAACTTTTGATGTAATACGCGGGGGGGAGAGTCTTGTTCCCATTGATATCAACATGGCAGGCAGTCCCAAGGCTCAGCCCACTCGAAATTATAGTCTTAGAAGCAAAGGATCTATCCCCTAACAATCATATGAAGACAAGAAAAGGGCTTTCCTGAGGAAAATTCTTCCCCCTGGAAACGAAGGACAAGCTACGCCGGAGAAGCCCACAAATAGTAACAGCAAAGCAAGTCACAAGAGCAAGCTCCCGGTGGAACCCTCGAAAACCACTACCGAACCTAGTCCCCAAACTGATACTAGCTACAACATAGTGGAGGACATGAAAAATACCAGAGCTAATATCTCACTCTACGAGTTGGCCCGCATCACGAATCAAAAGGAGCTTATTCTAAAATCTTTCGCCAACAACCAAAATATGAAAACTGTCAGCAACACATCTGCACAAACCAGTCCAGATATCTAGTCTATAGTGAACGCTGTCAACGCGAATTCGAGAGGATCCACTCCTCCCTTCCTCTTGTCTTTTGAGATGTTTAACTTCAACGTTCACAATTGTCT